>CM035297.1:43901458-43945006 GCA_020226075.1 Hydropotes inermis | reverse complement strand
CCCGGCGGTGCTGCTGGCCGCGCTGGCGCCCTGGGCCGGCCGAGGGGGCGCCGCCGCGCCCACCGCCCCCAACGGCACCCTGGAGGCCGAGCTGGAGCGCCGCTGGGAGAGCCTGGTGGCGCGCTCGCTGGCGCGCCTGCCAGTGGCCGCGCAGCCCAAGGAGGCTGCCGTCCAGAGCGGCGCCGGCGATTACTTGCTGGGCATCAAGCGGCTGCGGAGGCTGTACTGCAACGTGGGCATCGGCTTCCACCTCCAGGTGCTCCCCGACGGCCGCATCGGCGGCGTGCACGCGGACACGAGTGACAGTGAGTGGGGCGGGCCAGACGGGGAGGGTCGGGGCCCGGGGCAGCGGCCGCCCCTTCCAGCTCGCACAGGAAGGCTTCGCCGGCACCTGCTCTTGGGCTCTGGAAACCAGAGCGGACACGGGGTCCGGTCCCCTCCGGCGTAGAGACGCCGGGTACGCCAGCACTCTTGGCTTTGTGCAACCCGGCGGCCGAGCCCGCCTCCCGCCTTCAGAAGTCCGAGATCTGGGTGCCGGATTCCAGCGCCTTCGCCCGTGGGCACCGGGAGCGCGCCAGCCACCGGCAACCCGCGGGGGGCCGGCTCGCGCGCCCACGTCGGGGCTGGACTCGGGCGCATGGGGCCACCGGCTCCTGCAGTCCCGGACTGGGCGCGGCCGGCGCGGGGCCGGGACAGGGGTCGAGCCCGCGGGGCTCCGGGAGTCCCGCGGGGGCGGCCTGCACCGCGGAGGGAGCTGGGCTATTTACACTCATCTCCACCCCCACAAGTGAGGGTCCTGGAGGGGCGCAGGCGGAGGAGGGGGCCAGGTGGGAAGCTCGGGCCGAGGGTCCGGCGCCCGGGAATGACCCGCGCCCCGCCCCCAGGCCTGCTGGAGCTGTCGCCGGTGGAGCGCGGGGTGGTGAGCATTTTCGGGGTGGCCAGCCGGTTCTTCGTGGCCATGAGCAGCCGGGGCAGGCTCTACGGCTCGGTGAGTACCGTGGGCCCCGCCGAGCCGGGCAGCATCGTGACGCTTCCAGGCCGCCCGACGCCAGGATCGTGGAGCTGCGGTGGGGGTCGCGGGATTGAAAGTAACCCCCATCCTGAGGCAGGGCCGGTCGCCCTTCTTGTTCAGTCACTCAGTCCTGTTGGATTTCTTTGGCGATCCCACAGACCGTCGCCTGCCAAGCTCCACTGTCCTTGGGATTTCCCAGGCCAGAATCCTGGGGTGGGTGGGTTCAGTTTACTTCCCCAGGGGATCTTCCTGACCCCGGGGATCCAGCCTGCACCCCTGCATTGGCAGAGGGATTCTTCACTACTAAGCCACCTGGCATGCCCAGCCAGCCCAAAGCAGAGGCCCAGGCCCAAGGCAGCGCTCCCGCCACCCCTGAGCGGTCACTTGCCAGTGGGTCACGGGTGCCATCCCGAGCTGTTGCCTGGAGCCCCCGGGGCGGGTCCCAGTGGGCAGGAAGGCAGTCTCTAGGCCGACACAGTGAGGATGCACTGTTCTGCCTCCCAGGTGCCGGGCAGGTGCCTGGAGTGGCAGTTGCTGGGGACTGGCGGGGTTCCTCTCCTCACCCTGTGAAAGTCTGGACACCCTGACTTCCCAGGAGGGACCTCCCAGCCAAGGAGGGGCTGGGAGAGAGAGGAGTCCCAGGCCACTGCCCCCCGGGGTCCCTTGGCCCACGATGGCCCCCTGACACGGCTCCTCCTCCCCCCACCCAGCCTTTTTTCACCGAAGAGTGCAAGTTCAAAGAGATCCTGCTCCCCAACAACTACAACGCCTATGAGTGCTACCAGTACCCGGGAATGTTCATCGCCCTGAGTAAGAACGGGAAGACCAAGAAGGGGAACCGGGTGTCCCCCACCATGAAGGTCACCCACTTCCTCCCCAGGCTGTGACCCTTAGCGCCCCCGGGAGGGGAGTACCGAGGTGCCCTTGGTGCACTTTCTTTGAATGGACAGTTGAATGCAAGAGTAGATGTAAAGATATTTAAATTAATTATTTAAATGTGTATATATTGCCACCAAATTATTTATGGTTCTGTGGATGTGTTTTGTATTTTTCTGGAAGAACAAAAGCAACCACCCACCCCCCCACCCCCCCCCCCCCCCCACCCCCTGCCAAAGTCTGAGTTTTTCTGGTAAAACAGTAGAGACCCTCCCACTGGGTTTATTCAACTTGTTGGAAAGCTGTCACAAGTGGCTGCTGCTAGTCCTTGTATTAAACCGGTGAGGTCAGCCTCCGATATCAACCCCCGCTTTGCACTGTCCCCTGTGGTTCGGCAGTGAGCATCTCTGTGCCCGGAAAGGTTTCCCGGGGCTTTGGAAGCCAGTGAAGGAAGCTCCCAGGCTTGGCTCCCTTCCGAGCATCGTGCAGTGCCCCACTCCCCTTCTGCCCTGAAGATATTCATCGGGACGTATCGGTTTACTTCGGGCACAGAAAGCGCGCTGTCGAGACCACCGCGGCCACTCCGTTTTTAGATCTGCCATGTATGACCTTTGAACTTTGCTGCAGTCAATCTTCCTCAGTCTACCAGATGGGGGAGATCTGTGGGCAACTTTATAAACTCCTGTTTTCCTTTTTTGGACTGGCCACAGCCACTGTTTCTCTGTGGCCGTTGGGGAAAAGGCAAAAACAAAGCGATTTTGTAAAATCAGATGGAGAGGAATTGATATACCACTGGGAGGCTGGGAATGGACAAGATTGGATTTATAACCACCGCCAAAACCCGAGGGGTGAGACAGTTTGTGGTAGTGGAGACTTCTGATAAGTAATAGCATATATATATATATATATATATGTATATATATACATATACATATATATATATCTTCTTTTTAAAAACACTTCCCTGTGTTTGGGAAGCTTTGGGCTGGAACTAGCTCTTCATTTAGGTGACAGGTCCTTGTAATTGTCCGAAAACACTTAAGGCAGTTTGCATGCAGGAAGGTGCTGCTTCTGTCCGTTGCATTCCTGATTAAGTGGATTTCATATCTACCTCAAAAACCCTTCAACTGCTCATCTGGCAAAATCTGCAGGAAGCTCAGACCGAGTGTAGAGTCTTGCCATCCCAAGTGGCTTTTTTTTTCCCCATATGTAGCCAAAAAGGATTGCAGATAGCGTTGGTGCGCCCCATTCGAACCTTGTCACGTTTGAGCTATCTTTACCCCACGATTTACTTTTAGTAAGGATAATCATCGTGAAAATATTTGCAGACAGCTGTTAGAGTCCACTGTATGGTCACCAAGTAACCTTATATTTTTCTTTATATATTTTACAAATGTAACCCCTGTCCTAGAAGCAAAGATGGAAGAGGCAAGGGTCGGTGAGGTTTAAAAAAAGTTCCGAGGTGATGGCAAACATTTAATTTTAATGAATGACTTTTTCGAGTTTATACAAAATGACCTTAGCTTGCTACCAGAGATGCTCCGAATGTTTCCTCAAGACTTTAATACTCTCCTAAGATGTTTCTGAACCGTCTCCCGAATTAACTTTATGGGAGTCTACAGACAGCAAGACTGGAAAATCTGATTGGCGTTTTTGTCTTTCACATTCCTTTTTAAAACTCTTTGTTCAAATGCAAATCATCTACTTAAAATACTGTTCTTAAACTGAAGCCTAGAAGAAAGAAGCCACTTAAGATGGGACCCTACATCTCACACTGTTGTTCAGACCTGGCAGTAAAATTTTTAAAAAATTTTAAACCACGCCCTAGACTCCAGGAGTATTGAGCGATGCTCAGAGATCTGGGTGCTGATTGCGGGGGGTGGGGGTGGGGGTGGGGTGGAGGGGGGAAGGTTTGGGGGGGAGGAGGGGCTGGAATTTATGGCTGTTCTGTATTTACTGTATTCACATAGTAACAAACCAGATTGTTTCAGATGCCTTGCATATTGCACGACGCCTTGTCTCAGAGCCTGATCAGATTGTCAGGAACTCAGATGTCTTAAGGGGAGAACTTGGCCATCCTTGACCATGTGTATATATTCAGCGAATCAAGTATGAACCGTTTAGAGGTGTCGTTGAATCTTTGAAATATTGTAAAGTGTTTCTGTTGCTGTGATGGGGATTTGCGGTTTCTGTACTACTGCTGTTTTCTGAATCTGTCTGTAGTTTTATACAGGTGCTGACCCATACTGTGATGTATGTGCTGTGCACATCCAAATACAGAATAAATGGAAAACGTTCACCACGTATAGAAAGAGTCCCATTGGCCTTGATGAATGTGACTGGGGAAGGTATTGCAAACAATTAAAACCTGCCTTGAAATGCCAATATGTGACTCCCCCCTCCCTGTCTGCCCGTGTCTATTTGAGGCCCCAAGCCTTCCCTTGCTCGGCCTGCGGCTGGGGGTGGGGGAGACGAATTTTAGCCAGCTGTGTCCACACAAATGTGGCCTTGAAGACGGGAGCCTGGGGTGGGGGGGTGGCGTGAGTGTCACAGAGTGATGACTCTGATTCTTGCAACTGATTCTCCCGATGGGGCCAATTCGCACTCTGCCCCCCTCCGGGGACTAGCCGGAGCCGTGCCCCTCACCTTGGCCTGTTCCAGGCTAACCGCTCTGTACTTCCTGAGTGTAGCTCCCGGAGCTGGTCATAAGGCTGTCCCAAGCAGACTTTTCAGCCTCTCACCAAGGGGTCTTGAAATCAACATAATGAACCCCAGCGAGACTTAGAAGGAACTGGAGAGACTTTCCTGGTGGTCCAGCGGTTAAGACTCCGAGCTCCCAGTGCTGGGGGCCAGGGTTCCATCCCGTCCCTAGTTGGGGAACTAGATCCCGCATGCAGCAGCTAAGAGTTCCCACATGCGTGCCCCGTCTCTGAGTCATGGCCGGCTCTCTGTGACCCCGTGCCCGTAGCCTGCCAGGGTCCTCTGTCCATGGGATTTCCCAGGCAAGAGTACTGGAGTGGGGTTGCTGTTTCCTTTTCCAGGGGATCCTCCCGACCCAGGGATCAAATCTGCCTCTCCTGCTTGGCAGGCGGGGTCTTTGCCATTGAGCCACCTGGGAAATCCCAAGACTTTGCATGCCGCAACC
This sequence comes from Hydropotes inermis, assembly GCA_020226075.1. NCBI lineage: Eukaryota > Metazoa > Chordata > Mammalia > Artiodactyla > Cervidae > Hydropotes > Hydropotes inermis. Next base: position 43,939,973 of record CM035297.1, on the reverse strand, counting down.
AAAGACCCTGAATGCCGAGACTAAGACCCACACAACCAAACAGATCAATTGATATTAATAAGAGGAACTAGAATAAAGTCACACAGACTAGAACCACCCAGAGTCACCACAAAGGAGCAGATTGTCTCATGAGCTCTGAGTCAACTATATATATATATATCCAACTGGTCTCTACTAGGACGTGGCATAGGAGGTCTCAGTCATGTCAACAGCAATTAAAAAAAAAAAACTGAGTACTGACCTAATGGGCCAAGAATCTGGGTTCCCCGCCCCCTGTAAAATATATCCAATTGGTTTCTTTTTGCCAACCCATTGGATATATTTTACGGCTGTAAATCAGGGCTTGTTCTTGTTCCGTCGCTGAGTCGTGTCCCACTCCTTTCCGCCCTGTGGACCTCAGGCTTCCCTGTTCTTCACTATCTCCTGGAGTTCGCTCAGATTCACTTCCATTGAGTCGGTGATGCCATCCAACCATCTTGTCCTCTGTTGCCCCCTTCTCCTGCCTTCAATCTTTCTTAGTAGCATCAGGGTCTTTTCCAATGAGTTGGCTCTTCTCATCAGGTGGCCAAAGTACTGAAGCTTCAGCTTCAACACCAGTCCTTCCAATGAACATTCAGGACTGATTTCCTTTAGGATGGACTGGTTTGATCTCCTTGCAGTCTGAGGGACTCTCAAGAGTCTTCTCCAACACTACAGTTCAAAAGCATCAGTTCTTCAGTGCTTGGCCTTCTTTATGATCCAACTCTCACGTCTGTACATGACTACTGGAAAAACCAGCTGTGGAGTTCCTTAATGGTACCTATGTTGCTAAGACATCACATTATTATTTTTGATGCCTGTGATCTAGGGAGGACAAAAATACATGGACAAAGTTATGGGTTAAATGGTGTGCCCTGCAAGAAGACACACTGGAGTCTTAACCTCCATACATAGAATGCACTTTGTTTGCAAACAGGGTGTTTGCAGAGGGAATTGAGTTAAAATGAGGTCCTTAGTATGAGCTGTAATCTTCTATACGACTGGCGTGCTTATAAAAGGAAGGTTGTGGAAAGAGACAGCCGTCGATGGATGAGGGCTGAGGTGATGCGTCTGCAAGCAAGGAGATGCCAAGGGGACCCCCAGCGGGCGTGCAGAGGCCTGGCCCCGGCTCTGTCAGCCTCAGAGTGGCTCAGCTGCCCGCTTCCGGCCTCCAGGACTGAAGGACCACACATTCTTGTTAAGTGATGCCACCCCGTCTGTGGTCCTTGGTTGCTGCAGCCCTCGGGGAAGTAGGAGGAGAAATTCTTTCTCCTCCTTGGGGTGTGGGGGGGGCGGGCGAACCCCTGACCCGTGCCCAGCCTTGGCCTTTTCCCCAGCTGTCCCCTGCGGTCCCCCAGGTCCAGGTCTATGCCGGCCAAACACGGAAAGCTTCATCCAGCTTCTGGTGAGAACCTGTCTGCGGCTGGCAGAAGCTTGCAGTTGAACTGAGCTCCCCTTTGGCCTTCCAGCCTCTAACCTAGGCAGCTATTGGCTACACTGGCCGTCTCCAAAGACGGGGCTGAAGACTCGTTCATTCACTTCTGCCAGCTTATCTGTTGCATGCCTACTGTGTGCACGGCATAGTCCTGGGACACCCAGGTGAGGAGAGCAGAGATCCCTGCCTGGGTGGGACCCTCACCCTGGAGCCGGGGAGGAGGTGAGGCAGAGAGGCTGGGTCCCGGGGCCCCGTCTCCACGGTAGGGTGGGCCTGAGGGCAGCAGAGAGGCTGTGGCTGGCCGGGCTGAGAATCGGTGGCCACGAAGCGGGCAGCGGTGGGGAGACTCCTAGGGCATCTCCTCCTCCGCTCTTTTCATCCTTGGTGACCACACGGCCGGGGCGGAGGGCGGGCGAGCCTCAGTGCCTCCACCTGTGTGACCTTGGGCGAGCCAGGAGACTCCCCTGTGCCTCAGGGGCCGGTGTCGGGACCGAGGACACAACTGTTGGTGAAGCGTTGGGTACGACGGTCACGCTTCCCTGTCGTCATTGTTATTCTCCTAAGAGACTTAATTACAGTCTTAAGGTCTCAATCCTTTTTATCTTCGAGCTGATGGGATGATTTTTCTGGCTAGGTGTTAGGAGTCGCTGTCAGGCAGAACAAAGGCCCGCATCTGGGCGTGGTGGGGTCTTCTCGGAGGAGGGCTGGCTCGCCCGGTTCCTGGAGGGAACTCAGGAAACCCAGAAGCCTGCGCTGATGCACTCCTGGAGTTTCAGCTTCAACATCAGTCCTTCCAATGAGCATGATGGGGCAAGGGGTCCTGGGGTCTCAGGGTCGTTCTTCAGTGAGAATGAATTGTAATTGTTCTTGATTTAGCATTTGAATCCTAAATGTTTCTTTAAAAAAAAAAAGTGGAGGAATTCCCTGGTAGCCAGTGGCAGACCCTCACAGGCTTAGGCGGTGGTTCCTCCTTTCGGGGAAAGTCAAGGAGCAGGGGGAGCCATCAGCAGCTCTAGGGATAAGGGTGTCATCCTGGGAAGGGGTCTGGGTGGGGAACGAGCATTTACCACACTAGCAGCTCTTTGTAACTCTTCCACTGATCAACTGCTTGATAAATTATGTAATTATTTGCTTGCCCTCCCCCAAGTCAAGTCCACACTTTGCCCTGTAGACAGGAGACCAGGATTCATATATCATATGACATCCCTTGTATTCGGAATCTAAAAAGAAATGGTACAAACTAATTTATTTTCAAAACAGAAACAGGCTCACAGACTTAGATGATGAACTGATGGTCACCAAGGAGGAAGGATGTTGGGAAGGGATGGTTAGGGAGTCTGGGATGGACATGTACACACTCCTCTTTCTTTTTAATTGTGGAAAACAAAACATAAATCTAGATTCATACATAAGTGTTAATATGCAATACTTGTTTTTCTCTTTCTGACTTCATGTAGGGCAAGAATAGAGAACAGATTTGTGGATACAGCAGGAGAAGGAGCAGTTAGGGTGAATGAAGAGAGTAGCGTTGACATATATACAATACGGTGTGTGGAGCAGATAGCTGGTGGGAACCTGCTGGATATCACAGGGAGCTCAGCTGGGCGCTCTGTGATGACCGCATGGGTGGGATGGAACAGGTGGGAGGGAGATTCATATACGCATATTTACTTTGTGGTATAGCAGAAATCAACACAACACTGTAAAGCAATTATCCTCCAATTAAAAATAAATTAAAAAAAATAAAGACTCCAGGCTACATTAGCAAAAACCAAAACAAAAACCCCCCACATCTCCCCCCAAAACATAAATCTGTCATCTTCGCCATTTTAAGTGTACCATCTTGAATGGCATTCAGTTTGGTTCAGTCGCTCAGTCATGTCCGACTCTTTGCATCCCCATGGACTGTAGCATGCCAGGCCTCCCCGTCCATCACCAACTCCTGGAGCCTACTCAAACTCATGTCCATCAAGTCGGTGACGCCATCCAACTGTCTCATCCTCTGTCATCCCCTTCTCCTCCTGCCCTCAATCCCTCCCAGCATCAGGGTCTTTTCCAATGAGTCAACCCTTCGCATGAGGTGGCCAAAATACTGGAGTTTCAGCTTCAGCATCGGTCCTTCCAATGAACATCCAGGACTGATCTCCTTTAGGAAGGACTGGTTGGATCTCTTTGCAGTCCAAGGGACTCTCAAGAGTCTTCTCCAGCACCACAGTTCAAAAGCATCAATTCTTCGGCTCTCAGCTTTCTTTATAGTCCAGCTCTCACATCCATACATGACTACTGGAAAAACCATAGCCTTGACTAGATGGACCTTTCTCAGTAATGTCTCTGCTGTCTAGGTTGGTCATAGCTTTTCTTACAAGGAGCAAATGTCTTTTAATTGCATGGCTGCAGTCACCATCTGCAGTGATTCTGGAGCCCCCCACAATAAAGTCTCTCACTGTTTCCATTGTTTCCCCATCTATTTGCCATAAAGTGATGGGACTGGATGCCATGATCTTAGTTTTCTGAATGTTGAGTTTTAAGTCAACTTAAATGCCATTCAGGTATTGAACGCCTTTAAATACCTTCATAATATTGTGCAACCGTGGCGCCCATGAATCTGCTATAACTCTCTCATCCTGCCCAGCTGAGACTCTGTCCCCTGTGTGTGTGTTAGCCATTCAGTCATATCGGACTCTTTGCACCCACATGGGGTATAGCCTGCTAGGCTTTTCCATCCAGGTGATTTTCCAGGCAAGAATACTGGAGTGGGTTGCCATTCCCTTCCCCAAGGGATCTTCCTGACCCAGGGATTGAACCAAGTCTCCTGCACTCAGGCAAACTCGTTACCGCCCGAGCCACCAGGGAAGCCCGACTCTATCCCCCTTAAACAGGAATCCCCCCTCCCCTAGCCCACCGCTCTCTTCTCTGTCTCTGTGGACTTAACTCCTCTTGTTAGTTTGCTCCTAGGTCGTGTCTGACTCTTTGTGACCCCATGGGTTGTAGTCCACCAGGTTCCTTTGTCCATGGGATTTCCCAAACAAGAACACTGTGCTGGGCTGCCGTGACCTCCTATAAGCAGAACCACAAAGTCTTCGTCCCTTATGTCCGGCTTATTTCACGCAGCAGCGTGTCCTCGGGGTTCCTCCACGTGGCGGCCTGTGTCAGAGTCCCCTCGCTTCAGAAGGCTGAATGATATTCCCCTTTTGGTTGTTCACTCAAGCATCCATGGCCACCTGGGTTGCTTCCACTTTTTTGGCTATTGAGAATAAAGCTGCTATGATAGCTCTTCAAGACCCTGCTTTTGCTTCCTTTCACTTGAGAACATGCCCAGAAGTAGAAGTCCCAGATCCTGTAGTAGTTTTAAGTTTTTGAAGAACCTCCGTACTGTTTTCCATAGTGGCTGCCCCATTTTACACTCTTACCAACAATATACGAAGGTTCCACTTTCTCCACATCCTTGTCAACATTTGATTTTTGTGTTTTTTCCTTTGATAGTAGCTATCTAATGGGTGCTAGGTGGCGTCTCACTGTTGTTTTGATTTGCATTCCCTGCTGGTTAATGATGTTGAGCATCTTTTCATGTCCTCACTGGCCATTTGCACATCTTTTGGGGGAAATTTCTATCAAGTCCCTTGCTCATTTTTTTCATCATGCTGTTTGCCATTTAGTTTATGAGTTCTGTATATCTTTTCAGATATAGGATTTGCAGATATCTTCTCTTTTTCTGTGGATTGCCTTTCTATTCTGTTGACAGTGTATTTTGCTTCACAAAATTTTAAAATTTTCTCGAAGTCCAATTTGTCTTTTTTTTTTAATTGAATGGAAGATTCTTTACATTCTATAGTGCTTTCCAATTTTCAAGAGTTTCACATCAATGATTTCATATAATCCCATAATAACCCCTCTTTTTTTTTCTTCTATTTTTTCTTTTGTTGTCTATGCCTTTGGTGTTATAACCAAGAAGTCATTGCCAAATCCAATGTCCTGAAGATTTTGCTCTATGTTTTCTACCAAGAGTTTTATAGTTTTATGTGTTACATTTAAGTCTTTGATCCATTTTGAGTTCCTTTTTGTATATGGTGCTAGATAAGAGGGACTATATATTTTTGGGGAGAGGGAATTATTTCTTTATTTAATATAGCAGATAGTTCACTTATTTCCAAGTCTTTATTTCCTCCCAATCTCTTGTATCTATAATTTTTAAAAATATTTATTTATTTGGCTGCACCGGGTTGTGGACGCAGCCTGTAGGATCTTCTGTCTTGGTACGAGGCTTCTAGCTGTGGCACATGGGCTCCAGAGCAGAAATGTAGGCTCAGTAGTTTAGGCAAATGGGCTTAGACGCTCCACAGCACGTGGAATCTCACTTTTCCGACCAGGGATTGAACCCACGCCCCTGCACATTGCACGGTGGATTCTTAACCTCTGGGTCACCAGGGAAGTCCCACTCTCTTGCATTTAACAGTGAACTGGGCTGACGCAGGGTGTCCACTGGGGTGAGGTGGGACAGGGCATTGGCTGCCTCTCTCTGGTCTTGACCACCACGTGGGTCACACCTTGACGCTCCTGGGCAGGGGGGCCTCCTTTCCCGAAGGTCACATCCAAAGTAATGTGACGTATCTCCCCTCCTGAGCCAACTTTTACTCCAGCCTGCCCAGCCTTGCCCAGGAGGCCTGTGGCACGCACATCTAGAGACAGGGGGTCTTTGGCTGTGGTGCCCTTAGATCCCGGGCCCTGCAAGTGAGAGGGTCTCATGCTTTAGACTGCCTTCCATATTTCCAGTGCTGGGGGCTGGCTGGGGCCAGCAGTGCCATCCTTACGGGGTGCAGCAAAGCCAGACTGAGACCCGTGTCAATCTCAACCCCATTGCTTCCCGTAGGGTGCGCTGTGACCTCTGCTTTGCCTACACACACACACACACACAAACACACATGTGCACGCCCCCCACATGGGGTTGACCAGATGAACCCAAAGAGCCTCAGGACTTGCTCCCATGGGATTATCTTGGGGTCCAGCGATCAGGTCACCCCTCAGGGGTGGTCTCTCTGGACCCGGAGCCCCAGTGCCCACACCTTTGCCTCTGGTCTGGCCGCAGGCAGTTTCCATCTCTAGAGCTTCCCCATGTTGGTCCTGAAACAGCCTCTCTGGGTTGTCAGTCTTGGACTCCCCAGATCCAAGGCTTCCAGAAGGAGAGCCTGGGTTTGGGAGGTGGGAAGGACTCCTGGTGCTGCCCTGCACTTGCTGTGAGTTTTGAGCAGAGAGATGGAACATGCTAAATCCCGTTCCTTCAACACCAGGGTGGAGATTATGATCATAAGCCCTCCCTTCTTGTGGGTTGGAGGAGCCTTAAGAGACCTGAGGCAGCGCTGCCAGAACCTCAGACACTCAGGCACTCCAGAGCCGCTGCCGCACATGTCGGCGGGACGCCACCCTCATGATTCTAACCATACGATCTCAGCTGACATTTACCTGATACTTGTTTCCATCAACCCCTTTGTTACTCAAATAATTTTATTTTAAAACTTTACAACTCCAGGGCTTCCCTGGTGGTGCAGTGGATAAGAATCTGCCTGCCAGTGCAGGGGACACAGGTTCGATCCCTGGTCCAGGAAGATTCCAAGTGCTGCGGAGCAACTGAATCAGTGCGCCACAACGATTGAAGCCCCCATGCCCGAGAGCCAGCAAGCTGCGACTGCGGAAGCCTGGGAGCCTAGAGCCCGTGCTTTCCGGCAAGAGAAGCCACCGCAAGCCCGCGCACCGCAACTAGAGAGGAGCCCCTCTCGCAGTTAGAGAGAGCCTGCGTGCGGCGACGAGACCCAGCACAGCCAAAAATAAAAATATAGCAGTGTACATGTCAAAAATAAACAAATAAATAAAACCTTAAAAAAACACAAAACTTTACAGCTCCAGCTGAAATGGAGAAACATTGCCGCTTGCCATACCCAGAAGGTAACCCAGGAAAACAAATGCAAAATGATGCTGAGAAGTCCTTGTAAGCTCCGAGCCAGGGCATGCCCTCTTTTTTTTTTTTTTTCCCCTAAAGGGAGATTTGCAAGTGTTAGAGGTGTGTTAAGGGCTTACTATCACCAAACAGAAACTTTCTCCTCTTAATGAAAATGGCTGAAAGGCAGTGTCTTTCTCCCTGTGGGATTCCGTGTGATTTAATGCCTCCCTGTCTCACCCAAAACGCCCTCCCCTGATGGAGGCAAGCGTGACACTGCGCTTGGATAAAATTCTGTTAATACACAAATGGGACCAAAACGGGGGAAACTCCGGGCAGACCTGGAGCCAAGCCCCAGAGCCCCCTCCTCAAGGACCTGGCAGCCCTATCCCTCTTTCAGCAGAAGCCCAGACCCCTGGATAGAATGGTATACGACAGGGGCCCCCGACCTCTGAGATCTGCTGCCTGATGATCTGAGGCAGAGCTGGTGTAATATTGGCAGAAATAAAGTGCCCAATAAATGTCATGTGCTTGAGTCATCCTGAAACCATCCTCCTACGCCGTTCGTGGGAAAGCTGTCTTCCACAAAATTGTCCCCTGGTGCCAGAAAGACTGGGGACTGCTGCTCCGTGAGCTTCGGTGCAGGCCTGGAAATGGCCATTCTCCTGCGACTGGGTGGGAGCTGAGTGCTCCCGCCTGTGGAAGTGCCTCTGTGCCCTCCTGGCTGGGTCATGAAAAGCAGCTCAGCTTCCATCCCCTGGACCCCTCGTGCTTGCAGCCCTGAGCCCTGACTCCTGCGGCCGCCATGCTGGGGGGAAGCCCAAGCTGCACGAGGAGGCCGGGTGTCCTTGCCGTCTGGCAACGGGCCTGGCTGTTTGGAGAATAAATCATGCCAGCCCAGGCGCCTGGGCTCTGGATGATGCTAAGTCTCAGGTGCTTTTCCTCAAAGCTGAGGCTGCAGATGCCATGCCACCGGGACCAGCCATCCTGTTGTGTCCTATGACAGACTCAGTTAGCTTAATAAAATGGTTGTTGTCTTATACCATGCAGTTTGGGGGGAGTTGATTATACACCAGGAGATACGAGGAGCAGGCCCAGACAGAGAGGAAGGGAAGACGGACTGATGCCTATACCCAGCACGCTTTGCAGCCCACTCGCTGAAAAGATCCAAGGACACCCAGGGCAGGCAGGCTGGCTGGCTGGGCATTTTGCTTCCTTGGTGCTGGGAAGGGAGCAGAGACTGGGGGTAGAGAACACTGCTTGCTTGGCCTCAAAGGCTTCTGGGAGAATCCAGGATTTCCCTGGGCTCTGGGGGAACTCCAGGATCAAGGGCCAATGTTTCTTGATGGGTCTCCTGGATGGCACGCAGTCCCTTCTGAGCCCTGGGCCCCAGGAGGGGGCCACTTTGCAGGGAGAATTGTTTCTGACCCCAGGACCTGGCAGAGGGCTGCCACTTGTCCCAGGGGCCCAGGAGCTGACTTTCCACGGAGTCAGCAGAGAGAGGATGGTTGGCCCCCTTCTCTTCTGCTCTCCTGCCTCTCCTGCCCTCAGGAGGGTACCTCTGGGCCCTCCGTGGCCCCCATCACCCTCCACTGTTCAGCTGAGCAGGTAAGAGCTGGGGGAAGGCAGAGTGACAAGCAGGCACAGAAAAGTGAGTGTGTCCAATGGGCCTTGGCTGCCGGGGTAGGAAGGCCCAGCCAGTGTGTGATGGAGATGCAACTGGGAACTGACCCCAAATAAAAAGGACATCTCTTGAAGGGATGCAATGAAAGCCCACAGAACAATTGCTTTTTCAACTGGGTTTTAAGTGTTCAATAGATGGATTTTGGAAATAAAGATCTTCCCAGTCCAGGAATCGAACCGGGGTCTCCTGCATTGCAGGTGGATTCTTTACCAGCTGAGCTTCATTGTGGTGTGCTTGTTGAGTGAATAACTGAATTAATATGTGACATCTGATGATAGCTGGACTGGAGGTGGTTACATGTAGTTAAGAACAGATATTTGAAACAGAATAAATTAGACTATTTACTAAGGTAAATAATCCCCTAGACTTATGGTTGCCATTTCTGCATAATCTGTTAGTTTATTTACTTAACTTTTTTTTTTTTTTTTTTACCTTTTGGCTTTTTTACTTCATCTTTTTCTTTAAGTCAACTCAGTTTGTATTGCTGGGTGGAGCTCAAGCTGGAATCAAGATTGATAGGAGAAATATCGATAACCTCAGATATGCAGATGACACCACCTTAATGGCAGAAAGTGAAGAAGAACTGAAGAGCCTCTTGATGAAGGTGAAAGAGGAGAGTGAAAAAGTTGCCTTAAAGCTCAACATTGAGAAAACTAAGATCATGGCATCCGGTCCTATCACTTCATGGCAAAGAGATGGGGGGAAAATGGAAACATTGACAGACTTTATTTTCTTGGGCTCCAAAATCACTATGGATGGTGACTGTAGCCATGAATTAAAAGACACTTGCCCCTTGGAAGAGAAGCTGTGACAAATGTAGACAGTATATTAAAAAGCAGAGACATCACTTTGCCAACAAAGGTCTGCCTAGTCAAAGCTATGGTTTTTTCAGTGGTTGTGTGTGGATGTGAGAGTTGGGCCATAAAGAAGACTGAGTGCCAAAAAATTGATATTTTTGAACTGTGGTGTTGGTGAAGACTCTTGAGATTTCCTTGGACTGCAAGGAGATCAAATCAGTCAATCCTAAAGGAAATCAATCCTGAATATTCACTGGAAGGACTGATGCTGAAGCTGAAGGACCAATAATTTGGCTACTTGATGCAAAGAGTCAACTCATTCGAAAAGACCCTGATGCTGGGAAAGATTGAAGGCAGGAGGAGAAGGGGACGACAGAGGATGAGATGGCTGGATGGCATCATTGACTTACAGGACATGAGTCTGAGCAAACTCTGGGAGATGATGAAGGACAGAGAAGCCTGGTGTGCTGTAGTCCAAGGCATCGGAAAGAGTTGGACAAGAGTGACTGAACAACAACCCCAAGAAAAGTATAATGTTATAAGATAATAATTAAATGAATCTAAGATGAATTTTGGAGAAGGCAATGGCAACCCACTACAGTACTCTTGCTTGGAAAATCCCATGGATGGAGGAGCCTGGTAGACTGCAGTCCATGGGGTCACGAAGAGTCGGACATGACTGAGCGACTTCACTTTCACGCATTGGAGAAGGAAATGGCAACCCACTCCAGTGTTCTTGCCTGGAGAATCCCAGGGACGGCGGAGCCTGGTGGGCTGCCATCTATGGGGTCGCACAGTGTTGGACGTGACTGAAGCGACTTAGCAGCAGCAGCAGCAAGATGAATTTTAGAATTTCCACACCATGGAAATTGAAAAAGAAGAAAAACAACAAAGCAACCCCGGTAGATGGAGTAGCCCCAGATTCTTCCCAGTCCTGTTGAATCTGCCCCTGGACTATGCCTTTGCAGTTTCCTCATTAAATGGTGGACTCTATCTCTGCTTGAACCTGGGCTTGGCCGCGTGACCTGCTTTGGTCAATGGCATGGTTGGTCAACGTGATGTCAGCCGAAGCTTGAATGCTGCCTGGGCTTTGGAGCTTGTTTTCTCTTACTGCCCGTGGCAATCTTGTGTTCCCACCAGGCTGTCTACTGGAAGAAACAGACAAACAGCCCAATTATGCCTCCTCCTCCCCTCCAACAGCTTGCCAGCCGCCAGACACACAGGTGAGCCATCTTCCCTCATCATCACGGATACACCTGCAAGTCCCAGGTTGAGAGGAAGGGCACATGAGTCCCCACCAAGGGCGGAACCCAGATCCAGATGGGGGACCCCAGGCTTTGGGGCCAGGCCACCAACTCCCAGCCGCGCCCCGGCTGGGTAGATTGTCTCTCTCCCTGACTGGTCTGGCCCGTGCCCCCCAGGCACACTCACACTTCCTAGGGGAGCCCCCGACCTCTTCCCGGCTCCTTGACACCAACCCAGGAGGCTGTGGATTTCAAGACAGGAGCAGACAGTGCCTGGATAAAAACCCAGAACCGGCCGAGCCCCCAGAGTCTTTGAAACCAGCTCGGGGGCCGGGTCTGATTTGTACTTCAGAGCTAATGTGATTAAGGTCGCGTTTGTCGCCAGAAAATGTTAATGAACCCTAACAGCCCCCAATCACCTTCCCAGGGGTGCTGCCCAGGAGGACTAGAGCCCAGTCCCGCCATCTCCAGAGCTCTGAAGCGTTGCTGACATCCTTGCTTTGGGGTCTTCTGGAGAGGCAGACCCTGCGAGGGGTGCAGCGGTACCTCACTTCATGGGTGGGCAAGACGGCCTGCAGTTACCTGCCAGGCTGGTGGTAGGGGGCTCCTCGACCCCCACATCTCTTTAACCCTTAAACTTCCTGTAACCCCTTCTCCCCAATGAGGGGTTCAAGAGACTGTCTAGGCAGAAAAGATAGGAAGGCTCACAGACGTCTGAGCCCCCTGCCCACTGATCAGGGCAAAGGCAGGCATTTGAGAGCTCCCGACCTGCCGCAGCGAGTGGTGACATACCAGATAGCTTCAGATGATGTCGCTTATTTCCTTTCCCTGAAATTAGGGTCCTCCCCACTTCCATTAGCTCCCGGGGGCTCCCCGTGTTCCTGAGTGTGCGTGGCTCTATCCCCCAGCCTCTGTCTTCATTGTCACCCGGCCTTCTCCCCCCTGTCTTTCTTCTGGTTCCCCTTTCTCTCCTCTTATAAGGACACCTGTCATTGGGTTTAGGATCCACTCTAAATCCAAGACCATCTCATCTTGAGATCCTTACTTAGTTACATCTGCAAAGACCCTATTTCCAATTAAGGTCCCATTTACAGGTCTTCCCTGGTAGCTCAGATGGTAAAGAAACTGCCTACAATGTGGGAGACCTGGACTTGATTCCTGGGTCAGGAAGATCCCCTGGAGAAGGGAATAGCAACCCACTCTAGTACTCTTGCCTGGAGAGTCCCATGGATGGAGGAGCCTGGTTGGCTACAGTCCACGGGGTTGCAAAGAGTCGGACTCAACCAACTGACTAACACACAGGCCCCGGGGGTGAGGACTTGGACATGTCTCCTTGGGGGTCACCTTTCATTCCTACGGAGATCAGGAGGCAAAAGCCCAACCCCACCTCGGCCAGCCTGGCTGGACCAGGAGGCACTCTCCTGGGCTCTGGATGAGGAGGGAGATAGATGGCTGTCTGGCTGCCCCCCCCCCCCCCCCCAACGCCCCGGCCCAGACAGAGGAGCAAGTCCATCGTGAGTGCCCTCGGGGCAGAGACATAATGTGGAGGAAGACAGAACCAGGCAGCCAGCATCACCCAGCCCTCAAGGTTCCTGCCACCTCCCAGCCTCAGCTTCCTGCAGCGCTCATGCCAGCCAGCCCCAGGGCCTTTGCACTTGCTCCCTTAGCCTGGGGTCTTCTTGTCCCCGATCTTCACAGATGGGTTCGTCTACATCTGAACGCCATCTCCTCTGACTCCAGCTGGAGCAGCCTTCTGGATGCTCCCCAGCAGCCCCCAGCCCATATTAACAACCCAAACCTGTGCTATGTGTCATGAGAGCAGGTCCCTGCACCCCCAGCTGGAAGAGCGCCCAGCACTGGGCAGGGACAGGACCCACTGTTTCTTGAGTGAAGGGATGAGCACAAATAGGGAAGCATCACTCTGTAGTCTGTGGTTCACCCCCAGCCCTGAAAATCGGCTCCCAGGCAGGCCCTGGGGAACGTTGGGGGGATCTCCGTCCTGGCTCCCGCAGACTCCTGCGTCGAGCCAGGCAGACCCCTGGGGACAGGATCAGCGGCCACTTGCTGCATTACCCGACTTGGAGCCTTTTGGTGAGAAATGTGCATTTCTGGGGGAAAGATGACCTCAGGAAATCTCCACCTATTCATGTGCAAACAGCAGGCCTCTTGGGGTCCCCAGAGGCTGGGGCTCTGACAAGCTGGGGGCAGCGGGGTGAGGGGCACCAGATCCTAAAGTCTGGCTGGGGGACCAGGAGCCGAGGCCGGGCAGACACTCAGCGCCAGGCAGAGGGGAGGCCGGGCCAGGCGGTCCCTCTCCCGGGGAGCTCTCACCCTGCTGGTGTGGGCGACGAGGCCGCTGGGCTCCCGGGGCTGCTGAGGCCCCCAGCTCTGGCCCCATTCACACTAGACCTTGGTCCACACTCACTCCAAGCAGTGGGTGTGTGCAGAGAGCAGGGAGGCTGGGCGCCTGGGTTCAGCGCCAGCCAGTCAGCCCATCTCCCAAGGCCTCGGTTTCCTCATCTGTAGAACGAATCTTACTTGTTTCTTCTTCTGCTTCTGACCTTGAAAATCTTAGAGTTCCAGGGCCTCTGTCTCTTACCCCAGGACTCTCATGTACTGCCCCCTCTGAGGCAGGGACCTCTGGATTGTTAGATACAATCCAGGGTGCCCAGTTAAATTTGAGTTTCAAGCAAGCAATAAACGTTTTGGTGCATGAGCCATGAATTCAGTTCAGTTCAGTCACTCAGTCATGTTCGACTCTCTGTGACCCCATGGACTGCAGCACACCAGGCTTCCCTGTCCATCACCATCTCCCAGAGCATGCTCAAACTCATGTTCATCGAGTCGGTGATGCCATCCAACCATCTCATCCTCTGCCGTCCCCTTCTCCTCCTGCCTTCAATATTTCCTGGCATGAGGGTCTTTTCCAATGAGTCAGTTCTTTGCACCAGGTGGCCAAAGTGTTGGAGTTTCAGCTTCAGCATCAGTCCTTCCAGTGAACACTCAGGACTGATTTCCTTTAGGATGGACTGGTTGGATCTCCTTGTTGTCCAAGGGACTCTCAAGAATCTTCTCCAACACCACAGTTCAAAATAATCAATTCTTTGGTGCTCAGCTTTCTTTATAGTCCAACTCTCACATCCATAGGTGACTACTGGGAAAACCATAGCTTTAATTAGACGGACCTTTGCTTGCAAAGTAATGTTTGCTTTTTAATATGCTGTCTAGGTTGATCACAGCTTTTCTCCCAAGGGGTAAATGTCTTTTAATTTCATGGCTGCAGTCACCATCTGTAGTGATTTGGGAGGCCCCCCACCCCCCAAAATAAAGTCTCTCACTGTTTCCATGGGCCATATTCATACTGCATTTGGAAGATACTTATACTAACAAAGTATTTGATATGTACCTGAAATTCAAATTGAACTGGGGGTCTTGTTCTTACTTGTGAAGTCTGGCCATTCTAATTCCCAGTTCTTTTTTCTGGGGCTTTGGGGACACTTCTGTAGTCCTCTCTCCAGGGCAGATCTTACAGGGAGACTGATCTGCAACACCAGGGCAGGAAGGGCAGGGTGAAACCTAAGCTTTGGGTTGGCCTGAATTGTTGGGGTCCCACTTCTAGGTGGTCCTGATCTAGGGGCTGTGCCTTAGGTCACTTTATGGATCACTGCAGCTTGGGAGAAATTCACGTTTCTCAGGGGGCTGTGCTGCGGACACCCAGGATCACAGATGTCTGATGCTTCCCAGGGAGGTCCTGAGGGCTAGGACCTCTCTGCCCCTTTTCCCCCAGGATGACCTAGGTACAGCCATAGAGGACCTTTGCTCAAAACCCCTGCTAACTCCCACCCCTCTGGCCTCTTGTCTTCTGCAGTCTCCTCTTTGGCAGAACCACTGTCTTCTGCGCTTCGAATCTGGTGAGGAGGGAGGCAGGTCCTCAGTCAACCCTGCCTTGCCCAGAGAATGAGGCTCTGTGTAGTCCTGCCTGCCCCAGGGTGTCCTGGTCGGACTCCAGCCCTAACGCTCTCTCCCATCCCTGGGGGCCTCCCAGATTTGTGATTCTGAGCAAAATGCCCCACAGCCGACTCTGAACGAAACACACTAGAGACCCTGGCTTCAGGCTGGCTGCTCCCTCCTCCAAGGAAACACAGGGCACTCAGGATCAAGCAAGCATTTCCTGCTGCCCATGGAACGCCAGGGACTATTCTAGTGAACTCTCCTGGTGGCTCATTCGGTGAAGAGTCTGCCTGCAACGCAGGAAACCCAGCTTAGATCCCTGGGTTGGGAAGATCCCCAGAGGAGGAAAGGGCAACCCACTCCAGTGTTTCTGCCTGGGAAATCCCATGGACAGAGGAGCCTGGTGGGTTACAGCCCACGGGGTCTCAAAGAGTCGGATACGACTGAGTGTGCGTGGTGAAAACTGCTCACAAGAACTCCAAATGTATTCGCTTTTCATTTTCCCAAGATTTGATTGTGCTTCTCCTGAAAAAGACAGGAACCTCCCCAGTAGTCAGGCTCACAGTGTGGGGTCTCTCTCTCCATCTGGAGAAGGAAAGGCTCTCACGAGCTCTCCTGATGGAATCTCTCCTCCCCGCAAACCTCTCCACTGAGGACACCCTCTTGGGGTCCCCCACTATTATGCCGAGTTTTTCTTCTGTAATTTCAGAACTTTGCCTTGACGTGAGGAGAGGCTAGGAGAGGGGGGCATTTTTCACGGTGGTGATTAATAAAGTAGAGAAAATTAGAAAATAACAGAGTGTCCTAGAAGAGAGGGGTATTGGGAATGCTGGTGCATACACGGGACTGGGGCAGGGGCTGCGATTTAAATTCAAGTGGTGGGAAAGAACTTGTTGGGGGAAAAAGGCCTTGGAGCAGCAGGTGGGGGTGTGCCAGGCCGAGGGCGCAGTGGGGACGAAGATGCCCAGAGGCTGCAGGAGGGGCTGAGGGCGCAGAGGGCAGAGGCGGACGAGAGTGTCCGCTTGGAGTGAAATGGGAGCCGCTGGCCGTTTGGAGCAGGGCAGGAGCCCGGTGTGACTTGTTCTGTAAGCAGGTCGCTCTGGCTGTTGGGCTGGGAACAGACCGTGGTGGGACGGGAAGCAGAGACCGGCCTGGAGGCCCTTGACGCCACTGAGGCGGCAGGTCCTCGGCCGGGACCAGAGAGAGCTGGGAGGTGGGAGGCGCACGGAGCTTGTTCTTTGCAAATACCACGCCGGCCCAGCCCGTGGAGACAGCCAGGCCGCCTCCCTGTCCTTGACTTCAATGGCCGCTGACCCTTCACATTGGAAATGCATTTGTTTTTCTCCTTTTCAATGAATGATTTATTTTCCGGTCTATGAAATGCACCCACCACACTTGCTCATGAGCTCACAGACCCAAAGAAAGAACGTCAGGAATTTCCCCTCCCCGCAGCCCTGCCGCTCTGCCCGGCCCCCTCACCCCTGCTGTGTCCAGCGCCCAGAGGTCCCCGGCCAGCATCAGCCCTGCGGGACCCGGCAGGCCCTGTGGGAGCAGATTCCAGGCCCAGAGAGCCACCCGCGCCTTCGGCCACCCCATCCGGGAAGAGTCCTCTGCCTGGCTCACCCGTGGGCTGGTTGCTGGCAAGCAGGGGGCACTGTGGCTTTCCAGGGGCCATCAGCTGAGCCCTGGGACCCAGCGGACGAGACCAAACAAGAGGAGAGAGGAGGCAGGCGCAGGCCGAGCCGGGAGGGCCCTGGGGAGGGAGTCTGCCAGCTCTGCTGTGCAATCTTGGACAAATCACTTAATCCCTCTGTTCTGTACGCCGTCCAACTGCAAAACAGCGTTTAGGAGGCCAGGGTGCTGGGAGCCTTAATTAAGCCAGGCTTGCAGAGGCCTCCAAGGGCTGCAGATGAAAGGGTCTATTGAAGTACAAAGCCTCCAGTCACCCTCTCGGGCCCAGGTGGGAGCAACAGCCACGAAAGGAGAAGGGAGGCCGTTGCCAAGGTCATCCGGGCTCCGGCACCGACCCGCCTGCGCTGAGGTGAGGCCAGCCCGCCGCTGTCCCCTTCTTGGGCGCCACCTCGGGCCCCGCAGCCCCTGGGACAGGCCGTCCTCAGGGCGGACCGAGGGCTGTGATGCCCTGCTCAGGGGCTGGGGACGCCTGCCTTCGACCGGCATTCCAGGCACCGCACGCTGCCCAGCCAGCCCACTCTTCCGTTTGGGTCCGGGCCGCCTCCAGGCCTCCGCCCTGCCCCTCGCCCGCCCAGAGATCCCCCTTCTCACCTCCCTCCTAGTCTCTGCTCTCCTTCAGGGCCCCCAGGGGAGCTGGCCTCGCCCCTCCATAATCGGAGCTGACCTGAGGGCTCCAGGCCGGGCTCCTGGGAGCTCAGGACCGCCCCCCGACCCTGGGAGTGTCATCACATGTATTTCCTCATCCCAGGGGTCCTTGGTGGTCAGTCACATCCTAACCCCAAACATAGGCTCGCTTCCCGGCTCCTGACCTGCCCACACCCCATCACAAGGGCACGTGTTCCCCAATGTTCTGGAAGCATCTTCCCGCCTGTAAGAACCTCACTCACTGTCTGGAAGACACCAGACTCCCCTTCTTCCTCTATTTCCCCAAGACCCCAGCCCAGCCTCCTAGGACAGTGCTGAGTAAACTCTGGCTGAAGACTCACACATCTCCTCCTGGAGGCCAGCAGCTCCAGTCCCCTCCCTCAACCCATCCAGAGGGGTAAGGCCCCCTCCCAGCCTCCACACCAGCGATGTATAGAAGGGGGGTTGGGGCTGGGCATGACCAGGGCTTGCCCAGGAAGAATCTGGGTGCAGAGGGCCCTCTCCCCACCCCGTTTGGGGGTCCCTGATGAGGCCAGCCTCCCTGCCTCCAGTCCGAGGGCATGGGCTGCCTGTTGGAGCCCTGACCTCCTAAGTTCTCCCCCCAGAAGTGCTGATTCTTGGGGCAGCCTCTGTATGCAGCGCGCCAGCCCAGAGGCTGAAATGAGGTCCCCAAGAGGGGCTGGATGTGCCCAAGGTCGCCCAGGGCTGTCCATCCCCTCAAGGTGCCTCCCACCCAGAGGACCTACGGAGACTGAGCCTTTCTGCAGAGCATGAAAGCAGGCGCCCCCACGCACCTACCTGCGACGCCCCTGAGGCCTGGATCTCGGGGATCACGTGGAGCACTGAGGCTGCTGCACTTTTGCTAGAGGGATTGTGCAACCGGCAAACTCTGTGGAGAACATTCTGGTGGCTCCCCAGTGAGTTAAAAGTAGAAATACCCCATGACCCAGCAATTCCACTCTCGGGGATACAAAATGAAAAATAAGAAATGAAAACCCATGTCCACACAAAAACTTGCACACAGATGCTCAGCCAGCATTATTCACAGTGATTAAAAGCTAGAAAGAGCCCAGGCGCCCAGATGATGGACGGAGAAACAGAATCTGGTCCATCCATTGAGTGGAATATTACTCAGCCATCGAAAGGAGGGAAGCACAGATATAGGCAGCAGCGAGGATGGACCTTGCAGACCTTCTCCATGTGGAGAAGCCAGACCCAAAAGGCCACATGGGACAGGATTCCCTGTCTATGACACTTTCAGAGCAGGTCAGTCCCCAGGGGCAGAGAGCAGAGGGTGGCTGCAGCGGCTGAGCAAGGGGTCGATGGGGCTGACTGCTCACGGGGCAGGGGTGTTGACTGCTTGGGCGATGAGGGTGTTCTGGAACTAGACAGGGGTGGTGGTCACACACATTGTGAATGGACTCAATGCATCGGGATCACACACTTCAAAACGGTTGAAATGATCCATCTCGTGTTACCTGTATTCTCCACAATCAGAAAAACTTACACTCGGAGAAGGGTACAAGCTCAGTGCCTCCTGGAAGGGCGCAGAGAATCACGCTGAATTGACCTTCTGTGCCATTTAAAGGATGCAGAAACGGGGACTTCCCTGGTGGTCCATAGGTTAAGACTCCACACTGCCAATGCAGGGGGCATGGTTCGATCCCCAGTCAGGGAACAAGATCCCGTATGTGGTGTGGCCAAAAAAAAGCCACAGAAATTTGCTCCCCAGACCTTAAGTGAAAAGAACATTGAAGGTTCAATGTTGCTTCAAGGTCAGCAACAGTTTGAACAGAAAGGTGTTTGGAAAATATAAATAGATGTGATTATGCACAGAAGTTCTGGAAGGATAGAGGCCCAGAGACTCAAGCTGCCCTTCTCTGGGGAGGGGAATCATAAAAGCACTGTGCGTGGGTGTTTATGTGGGCACCTCTGTCCTCGATTAAATGTCCATGGCAAACTCTTGGAACCAGAAAACACTGCAGAGATGGAAAAAGAAGAAAATACCAAGATTTCTCGGAGAGCTTCCCGGGCGGCTCCGTGGTGAAGAATTTGCCTGCCAATGCAGGAGACATGGGTTCGATCCCTGATCCGGGAAGATCCCACAGGCCGCAGAGCAGCTAAGCCCACGTGCTCCACAGCTACTGAACCTGTGCTCTGGAGCCGGGGAGCCACAACCATTGAGCCCACGGGCCGCAGCTTCTGAAGCCTGAGGGCCTTGCAGCCTGTGCTTGGCAACAAGAGAAGTCACAGCAAGAAGAAGCTCACACTCCACAGCTGGGGAGTAGCCCCGGCTCTCTGCAACTAGAGAAAAAGCCCACGCATCAGTGAAAACCCAGGATGGTCAAAAATAAATAAACAAACAGACTTAAAAAAAGAGATTTCTTGGAAATCCTTCCAGCCCATCACAGGACACAGATGTGCAGACTCATCACGGGCCCCCTCCCTGGTCCAGGCAGGCTACACATCGCCCAGCCATCGGCCCTTCCTGCCCAGGAGGGCCGGGAGCCAAGGAGGGATTTGGAGGGGCCGGGGAAGACAGACGGCGTTCCTCGGTGGACCAGTGTCACTCATTCGAGCACCCTTTCTTCGAAGCTGCCGTTGGATCCAATACTCGCTGTGTGTCTGCTCAGGTTCCTCGTGAGGGCCTGGGAAGCCCCGGAGACTGGATGAGGCCGGGAGGCTGAAAGGAGAGACGAGAGGATGCCAGGGGTGCTTCCGCCCTCTGCACCAGGCTCCGTCCCTTCCGAGCACCCTGCAGGTCTCCGAGCTCCTCGGTGGCTGCAGAGTGCTGGTCCGTAGCAGCCAGGGCTGAGAGGTGATGCTCTCTGCGTTGCTGCAGAGGGGTCCGCCCCCCTCGGAAAGGGATTGATCTTCTTCAAACCAGCCACATCCCCTTCCCCTAACAATCGTGGAGAAGGCTCCTGGGCCCGTCGCTGGCACCTTGCTCCCTGGCGGTGGACTGACTGAGCCGGTAAGCTGACAAGTGCCAAGTCACCACCGTGCCAGGCCCAGGGCTGCGTGCTGGGTTGGGACAAGAGTCTGATGTGGGCCCTGCTTGGAGCTCCCCATTCAACGGTGCTTTCTGGGAAAGACATCTGAAATTAGACACAGGAAATGCGTGTAAAATCTAAGTCACTCCTCTGGTGCCCCAGACTCCACTGGGGCGCAGTGAAGACCCATGTGCCCTGTGGGATTGGGCTCTGCCGTGGACCCCATGCCATGGACCCCTCATTGTGCCTGCACCCCTTTGCTCACCACCCTCCAGCCACACTCTCCTTTCCGGCTGGCTCTCCAATGCTCCAAGCTCTCTCTACCCCAGGGCCTTTGCACTTGCTGTTCCCACTACCTGGCACATAGTAGGCACTACATAACTATTTGTTGAGTGCATGAATGATTAGAAAAAAGGGGACTTTTCTGATTCCTAAAATACTGCCTAGACTCCTGTGATGGGGCTCTGATCAGGGCAGTCCTCTGGTCTTGACTGTGTGAGTTCTTCTAGCTGTTGTTGAGAATCCACAATAATCGCTGGGCTCGACACTAATCCTGAATTAATGAGGCAACCCTGGGTTGTTTGGTGTTAATATTCTCTGAAGTTCAGCTCAGGGAAAAATAAAAAGAAAGAACCCCCCCTCCTTACCCACCCACCCACCCACCAAAGCAAGGCACAAGTGAGCAGCCGAGAGTTTGGGGCGAGTCAAAACCAAAGAAAAAAGCAGAACCTGGCCCCCGTGTTTGGCCCGGGCAGCCTTTGAGGGCCAGCTGTGCCCGGCGTGTTTGTAGTGCGGGCGGCCCAGCCTACCAGATGTTCCTTAGGAGGACGGCCACTTCAAACGCCGCAGCTCAAGCCATCACCTGAGCAGCCTTTGTGTATTTCAAAGAGGAAGCCCGCCGAACTTTCCCTGTAATCATGAGGTCCCAACTTGCCTTTCATGGACCATTAGGGAACTCTGCGAAGAGAGCTCCCCGATCATTACCAGGTTCTGATGGCCTCCGAGCCCACCTGGAGTGGCCCCCCGGCAGCCACCTGCAGCGCCAGCTCCTGAAGGCCAGGGAAGGCCAGGACCCTGCCGGGCCGCGGCGTGGACCCGGAACGCACAGGCTGCCGGACTCACCTGTGTGGGTGGATGCCCGACTCCACCCCTGCTGGCTGGGAGGCCTGAGGCCCATCCCCGAGCTAAGCCAGTCTTAGAGGCAAGAATACTTCAGTGGGCAGCCGTTCCCTTCTCCAGGGGATCTTCCGGACCCAGGGATCAAACCCGGGTCTCCTGCACTGCAGGGGGATTCTTTACCACTGAACCACCAGGGAAGCCCCTTACAACTATCAGTGTCAAATAATGCTGAAACCCACCTTTCAGTTTCGCTGAGCCATGCTGGGATCTTATAAATAACAAAACGGCAAGCAAGTGTGAAGTGGGTTGGGTGATGCCCCCTCTGCCGAAATTCCTGCCCACCTGGGACGTTTTCTTTCTGTAATTGAAGTATATGGGCTTTCCTGGTGGTCCATTGGTTAAGATTCTGCACTTTGAATGCTGGGGGTGTAGAGGTTTGATCCCTGGTTGGGGAACTAGATTCCACGTGCAGGGCAGTGCAGCTGATAAAAAACAATGAAGTATAGTTGATTTTTAATGATTCAGGTATACAGCAAAGTGATTCGTAGGTATATATATATATACATATATTCTTCTTCATATTCTTTTCCATTACAGGTTATTATAAGATAGTGAATATCACCCCCTGTGCTGTAGATCTTTGTTGCTTACCTATTTTGTACGTATAGTGTCTGCTAATCCCAATTTATTCCTCTCCCTCTTTCCCCTTTAGTAACTGTAAGCTTGTTTTCTATACCTGGGAGTATACTTCTGTTTTGTAAAGAGATTTATTTGCATCATTTTCCTGAATTCCAAACATGACCTTATTTGGAAGAGGGTCTCTGTAGAGGTGACTCAGGTAAGGACCAAGATGCTGGTTTGGAGGAGCCCTGAATCCAACGACCAAGAGACAGGAGAGGAGAAGACAGACGCACGGACGAGGAGGCCGTGTGAGGAGGAGACAGCGGCTGGAGGGCCGTGGCCGCCAGCGCAGGAGCACCTGCAGCCCCGGAAGCTGGAGGAGGCAGGACGCGTTCTCGCCCAGAGCCTCCAGCGCTGCCCACACCTTGATTCCAGACTCTGCCCTCCCAAACCGAGAGGGTTCCTTTCTGGGCTTTGAAGCCTCTAAGTTTGCAACAATTTGTTATAGCAGCCCTGGGGAAAAAAGAACAAATTCTAGTTGTTCTTGTTGCTGTTACTCTAGAGAATTCTCTGGCGGTATCTATGGTGGTCCAGGGGTTAAGAATCTGCCTGCCAAGGGGACATGGGTTTGATCCCTGATCCAGGAAGATCCCACACGCCACGGGCCAACTAAGCCTGTGTGCCACAGCTACTGAACCCAGGCACCCTAGAGGCAGTTCTCTGCAGCAAGAGAAGCCGCCACAGTGATGAACCCAGGCACCCTAGAGGCAGTTCTCTGCAGCAAGAGAAGCCGCCGCAGTGAGAGGCTGGCGCGCCGCGACTAGAGAGCAGGTCCCGCCCGCTGAAGCTAGAGAACGCCCACATCAGCAACAAAGACCCAGTATGGCCAAAATAAATAAATAAAATTTTAAAAAGCTTTCTGTGCAACTGAAACGTCCCGACAGAAACCTGGGCCTGACTTCCGGCAGTGACCTCTGCTTCCAAAGCAGGTGAGGAAGGCAGGCGCAGAGCTTAAGGGAAAGGGGTCTTAGAGCTGACAATACGCACGCAGCTTCCCATGTGGCTCAGTGGTAAAGAATCCGCCTGCCGGCACATGAGACGCAAGAGATGCGGGTTCAATCCCTGGGTCGGGAAGATCCCCTGGAGTAGAAAACGGCAACCTGCCCCAGTGTTCTTCCCTGAGAAGTCTCACGGACAGAGGAGCCTGGTAGGCTACAGTCTTTGGGTTGCAAAAGAGTCTAACACAACAGAGTGAGCATGCATGCACACACGATCTGGGTTTAGAAGTGCGGCTTTCTGCCGCCGCCCAGGGCACAAACTTTGACAAGTCACTGCTCCTCTCTGAAACTCGGTGTCTTCTTCTACGCAATGGGGACTGTTCCATTCACCTTCAGGATTTCTGTGATGATTAAACTATTGCAGAAAGTAAAACATTCATGTGCCGAGTGTTCAATAAACGGAAAAGGGTGTCTGTCTGTGCATGCTAAGTCGCTTCAGTCATATCCAACTCTTTGCAACCCCATGGACTGCAGCAAGACTGCCTCCTCTGTCCACGAGTGGGCTGCCGTGCCCTTCTCCAGGGGATCTTCCCAATCCAGAGATCGAACCCCTGTCTCCTTGGGCTCCGGCATTGCAGGCAGATTCTTTACCGATGAGTCAGCATGGAAGCATAGTCATTACCTATTGCTGCCAGCAGACCATCTGGAAAGGTAGAGGCTGAAAAGAGCAAGGAGTGGTTATAATCTCAGACGGCAGCTCAGCGTCGGGAACATGGGGGAACTGTAGCCGGGTGTTTCTGGCTCAAGACCTCTCGTGATGTTGGAGTCAAGCAGTCGGCTGGGGCCACAGCCTTGGGGGAGGCTTAACTGGGGCTGGAAGATGAGCCTCCAGGGCGGTTCACTCCGGCGCTGTTAGCACAGGGCCTCAGTTCCTCCCACGTGGACCTTTCCAGGCAGCGGGGCAGCCAGCCGCCAGGGAGCAAGTGACCCAGGAGCGAGGCGGCAGCAGTGATGCCTGGGAGGTCACACACTGTCACCTCTGCCGCCTTCTGCTGGTCGCACAGAGCACCCTGCTGCAGTGCGGGGCGGTCTGTGCGAGGGCTCAGAGCCCCAGGAGACAGATCACCGAAGGAGGTCTTGGAGGCTGGCTACCACGGGGCAAGAAGACCAGGTGTTCCCAGGGAAGCTGGCGGGCAGGATCCCACACCAACAGGTGGCTTCACTCTCCCAGATTTGCCCTGGAGTCCAGCTCCCTAGGAGCTGGCAGGCTAAGCTGGCCACACGCCCGGCAGCTGGACTGTCATCTGACGTCTGGATCCCCGCCGTGTCTTGCTGTGTCTCCCCCACGCAGACACACAGGGCCGCATTTTCCGCCCCATTTCATAGGGTCACAAAGCCCCTGATTGCAGATGGCTGGCCCAGGGCCCGAGTCAGCAGCCCCGACTATGGGCCTCACCCCCTCTTGGGGGATCCTGCCGCCAGAGGATTTGAGGAGCATCATCTCTGGGCAGGGGAGAACAGAAGCACTCTTGGAGGGCAGGGGGCAGCCTGGAGGTCTGAGCAGCAATGTGTGGGGCACGGCCCGGGGCCAGACCACAGCCCTGCTCAGCTGAATGCTGGCGCATATGTGTTCATGCACATGAAGGCATGTGCCCCATGCACGCACACATGATTTACACACGAACCTGACCACAAATGCTGCTGGAATCTGCTCAGTCATGAACTTTGCCACGTACAGTTGGCTCTGTGGATCGCAGGTTATGTCCTCATGGATTCAAACGGCCCTTCTGGTGGCGGGAGGGGTAACACTCAGGCCCTGTTCTCTTCCCAGCAACGCTGTCTGCGGTGCACAGATCTCTCCGGCACTTCGGGACTGAGTCATTGCATGGGAAGATGTGTTTACCTTCGCCTGGATCAGATAACGCCAGATCGTTTTTCCAAACCAGTGGTTCCGGTTTAAACTTCCATCAGCTGTCTTAGAGTCCCGAAGGACAGGCATTTTTAAGGTCCTCTTGGGGGTTAATCCTCCGGTGGGTCAATCCCACCCCTTGCCTGCTCTTAGCTGTCACACTCCCGTGGAGGCAGCGGGTGAGGAGTGAGGATGTGGGCTTGGGAGTGAGTGGCTCTGGCCCCACGTGCTCTGTGTCCTCTGGCAGGTGACGGGGCTTCTCTGAGCCTCATCGGAAACTGGGGAGGGCTCCGGGGACTTAACCGAGACAGCTGATGGGCGGCATTTAGCACAGCACCAGGCCTCCGGGCTGCGCTCAGACAGGCCACGGTCACCTTCCTGCAGCCTACAGGAGCCTCTTCATTCATCCATTCACTCAACTGGATCAGAGATGGCACATGGCCCAAGCTCGTCCAAGCAGGAAAACCTTAGGACCTGGGGAGGTGCTCTCATCCTCTCCTCTGGGACTGGGATCGGTGCCATCTAGAAGTGATTATCCGGGCCTGAATCCAGCCTAGAGGAGGCAGAACCAAGAGATTGAGAAAAAGAAGCAAGGTCTTCATGATCCCCTTTGAACTCCTGGAACAAACCAGACCGGAAGGCAGAATTCCCCATCTACCTAGTTGCACGAATCGATAACTTTCTCCTTCCATTTTTTTTCTTCCCCTAAATAACTGGGTTGAGTTTTCCTTTACTTACAGCTGATTCACCCTTGACACTGGCTTCCGGGCTAGTGTGTCCTCTTAAAACCAGCCATGCTCTCCCCAGCTTCCATTCCTTGGGGGTGGCCCTCTTCAGGATGAAGCCAAAGGTGCCTTGGGTGGGACTTCCAGCCATCCACTTTTGGGGTCTTCAGCTCCTGACAGCTTACCTTCTTGGGGCTCCTGCCACACTGGAGACTCAGTCAGGGCTGGATCTCTGTTGACAAGGACACGGAAGACTGTTCTTCCCAGAGCCTGCTGGCTCCTGGGCTCAGTGCTGGAGTAGCCCGCTACCCAAGGAGATTCAGACTCCCACTGTGGTTGTGTCTGAGCAGCTCGTTCTGGGAACCTGGTAACACTTGAACCCGGCTATCACTAGGTGACTCTCATTAACCAATAAAACAGCCGCTCTGGGCAGGAACTTTAAGAACCAGTGATTCACAGGGCCCCTGCCTCCTTAGCCGTGAAGACACACGGGGAGGGGGCCCCTCCATCAGTCTGGTTCTCTGAGCAACAGATAAATAATCCACTGCTGACCCTGGAAGGACATAGGCCTTGAAAGATGAAATTTGTCGTTTCAAGCTGCTGCGATTTGGGGGATGTTTGTTACTGCAGCATAATCGAGGCTTTCCTGACTGCTACATCATTCAGGGGGAGGGTTGTAGCTAGTGAGTTTCCATCTCCCCACAAGTACACTTCCCAATCTCTCCTAGATCTAGGTAGAACCCTGGGACCACTTCTTGCCAACAGAACGTGAGCAGAAGAGCCACAGTGAGTAAGAAGCAGGTCCCTACCCTCTTTTCCTTTCTTCCAGTTGAAAGAGTCGTTGGCAGAAGGATCACCCACCCTTCTGGAAGGACCGTGCAATGAGAGAACTGGGCCCTGGCGGCCCCCAGCTTGTGCAGCCCTTGGGGGTACCTGCCCGCTGGGTCCAGCCGTCCTGGAAGCTCCAGACCCAGCGAAGCTCCCAGATGGAGGCACCCACCGGAGTGGCACAGGGCACCTCATAGAGGGAACATGAGCCTCTCAGCCCTGCCCAGGTTTCAGAATGGTGAACAAATAAATGGTGGGTGTTTTATGCCCCTAAGCTTTGGGGTGGCTGTCATATATTAACAGTGAGAGATCACCAGAACATCATTGCCCGGTAAATACCCCAAGAGTTTGCTCAAGAAATCCGAGAAACTGCTTTCGTCTTGCCTCGGGCATCACCTCTAAGTATATCTGGCTCCTCTTCATCCCGTGCGTGTGTGCGTGCTAAGCAGCTTCAGTCCTTCCGACTCTTTGCGGCCCCATGGACGGCAGCCCGCCAGGCTCCTCTGTCCATGGGATTCTCCAGGCAAGAGTACTGGAGTGGGTTGCCACGCCTTCCTCCAGGGATCTTCCCGACCCAGGGGTCGAAACCACGTCTCTTATGTCGCCAGCGTTGGCTGGCACTGCCGACTATCTCCCCTGTCCACGAACGCTCCTTTTGGTGGGAAGAGGTAGGTGGGCAGCACAGCTGAGTACTGGCCATCGGCCAGGAGGACCGCCGCACCCTGCAGAAGCTGGCGCTGGATGCTGTCTCGATTCACCTTCAAGAGGGGAGGCCTGGGAGGGTCCCTGACCTGCGCCCCCACCCGGGAGTCCCCAGACAGAGGCCTCGGCTTCCCGGGTGTTTCAACTGGAGGGAAGGAAGAGGTTCCAAGGAAACCCCTTGGAAAAGCCCCAGGAAAAGCCAGCAGACACTTGGGCAGCCAGGAAAGAAGAATTTCTGCAAAAGGTCACCATCTTCTACATTCCTTCACTTTGCTTGCAGCCTGCCAGGGCATCTATGAAAGATCCTTATTCTTCTCCGCCTGGCACCACCCAAACAGCCTCTGCTGTAGTGGAGGGTGGCCCCGGGGCAGCGGGAGGGTGGGGGCGGGGCGGGGCAGGGCAGAAAGCTGCCCGCTGTCCTGACTTCCCTTTTCCTGGTGGAATTTTGATGTTTGCACGGGACTACAGCCTGGGGCTTCCAGCTTCTGCAGGATGTCTCAGGAGATGGGCTGTCTCCCCCGGAAAAGCTGGGAGAAGCCACAGGACACGATCTCCCAATGCCCGCCCTGCCTCCAGCCTTGAAAGGGGAGGGGACTGGCTGCAGGGCCTGGACACCACTGTCCCCCGACACAGACGCAGCTCTTTGCAGTGCCCAGATGCCTGCCTGCCGTGCCCGACACCGTCGTCTTCCGGATCCTGGCCTCTACCAGGATGTCTGGTTAACGGATACCCCCCTGCCCACCTTCTTGCCCTCTGCTGCCTGATTCCTTTTGGAACCCAGAGGTCTGTGTGAGGTGCTGAGACCATCAGCTCTGGCCTGAGTGAGCCATGGGCCTGAGTGACCTCAGTAGGCGTCCCACAAACACCCCAGGACTGAAACCCCTAGGCCCACACCTGGGTATCCTTGTTTTCATGGTCTCGTGATGGAGTGGTGGGTGCTCAGGCCCGGCTTTCAATCCTTTTATTGTTCAGTTCCTCCTTGGGTGACCTGGACAGGTCTTTTCATCTCTCTGAGCCTCAGTTTTCTTATCTGTGAAATGGGTACAAATTACTCTGCCTCTCTGGTTGTTGAGAAGATTCAGGAGACTGTTTCCGAGGATCTGCTAAGGACTTTGGGAGCCTGCTAAGGACCTGCTAAGGGCTTTGGGAGCCTAACATAGGGGATGGTGGTCACCTGGGTGCTGCCTGTAGGGTCTGGTGGTGGAGAATAGGCAGGACCGTGGAAAACCCCGCAGAGACCCGGGTTCCCAATTAGCAGACATCTCAGCCTGATAAACAGAGAGGCCTGGGCCCGGCTGGCCTCACCTGTGTCTGACACTTAGGCCATCATTTAACAGCAGAAAGTTTATTGCTGCCCTTGGTGCCTCAGCCCTGCCCTGAATGGGCTGGCCTGGGGGAGGGGCTGCCTTTGAAGAAGGGCTTTATGGTAATGGATGGTAATGGTGAGCAGCCTGGGGGGCAGGTAGCAAGCGCCCCCCCACCCCCACCACCCGCCTTCAGGAGATAATCAAGTTAGCCTCCAAAACAGATTATTTTCAGCCCAAACAAATCACTTTTAATTACAGAGCAACTGATAAGACCCCCTGAGGCCACAAAGCCACAGGTGGGGATGGGGGAACCTCACTGGTCCCCAAGTCCTGTGGGGTGGGCCCTGGCCCCCCGTCCCTCCCCGGAGCCAGGACTGAGGGCCATTCCTGGGCCTTTGCCTTGAGACCTCTGCCAGCAAGGTGGGTTGGAGGACTCCTTGCACAGGAGTGCCTTAACCTGGGGCTCGAGAGTGTCTGTGTGTCTGCGGGGCAGGGGTTTGGTCGTTAACTGAGGGTCCTTTCCATTTGGATCATGAGGGACTCGGGGTCTCCCACTCTCTGTGGACATGGGAGGCTCAGAGGCTCACCCCTGAGTGGCAGCCGCTCTCATCCCTGGTTCAGGGGGCAGAGGACGGAGGCTCCCTGGCTGAGTCACAGGGTGACCAGCGCATCCCCTTCTCAGCAGTGGAAGCCCCATGTCCTGGGGACCCCCCGGTCCCCCTGGACAGGAGGCTCAGAGTGACAGGCCCTCCCCTCCCCATCAACACCAAGCCCTTCCCCTCCGCGTCCACCCACCATCGGTCCACTCAGTCAGGAAGCACCTGGTGCTCACCCACTGCGTGTACAGCCCAGCACCAGGCAGGCCAGGTGCGGTGAACGCTGCGTGGCTTCCGCCCCCAGGACCCCTGGCACATGCAGGGGGGACCTGCCAGAGGCGTCTGTGAGTGCGGCTGCCACAGGCACCTCCCTCACCTCTGGACTCGTCCACTCCCGCGTTGGAGTCTGCCCCTGCCTCCAGGCTTGGCTGATGCTGGGCGGTGGTGGGAAGGTCCACGGCCAGGACTGGTTGTCCACATCCCTGCCACGGTGGGTGGCGAGGAGGTCCCGCCAGGAGCAAGGACACAGTGAGGAGGGGCGGGGGGCCAGGGGACACAGGGGCTGCCTTCGTTCCTCCAGACCCCATTTCCAAGCTCTCCAGGCACCGTCCCCGGGCCAGGAGCCGGGAGAGTGACGTCCAATCCACATGTGCGTGCTTGCTGTGTGACCTCGGGCAAGTGACCCAACCTCTCTGAGCCCAAGCTCTGGTCCGTAGAACCTTGGAGAAGAGCCTTTCCACCAGGCCTCTCTCCTCAGTCTCACCTGGGAACCGTGAGTGCTAGTTCATGGGGAACAGGGAGCAGGGCTGGAAGACCACCCGTCCCCAGGCCTGGACCCTCCGCTCACCCATCCGTGCCTCCTCCTCCTGCACCCCCAGTTTCTCCTCATCCTGAGCAGCAGACTCCCTGTGTTAAGCGCAAACCAGCCCCAGGACCCCCTCCTTCAGCTGCCCCTGCATCTCGCACTGACACGACACACAGTGGCCCGTTCTCAGCCCTCAGCTTGCTGACCACCACCTCTGATCCCCACTCCCACCCCATCTGCCTGCGCTGCCTCCCTGGATTCCCGCCTGAGCTTGGCCCTCCAGGACCCCTCTTCAGCAAAGCTAGGGCTCTTCTGAGGCCACCGTCCCACCCGCCTCACCCCCACTCCCCAGCGCCTTTCCCTCGGGCTTTCAGGCTTCCCTGGACGGGGTGACCCGGCTGCTCGGGGCTCATGCCCCCTCTTATCCAGCCTTATGCACCAGGGGCCCCAGAACCCGGCTGTGGGTGGGGCACCCTTCCCGGGTGGATCTTTTCTAGACGCCCATGGGGCCCTCCAGAGGTGAGGCCCACTCCTCTGCCCTGAGCGCCCAGGACGTGGGGCCGGGGTACAAGGTGGCCTTGCTCGGGAGAGAAGCCAGGGAGGCCAAGGCCCTGGACAGGGGCCTGGTGGGGGTGGGGGCTGACGTGCTCAGGCGCCGTTGTGACAGTGGCCTCAGGCACTTCTCAGCCTCCTGTGCATGAAAGCCACCTTGGGGGGCCCTGGGGGCCACGTGAGCTGATGCCGCAGAGCCCCCAGTTACTGGACACGGGACTTCCAGCAGAGTCGGTTGTGTGAAGACACTCAGTTCGGGGGTGGTACCGTCGGATGTTTCCACTGCTTGTGTATTTCTTGTGTGTTTCTAGGTTTCACACACACACAGGCACATACATTCACAATGTCACATTCACTCTTGCACACCCATGCACACCCACACATACATGCCCTACACAATTGTGCATACCGACACTCAGGGGTTCTCTCATACACTCACTCACTTACACAGACAGACACGCACACACAGGAGATCTGATGCTCCACTGGGGTGGGGACTCTGCTTCGTCTAGATGGAGGGGTCCTGGCTTCAGTGGAAGCACCCAGTGGGCGTTCAGACGATAGTGAGCAGGTAGGGGCGGGGACACCGGAGTCCGGCGGCTGCCGGGGCTCACTTTGCAGTGAGCCTCATGGAAGTGCTGCCACTGGGACTCTGGTGGCTTTTGGGGCCCTCAGCAACCATGGTGTGGGGAGGACAACAGACCCCAGGGTCCCCTGATGCCAAGAGAGGAGGCCCCCTCCCTCCCGGGCTGAGCCCCGTGACCAGCTCCGACGCGGGGCTTCAGCTGCGCTTCATCTGTCTCCTCCATTCATCTTCTGCTTCTCTGACTCTCAAATGGTCCCTTAATTGGCCATTTGGCCCCTAAATTAGGGGTGATTAGGATCAACCCCTAAGCAGCATTTCAGATGGCGGCCAGGGGTCTGAAGCCCCTCTTTGGGTCACAAGAGCCTTCGATTTGGTCACACAAAGGTCAGCCCTCTGGCCTGGCATGGGTGCCTGGGCAACCTCTGACCTTCAGCTCTTAAACCTGACCCTGGTGATTCAGACCCAAGGGTCTGAGTATAAACAGCCGAGCAGGAAGCGCTTGGGGAGGCGGCATGCGGCGGAGCCTCCCATGCTGGAGCCTTCTGGCCTTTCGCGGTGGCCAGCATTCATCCGGGCACCACGACCTCTTGCGTGCCTACAGATGCTGGTTCCAGGGTCCAGAGATCCAGACAGACACGCACCCTGGCCTGAGCCACCCTGGACTCTGCCATCGCCTTGAGGCAGTCACCACCTCTCACCTGCCACTTGGACCTGGGCACCTGCCACAGCTCTCCAGGCCCTGTCTCTGGTCTCCAAATTGAAGGAAACCCCAGCACCTCTGGTCTGGCAGTGTTGCTCTGAGGGTTATACAACATGACAGTGCATTGTTCTTTCAACAGATGGGGAAGAGAAATCCCAGCTCCCAGGCACTCTGCAGCCACTCCGCCTCCCAAACCCCAGACAGGCCTGGCACCACGGGCTGGGGAAGCCCTGTTGGACTTAGGTGGCTCAAGAAGCCGCTGGAGTCCCCAGTGTGGCAGAGATGACTGTCATTTTATGAGGTCACAAACCCCTCTGAGAACTTGATGAAAGTGCCCTGCAGGCTGTCCTGAGAAGTGCACACATGCATTACACACACACACACACACACACGAGTGCACAACCTTGCACACAAGTCCCAGACAGGTCTGCCTTGTACAGTTGTGCAGGTTGCGCACTGCACAAAGGCCCTCTCAGCCTGAACTCTGGCAGGCCCACCAAGCTGGAAGCCCAGTGTGGGGCTGCCTCTGTAGAGTGAGGGCACCTTTTTCTCAGTTGCAAGAACATCTTATAGGCTTGCAGGGGCACAGGCTGTGCTTGGATCAGGAAGTCTTGGATCCCAAGGCCCCCTGGAATTGGTGAGCCAGGTTTGCTCTCTGGGCCTCAGTTTCCCCCTTCCAAATAGGAGCTTGTGAGGGTCCTTAAATTGCAGGATGGCTGGGAGGCAGCACACAGCGTGTGCTTAGACGCTGAATTGGGTGGTGCTGGTGTTTCTGTGCATGCAAACAGGCAGACCAGGTGCCTCTTCGGTAACATAGCCAATGCTCCCGGCGGGCTTCTCCACACCTGGAAGGCATGAGTGTTTGGTGTGACCCTTCTGACCTCTGGACCTAAGGCACCTTGACTTGGGTATCCAGGAGGACCCCCATGAGGCTCCTGGTAGGTACACAAGCCCACTCTCAGCGGCCTGCAGTACCTGGAGGCACGCCAGCCCTGTCCCTGGGGGTTGGTCCTCTGGACCTTTGCTCCAGGGTCTCGCCCAGCCGAGGGCCACGGCCCTGTGGAATGCCACACCTCCAGAGTCACAGCCCCCAGTGAACTGGCTACATTGCTCCCAGCTGCCTCCCACCTCGGGGCAATTTATGGGGTCACAAACCACCTCGAGGGTGCAATTCCCTATCCTGGTGTCAATTGGTCCCCAAAGTGCTTTACAACCTGCTTGTAGCACCGAGGAAGGCAGCAGCCCCTAGACTCCTCTGGCCTCAGCGGCCCTGCCATTTGGCCCCAGGCTAGGGCAGCCAGGGCAGCCCAGGTCCAGCCACCTGGAGCCCAGCCCGGCCGGGCCACGGCGGCCCTTCCTCCTGCCCGGCTTCTCTGGCGGTGTTGACAGAAGTCACCTATGGTCATTTTTGAAGTCAAGCCATCCAAGTGCCTGGCCCCCCAGGATGGGAGCAGGAATCCCACCTCCCCGTGTAACACCATTCACCTCGCTGGGCTTTGGGTTCTCTAGGTGTGAAAGGCGGGTAATAAAAGCTAGTTTCAAAATTGTTGTGAGGATTAAATTAGATGACAGATGTCAAGCGCTCAGGGGATGGTTATGATTTTATTAACATGAAAGTGGAAATTACCCAGCATTTCACCTTCCAGAGGTCAGCCTGCTACTATCTGGGGTCGCTCCTTGGGACCTTTTGCTTTCTTCTTCTTGTTATTGTGGAAAATAGCATACATACTAGAAAGTACATAAAAGACATAGTTCAGCTTCACTAGTAACCTTTTAAAATTGATGTGTAGTTGATTTACAATGGTCTGCTAGTTTCTGATGTATGGCAAAGTGATTCTGTCCTACATATATATGTGTGTATATATATATATATTCTTTTTCTTATTATTTTCCATTATTGTTTATTATGACTTAAGTGTTGGACTATAAAGAAAGCTGAGCACCAAAGAATTGATGTTTTTGAACTGTGGTTCTGGAGAAGACTTTTCAGAGTCCCCTGGACTGCAAGGAGATCAAACTAAAGGAAATCCAAACTAAAGTCAATCCTAAAGGAAATCAATCCTGAATATTCACTAGAAGGACTGATGCTGAAGCTGAAGCTCCAATACTTTGGCCACCTGATGGGTAGAGCTGACTCATAGCAAAAGACCCTGATGCTGGGAAAGGTTGAGGGCAGGAGGAGAAGGGAGTGATTGAGGATGAGATGGCTGGATGGCATTGTTGACTCAATAGACATGGGTTTGGGCAAACTCCAGGGGATAGTGGAGGACAAGGAAATGTGGCGTGCTGCAGTCCATGGGGTCACAAAAAGTCAGACACGACTTAGCAACTGAAAAACATGGTTTATTACAGGATACTGGAATGTAGTTCTCACTGCTATACAGTAGGGCCTTGTTGTTTATCTATTTTATATATAGTAGTTTGTATCTGCTAATCCCAAACTTCTAATTTATCCCTCCCTCACCATGTACCCCATTGTTCACTGTGGTTATTGTTCAGTCGCTGAGTCGTGTCCAGCTCTTTGCGACTCCATGGACTGCAACACAATTTACAATAGCTAAAACCTGGAAAGAACCTCAGGGTCCATCTACAGCGGAATGGATAAAGAAGAGGTGGTACATACATGCAGTGGAATATTGTTTAGCCGTAAAAAAGAATGAACTGATGTCATTTGCAGCAACATGAATGTACCTAGAGATTATCATACTAAGTGGAGTCAGTCAGAGAAAGACAAGTATCATATGATATCACTTATATGTGGAATCTACCATATGACAGAAATGAGCTTATCTGTGAAACTGACTCCCTAACAATTATAAGGCAAAGACCCACAGAAGCAACACCCAGCACCAAGAACCCTCCCTCTGGCCCCTCTGCAGCTCCAGGCCAGCCGTCCTTTTTCCAACATAATCATCCTTCTGACTTGTGTGAAAATAATTTCCTTGTTTGAACCTGGACCCACCTCTTGACGTCAGCTGCTCCGCGCGTTGCCTTCTCCCTGTGTGTTACGTCTGTGAGTTTTGCTCCTGGGGCCCCATGGACTTGTAATTCACTCGTCTTTCTTAGCTGTGTGGTACCCCACAGTGTGGCCATGCTGCGCTTCATTTATCCATTCCCCTGTAGAGGGGTGGCTGGGCCGTTTCAGGTTCTAGCTATAGGGGTGCGCTGCTCAGAAGGGCTGGTGGGGCAGGCCGATCCTGCTGGGCAGTGGGATTGCGGGTCATGGCGCACTCGGAGCTTCTACATTGCAGAACGATGCCAACTGTTTTTTAAAGCCAACTCTTTTGCTCTGCGTCTATGTAGCCCCCTTTGAAATGGCAGGGGGTCAGTATGTGCCCACACACAACCAAAGGCTCCCCGGTAAGTGCTTGTGCATGCAGAGGACACTTCAGAGAGAAGTCCCAGCCAAAACCTGTTAGCAAGCAGACTGCTGGGCATGGACCTAAGTTTACGCTTCATTTTCTGCCCTTTTGATTGTGGGATTTTATCACCACGGGCACATTTGCTTTATAATCAGAGCGGGCTTGTACGTGGGTATTGTTTAGAAGCCTGGGTTTATTAAGTACCTTGAGCTCCGGCAAATCAACCTCACTCCCGACTGGCACAGCTGCCCATGGTGTGAAAATCAAACCACATCCAGGAGCTGGGCTTGCAGGTTGGTTTCCATTTCTTACTCCAGTGAGTAAGACTAGAACGAATTTACCTGTGTATACATTTCTACCCATTTCTGTGATCTTTCCCCCAGTTCTAACCAGGTTTGTTTTTTAATCATTATAAATGTGGTTCGTGGCCTTTAGAGAAAATCTGGGCATTGGAAGAAAAAGAAAGAGGCAGGCAGAGCCCGCCACTCCCCCGGCCCAGTGCCGTTGTTGCCTGGTCTGTTTCCTCTGGTTTTGTTTCCCTGCCATGTTGGGTTTCTGTTTGCCCTGAATTGGAAGCCACTCTACATCTATTTCTGCACTGAAGGCCTGAGTTTGGGGTCACGCGGTCTTCCCTCAGCTGCAGGTGACAAGCAAGGTCATCATTTTACTGCCTCCCTCCCCACCAGACACAGGTCAGCAGCTGCGTTGTCTCTGAGAGCCCACCTGACCCATACCCCAAACCCCCGACTTCTTCAACCTTCCCATGGGGAAACCAGGTGGGCAGTTCGCAGAGTGAAGGTGGGCCACCCATGGCAGCCCAGAACCCTGGGCTAGCCTGTAGCTCGTAAATTTCCTTTTGTCCATCTTCACCCCGCACATGAACCCTGACTTCATTCATGCCAGAAATATTTCCCAAGCAGCTACGTCACCCTGGGCAGGTGCTAGGTGCCAGAGAAACAGCAACATTCAGGTGGACAAGCCCTCAAGAGTCATCAGCATGGGAAGTGTGAAAGTCAATGAACATACAAATAAAAGAGTCACGTTATGTCATGTCGTGTTGGGGTAGAAGGTTTTCCTGAGTTTCTTCTCTCCCCAACCCCACCCTACGGTTGTCCAGGCAGCACTGCCATATTGAATCACCCCAGGATCTGTGGAGTTGTGCAGTGCACAACCTGGGCCACTGGGCCTGGTGGACTTGAGCCAGGGCCCCCCGACTCATGGAGACCAGGAAGCTGACAAACAAAGCCTCCTGAGGCCTGGGTGTTCTGATCCACCTTTCCTATAAGTATCAGCACCATGCAAGAAGCCTCTAGGGAGGAAAACGCCTCCTCTCCAACTGATTGGGCTTCTGGGAGACAGAACTAGAAAATGATAGCATCGACTGTGTGCCAAGTACTGTGTACAGTGATTCCATTCATCATTTTATTTCCTGTTTGGAGGAGCCCCGTCTTCCAGATGAAGACAACGGCAGCTCAGAGAGGCTGGGGAGCACCACAAAGCAGGTGAGTGTCAGGCTCTGGAGCACCTGGGCTTTGCTCAGAGTAAGCTGGCCCCTGACTGTAAAGGGGGAGCCCCCTCCCCCTTGGAAGAGCCACAGGTGGCAGCCCCCAATTTGTTCCCTGCCCATTAACAGCCCCGACCTCTGAGCCACACTGGGCGTCAAGGAATTACGGCAGAGATATGCCACCTTTTGGGAGCTGACACCCCACTTCTTATTTAATTCTCCCCGCCTCCTTCAGTCTCTCCGAGTGTCAGCTGGCAAGCATCTGTCCGCTAAATCAAAGCCCTCCCGATTCGCTGGGTGTGACAGGTCTCCGAGAATTTCATGGAGCCCTTGGGAGGAGGCATGGTCGTGAACCGTGAAAGCATTTCACAAGTTAAAAGCCTGCTTTGTGAGCACAAAGTGGTCTCGAGAGGCTGGCCCCCGGGAGGAGGTCACAGCCTCGGGCAGACACGGATTCCACCCGAGAGGGCAGCGCCCCGACCCTCCAAGGAAGCGGCAGGAAGGTTCCGGCTGGCGGGGCCGGAGCGGCCAGGCCATTGTGCCCAGGGCCGGGGAATGTTTGGGAGGCAGGTGACACTTGGGGGCTTGTAAGGCTGGGCTGTCCGCACACCTTTGACCGCTGAAGCCGCACGGACGTCCCTGCATGTGGTCCCTGCATGTGGTCACGCAGTGTTGACCGATCGGAGTCACTCAACCAAGCCTCGGGGTCCTTTGTCTGCTGCCCTGAGTCAACGTCTCAGAAACAGTCGATTCTAGAGCTTCTGTGCTGCGATTTTAAAGATGATCTGTTTTCAACGTAGCGAAGATAGAAAAGGCACAGACAGGCGAATAGGAATGAAACGGATGAGTTATCTTTTTCCCGTAGCTCAGTGCATGTTTTTGTTCTTTTTTCCCCCTTCTTGCTGTCACAGTCAGAAGGCCGCTGTGCACCCAGCCGGTGTCCGGCTCTGCGCGCTCAGTCTCCATGGAGACGATTCCAGTTGGGGACCCGAGAGTTTGGTTGCTCCCCCACTCACCTGACTGTGTGTTTAGCACTGAGCACGCAGCCTCCCCCTCTGTTTCAGAGTCACAGCTTTTCTCCCCAGGCCTCACCCACTATGGGATGCGGAGGCCCAGCTTCCAATTGTTGGGTTTGGCCTGGCGGGACTATGCCAGGGTGTTCCGGGGGCCTGGGGAGGGCACATTGGGAACCCGGCAGGCCAGAGGGAAGCCAAGCCAATGAGCCCTTCGGCCCCCAGGGTGCCGGGAGGGGAGCCCTTAGTGAGCAAGTGTCGAGAAGCCGCCCGGCCCTCTCCCGGGGTGACCCTCTCCGGCTAGTCCAGGGCGTCTCTCCCGGCTCTCCGAGGACCCCTTGCCCGCCCCCTGGGGCAGACACAGAGGTCCCCTGCCTCTGCTCCAGCCCTCTCTCTGGTCAAAGGAGGAGCCATCTCAGGTGGGGTCCACTGTGCTGCAGTGGACAGTGTGGGACTGACCGAGACGCCTGCTGATGGGGGGCTGACCTGTGTTCCCCAAGGATGTCCACCCGGAACCTGTGAGTGTGACCTTATTTAGACAAAAGGTCTTCACAAGGAAATGGCAGCCCACTCCAAAATTCTTGCCTGGAGGATTCCACGGGCAGAGGAGCCTGGGAGGCTACAGTCCTTGGGGCTGCAGAGAGTTGGACATGATGGAGCGACTAACTTTCCTCCTTCCCTGCTGCTGCTGCTGCTGCTAAGTTGCTTCAGTCGTGTCCGACGCTGTGCGACCCCACAGATGGCAGCCCACCAGGCTCCTCCGTCCCTGGGATTCTCCAGGCAAGAATACAGGCGTGGGC
>CM035297.1:43873180-43901448 GCA_020226075.1 Hydropotes inermis | reverse complement strand
TGCCATTTCCTTCTCCAATGCATGCGTGCATGCTAAGTCGCTTCAGTCGTGTCCGACGCTGTGCGACCCCATAGACGGCAGCCCACCAGGCTCCTCCGTCCCTGGGATTCTCCAGGCAAGAACACAGGCGTGGGTTGCCATTTCCTTCTCCAATGCATGCGTGCATGCTAAGTCGCTTCAGTCGTGTCCGACGCTGTGCGACCCCATAGACGGCAGCCCACCAGGCTCCACTGTTCACAGGATTCTCTAGGCAAGAATACTGGAGTGGGTTGCCACTTCCTTCTCCAAGACTGACCTAAAGCTAAAACACTAGCTATACACTAAACAGGAAAACTAGAAGGCTGGATGCAGAATAGCACTGTGACATATAATGAAAGAGATCAATATTAAATTCTAAATTTCAAACCCCAGTTCAGCAGCAAAGATCAACCACAAAAGAAATACGAAGTTGAAATTAATCACAAAAGAATTATACCATATAAAAGAAATCATACTTAACATTTCGATGGAACTGTGTAAAGGACTGAATCATGTAGAATCGATGCATGTACATTGTAGCAGTGTTGATAGTCAATTGTGAGATGTAATCAGGGAACTTGAAATGAGATCGTCCTGGTTTACCCAGGTGAACTGGGTCCTTATGAGTGTCCTTATGGGACGAGTGTCCTTATGGGGAGAGGCAGAGGGACCTCTGAGATGGAGAAGAGGGGAGAGAGAAGCCACGTGATGATGAAGGCAGAGGCTGGAGAGAGGAGGCCACAGGCCGGGGGACACTTGGAGGCGTCTGAGCTGGAAGAGTCAGGAAGAACCCTCCCTCAGATACTTGGGCAAGAACCAGCCCTGCTCACATAGACATCTTGGGCTTCCAGGCTCCGGACGGTGAGAGACAGGCTGGTGGGTGCAAGCTGCCCCAGTTGGGGTCATGTGTGATGGTCACCCCTAGACAGTGATGTGGAGCCCTGCGCTGCTGCCCGGAAGCACCCTGGCCCCCTGAAAGGGCAGCCATGCCTTCGCACAGGGGTGAGGACCTGGGTTGTGGTAGAGCCTAACCTGTTGGAGGTGCCTGGAAAGGCCGTAACGTGATTTGCAGTCAGAGAGGATGGGAAGCCAAGGGCCACCCCTCAGGAGTATCTCATGCAGCCAGGTGGGAGGCGGGTGGCCGTAATGCCTGGTGGGGGGGTCTCAGGGCTGTGGGAGGGGCCTCCCCTGTGGCCAGTGCAGCTGCCAACCTCATGTCAGAAAGGGCAGAGGAGCCAGGGCTCAGCCCAGCTCCTCATCTGGGTCTCTGGTTCTGAGATCAAGAGGAAAAAATCCCATCTCTCCAACTCTCTCTCTTTTTTTTGAATTAAGCAAAACTATATTATAAACACAGAATGCTTCACGACTTCACGTATCATCCTTGCCCAGGGATCATGCTTATCTTCTCTGTATCGAATAGATCCCGTCACTACAATGCTCTTGAGGAAGCTTCTAGAAGGAACCAGGAAGAGATACAAAAACCATGGGAACTAGACGCTGAAGATGGAAGAGGAAGCTCCGCCCACCACAGGCCAGGTGTTCTGCGCTGGGAAGGGGTCCTCTCCACTGCCCGGGGGCCAGCAGCTCTGCAGGGGACACCCCACAACCACATGCCCTCCTGGATGCTTAAACAGACTTCTCGAGCAACCACAGGGCTGCTGCCAGACTTAGGCCTTCGAATCCAGTTTGACTCCTCCTCAGGGTGGGGAGGAGTTGGTGGGGAGGAGCGGCCTGTGCGTGATGGGCCCCAGTCAGGCCTCCTCCAAGGCCAACCTTGGGCGGGGAGGACCTGGTCCATCCGTGGGACAGACTCCTGGCCTCCTGGGATCACGACCAGCTTGGAGAAGGTGCTGACACTGTTGACCCCTTCCTGGAAGGCAGGATAGAGATTCGAGGGCTCATAGGTCTGCATCCAGGGACCAGGAATGAGCCGATGCTGTTCTGTAAGGACACAGGGGTGACATCGAGACCCGAACCAGGACTTGGGGCTGGGCAGTGTGTGGGAAAGAGGGCGAAGGGGTTGGAGCACCCTTCTACCTCCACTGGTGAAGGTCAGCTGGCCGGCTGCTCCCTGCCTCAGTCTCCCCATCTGCAGAAAGGGGCTGCATCCTGTAGACGGTGGGGAAACGAGACTCAGACCAGACACAAGGGGTCGGGTCACCTGGGAGCTCACAGGCCATCTTGCGATGGAGGGCAGGCTGCAACCAGCTCCTGTGGACCGAGTGGCGGGGTGCGGGAGCCACCCCCACCCCGGCAGCAGTGCTGGGGGCGGGGACCAGCCTTCCAGACAGGGCCGGGGCCTGGGGCCCACCCTCTGCAGGTGAGTCTCCTCCCATTTCCTAGATGGGGAAGCTGGGTCCAGGGCTGGTCCCTGGCCCGCCGCGGGAGCATCTGGAAGGAATCTCCAACCCCTTGGTCTGTGGTATGCGCAGCTAGAAACCCTAGCTGGAGTGGAGGTCAGAGCATCTGTTTAAATGCCTCAAAACAGAAATACCTCTGGTCTCCACTGACCTTTCAGAAAGGCAGGGCCGGAGGCTTGGGCGGCTCAGGACGCCACTCTCGTGGGCTTCCCCCTTCCCTCAGTGGACATTTATCAGGTTAGATGCACGCCAGGGCCAGGCGGGGCCCCGGGGCGTCAGTACCTGCCAACACCTCCAAGGCCCCCACCGTGGAGCTCACCGGACACGGGGCAGAGGGTGATACGGGACCAGCGGCTGAAACCGTCCTTTAATGAGAGGTGCGGTAAGTTCTGTAAACAGGGCCAGGGTCCTTTCTGAGCTGCGTTTCCTCAGCCGTGAAACGGGGACAGGACCCTTAGGGGGCCACGGCCGGAGCCACAGGTCCCAGGGGCAGTGCACACAACCACACGCCCATGTAGGTACACGCTCAAGCACACTCGAGTACACGCCTTCATGCACACACTCACACATCTGCACATTCACGAGTGCGCACACACATGTACACCGCGTCTGGCCCAGAGCCTGGACTCAGCTCCAGGGTGAGGACCGTCAGTAAGAAACGGTACAGAATGCTCTGGAACGTTGGGTCAAAGCTGGACTTCTCACCACCTTCCGATTCCCAAAAGGGCTGTTCCCTGTTTTCTAGGCTTGGGATTGCCTCTTAGGTAACCCCTTCCAAGAGGGGGCTGACTCCCCACTATGGAATGAGACTGCTCCCCCAAGTCTGTAAACATGGCTTCCCATTTTTAAAAACAGCATCACAGGGACTTCTCTGTTGGTCTAGGGCCTAAGACTCCACACTCCCAATGCAGGAGGCCGGGACTCGATCCCTGGCCCGGGAGCTAGATCCCACATGCTGAAGTGAAGATCCGAGATCCCGAGTGCAGCAGCTAAGCCCAGTGCAGCCAAACAAACGAGCAAAGAACCAGCATCGCTGATGACTGACGAGAAGCCCCGAGGAAGCCAGGCTGAGCCCCCGTCTGCTGGCAGGGAGGGGCGGGGAGGAGCCTCTGAGGACTGGAGAGCCTTTGGGGTCAGTGCCCAGGGGACGGCTGCCTCAGAAAACATGTCCTGTGACATCACGGAGGCAACGTGACTCCCGTTCATCCAGGAGACACACCCCCGGAGGACCCAGAACAGCCCGACTCCTCCACCCCCTCCTGGTGCTGCGCCCTGCGTGGTACCGTGGGGCGGCCACGTGGCCTTCCGGACCTCAGTTTCCTGCTCTGGAAAACGGTGTGATGACAGCAATCCTGGGGAATCACAGCACTCTTGCTGCACTTCAAAGGGAGCGCATCTGGGAACCTGGCTTGGGGCTGGAAACCCCTCCCCAGCGGGCCAGTCACTGCCTGGACGAGAGGCCGAGAGTGGGTTCCAGGCAGGTGGGTGGGGCTTCCCCCTCTATATTTAATTTTGAAAAATTCCAAACCACCAGAGAAGTTTCCTGAACAGCCTCAGAAACCCCCATTCCCCGCTTCCTCCACAATTACTGATGTCTGCCACGTGTGTGTCTTACTCTTCTGTGTGTCTGCAAGCTCAGTCATGTCCAAGTCTTTGCGACCCCATGGACTGGAGCCCGCCAGGCTGCTCTGACCATAGGCTTTCCCAGGCAAGAATACTGAAGTGGGTTGCCATGCCTTCCTCCAGGGGATCTTCCCACCCAGGGATCGAACCCTTATCTCTTGCCTTGCAGGCCGATTCTTTAGTACTGAACCACCGGGGAAGCGCTCCTTACTCTCCTACACACGTGTTTTTCTGAACCGTTTGAAACTTAGCTGTGGATGTGTAACACTTCTATTTCTAAATACTTCGCAAGCAAAGACACTTTCTCCAGAACCACAAGACAAGGAGCAAACTCAGGAAATTTAACCATCACAGCCTGTTAACCAACAGACGGTCCACATTCACACTTCCCCACGGGTCGCAGGAATGTCCTTTAGAGCAGTTTACTTTCTTTTGATGGGTTTAAGACTTTTTAATGAAAGAATTTTTAAGTATAGTGGGGTCACAGTGCTATGTTAGTTTCCGGTACAGAAAAGTGACTCAGTTGTATGTCTGCATGTATCTGAGTGGTGCTAGTGGTAAAGAGCCCGCCTCCCAAGGCAGGAGACGTAAGAGATTCGGGCTCGATCCCTGATGAGGGAAGATCCCCTGGAGGAGGGCACCGCAGACCACTCCAGTATTCTTGCCTGGAGAATCCCACGGATAGCTCGGTGGGCTGCAGTCCACAGGTCCGCAGAGAGTCAGACACAACTGAAGTGATTTATCACACACGCGCTCATATACCTATTTTTTCACAGATTCTTTTCCCATACCGGTTATTGAATACAGTCTCCTACGCTATACAGTAGGTCTTTGATGATTAACTATTTTATGTTTAGTGGTGTGTGTATGTTAATCCCAAACTCCTAATTTATCCTTTTCCCCAGCTTTCCCCTTTGGTAAGCATAAATATGTTTTCTAAGTCTGTGAGTCTGTTTCTCTTTTGTAAATAAGTTCATCTGTATCTTTTTTTGTTTTGGCCTTGCTGCCCAGCTTTCAGGAGCTTAGTTCCCTGATGAGGGACTGAACCCAGGCCACAGAAGTGAAGACGCCGAGTCCAGCCCCTGGACTGTCAGGGAACTCCCTCGTTTGCATTATTTTTTAGATTTCATATATAAACGATATCACATGATATTTGTCTTTTTCTTTTATATTTACTTCGTACAATCATCTCTAGGTCCATCCAGGATGCTGTAAACGGGTTTATTTCATTCTTTTTCATGGCCAAGTAGTATTCCTTCGTATATAAATGTACCACATCTTCTTTACTCCTCTGTCGACAGACATTTAGGTTGCTTCCATGCCCTGGCTGTTGTAAATAGCGCTGCTATGAACACTGAGGTGCAGGGATCTTTTCCAAGTATGGTGTTCTCTTGATATACGATTGAGCAGATGTTTTGTGTTTGCTTAATTCTTTTATTTTGGCAGCACTCTTCTCTCTTTAATTTTTTAAAAAAATGTTAACTTGTTGATACCATGCAGGATCTCAGTTCTCCAATCAAGTAGCAAACTCAGCCCCTCTGCCCTGGATACTCAGAATCTTAACCACTGGACCACCAGGTAAGTCCCTGGGCAGGGGTGTCAGAGTGTGTGTCGTGGGAGGGTTCTTTTTTTAAAGACTTTATTACAAATCCAATGTCACACTGGACTGTGTATGCTTTTTTGGGGGGAGCAGAAGGAATGTCGCTACAATAGAGTATGTTCCTGGGGACTCCCTGGCGGCCCATGGGCTGAGACTCTGCACCCCCAATGCAGGGGGCTCCAATTTGACCCCTGGAAATAGATCCCACATCCTGAAACTAAAGATCCCGAATGATACACCTAAGACCCAGTGCAGCCAAATAAATAAATAAGCTTTCTAATTTAAGAATGAAAGCATGGAATACGTTCCTGTCCCCTCTCTTCTGTACACAGGCTGGAGGTCTCTGGGCCCACCCATTCCCCTCCCTGGTTTTTATTTTGTTCATTTATGGATGAGGAGCTTCTAGGAAACCATCTTGCAGGTCCTGTCCAGCCTCAGAATTCTGAGCCCATCCATTTCAAGTGAGCTAAGATAGCACACTCAATGTCCTGGGCGCTTCCCAGGTGGCTGAGCAGTAAAGAGCGCGCCTGCCAA
The DNA here is from genome assembly GCA_020226075.1 of Hydropotes inermis. Lineage (NCBI taxonomy): Eukaryota > Metazoa > Chordata > Mammalia > Artiodactyla > Cervidae > Hydropotes > Hydropotes inermis. The sequence continues at coordinate 43,895,313 of CM035297.1, read as the reverse complement.
TGCAGGGGATGCAAGAGACTTGGGTTCAATCCCTGCGTTAGGAAGATCCCCTGGGGGAGGAAATGACAACCCACTCCAGTGTTCTCGCTTGGAGAATCCCCATGGACAGAGGAGCCAGGCGGTCTATGGTCCATAGGGCTGCAAAGAGTCGGACATGACTGAGCGACTTAGTGCGCATAAGCTTAGCATCAGGGAGTATCCGTCCTGACTCAAGGTCTCCGGCCAGGCCTGGGGGCAGCTGGGCCAGGTAGGAGGAGACCACTCCTGAGCCCCCCAGGTGACCTCACTCAGTTCCTCTCCCAGAACCCGCTCCTGGCTCCTTCAGCCTTCCGTGGGTCTTGGCCGCCAGCCTGGCTTTGAGTCTCCATCTCTCACCTATCCAATGGGTCCACAGCCGACTCACTGCTGCAGGAATTCTGTGCGACAAAGGCGGAAACTGTAGACCGTCCCCCGGAGATGAGGTCTCCGAGGCACAGAACTGGGTCTCATCACGGGTAAAGTCGCCATTCCTCCTCCCCGCAACACTGGTAGGTTTCTCTCCTTGCCAATTTGTCTCCAAGAGGAATTCCAGCATTCCTCTGGTCAAGATGAACATGACAGCGGACATCTGAGTCCAGCAGTGCTCTCCGAAGTGTAATTACGGTACAGGGGCTCTCCTGCTTCGGACTTCTGAGAACGTTCTCATTTACACCACCCAGTGGGCCCAAATCACCCTGGGACTGAAATCCAAACCACACCCGCGCAGGGCCTCCCTGCCCGCGTCTCTGGATGCCCCAGGCACACTCCCAGTTGTGGGGGAAGCCCCAACTCCAGGGGCCGTAGGGCAGGAAGAGGGTCTGACACAGGAGGCCTGACCCATCAGAAATGCTCAGAAGGGCTGGCGGATCAATGCAAAACCAACACGGTGATGAAAGCCAGGGAAGGATGGACGGGATGAACAAGGAAAGGATAGACAAACAGCCCAGCCCAGTGAGTTCACGGCCACGTGGACACCCTGTGGCTCCTTTAAATGATTTGAGCAATGTTTCTTGACCGCTGACTTCGGGTTGGAATCTGTACAAGATCCGAGGAGCTGTGTCCAGGAGGGGGTGGAATCAGAGCCATGATGACACCAAGCCCCAGGTGTGACTGACCGGGGCCACTCGGAGGGGGTGGGGGTCTCTCTTGCTCTCCTGCCTGGAATCAACCCAGGGGCTCAGATGACCACTCTCGGAAAATAGCCAGACAAGTGATGGGCTGAAGAATCGCCAGGCAGGGTCCTGGCTCTGGGCCAGCCTCTGAATCTGTGTGGGCCTCTCAACTTTCTGAGAGTCAGCTTTTGGTTCTCTCTTCTTTCTGTTCTTCAAAAATATAATGAAATGATTAAAGCGTTTTATAACTTGAGTTCAGACAGCACTGGATTCAAATCCAAATTCTGCTGTTTATGATTTGTGCCTCTGGGCAATGTACTTTCTGAGCCCCACTTTCCACCTCTTTCAAATGGGTCCTTTGTATTCACAAGTGCCAAGACGTGGAAGCAACCTAAGTGTCCAGTGGCAAATGAATGGATAAAAAAGATGTGACATATATATGTGTGTTTATGTGTGTATAGAAAAGAATATTACTTAGTCATAAAGAATGAAATAATGCCATTTGCAGCAACACGCATGGACCTAGAAATGATCACATCAAGTAAAGAGAGTCAGACGGAGGAAGACAAGTGTCATGATAACTCTTATATGTGGAATCTAAAAAAAATGATACAAATGGACCTGCTTACAAATCAGAAACAGACTTTCAGACACAGAAAACAAATGCATAGTTATCAAAGGGGAAGGGGCAGGGGAGGATACATTAGGAGTCTGGGATTAACGTATACATACCACTGTCATGAAATAATCAGCAAGGACCTACAAGTCTAACACAGGGCACTCAGGACTCTGTAATAACCTATGTGGGAAAAGAATCTGAAAAAGAATAGATACATGTATACGTATAACTGAATCACTTTGCTGTATATTTGGAGTAAACACATTGTAAAGCAACTAGACTCCAATAAAAATACAATGGGCACTGTGAAAATTAAAGGTGTCAACATAAAGAGCCCAGTGCACTTCTTGGCATGTACTAAGCATTTGCTAAGTGCCTGCCACCCTCAATCCCGTCCTCATCCCATCACCAGGATGACCATCACTGGCACCACCAAAACCAGCAGAGCACCTGGTATATGACAGGCAGTCAGCAAACAGTGCATCTCAGGATTTCCCACAACCTTTGGAAGCAGAAAGAGAAAATGCATTTGTTGTTGCTGTTTTGGAGAAAGGCAAACAAAAAACAAAAAACAAAAAACAAACTGTGTATCAAGTCTGAAGGACAGTCAATTGGTGGACACTGGGTTGGCAGCCTGGGGTCCCGGTACTTTCCAATTTCAGTATTTCAATTCTATCTTAAGGACATCAGAACTACCACGGTAACTGTTTGCTCATCAAGCTACATTTTTCCCCCCACTGTATCACATTTACAGCGTTGCTGCATTTTTACATCGCTACACTAATGGGTCAAAATCTTTTCCATTGGAACACATTTCTGTTCTGATGAGAGAGGCAGTGAGAAAATAGAATCTCAGGCAGAAATCACCTCTACAGCCAAACGGGCAGGAATTCACCCGTCCCAGGAAAAACCTGCCCTCTCCTGTTATTGCAAGTGATAAAAGTAAGGCACAACCACACCCAGGCCCCACTGGACATGGGGTGGGGAGTGGGGCTGGTCGGCCGGGGGGGTCTCAAGCCCTGGGGGTGAGGATAAGAGAGAGAGCGTCTGAATCAGCAGAAAGAGAGGTCGCCAATCCCGGCAACTCTGCCCCGTCAGTGACCACTGGTGGTGGCCGTAACTTAAACATAGCGTCAGACTCACCCAATGGGGAACCCCCTGGCAGTTCAGTGGTTAAGACTCTGTGTGCCTAATACAGAGGGCACAGGTTTGATCCCTGGTCGGGGAACTAGGAGCCTACACGCTGTGTGGCATGGCCAAAAATAGAAAACTTAGGAATTTCCAGCTGAAGCTGAAACTCCAATACTTTGGCCACTTGATGTGAAGAACTGACTCATTAGAAAAGACCCAGATGCTGGGAAAGACTGAAGGCAGGAGGAGAAGGGGATGACAGAGGATGAGATGGTTGGGTGGCATCTCTGACTCAATGGACATGAGTTTGAGTAAACTCTGGGAGCTGGTGATGGACAGGGAAGCCTGGTGTGCTGCAATCCATGGGGTCGCAAAGAGTCACATGTGACTGAGCGACTGAACTGATGAATTTTTGCCTAAAAATATTATGATATTTTGATTCCACTTGTTTGACTTAGTATGAATAGAATGCTAGGTTTCTAATTTAAAAAACAGATATGCAGTGGGCAGCAAAGGTTTACTGTATAGCACAGGGAACTATAGGCAATATCTTATAATAACATATCATGGAAAATAATTTTAAAAATAAGTATATATGTACAACTGATTCATCTTGCTGTGTACCCGGAGCATTGTAAGTCAACTATACCTCAACAACAACAACAACAAAAACATATATATTTTTTTAAAAAGCAAAGAACAGATTGTCCCTGATGGTGTCTGGAGGAAGGTGTACCTCCCGCAGCGTGGACAGAGCAGGCTAGTTCCCTAATTCCAGGAGAAAGTCCCCACAGCCTGCGCTGACCTAGCGGCCTCATGCTGACGGGATCCACTGGGAACAGAGTCCAGTAATTGCCCTTCCGAGAGCAGACAGGTGTGAGATATGCCTCCACGGACATCCTCCCCTGTGTGATGTGGGTGGGGAAATCGGAAACAAGCCAAACAGACAGCAGCAGAGGACGGACCGCACGCCCCGGGGTACCCCACTCGGGTTTACTGGAACGGAGAGATGCCACATGCAGAGGGCCACCTAATGCCACGGCAGAGGCTCAAGGTAAGCTGGCAATGTGCGTGCATGCGCGCTAAGTTGCTGCAGTCCTGTCCCACTCTTTTCCACCCTGTGGACTGTAGCCCACCAGGATTATTTTCCATGGGATTCTCCAGGCAAGAATAGGGCATGGGTTGCCGTGCCGTCGTCCAGGCGGACCTTCCTGGCCCAGGGATCAAACCCAAATCTCTTGGGTCCCCTGCATTGGCAGGGGGATTCTTTACCACTAGCGCCACCTATAAGCCCAAGTTGGTAACAGTTCAGCTCAGTTCAGTTGCTCAGTCGTGTCTGACTCTTTGCAATCCCATGGAATGCAGCACACCAGGATTCCCTGTCCATCACCATCTCCCAGAGTTTGCTCAAACTCATGTCCATCGAGTCAGTGGTATCATCCAACCATCTCATCCTCTGTCATCCCCTTCTTCTGCCTTCGATCTTTCCCAGCATCAGGGTCTTTTCCAATGAGTCAGTTCTTCGCATCAGGTGGCCAAAGTATTGGAGTTTCAGCTTCAGCATCAGTCCTTCCCACGAATATCAGGATTGATTTCCTTTAGGATAGACTAGTTGGATTTCCTTGCAGTCCAAAGGTCTCTCAAGAGTCATCTTCAACACCACAGTTCAAAAGCATCAGTTCTTTGACGCTCATCTTTCTTTATAGTTCAACTCTCACATCCATGCATGACTACTGGGAAAACCATAGCTTTTAAAGGTTGGTCATAACTTTTCTTCCAAGGAGCAAGCGTCTTTTAATTTCATGGCTGCAGTCACCATTTTGCAGTGATTTTGGAACCAAGAAAATAAAGTCTCTCACTTTTTCCATTATCTCCCCATCTATTTGCCATGAAGTGATGGGACCAGACGCTATGATCTTAGTTTTTTGAATGTTGAGTTTTAAGCCAGCTTTTTCACTTTCCTCTTTCACTTTCAACAAGAGGCTCTTCAGTTCCTCTTAGCATTCTGCCACAAGGGTGGTGTCATCTGCATATCTGAGGTTACTGATATTTCTCCCGGCAATCTTGATTCCAGCTTGTGCTTCCTCCAGTCCAGTATTTCACATGATGTACTCTGCATATAATTAAATAAGAGAGGATGACAACATACAGCCTTAACATACTCCTTTCCAGTTTGGAATCAGTCTGTTGTTCCATGTCCAGTTCTAACTGTTGCTTCTTGACCTGCATACAGATTTCTCAGGAGGTAGGTAAGGTGGTCTGGTATTCCCACCGCTTGAAGAATTTTCTACTGTTTGTTGTGATCCACACAGTTGGATCACAAGTTGGTAACAGGAGGATACAATTCAAATACTTTAAAGGAAAAAGAGAAAGATACGTATACACTTTCAAAAGTCTGAGGAAGAAACTCACCCAATTAGAAGTGGTGACTCAGAATGCGGTCATGATATTCCAGGTTTCAAAATTTTCCTTTGTGCTTTCCTGTGTTTTCCAAATTTCCTACCAGGAACAAGGCCTGTTTTTGCAATGAAAATGTTAAATATCAACTATACTGAGGCTTAATTTAAAATAAGATGTCCCCTAGTTTGGACAAACGTCATTGCCTGTCCTGTCATTCCAGAAGGCATCCTCTAGGCCTTTCCAGCAGATCCACCCCCTCTCCTGCCTCGGGCAACCGCGGCCAGGTTTGTCACTGTAGGTTAGGTTGGCCTCTTTAGTGTTACTGTTACATTTTAAAATAAATAACAAGCATGGCAAAGATAACCCATCTGTTACACACCTTCATTTGCCAGGTGGATGCTCTGGAAATATGGAGCACTCCTTTTTCTGTTTCACAGACAAGGAAACTGAGGCTCACAGAAGACCTCCCTTTTCTGGCCTAGCGGGGAGCCCTCCTTTTAGAATAATGATCCTAACAGGGAGAAAATGGGCTTTCGTGAAACAGAACACTCTGGGGGAAAGGATGCACATCCCAGAGCGTGTGTGCTATGTCGCTCAGTCAGTCGGGTCTGACACTTTGCAACCCTATGAACTGTAGCTCATCAGGCCCCTCTGTCCATGAGGATTTTCTAGGCAAGAATACTGGAGTGGGTTGCCACGCCCTCTTCTGGGGAATCTTCCCAACCCAGGGACTGAACCTGTCTCTTTTGTCTCCTGCATTAGCGGGGGGGATTCTTTACCACTAGCGCCACCTGGGTAGATTCTGGCAAAAATATCAGGCGAAGACTCAGATGCCCCCTACCCCACACAGAGCTCCAGCCTAAGGGGGTCCAGAACTCACTGTGTGGCTGCTGCCCCTCCACCCCCATCCAAAACTTCACCATTTTTCTGTCCCCTAAGTTCTTATTTTTTATTGATGAAGATTTTCTTTCTTTCTTTCTTTTTAACCAACACCCAGAAGTGTCTGTAATTACAAAGTACTGCTCACCAAGGGGTGGGGGTTGGGGTTGGGATGAGCACAGAGAAGTGTTTGTGTACTTAAGAAGGCAGTCAGAGATTGTAACGTAAATTTCTAATGGAAAAGTGAAAAGAAAAGGGATTACTTTTACAATGCAAAGCCTGGAAGTCAAGCTAAAAGAGGAGATCTTCGCAGCTGTTGGGATGTGGGTTTAGAAACAATGGAAATTGACCACCATCAGAACAAAACCAACAAGCTCAGATGAAGGGGGGAGACCCCAGGAGAAGGGTTTAGGGCGGTTAAAAAGGGCAGCTAACATCAGATCCAGAACAAAGCCGCCAAGCCAAGCCCTTCTGGCCATCTGGGCCTGAGACCCCTGGGGCCCTGCGTGGGGATGGCGGGGGCATGGCGGGGATCGGACCTGGCTTGCGTTGTCCCCTCCACTCACCAGGGTGAGTCAGACGGCTCAGCCACCTGGACCAAATCAAACGCAGCCGGACACTGAGCACCAGCCCCGCCCCGCACACCGGGGCTGCGCGGGCGGGGCTGCCGTGCGCGGGCTGGCGCTGGGCGGTCCTCCCGTCCGTCGGGCTCGCACCTGGAGAGCCCCAGAGTGGGCGGCAGCGCCCCCCGCTGACCAGCGCCGCCTTCCTCTGCGCGTCCCCGCTTCCTCCGACCGCACGGGCCAGTTCAGCCGCTCAGTCCTTCCCGCCGCTTTGGACTGCAGCCTGCCAGGCTCCCCGTCCTTCACTCTCTCCCGGAGCTTGCTTAGATTCATGTCCACTGAGGCGGTGACGCAGTCTAACCATCTCACCCTTGGTAGCTCCCTTCTCCTTTTGACTCCAATCTTTCCCAGCATCAGGGTCTTTTCCAAAGAAAAAGGCTCCAAAGTATTGGAGCTTCAGCTTCAGTATCAGTCCTTCCAGGGAGAATTCAGGGTTGATTTCCTTTAGGATTGACACAGAGCAGGGGTACCAGCAAGCCAGCTGGGTCCGACCACCTGGGGTGTCAACCCTCGCTGGCTGCCTGGCCAAGTCTGTAAGCCTCAGTTTCCTCATATGTAGCTCGGACTAATCACCGAAACTTGCGAAGCACTGCTCTGACCACAACATTCCACGTACGCAGCAGCCCCTGAGAGATGCTTGTGCTCTGTGAACTGTATCTGAGGCACCGTCTGTCCACTCTCCAGTGCGACTCCAGACGAGGCTGAAGCAGGCATAAGGAGGCAAGAATCCCCAGTGGGTTCATGACCTGCCTGGGCAGCGGCTGGGTGTGATCCATGCTGCTGAGGATCTGACCCTGGGACCCTCGCCTCTTTTAGGAGGCCACACCACCTCCCCAAAATACAGCTTGACCTAGACTCACAAGCCTGACAGCCTGGGTTCACCACTTACATACTGTGCAACCTTGGGTCACTCTGGCACTCTGACCCGGGCAGCCCCAGGTCACTCTGGGGCCCCCTATCTGTTCACTGGCATCACCAACTGGATGGACACGAGTTTGAGTGAATTCAGAGAGTTGGTGATGGACAGGCCTGGCGTGCTGCCGTCCGTAGGGTCACAGAGAATTGGACATGACTGAGCGACTGAACCGAACTGTTCACTGGGGGAGGGCAGAAGATGCTCAGAGCAGGGCCTGGGAGCAGGGCCTGCCCAGGCCTCTCCAGCTTCCTGAGCGCCTGGATGGGGGACGAAGCGGTCTCTCCGCCCACTGTGGCCTTAGGAGGGGCAGCAGAGCCGTTGAGGGTGGAACCAGAGGCCGCCTCCCCTCCTCCCCCAGCCCGATTTGGGGCATGGCCCCCAGTGCACCCTCTGCCATCCTCCTCAATGCCCTGCATTTATCCGGGGTCTTTAAAACGAAAGCTGCAGGGGAGGGCAATTAAGTTTAATAGGAGCCGCTGTCGATTTAAAGCCACAGGGGGGAAGTAATTAGATTTAACAGAAGCCACGGCTTTCTGAACCAAGACACTCAGCGTGGGGGTCCCCGGCCCATAAAGCTTTCGAGATGATGTCTTTTTTTGTAAAGACTTTCCTGGTGACATTTTCTGCGCGCTCCGTCATTAACGCCAGTCACTGGCTGGGGTATGAACGTGGTCTCTATTCACTGAAATTCACCAGGCCTGGCATGGCTTTCTCTCCCCGTCTCCACTGTGGGCCCTCCCCCGGCGCCCCTGGGCTCAGCCACTGGGGCATCTCCCCAAAACCAGCCTCCTGGAGCCCCACATCCCGGAGTCGGGGGCAGGTGGTTGGTGGAGTAATGAGAGAGAACCAATGTTGAGCCAAAGCCTCCTGGAAGGACCCCTCTCTTTCCCGCAGGGGCATTCTCCGGATGTGGTCTCATTCTTCTGAGCCTCATCAGGAAAGCCATCCGGTTTGCGCGGGGGCGGGGGCACTTCACTGGGTGGCCCCGGTTTCCCCAACTGGTGCCTCTCCCTCCCCGCCGCTGCCCCCCGCCCCCCGCCCCCCGCAAGCAGCGCCCACCACTGCTGCCCTGCCCCTCCCCACCAGGTAAGGTGCTCCCCCTGGACCTGTCCGCCCCGCCGCCCCGCGCCCCGCGCCCCGCGCCCCCCGCGGACGGCACGCCCAGCCCCTGGAGAAGCTCGCAGGGACCCAAGGACAGCACCGACGACGAAAGACACAGCAAAACGGAGGCGCCTCGCTTCGCCACGCGCCCTGGAAAGTCAGTTTCCCATTCTGCAGCTTGCAAGCCCCCCCGGCCCCCCGAAAGGCGCCCTCCTCCCAGCCCCGGGTCCAGACACCCGGGCTGAAGCGCCATCTAGCGCTCGCCCGCGCGACCCTATTGTTCCTCTGAGAGCCCAGTGGCGCCTGGCCCCAAGCCGGGGGACAAAGTTCTGGCGTGGATGGGGGGGCCGGGCAGGAGCGCGAGAGGCTCTGAACTGCAGGGCGAAATAAATTCCGATGGACCGCTCTACCCCCGGGGCTCTGAGGGCTGGGATCGTGGCGGGAGCGAGTGGATGTGGACCGCAGGGGAGGGGGCCCCAAAGCCGAGGCGGGGTTTTCCCCACCCGGGGTGAAGGATGCAAAGCTCAGGGTCCCCCGCCCCCGTCTTTGATGTCAGGACCCCGGCTCCGCGCAGCCCCGCAGGCGCCCCGCGACGAGCGCGTTCCCCGCGGGAGGAGGGGGGTTGAAACCAATGGCCTGGGCGGAGGGGTGGGCTCCGCCATCTCCTTAATTTCTTTACAAAATCAAACTCGCGCAGACCGGAGCGACCTGGCCTCGCCCCAGCGCCGTCGGGAGGGGCTCCCCTCAAGTTTCCACCGAAAGAGGGCCTCCTTCCCTCCCAGATCTGGGCGGGGTCACGCGGGCGGGGTGTGAGTGGGTGTGTGTGAGGGGCGGAGGGCTGATGCAATCCCGATAAGGCCTTCGCGTCGCGGGCAGACGCGCTATATAAGGTCGCCGGCCGCCAGCCGCCGCGCCGTCGGAGCTGGAGAGGTGCCCAGGTGCCCGGACCGTGCAGCGGTCTCCTAGCTCGAGGGCACGGCCACCCCGCCTCCGCACGCTCCGTCCCGCAGGGCCGCGGGGCCGCCGCCCAGCCTTCCGCACCCTCACCGCCCGATCTGCCCGCAGAGCTCCGAGCCCGAGGGAAGTGCCATGCGGAGCGCCCCGAGCCGGTGCGCCGTGGCCCGCGCCCTGGTCCTGGCCGGCCTCTGGCTGGCCGCAGCCGGGCGCCCCCTGGCCTTCTCGGATGCGGGGCCGCACGTGCACTACGGCTGGGGCGAGTCGGTGCGCCTGCGGCACCTGTATACCGCGGGCCCGCAGGGCCTCTACAGCTGCTTTCTGCGCATCCACTCCGACGGCGCCGTGGACTGCGCGCCGGTCCAGAGCGCGCACAGTGAGTGCCCGCCGGGCCCCCACCCCTCACAGCGCCCCTTCTTCCCTTTGCCTCCTTCTCGCTCCCGGAACCCCGGCTCGTGGCACTTAGCGATCTCCTCCCTCCCCGACCCCCCGACAGCGGGAGAGGCTGGGGGAGGGGGGAATGGATGCGTGGACCCACTGCACCTATGCTCTCCCCTCGCCTTCCCCCACCTCGGCTTTGGCGGACCCCCCATTCCGGGGAACTCCAGGTCTTGGCACCTGGGCGTTCCACTCCCATCCCGGGCCCCCAGACTTGGAGAGGGGCTGGTGGGGGAGGGGACTGGGGAGGAAGGGCCTGTACACCCACCAACCACTTTCACGAGTTGTGGGCCCCGCGGGTTCCGGCTGCAGTTCTGTGCTGTTTTCCCGCACAGGTTTGATGGAGATCAGGGCTGTCGCCCTGAGCACCGTGGCCATCAAGGGCGAGCGGAGCGTGCTGTACCTCTGCATGGACGCCGACGGCAAGATGCAAGGGCTGGTAGGTGCCTCGGTCCTGCCGGACGCGCGGGGGCGCGGGCCTGCGGGGCAGGGGGGCGCGCAGGGTCAGGTTCAGAGTTTCCTTGTTTGCCATGTCCCGGCCGGCGTGGAACTCGGAGGGGAAGGCGGCGAGGGGCCGACTACTCTTCTGTTCGACTTTCTAATTTGTAAGTTTACGGAGAACGGGTGAGGCCCGCCTTTCCATCCCCCTGGACTAGAGGCAGGTCCAGTCGGACGGAGGAAGTCGGCGCTTCGATACTAAACGGGGAACCCACCGTGGGCGTTTTCGGCTTTGGCCTGTGCGCGTGTGGCGCTCGCCTTCCCCTCCTTCCTTGCAGTAGTTTTTTAAAAAGTGGTGGGGAGGAAAAAAAGAAAAAGGGTATATCCATAACTTGGATTTTTTTTTAAGTCAGAAGAAAAATTACATTTGGGATCGAAGAGACTTTTTAAAATTAATTTTTATCCGCTCAAAAAAGCGATTATTTTGCAGCCGCGTTGGGGTCCTATTTTCGTGGCCGCGCTCTCCCTCCCGTCGGGCTCACCTGTGCGTCAGGGGCCTCTTTAGGTGGGGGTGGGAGGACAGGCCCAGGTAGCCGGAGACGTCTGGGGGCAGGAAGTGTGCAGATGCCGGCTCTCTCGTCGCCGGAACAAAGGCTGGGAGTTCAAAGGGAACCTGAGCCCCCGGGCGCGCAGCGGAGGCTGTGTGAGGTCCCGGCCTGGAGCAGGGCCTCAGTGCAGCCCTGCTGGGCCCAGGGCTCCGCTGGAGGGCCGGGCCGGGGGGCAGCTGGGGGAGGGGAGGGCATGGCCCTCCAGGGATGCCCTCCTTTCCGCATCTCAGATCTCTTTGGTGTCTCACTGTTTTGTGGCTCTGATGCCCCTTTATTCTGTTTATCCAGAGATAAATAAACCTGACTGTCTCAGGTTTTATGGCATCCCACGTGAAGGGACAATAAAGGAGGCAAGAAAACTGATACCCAAAGCCACTCCAGGCCCTGGCAGTTGCAACCCCTGTGACGTTTACTTAGGGTTGGTGGGGGCTCCAGGGGCAGAGCCCCCCGCAGGGGCAGCTGGTTCTAACCCACCATCATTCTAATCCAAACTGAGGTTCCCTTCAACTAAAATCCTGTTCTGCCTCTAGGTCCTGCGGTCACAGTTTAGCAAAACTTGAAGATTAAAAAAAAAAAAAACAATTCCACATCCTCCCAGAAACTCGAAATCGTTTCACTCTCTCTTTGGCGGATGAGATGTCAGTTTCTCCCAAAGAAACAGCAGGGTGAAATAGTCACTCTATTTGATTTTAATTCCCTTGTTTATCAGTTTGCATCTCTCCCCTCTGTCTGGCGGCCTTATTCCCCGCACGGGAGCTGGGCATATTGCTTCATTGGATGCAAGCCTTATCAGGGCCTTATCTAAGCACAGTGCTCACCCACCTGCAGTGGAGCGACCTTTGTAGGCTTGGGCAGAAATGAGCCTGGGTGCCTCCCAGTGCAGTTTATGGCCCAGCCCTCCTAGCTCCCCGCCTTGGGCTGTGCTCTGGTGTCCTGAAGACAAACTGACCCTCTGCATTTGGGACCCGACCGGCTCACTCTCAGTGCTCTGCCTGCTGACTTTCTGGCCACCCACAGGGTGCAGGCTTCCTCCTGGCCTGGGGGGAGGGGGCTGCCTTTATCTCCACGATCCTGGCAGGCTGCCTGGAGGGCAGCTACTGAATAAAGGAGCCAGAGGGACTGAGGTTTCTCTTACCAGAGCTCCAGACAAAAAGGCTCAGGACTGCAGTCATTTGGGTCTAAATGGGAAATAGATGCTTTCATCTGGGCTCCAGATTGGATTACTCGTGATTCTTAATTAAAAGACTGATCCTAAAAGGATAACCTAGCTAGCAGTGTTTCCCAAACCGCCTGTGGACTACAAGGGACTGTTTCATGGCAATAATTATATATTTAATGTCGGGGAGGGAAACATGCATGCCTGTGAAGGCTGTGACTTTATAGATGTTGCTCAGAACAAGACCAAGTTTAAGAAGTGATGTGACTTAGTGAAAAAATAGAAAGGATCTATGTGAGCTATGTATAGATACTGAGAATATACATAGAACACATGAAATATACCTGAAGTATGTGTGTATAGTTGAAGGCTATAAAGCATAGAGGTACATATGTATATTTATGTCTAATATGTTGAGTGTATATGTTTAATGTTACACATGTATTTTCTGTGACATATTACTATTTATATATGAATTCAATGTGATGTGTATTTAACGAGTATATTGCTGCTGCTAAGTAGCTTCAGTCATGTCCGACTCTGTGCGACCCCATAGACGGCAGCCCACCAGGCTCCCCCGTCCTTGGGATTCTCCAGGCAAGAACGCTGGAGCAGGTTACCATTTCCTTCTCCAATGCATGAAAGTGAAAAGTGAAAGTGAAGTCGCTCAGTTGTGTCTGACTCTTAGCGACCCCATGGACTGCAGCCCACCAGGCTCCTCTGTCCATGGGATTTTCTAGGCAAGAGTACTGGAGTGGGTTGTATAACAAAAAAGCTTTCATACTAAATATATAAGTACCTTTATATATTTTGGGGCTTTTCTTGTGGCTCAGCCGGTAAAGAATCTGCCTGCAACGCTAACGTATGTGTTTAGTATATATGTTTAATGTCTAACACATATTTAATGTTATATAATTTGTGTTATATTTATAACATATATATAATTTATAACATTTATATGTTAATATGATGTAATATCTAATGAGTATATTAATATAACACATGCTTCGCATTTTATGTATGTGTATATATAGCATTATACTAAAAATATATGTGTTTATATATGTACTTTATATGCCTCCGTGCTTTATAAACTTGCACACATCCTTGGCTGATGGCGTGGGCCGTTAGCCAATGGTGTGGACGCCTGCTCACCTGCTCCTGGTCGCCCCGCTGCCTCTGTCGGCCACCCGGCCTCGTGGGCCCCCACTGAGGCTCACGGGCTGTCTCTTTGCTTCGCAGACTCAGTACTCAGCCGAGGACTGCGCTTTCGAGGAGGAGATCCGTCCTGACGGCTACAACGTGTACTGGTCCAGGAAGCACCATCTCCCCGTCTCCCTGAGCAGCTCCAGGCAGAGGCAGCTATTCAAAAGCAGGGGCTTCCTGCCGCTGTCTCACTTCCTGCCCATGCTGTCCACCATCCCGGCCGAACCCGACGACCTCCAGGAACCTCTGAAGCCTGATTTCTTTCTGCCCCTGAAAACAGATAGCATGGACCCTTTTGGGCTTGCCACCAAACTGGGATCTGTGAAGAGTCCCAGCTTCTATAATTAGTGGAGGCTCTGTCTTCTCCCCTCCACCCTGGCCCTGGAGACCAGGACCCCAGGCCTGAGCTGCTTGTGGATGGGTTTTCTACAAGTATGATCCTGAGTCCAGGTTCTATGTAGCTTTAGGAGGAAACATTTAGATCTTGTACATAGACAAAGTTTTACTTGGGCTGTGCCGGTTTCTAGCGGATAGACTCATACGATCATAAAATGCTAAGCCTTCCACCCTACCCGCCCCAGCTGCTACCTACCCCAGCCCCTCAGCCCTGCCCGACGAGTCTGTACTGCCCTGCTTCTGCTTGAGCACCTCCACTGGTGGGGAGCCCACTGCCTCTGGCAAGGTTCTTACTCCAAGCTGACCTTCTCAGCAGTTCTCTCCTCCCATCCTTTGCAGCACGAGCGGCCAGAGGAAAAGCAGTCACTTTTTAAAGCTCATGGGCAGGTAATCAACTTTGTGAAACCTCAGGTCAGTCTGACTCTACTGCCTGGGAAAATTTGTCCAGATCTCAACTCTAAGAAGGACCACTGGGCCTCCCCAAGCTCCTCCAGCATGGAAGTAATTGGGTACAGACCCTGCCCACCAAGCTCCAAGAGCAGGGGGAGCCCAGAGGCCCCTCCAGCCGGGGTCAATCTTGAGGACTCCCTCCTATGGCTGGCTCTGGGATGGACAGCCTCACGGTACCCCTTGGCAACCCACCCTGGGCAGATAAGGTGGTCTACCCATCCCTCCTCTTCCATGCCTTCTCCACCAGCGTTCTGCACGTGGCCAACACGTACCCGGGGTCAGGCTGGTCCCCTAAGGTGAATGGCCACACTGCCACCTGCTTTAAAGGCATGGCCAGTCCTGGCAGCATCTTCCTTGCCATGGTGGCCGGGGTTTCCAGGGAATCGATCTCGGGTTGTGTGGCTTTCACTCGAGGGCCCTTAGAGAAGGAGCCCTACAGGCTTCCTCCCCCCAGTTCACTCGCCTCACTCTGGGTCTGACCCCCCCACCCTTTTCCACCCGCTGGGATGTTGACCTGAAAAGGTCAGAGCGAGTCCTTTGCCTGGGGTGCTGACCCTTTCATTCCAAAGCCAGGAAAAGCAAGATCTGAAAGCCCTGAATCTCACCGGTAACTTGGAAAAGCCGCATGGAGATCGAGTCCGTTTTCCAGCACTTGGTTTCCACTGTGATATTTATGAGTAATTTATTGTGTTTGATATGTACATCTCTTTATTTTCTTACTTTATTTATACCCCCAAATGGTATTTATGTATGTACACGAGTTTTTTTTTTTTTTCTACATTAAAGCGCAATTTGTATCAAAAATTATCTGGAATATTTGTGCAGGAGGAGAGGGGAGGGGAGCAGCCTGTGTCTGCAACTCTGATCATTGGGGCCACGTGATTCTCTGTTGGGGGCATGTGTTCCTGAATGTTCTAGGATGATGAAGTGGCCCCAGCCGCTGCTGATGATGCACCAGTAATACCCCCTCACCCCAGTCATGATAATCAAAAATGTCCAGAAGTTGCTACATTTCTCTGGGGGACAAGAGCACGCTCTCATTTGATTGAGGCGCTTTGGCCTAAATGTACAGGGTTTCTTGTGCCCAGTAACAAAGCGGGTGGCAACACTGGGTCACGGGCCCAGTGACGCGCAGGCTGTTCTGTGACCTGTGGCATCTCGGTCGTGCACCGTCAGTGGAAACTTGTCTTCTGAAGCCAGGGACATGGACTCATCGCTGCCTTGGCCTCTCATCTGCAAAGCCGAGGCTTTCTTAGAACTTTCTAACAGATGCCACTTGAAGCCAGTGAGCCTGGTCACAGGGCCCACCCCTCCACCACTGCAGGGTTGGCTGGGAAAGCAGGTGTCAGGTGGGGCGCTGTGCTGTTCTGATCCAAGGGGATGGGGGCAGGGTGTCTGCTAGTGAGAAAGGAGGTGGAGGTCTGTGTCCATGGAGGGACCAATTCAGGACCTACCTCCTAAATCAAGTACAGGTGTGTGGATTCAGCTGCAAAATGTGAAAGTCGTGGGTACCAGGCTGCCAGGGATGGGGGTGGGGTGACTGTAAAGGTGGTGCTGAGACAGTTTTGCATCTCCCTGGTGGTGGCGGCATCAACTCCACACGTGTGATAAAGCGCCAGAATTGAACGCACCTTTGACTGACCTTGATTCCCTGGTTTTGATGTGGCCCCAGGATTACTTAAGATGTAAACACTGGGGGAAGCTGGGCAAAGGGGATACAGGACCTCTTTATATCCAACTTTACCACTTACTGTGAATCTAGAATTATTCTAGAATCTAAATAAAAAATAAGGCCCCCCCAAAAGCCCAAATAAAATGAACCTGTTCTCTGACATAAAAAGCTCAAGTGTTTGCCCCTCAAGTTGTCCAGGTTACAAATGCAGTGAGGCTAAGAGTGAAGCCTGGAAAATGGACTGCGGGAGGCTCAGCAGATCCTCCTCACCTACTGGCTGTTCATCCTTAGCTGAGCCTCGACTTCCTCATCTGTAAAATGGGCAGAGAATGGAGCCACAGAATAGTGCCGGGTGTGAACAAATGTCGGCTTCACTCACTCATCGGGTGGGGGCGGGACTGGGTGCTTAGGTGGGCCTCTTATGATGTTTGAAGTGTGAGTCGCTCAGTCGTGTCTGATTCTTTGCAACCCCATGGACTGTAGCCTGCCAGCCTGCTTTGTCCATGGAATAATCCAGGCAAGAATACTGGAGTGGGTAGCCACCTGATGCAAAGAACCGACTCATTGGAAAAGACCCTGATGCTGGGAAAGATTGAAGGAGGAGAAGGGGACAACAGAGGATGAGATGGTTGGATGGCATCACTGACTCGATGAACATGAGTTTGAGCAAGCTCCAGGAGCTGGTGATGGGCAGGGAGGCCTAGCGTGCTGCAGTCCGTGGGGTTGCAAACAGTTGGACATGACTGAGAGACTGAAATGAACTGAACTGGGCTATTCCCTTCTCCAGGGGACCTTCCCGACCCAAGGATTGAACCCGGGTCTCCTGCATTGCCAGTCAGTCAGTGAAGTTGCTCAGTCATGTCCAACTCTTTGCAATCCCATGGACTGTAGCCTACCAGGCTCCTCCATCCATGGAATTTTCCAGGCAAGAGTACTGGAGTGGGTTGCCATTTCCTCCAGGGGATCTTCCCGACCCAGGGATTGAACCCAGGTCTCCCGCATTGTAGGCAGATCCTTTACCGTCTGAGCCAACAGGGAAGCCTTGTTAAAGTCTATGAAGCTATTTCATTGGGCCCTTCTCATTGCACCAGCAAGGGGTCCCCACCTTCTAAACCATCTTTCGCACTGATGACATGCCCAAGGCGTTCAGAATCGACCCCTGCCATTTGCACGTCAGGGCTTCCCTGGTGGCTCAGCTGGTAAAGAATCTGCCTGCAATGAGGGAGACTTGGATTCTATCCCTGGGTTGGGAAGATCCCCTGGAGAAGGGAACAGCTTACCCACTACCCACTCCAGTATTCTGGCCTGGAGAATTCCACAGACTGTGTAGTTCGTGCAGTTGCATGACACATGCATGACACATACAGTTGCAAAGACACACCTGAGCGACTTTCACTTTCATTTGCACATCAACACTGCCTTCCCCTCCTTAATGCCCCGTCATCCTAGGCAGACAGAACTGCAGAACAGCGCTTGCTGATGCATCACCCTCTAGCCCTGCTTTACAGATGACAGGGTGCAGAACCAGCGAGGGGAAGGCACACACCCCAAGATGCACAGCCCAGAGGTGGGGTGATGGAAGGGCTGCGGGGTCAGGCCAGCCCAGCAAGGAGTCCTCAGGCCGCTAACCCGTTGTGGGACTTTGAGTCAGTGCTGACACCTTTCTGAGCCTGCCCCTTGTGAGAAGGGTGAGATTAACAATGTCTGCCTTGCAGGGCTGTTGGAGGACATTGAGTTTTTTTGTTTGTTTGTTTGTTTTTCCTAGTTGTTTAGTCACTGAGTCATGTCTGACTCATTGCGACCCCATCGACGGTAGCCCACCAGGCTCCTCTGTCCATGGGATTTCCCAGGCAAGAATACTGGAGAGGTTGCCATTTGCTCCTCCAGCGGATCTTCCCAACCCAGGGATCAAACCCTGCATTGGCAGGTAGATTCTTTACCTCTGAGACTCCGGGGAAGCCCCTGCAGTTGAGTGGTTATTATGTGTGAAAGATCCTGATACAGAGCAGGCTGCCGGCAACAGCAGCCCTCACCGAGGCTAGAACTCTCTACCCTGAACCATTACTTCTACAGGTTCTCAGATTTGACTATGGATAAAAAATGTCACCTGTCAAATCAGTCAACAAAGGGTGTTGCAGCCATCAAGCCCTCAGTCACGGCGGCACCCCAAGGGGTTTCAGGATGGAGAAGAGCAGGATGCTGGCCCCAGAGAGCTGAGATTCAATCAAAGAAGTGATTTCAATTAGCCCAGACTCCTGCATCTGCCCATACAGAGAAAACTGCTACATTCATTAACTTGAGATGTCTGGTTTATCTGTGATGGTAACCTTTTGATGTCTAAGGTTTTGATGTGAGTACCTGGTTTTGTTTGTCTTTTGGGTCTTCTTAAAGCAGTCCCTCAGAGCTGTCTGAGAGGCTCAAGTCCTCAAAAATCCATGGAGCAGAACATAATTCTCAACTTCTGGGTGGTGTATCTTTTCAGTTGACAGGTTGCACACTGGAATCCCCTGGGGTGGGATGACTAACCCCATCCCTGGAGATGCTGGTTTAATTGGAATAAGTGTGGTCTGGACACAGGGATTTTTTAAAAAATTGAAGTATAGTTGACTTGTAGCATTGTGTTAATTTCTGCTGTATAGTGGTAATTCAGTCGTGCGCACACACACACATATATATTTACATATATGCACATTGCTCTTTAATGCTATTTCCCATCATGGTTTATAATAGGACACGGAGCATGCTTCCCTGTGCTATATAGTGGGCCCTTGTTGTTTACCTATCCTACATATAATAGCTTACATCTGCTAACCCCAGCCTCCCACCGCACTCCTCTCCCAAACCCCTCCCTCTTAGCAACCGCAAAGCTCTTTTCAAGGCCAGAGGGACTTTTTAAGTCTCCCCCTTGGTTCTCCTCTGCAGCCTAGGTTGAGAACAAGAGGAACGCTTTACACCCCACCCTTTGTATTCTAGAGACAGACACTCTAGGAGAAGAACGAAGCGGCTCCCTCCCTGGAGCCTCTTTCCCCACAGCATAGCTAACAACGAGTAAACGCGCAGCTTTGTCAACTAATTCATACTAAAGTGTGGATGGTTGCTGTGCTTTCTCTCCAGGTCACATTTTCACTTGACCCAGAGGCCAAAGAGTCATGATGACTGTCTCTATGGATGATATGGGTACTCTGGCAGGAAATGGGGAAGGTTACTTATTTGAAACTGCCTCTCAGCACCCACCCCCCTGCCCTGCAGTGCGGGAGACCTAGGCTCAATCCCTGGGTTGGGAAGGTCCCCAGCAGTAATTCAGTCATGCACACACACATATACTTACATACGTGTCCATTGCTTTTTAATGTTCTTTCCCATTATGGTTTATCATAGGATGTGGAACATAGCTCCTTGTGCTATACAGTAGAACCTTGTTGTTTATCCAAGGGAACGGCTACCCACTCTAGTATTCTGGCCTGGAGAATTCCATGGACAGAGGAGCCTGGCAGGCTACAGTCCATGGGGTCGCAAAGAGTCAGACACAGCTGAGTGGCTTTCACCTTTGATTTTCACTCACCACCCACCCCGCTGCCCTGCCTCCTCTTAGAAAGGTGGATTGCCTTCTCACTGTCTTTCCCCTCCCTGCTTAGATAGTGTTGTCAAATTCAGCAAAGAAAGTTCAGCATGCCTAGTTATATTTGAATCTCAGATAAGCAAAACTTTGTCTCTCTCTTTTTTTTTTTAGTATAAGTATGTCCCATGCAATATTTGAGACATACTAAAAATTTATTTTAGAAGGCTGAGCACTGAAGTATTGATGCTTTGGGATGGTGATGCTGAAGACTCTTGAGAGTCCCTTGGACAGCAAGGCGATCAAACCAGTCAATCCTAAAGGAAATCAACCCTGAATATTCATTGGAATGACTGATGCTGAAGCTGAAGTTCCAATACTTTGGCCATCTGATGTGAAGAGCCAACTCATTGGAAAATACCCTGATGCTGGGGAAGGTTGAGAGCCAGAGGAGAAGGGGATGACAGACGATGAGATGGTTGGGTGGCATCACTGACTCAATGGACAGCTCATGTCCATTGAGTGAACTCTAGATGGTGAAGGACAGGGAAGCCTGGCATGCTGAAGTCCATGGGAATCACAGAGTTGGACACAACTTAGCGACTGAACAACAATAACAAATTATTGATTGTTCATCTGAAATTCACGTAAAACTGATGTCCAGGGTTTCATCTGGCCATACTAGCTTTAGCTCCTCACCACTGACATGGGGTCAAATGATGTGGGAGGACCAGGGGCAGAAAGTGGCTTATCTGGACAAGCCTGTCCATGGATCAGAGCCCAGAAGCAGAATTCAGATGACCCCACGGGCAGGGCACCCTTCATAGAATTCCATTCTTTGTTTGGGCCAGCTCCTGTCTGTAAAGTGAGAGTCTTAACACCCCGGCAAGGCCTGTGCATGCTGGGTCTGGGCCCAGACAGCATCCGGGGTCAGGGTCTCATCCCTGCTCCCAGGCATCTCCTTCCTCCATGACGATGAGGCCGTCCCCAGAGGTACCGGCTTCTCTTCCATCCTCCTGCCGCGTCAGCAGGGGTGACGCACACGTCTCTCCTATCAACGGCTCCTGCAGGAGTTCCAGAATCAGGTCTGGTGGACCCTTATCATGTCCCATCTTCTTTCCGCACCAGATCTCTACCGCCAGGGGCCAAGATGCTCTGGCTGGCCAGCGCTGTGTCACTTCCTCCAGCCCCCGGAGGAGTGGTCCCCATGAAGCTCTGGGATGGAGGGGGGGTTGGCTGCCTAGAGGAAAACCCAGGGGGGCAGAGATTCCCTCTAAATGCCTACATCCACCATTTAGGGCTGAGGCTTCCCTGGAGGCTCAGATGGTAAGAATCTGCCTGCAATGCTGGAGACCCGGGTTCCACCCCTGGGTCTGGAAGATCCTCTGGAGAAGGGAATGGGTGGGCACCCACTCCAGTATTCTTGTCTGGATGTTTCCATGGACAGAGGAGCCTGGCAGGCTATAGTCCATGGGGTCGCAAAGAGTCGGACGCGATTCAACAACTAACACACACTCCACTTAGTGCTCGATTGGCTGGGCGTCTCTCTTCTGGGTCAGGACATGCCATCTAGAAAGGATCCAGAAGACCGGGAGATTTAAAGGGTGGGTGAATGTGGCATCCCCCTCCCCGCCCCTCGCCAGGATGCAGAAACTGCTCACCCAGTCACTGAGGGCAGGACAACCTGCCAGCCCCACTTTGAGACTCCCCTCCCATGTTATCGGGGCACCAGAAAGGAGGCGCGACCACAGGAATGTGGAGAGGAGGTGTGTGTTTTGCAACTAGAGGGAAAGACAGAGAAAGAGACTCTGGGTGTCACAAGACACACACACAATCCCCCTCACTGTGGGGGTCCCCGCTGGGGGAAAGGAGATTCCAGGCATTTCATGATGTGAGTGGAGGGGAGGAAGTGTCTTTTTATTTAGATCTTTTGTTCCCTGATTCACCTTCTACATACAGTTGTCTTAAGTATTTTCTCTGCAAATGTTGAGTCCCGCATCAGATGTTATCATTTTTGATAAACCTATCAAACAGGATTTTAAGAAACACCTGAGAAGGATAGTCTCATGTCTTAATATTTACCCCCTGGTGCAGCAAATATCTGGTCAGTTCGATCCTCTTCTTTCTTCTCTGAAGTTCCAAACCTTCTAATTTCTTTGAATCTTCAGAGAACCTCCTCTAGCCATTCTTTACTGGTAGGGTCACTGGCAACAAATCCTTCTAGTTTCTGTTCATCTGAGAATGTCTGTCCTCCTTCCATTTGGAGCCACCTGGTCTTTGGAATTCTGTTATTGGGGCGGCCTCGCTGGACCAAGATAGAACTCAACCTCTTCCCTCTTCCTCTCCCATCCATCCTCCATCCAGCCATCCAGCCATCTGTTCTTCCATCCATCCATCTGTCCAACCAACCATCTATCCTCCACCCATCCCATCCATCCATCTAAACCAACCATCCATTTC
>CM035297.1:43853014-43873170 GCA_020226075.1 Hydropotes inermis | reverse complement strand
CCATCCATCCATCCATCCATCCATCTAAATCAACCCTCCATCCATCCATCCATCCATCCATCCATCCATCCATCCATCCATCCATCTAAATCAACCCTCCATCCATCCATCCACCCATCCATCCATCCATCCATCCATCCATCCATCCATCCATCCACCCATAACATCTGTATAAGCTTCCTTCCCTCCTTCCTTCCATCCTCCCTCTTAGCTTCCTTGATAACTTTAAGCTTCCTGCTTACTTTCTCTTCCTCCCGTCTAGGATTTAAGGCAAATGTCACCAACTGCCATCCTTCCTAGAGGCTTCTGTGTGCAGGGGACCCCTCCGGAAGGAAGTACACACAGCATTGAACTGTAGGATAGAGTCTGCACATGTATCTGTATTATGGATTGAATTGCATTTCCCCAAATTCATATGTAACCCCCAGTGCATTTCTGGGTGGGACTGTATGAGGGGATAAGGTCTTTAAAGAGGCTAAAAAGAGGTCATTAGGGTGGGCTGCTCATCCAACATGACTGGTGTCCCTATAAGGAGAAGAAGAGACACCAGACACGCATACAGAGAAAAACCACAAGAGGACAGGGGCCAGACGGGCTGCCAGCCGCGGAGAACGGCCTCAGGAGGAATGAAGCCTCCTCCCTCCAGCCTCAGGAACAGACAAGACGTTTCTGCTGTTTCAGAAACGTTTCTGAAACTACTGTTTCAAGACGTTTCTGCCCTCTTCTGTGGTTTTGTTGAAATAGTTGATTTACAACGTTGTATGATACAGCAAGGCAATTCAGTTCTACACACACACACATATATACAGATATCTGTGTATATATACTTTTTAATGGATTCTTTTCTATTAGTGGCTATTATAAGATATTGAAGATTGTTTCCAGTGCTATACAGGAAGTTCTTGTTATTTTATCTATTTTAGATATACTGATGTGTATATTTTAATCCCAAACTCCTAATTAATTTCTCTCCCTTTTCCCTTTGGTAACCATAAGTTCTTTTCTATGTGAGACTATTTCTGTTTTTTAAGGTCATTCGTATGATATTTTAGATTCCACATATAAGTGATATCATATGGTATTTGTCTTTCTCTTTCTAATTTGCTTAGCGTGAAAATCTCTAGGTCCATTCATGTTGCTGCAAATGGCATTATTTCATTTTTATGGCTGAATATGATGCTATTCCATTATATACATATATGCCATGTCTTCTGGATCTATTCCTCTGTCAGTGGACATTTAGGCTGCTCCCAGGTCTTGTAAATAGTGCTGCGGTAAACACTGGGATAACTGTGTCTTTTTGAATTCGAGTCTTCTCTGGATATGTGCCCAGGAGTGGGATTCCAGGGTAATTTCTTATGGCACACACTTGTTATTTAGTTGCTAAGTCGTGTCTGACTCTGCAACCCCATGGACTGTAGCCCGCCAGACTCCTCTGCCCGTGGGCTTTCCCAGGCAAGAATACTAGAGTGGGTTGCCATTTCCTTCTCTAGGGGATCTTCCCGACCCAGGGATCGAACCCACGTCTCCTGCCTCGGAGGTGGATCCTTTACCACTGAGCCACCAGGGAAGCCCATGACTTACCTAGCAAATTAATAAAAATCTCCACTTACTTTTGCTGAGAATGCAGTCCAGAGGAGAGAATTTAACCTGCACGCAGCACATCTTTCCTGGCACGCAAGCTCCTCGAGGCAGGTGTTAATGTTGTACCCCCCAGCCCCTGGATACCTGCAGACTCCCAGTACGTGAGCCCATGGAACCTCTGCCCACTCCAGGCCTGGAGGGTGTAGCTTCTCTTCTGGTGAGGGGCTGGTGGGCAACTAGGGGGAGTGAGGAGCTTGGTGAAGCGTCCTTACCAGTCACAATTCTGACATCAGCTGCAGAGTTTGGTTCTTTCTGGGCCTCCACCTTCCCACCTGTAAAATGGGGGCTCGAACCTGGGTCCTTAGATTCACCGTGATTCTCCTTTTAGAAAGGTGTGTATTTAATTACATGAGCAATGATGCATGAGTTATTTTTGTGAAAGAGCAAATGCTATGGGCAAAGAATAAGTCTATCCCCATGTCACCCGCTGCTGCCCGCCCTCTCACTGCTCTGGACCGCTGAGTGCGTGGGCACATACGTGGTCCCAAGCCCATGTCTCCCCTGCCTCATTCCTCTCCTCTCCCTGCCCCCTCCGCCTCCCCACCGCCCACCTCTCCGCCAGCCTCTCTGGCCTCCGCACAGCTTCTGCCTCCTGACCCCTCACCCTTAGACTCTGCCTGGAGTCATCTCGCCCCCACGCTTCAATGCAGACCTTCCAGACCACACTGACTAACCCAGCCCGCCTTTTGTCTACACCGGCTGCCATCCCATGCACGGACCGCTCCGTGGAAGCCCACGGATGCTGCGATGCTTCGCCCTTATCAGCAGAGACGTCCTGGAACACATCTCCGTGCTCAGCAGCAGGCACTCCAGGGTGCTGGGGTCATTTCCTAGAGCTGCCGCAACAAAGGCCCGCACACCAGACCTCAACAGCATGGCTCTGTCCTTCCCAGTTCTGGGGCCCAGTTCTGATGCTGAAGCTGAAGCTCCAATCCTTTGGCCACCTGATGTGAAGAGCTGACTCACTGGAAAAGACCCTGATGCTGGGAAAGGCTGAAGGCGGGAGGAGAAGGGGATGACGGAGGATGAGATGGTTGGATGGCATCACCAACTCGATGGACATGAGTTTGAGCAAGCCCTGGGAGATGGGGAAGGACAGGGAAGCCTGGTGTGCTGCAGTCCATGGGGTCACAGAGACGGACACGACTGAGTGACTGAACCACAAGCTCTGGAGGCCAGCGGTCTGAGATGGAGGTGTGGGCAGAGCTCTGTTCCAGCTTCCGGGGGCTCCAGGAGTCCCTGGGCTCGTGGCCGCATCCCTCTAGCCTCTGCTTCCATCCTCATGTGGCCTCATTTTCTCCCCTGCCTGTCTGCTCTCTGCGTCACAATATAACACTGGACCCTGGATTCAGGGCCTTGAGGGTAACCAGGGTGTTCTCGCCATCAGAGCCTTATGCTTGCAAAGACACTTTTCCAGCTAAGGTCACATTCACAGGTTCTGAGGTTAGGACTTAATCATATCTTTTGGGGGCCATCCAACCCATGACTGATGGACAGACATTCGTAAAATTGCTGTGTTGGAAACTGTTAGTCACTCAGTTGTGTCCGACTCTTTGGGACCCATGGACTGTAGCCCGCCAGGCTCCTCCGTCCATGGGATTCTCCAGGCAAGATTACTGGAATGGGTTGCCTTTCCCTTCTCCAGGGGATCTTCCCGACCCAGGGACTGAACCCAGGTCTCCTGCACTGCAGGCAGACTCTTTACCATCTGAGCTACCAGGGGAGCCCCTGTGTTGGAAAGTGCATGTACATTTAAAACATTGCCAGAGGCTGTCAGACTGCATCCTCAGTTTATCCAGGGGTGATGTTCACACGTGCTTGGGTGCAGAGGCAGACTTCTCAGAAGCCCCGACCTCCATTTACTTTGGGGAGACCGAGGACATGTAGCGACGGTGTCTCATCCAGAGCTTCTCCCACCACTCATGCCATCCCGGGCTGAGGCCCTGCCGTCCCCATCAGCAAGGGCTGACGGGGCCTGCGGCAGGCTGGCGAGCATGGGGGTCACCTCCTTCCTTCTCAGCTCTTCTATCCTGGGCCCGGTGCCCCAGATGGAATGACTGAGGCTGAAGCCTGGACCCCAGCACCAGCCTGCAATCAGGAGTCTGAGACGTTGGATTGAAGTGGGACTCAGAGTCAAGCTACCTGGCTGGACCAGGCTCCAGGACACCCCTGGGGGATTTGGAAGGTGGGGCTCCGTAACCCGGCTTCTCCCATCAGAACCGGGTGACCTGTTCCCTGGCCCACGTTTTCTTCTCCCCATGTGTGATCTGAGGGCCCTGAGCCAACAGGGGCAGTGGACCGGGGCTCTGTGATCAGTCCCAAGTGGGGGCCGGGTAGTCAGGGGGCTGAGTCGAGTCGCAACAGAGGTGGCTGCCCCCTGCCCCCACCTCCCCGGCTTGGACATTTGCCTCTTCAAAGCCCGGTAGCTGTCCGGAGCCTCTGTGAGTAATGCTGATAAACTCCGTCTCCACGTCTGCTTTCAAGATGACAGTGATAACCTGAGAAGAGGGTCTGACACACAGTGGATCCTTATCGTGGTTATGGTTCCGGGCTGGAGAAGCGGAAGCTGGGGAGCAGAATGTTCCAGCACCCGCAGGCTGGCAACAACTCGGGGGTACGGGAGCCTTGGCCCAGGGCTGCGGCAGCTCGGGTGAGGCGGGAGCCCATCCGAAGCGCAATGGTGCCCCCAGGTGGCGGCTCCGGACCCCGAGGCTCGCGTTGCCAGCTCCCGCGCCATCCTCTCCAGCCTGGAGCTCAGATCTCATCCTGGGGTCGATCAGCGGCAGCCCACCCATACTCTTTCGCAGACAACCCAGGGAGGTGGGAGAGTCTCCTATCATGGACTCCGGAAGAGCGTGAAAGGAGAGGAAAGCTTCATCCCTTCTGCAACCTGACATTAAAGTGTGTTTATAATATTTATGAATTCATCCTATTTCCCACCTGCCAGGTACTCACCCTTTTATCGGCCCTCCGAGGTGGGTGTCAATATCCCTCCCATCTTACAGATGGGCACACTGAGGCACGGGCAGGGGAATTCTACAAACGCCCAGTGGGTGAGACTCCATTTCAGAGACCGCCAAAGCCGGTTTCCCGCTGCAGAGCGGAGGAGGGAAGGGCAGGCTGTTGAGGACCGTCCTCCTCAACCCCACCCCACCATTATTGCCAGAGGCTCCACTCTGGGCCTGACTGGGGGCCTTCCGGATGCCACGCTCCAGCGGGGGAAGAAGGGGGCAGGGGCGGGGGCTGCCTGGAGGCGGAAGGGCTGCGGCCCGGGAAAACCCCTAGAGGGGTCCCAGGCCAGAGGGGCCACAGAGCTGGGGTGTCGGCCACTTGGAGATGCTGGAGGGCCCCCACTCTGGGGTCGTGAGTCACGTGTGCCCTGCAGGACGGCTGGGTGCGCCTTCGCCCATCATCTGACCTCAGCAGGCCCCTTCCCTCTCTGGAACACCATGCCTGGCTGGACCGGTCACCGCCTGGTCCGAGGCTCCACCTCTCCAGGTGCACTACATTCCTAGAGGGCTGCCTCCCCTCCTGGTGGAAGATCTCTGAGCTCTGCCCCTCTCTCTGATCACCTTCTGTTTCGGGAAGGCTCTGTGGGCAAACACAGCCATGGTGGCCTCCGGCCCCTCCTCCTTCCGAGGGGCTGAGGGTTTGCTTCTCGGCCACCCGGGTCCCCTCACTTATTTGTTCAACAGCCTCTTGCTTACTCATTCAGCAGCCGTCTATTGGGCATCTGCATGGTGCTAGATCCCGCACGAAACGAGCTCTGCGGTTTTGGTATCTATTAATACTTACACTCAAGAGTGTTCGTCTCGTCTTTGCCACCTTGGTGCTCTGCTGGGCTGAGTTGCTCAGTAGCGCCTGACTCTGCGACCCCCTGGACTGCAGCCCGCCAGGCTCCTCTGTCCGTGGGATTTCCCAGGCAAGAATACTGGGGTGGGTTGCCATTTCCTGCTCCAGGCAGGGTCTTCTGATCCAGGGATTGAACTCGCATCTCATATCTCCTGCACTGGCCAGTGGGTTCTTTACCACTGAACCATCTGGGAAACCCCTGGGCTTGGAGTAACCACTGCCCGGACCGTAATGGATTCTGTGAAAGTGGGAAATAGCCCTTCCCCGATTAAGCCCCCGAGACAGCAGTGTTTTTCTACCCCTGCAGCCCAGCCTAGCTCAGCCTAACACAAGGTGAGCCCTCCTCGCAGCCGAGGGCTTGTTGCCACGGCTTTGTGCCACTCTCCCCAAGACCTCTCTGCTCCTCGATCAGCGCGTGACCCTCGGGGGCCCGCCTGGGTTTGAGGAAGCAAGGAGTCCGGCCCTGGCTGCTGGGACTCTCCTTTCAAGAAAGGAAGTGGCGGTCAATCCTGCTTCTTCCAGCGCTTGGAATGGAAGGCTCTGCCTCTGTGGATCCCAGAGTAGAGGCAGAAAGATGAGCGACCAGGAGCTGGGGGGCTGGGCGCGCACAGTCTGGGCCGCATCTCAGAGCTGGTCCTGCAGAGCGCTGGCCTGGGCGGTTCGACCACGCAGGGGTCTCTGCTGCCTCGGGGGCAGAGACTGACCTCTGCTGGCCGGGGCCCTTTTCTAGAGCAGCGGTCCCCGATCTTTTTGGCACCAGGGACCAGGTACTCGGAAGACGATTTTCCCACCGGGTGGTGGGGCAGGAGGTAACGCTCGTGATGGGGACCAATGGGTTGCTGCAGCTGAAGCGCCGACGGCTCCCTCGCCACCGCTCACCGCCTTCTGTGCACCCCCTTCCCCACAGGTCGCAGGCTGGAGACCCATGACTTAAGGCGCTCAGGGGATCCCTACTGGTGGCCACTGGCAGGCTGCCACCACACCCCACGTCTCCTGCTCTGTGGCTGCGGAGGATTCCTGTGGAGGCAGTGGGAAATGTCCCTTGCAGGCAGGCTCCAGAGCGCCTCTGGCAGACAGAGAGCAGAAGAGACTCCGCCAGAAAGGCTGGAAGGGACTCAACCCTTGGATTCTCGGTTCCCTGCCCCAGCGGGTCACACTTGGATGAAAGCCTGGAGAATACCTCTTTTTCCCAATTGTGCTTTCACTTGTGGGTGGCTCAGTTGGTAAAGAAACTGCCTGCAGTGCAGGAGACCCAGGTTCGATCCCTGGGTTGGAAAGAGCCCCTGGAGAAGAAGAATAGTACCCACTCCAGTTTTCTTGCCTGGAGAATTCCGTGCACAGAGGATACAGTCTGTGGAGTCGCAGAGAGTCAGACAACTGAGCGACTGACAACTTTCGCTTCGTGATGCCTGTAGTACAAGTCGGAGATTTGTTTCCTGGAGGAGATTGTCATCTAATGACTTCTGTTAAGACATTGAAATCCGTTTTTTCCCCTGCTTATGCAAGGCTATGCTACTTTGTGATTTAAAAAAACAGATCAAACTCATAAAAACATAGAAAATAAATATTATTCACGATCTCATCAATCCTATCCCCCAGAGAGGAAGTTCTGTAACTCAAGGACTTGGATAGGATTAATCTACACTAGGAAAGGGACCCCAACTCTGCAAATTAGTTTTGAACATATATTAAAAACAGTCAGTGTACTTGCAGGTTCCTTCTCCAACCACCACAGGAGCAAATGACGCATTTTGTTTTTAACTTGGTTTGTTTTTTTTTCATTCTAATAAAATGGTCATTGTTCCAGTTCAGCCACCATAGAACTCAGATCAGGTTTGGTTTGGTTCATTTTGGAGGTTGCCTACTATTTCACTGTGAATATAAAAATTAAAAAAAAAAATCATTTCCAATAAGACAACACTTTCCAATCAACTTTGATGAAGTTTTTCATTTCAGTTATATCCACTTGGTTCTCTTTGAGAGAAGAAAATGCAAAACATTTCTATTTTTAAGACTGTGTTTTATTTGTTAATATGGTAGATCCCTGGCTTCTCTTGTGGCTCGGCTGGGAAAAAAATCTGCCTGCAGTGTGAGAGACCTGGATTCGATCCCTAGGTTGGGAAGATCCCCTGGAGAAAGGAAAGACTACCCTCTCCAGTATTTTGGCCTGGAGAATACCTTGGACTGTTATAGTGCATGGGAATCACAAAGAGTTGGACACAAGTGAGCACATTTCATTTCACTGGGAGTTGATTATACCAGCTCCTTTATATTTTTGTTATGAATTATTTAATATTAATGTTTTGAAATCATTGGAATAAGTGCAGCTAAGGCAGCTTTCCAAGGAAATGAAGAATGGAAGCTTAGAAATTTCTATACCCTTGAAAACCTTTTTAGATAGTTTTCACTGTGCCCATTTAAACCATCCCTTGTTTTTAAAATTAAATTCGTTATTTTTGGCCATTTTGGGTCTTCACTGCTGCACACGGGCTTTCTCTAGCCGGGGTGCACGGGCTTCTCACTGGTGGCTTCTCCCGTTGCAGACCACGGGCTCTGGAGCCCAGGCTCAGCTGTCGTGGCACTTGGGTTCAGTTGCCCAGTGGCATGTGGGATCTTAGTTCGTCAACCAGGGATCGAACCCATGTCCCCTGCATTAACCACTGGACCACCAGGGAATTCCCCAAACCATTTTTTATTCCATTTAGTTAGATGGAGAAATTTCAGTTCTTGAGATAAATACAGGCAATCATCACAGCGTTTTCTCAGAAACTAATTTAACAAGGAGAGAGATCAATTCCGATTTTTCCTGCTTGCTTTTTGTGGGTTCAGTTGCTAACTCAGACACCAAATTTGAAATTTAGCTAAAATTTTTGCAATAAATTATATCTGAACTTAAAACTTAGCCTTTTTCTACCTTCAAGGCCCTAGCTTTAAAGTCTGGTCCTTGTTAGAAAAGGAGGCAATTTGTGAAAACAGTATTAAAAAGCCAAAATAATGCAATCAAACTCTTGGCCTTCAACGTTAAGACAATCTGTGTTCAAAACAATATTTTAGGAACACAACCAGAGAAATAAATGCAGTGGTTGGGGGGAATCCCTGTAAAGCTCTAATTTTCCAACTAACAATTTGAGTCAGTAATGTTGATTTTTGTAACACATACAATCTTTCAAAGCTTTTGCACACGTCTTTAAAGCTTGAAATTAACCCATGCTCCTCTGTACAAGTCTTTATACCCATGAGTTTTACCGTATGGCTGGGTGAGTGCTCAGTCGTGTCTGACTCTTTGTGGCCCCATGGGCTGTAGCCCACCAGGCTCCTCTGTCCATGGAAGTTTCCAGGCAAGCATACTGGAGTGGGTTGCCATTTCCTCCTCCAGGGGATCTTCCCAATACAGTATAATTGGTCTCTTTTTCTTCTCATCGCATATCAGTTTCCCTCTGCCAAAAGACAGAGCTTTTACTTTCTTTCAGTAGATAACGGTTTATGATCATGACGTGTATTTTATGTATGTAATAATCAGAGAACAGTTCCTTTACTTGGGACATGTTTGCAATACAATATGAAGTGTTTGGCGGGGGTGTTTGTAAAGTTGTACATATATGAAGATTATTTTTCTGTGGAAATTCAAAGGGGAAAATGTGAGAAAATTAGCAAAAATGAATCGGTGACCAGAGTGGATTTGTTTCCTTGCGTGTTTTGCCCTTTTTCTTATATCCCAAACGTTTTGTGATTTCATTTGTTTATGAAAAATGGACAAAAAAGCTAACAAAGAGAAGATAACAAAATAATACAAAGTCTACTTCATGTCATCTTCACAAATATATTTTTGTTGGACTTTTTATTTAAGTAACTCATGTTCACTGTGTGAACATGGAATATTCAGAAAAAAATATAAAAGAGGAAATTTAAAATTACTGTAATTCCAAAATCTAGATATAATCACTGTTAACATTTGGGTGTACTTACTTTAGATTTTAAAAGCATAATTATTTAATGTCATTGGAATCGGAGTATACGTAGGGTTTTTTCTTTATTTTTTACCCTTTGTTTCTATTTTTTTTTAATTTGTATTTTTTATTTAAGTATCATCGATTTGCCATATCATGTTTTAGGTGTACTAGATTTTTTTTCTCTTTTTCTTTAAACATCAGGAGCCTTCTCTGTGACATTACTCTTATTTCAAATATTATTTTTGGCGGGCGCTTAAAAGTCTTTACTGAGAATATCCTGCCATATATGTACCATCATCCTCACTTTGTCATCATAAGCTGCTTTCTCTTTCTGGCTTTTGTAGCTCATGCTATAATACTGCATTGGACATCATTGTACAAAAATTTTCACTTTTCTCCGTTTATTTCCTTGAGCTGAAGTCCTAGAAAGGAAATTGCTAGATAGAAGGGTAAAAACATTTAAAATGTCCTTCTTATCTTTTTGAATTGCTAGACCAAAAGGTAGCTTTAACTTAGACATCTGTGGGCATCGACAGTATTTTCCTTCTAAAAATAGTGATTTTTTTTTTCCATTTTGAAAAGGTAAAAAATGAGGCTTGTTCTTTTGATCCACATTTTTTTTTTTTTACCACTAGTAAGTCTGTCTTTGCTGTACTTTTGTTTGCCAGCAAACTGTATTTTTCTTTTCTGTGAATTGTATATTCACCTCCTTGGGCCATGCTTTTCCCTGTTAAGATGCATTAATTTCATATCCATTTTAATAGATTCTTCATAAATCAGAAATATTATTCCTTTAGTTATAATATTTATGACCAATATATTCCCAGGTTATTCCTTGGTTTTGAATTTGGTTCATTACCACACCATTTGCACGTGTGTGTGTGTTCAGTTGCTTCAGTCGTGTCCAATTCTTTACGACACCATGGACTGTAGCCCACCAGGCTCCTCTGTCCCTGGGATTCTCCAGGCAAGAATACTGCCCTTCTCCAGGGGATCTTCCTCACCCAGTGATCAAACCCTTGTCTCCTGCGCCTTCTGCATGGCAGGTAGATTCTTTACCCCTGAGCCACCTGGGAAGTCCCATTACCACGCTTGGACTTGCATAAATTTGCATTGATTTTCCCTTTGTGATTTCCCCTGTGGCTTTTCGTGTGTTAAAAACGAATCTCCATACTCACCTGAATGTTCCACCTAAATTTTTAAATGTCTTGCTTTTTTCTTTAAAAAAAGTCTTTAATTCATTTAGAACTATTTTGATGAACGGTATGAGATATAAAGGCTTTCCAGATGGCATAGTGGTAAAGAAGCCACCTGCCAACACAGAAGACGCAGGAGGCACAAGAGATACCAGTTTGATCCCTGGGTTGGGAAGATTCTCTGGAGAAGGAAACGGCAACCCATTCCAATAGCTTTGTTTGGGAAATTCATGGACAGAGGAGCCTAGCGGGCTACAGTCTATGGAGTCACAAAGAGTCAGATAGGGCTGAGTGATTGAGTACATGAGATATAAATGGAACTTGACTTTTCCCAGACAACAAGTTTTCCCATTTTAGTGATTGATGAATATCCCTTTCCCCCATTAATTTGTGGTGGTTTTTATCCTGTGGGAAGGTTTTATGTTTCCTGAGTCCCCTTCCAGGCCATTCCATCCCTATTTCATTCATCTGTCTATTCTTGAACAAGCATGCTACAATATTTTTATGGATACTGCTGTTGAGTCACTAAGTTGTGCCTGACTCTGTGCAACCCTATGGACTGCAGCCCTCCAGGGGGGCAGCCCTCTGTCCATGGGGCTGATTTCCCAGGCAAGAATCCTGGAGTGGGCTGCAGTTTCCTTCTCCAGGGGATCTTCCTGGCTCAGGGACAGAACCCATGTCTCCTGCATTGGCAGGTGGGTTCTTTACCACTGAGCCACCTGGGAAGCCATATTTTTATGGAGACTTTCTTTTTTTCACATCGGGTATAGCAAGTCCCCCATATCATTCTCTCTTTCGAAAGCATCTTAGTTATTCTTATCAACTTGTTCATCCAGATGAAATTCATTTATTATTTTAATTTTTTATTGCTTTGGCTGCACTGGGTCTTTGTTGTGGCTCAAGGGTTTAGTTGCTCCATGGCATATGGGATCGTAGTTCCCTGACCAGGGATTGAACCTCCCTGCATTGGAAGGTGGATTCTTAACCACTGGACCACCAGGGGAGTTCCCAGATAAAATTTAGAGTTTGACACATTTCCCCCAGATCATGTGGAAACTGGGGTTGCATGTCTTTCTATCTTGGGGGGCACGGTGGTTATCCTTGCATAGGTTCTGCTCAGATCTTATTTCTAAGAAACTTATTGTGACCATGGTAAAGTGGATTTCCCTGAGTATCCCTGCTCAGACCACTACTAATTATTGTTAGAATAACAAAAAGCAAGTGATTTTTTTTTTTTTTTTGGTGATTCAACTGCATAGCTACTTACTGAACTGTATTATGAATTCGGAGAGGGTCTTACATGCTTATTTTGGAATTTTTAGATGCACCACCACATTTACATATAATGGCACTTTGTTGTCTTTTTTTCCCAAAGATAGTTAAGACTTCTTGCTCAATTTTATTACACTGATTAGGTCTACTGGATATGTTCAAAGCATTCTTGTTTTACTCCTAATTTTAATGGGAAAGCTTTTGGTAATTCATATCTATGTTCCACTGTGGCTGATAGTTTGACATACCTTTTAAAAATTGTATCCAGAAAGTACCTGCCATGGAAATGACAAATGGGAGGACTAACACTAGAAGCTATCTTTTTTTTTTAAAGGGGGGATGCCTTCAGCTGGAGAGAGGGCTCTGGGGGTTGTTAATTACAAATCATTTTGTGCTGATTCTTGACTCTCTGCCTGAATTGTGAATAGCTCTACTTTTACTTGTAGCTCAGCTGGTAAAGAATCCACTTGCAATGTGGGAGACCTAGGTTCGATCTCTGGGTTGGGAAGATCCCCTGGAGAAGGAACGGCTACCCAATCCAGTATTCTGGCCTGGAGAACTCCATGGACTACAGTCCATGGGGTTGCAAAGAGTCAGATATGACTGAGCCACTTTCACTCATTACTTTTACTGGGGCTTCCCTGGTGGCTCAGATGGTCAAGAAACCGCCTGCAATGCAGGAGGCCCAGGTTCGATCCCTGGGTTGGGAAGATTTCCCTGGAGAAGGGAATACCAACCCACTCCAATATTCTTGCCTGGAGAATTCCATGGACAGAGGAGCCTGGCAGTCTACGGCCCACGGAGTGGCAAAGAATCAAACAGGACTGAGCGACCAACACTTTCACTTTCTTTCTGCTTTTGCTTTAAAAACAACCGCAAGAATTAAAACACAAACACTTTTATTTCTAGTTTTCAGAGAACTCTAAAGGTTTTAAAACGGATGCCAACAGTAATCCATTGAGTGTTAAGAGGACCTAGGCTGTTCCTTTCACCTGCTGCTGTTTCAGATTCCCTGGGGGTCTGGTCAGCCCTGCGTTGTTTCTCGAACAAAAGCCCAAAGGCCCTGGAATACTGTTATCGTGGATTCAGTGGCCTTTTAGGCGGGGGGTCTCAAGTCTGCCTTGGTCCTGGAGGGTGGCCCTTGGCTGTGGATCGGGGTCAGCGGGGGACCGGGCCACTCTTCTCTGGGTACTGTCTCCATTCCGCGAATTGCCTTTCCTGGAACTTTTCCCCCCCAAACCCCACGGGCCCAGAGCCTCTTAGCCAGAGCTCCGGGAGGCATTTGGTTCTTTGATAAATTTTCCAAGTTTCTTTCCCTGGTCCTTTCTAAGCCGCTGTTGGCAGTTCGGTGGCCTCTGCTTGGTTTTGGGAAAGTGAGATCATGGGTCAGCCCCACGTAGCCAGGTAGATGCTCCAGGCGGGGACCGACGGACCAGCTCGCCGTCCGAGCCGGGAGGCGGGGCAAGGGGCCTCGGGGCGGGGCCGCGTCCCGGCCTAGCCCCGCCCAGCGCCGCCGCCGCGCACGCGCCCTGGGCCCGCGCCGGCGCGTGCTGGGCCCTCCGGCGTGCCGTCGTTACCCGGCCTGCCCCGCGCGGCCGTCCCCGGAAGTGAACTCGGCGTCGCGAGTGGCCGGGGTTTCCGCGCGCTGTGGCCTCGCGTGTCCGCGGCTCCATCGCGGGGCGGCGGAGCCCGACGGGCGGGGGCTGGTCGGCGGCCGCCATGGCCGGGGAGCAGGACATGTTCGACGCTGTCGTGATGGCAGATGAGAGGTGGGTGGGTCGGGGCCCCCCGCCCTGGCGTGTCGGCTCTCAGCCTTGGGGTGCGGCCCTGGGGAGCGCACTGGGGCCGCAGAGGCGGCCGGCGCGGGAGGGCCCAGGATGCTGTACTTCCCCTTTACTCGAGGGCTTCTCGGGCGAGCGCCGGGCACCCAGCTGCTCCTCCGGACCCGCCTCCCTCCTCCGGTGCCGCCCCCATGCATCTGCTCGGCCTGGTGACTGCCTCCCTCCGGGGACGCCCGGTCCTCGCGTGGGGCGGACCTCTGCCATCTAGGCGCTGCCCACCTCTTTCTTGTTCCTCAGTGGTGGGACAGACGGCCTCATTCACGGACAGGCTCATCAAGGTGTCAGGCGTCATCCTTTTCCCTCCTGAGCCCCTGGGCAGCGCCTAGGGGCTATGAGAAGGAGCGGGGCTCTTGGCTGCTTTGATGGCTGTCTTTCAGTGCCCGGCCTGCTTGAGACTTCGATAGATGACCATGAGAAAGAGGGAGCAGTAAGCGATCAGTCGCTGACAGTTCATCTGGAACTTGCTGTGAGCTGCATGCTGAACTAAACCTTGTACCCCCCCGTTGTCTATTTTATCCCTACTTGTGAACTAGATCCCGTCTTTGAGATGGGGAGGCAAGGTCACTCCCAGGGCGGGAGCCAGGATAAGTGGGAGTGACACACTCGGCCTCACCGGGGGCTCCAGCCTGCCCCTTCACTTTGGTGGCCCGTGGGTTGTGCTGGTGACAGTTCCACTGCCGGCCCCTGTAAGTCAGAGCCTTTATTCTCCCGCAG
This sequence comes from Hydropotes inermis, assembly GCA_020226075.1. Classification (NCBI taxonomy): domain Eukaryota; kingdom Metazoa; phylum Chordata; class Mammalia; order Artiodactyla; family Cervidae; genus Hydropotes; species Hydropotes inermis. The sequence goes on along the minus strand of CM035297.1, from coordinate 43,858,701 downwards.
TCTCTGCAGGCATGGTATGCTTTGCAGTGACCTGATGGCACTTCTCCCTGCTTGGCTCCTGAGGTTTGATGGAAAGCCTGGTGCAGACAGCAGTTTCCTTTGTCTGTTTTGAAGCACTTGCCCAAACAGTCTAGCTTGCAGACTCACAGAACTGGGGTTGCTGACTAAGTCACTGGGGAGATTTCAAAAAGCAGATTCCTGAGCTTTATTGAATATGAGGGGCGAGGCTCCTGAATTTGTATCTTTGGGATTTTCCTGTGTGTTTCCAGTATTCTGCGCAGTTTGGGAATCCCTGATTCAGCCTGGCTTCCTCATTGTAGAAGAGCTGAGAAGAGCTGAATTTGGCTTTAAGAAGTACAGCAACTTCAGAAGTAGAGGCTTCAGGAGGGGTGGAGCTGACATTGGACCTAAGTTTTATGGCCCAGGTTCTCTTGTTTTCCTGTGATGCTAGGTCTCGTCTTGTGATCTGGGTCTAGGCCTGGGTCGTGTGGAGAAGAGTTTTTCCAGGAAGAATCCTCTTTCTCCTGTTTATTTACTCAGCCTTGCTGCTTCTCTGTCACAGGTTTCACGGGGAAGGGTACCGGGAAGGCTATGAAGAAGGAAGCAGTCTGGGTATGATCGAAGGGAGACAGCACGGCACGCTCCATGGAGCTAAAGTCGGATCTGAAGTGAGTGGGACCCCCCCGCCCCACCCCCCACCCCCGCCACTTAAAGGAGTCCTGTTATTTTACTGTTGACAATTTACCTTGGTGGTCGGTATGACCAAGCCACAGTTTCAGGCCTCTTAAAATGGCAGTAGGCTAGATAGAATGTGATGGATTCATATTTCTAGGACAGAGCCTGCAGAGCATGTGGCTGTGTGGCGATGATGCAGTCAGGTGGGCTGGAGGAAAAACAAGTCCCTCGTCACCTCAGTGGATGTCAGGCCTCCTGCAGAGAGTGAGCGCCCTGTGTCGTGTGACAGCGTGCCATCTGTATTTACATTGGAATTCTGTAAAATCCCTGATTTTCTCCTGCCTTTTGTCCTGGATAGACCCTCACTTACAGGTAACTGGCCATAAACAGCGAAGTCTAAGGCCATCAGAACTGTATTAGGCATCTGCGGCTTCAAAACAAATCAGCACAAGGCACGTGGCCTTAAGACAACCAGTGTTACTCATTCGACAGAGGTGCTGGGGGTCTGTGGTCCAGGAGCAGCTGAACCAGCTGGTTCTGGCTCAGGGCCCGTTGATGCTAAGAGTCAGCCAGGGCTGCCAGCCACTCGAAGGCTTGCCTGGGGCCAGAAGAGGTGCTTCTCAGACGGCCCGCTCCCTCGTCTGTCTTCAGCACGTGGACGTCTCCATAGGGCCGCCCAAGTGTCCTCCTGACCCTGTGTGGGTGGCCCAGGTGGGCAGGGCAGAGCCGACATTGCCTGTTAACACCTAAATCCAGAGGTCACATGCTGCCTTCCCTTCTGTGTTCTGACGGCCACCCAATACAGTCCGGAGACCACGCGGGCACGAGTACCAGCGGAGCCGGGAGCTGGGGCCCAGTGGGCCACCTTGGAGGCCGGCTGTCCCGCTGATGACTCGACCTCCGACTTCCATTTCTTGCTCCAGGACAGTATGAGAAGAAGCGCCCCTGCGCCCCTTCCTGCCCTCCGCCACCTTAGTCTTGAGAGCCTGATAATTAGATCAAATAGAGCGCTCCGTTACTCATCACACTCTTAAATGTCTCGTCAATTCACAGATCGGGTGCTACCGAGGCTTCGCGTTGGCTTGGAGAGGCCTCCTGCACGGTTGCGCCACTGAGAGAGACAGGTAAAGCTGAGCCTCCTTCCTTCTTCGGCGTCGGGGCCGGAGTTGCGGCTCCGTGGTGCACTCTGATTGCGGTGGTTAGAGTCCCCGTCTCCTTGTCTGTAACATGGAGAAGATAATCGGGCTGAAGTAACCTCACGAAATTGTTACGAGATTTACAGGAAATAGTACCTAGAAGGTGCTGGGTCTGTTTTGGGTGTTGGATGAACACCTATTGTTTTCCCAAGAGTCCTCTGATCTCCCCTGCCTTTTCCCTGGAGGCCTTCAAGCACTCGGTGACGTTCAGTGGCCCTGCCAGTCAAGGCGGGTTGGGAATGATTTCATCTTCTCGTTTCCTCTGAGCTTCTGATAAATGGAGCACAGTAGTCTGGGTGTGATCCAGGCTCAGAAATAGTGACTCCGTCGTCACCGGGACTTTTAATGTAGCCAGAAGGTCTAACGAGATGACCCGGTCCATGTGTTTTGCTGTGTCAGCCTGGAAGCACTAAGGAGCCGTTAGCTGTCCTCTGTAGCGTTTGTAGCCTTCTCAACCTGTTCTTAAGGGGTGCCGCTTCTCGAAGCCCCGGGACCGTGTCCCCACCTGCGGTCTTCACTCTTCACCCTTCCATGCAAGGCTGTCCCGCTGCTCAGGGGAGTGGACGTGGGGCTTCGGTGGCTGCTCTGCGTCATTCGGATGCCCGGTGGCTTTGCCTGGCCAGGGAGAGGCTCCAGGAGTGGAGTGGACAGAGTGCAGAAGCTGGCATTCCCCCGTCCGTGTGACTTGTCATTTGGAATGTTTTGAATTTCTGGAATTTGTGCCACTGCCATATTCACATGTCAGAGCAGGGATGCTCGAGACAGAGTCTGGGTGATCCTGGGGTCGCTGCTCTCTGAGCTGTCCCATCTCTGAGCAAGTGGGAGCTGACCAGACTCGTCCGTCGTGCAGGGCCACCTCGAGGGTGTTTTCCTCTAAAGACCCAGCGGGGTGGCGGGGTAGCTGGTGATCTGGTTGGGACAGTGGGTGGCAGCACATGGCGGCCCTGGGGGCGGTCAGGGCTGAAGGTGCCTCTGCGGTGGGCAGGACACTCCTGAATGGAACTCCCCAGTAGCCTCTACTCTCCTTGCACTGGTGTCTGCGGCTCACGGAGGGCGTAAAGGTTCCTCTACCTGAGGGTTGCCAGCTCACGCCCGGGGCAGGGGTCCCCCTGTCCTAGAGCCGTGCCCCCAGGCTCCATCAGACGGAGGGTCGCGTGGGTTGTGTCAGGGCTGCTGGGAGCCCTGCTGCCCCCACCCCACCAGCAGAGCCTGGTGGTGTCTGAACCGCAGCCTAAACCCCTTTATCTTAGAGGAGTGATTTTTGGATTTTCTGAGTCTCTACAGTTTTAAAAAAAAACGATATAAAGCAGACAGAGGTCCTTCCGCTGCTTTATGTTCCAAGGAATAATGTTAAAAGAGAAACGCCTGCCCTGGGTGTCCTCACTCGGTGAAGCTGGGGACTCTTCACCCTGGAGCAGGTGGTGGGAGCCTGTCTCAGCCCGCAGGATGGGGTGTCCAGTGGGTGACCCTGGCTCTCTGACCCTCCCCGAGATGCCCCTGTCTTCCCGCAGGCCGGTGGAGCCCGTTTTCCTTACTGGGGCCCTGAGCGGGCCACACCCCCGGGGCGTGCACTGGCCTTGACCTTGCGCTGGGCTGAGTGTGTGTGGCGCAGCTGCGGTGACCGGCCGTTGGGCGGGGCTGCTTGCGGACTTGAGAGTGGGCGGTGGTCCCCGAGTCCAGGCACACACAGCCATCCCCACGTGTGGGCACCTGCCTTCCGTCTGCGGGAGACTGAGTGCCTTGGCGCTTTCCTTTACTCGCTGTGATGCTACGCGGTTGTGTTTTCCCCGAGAGGCAGCTGTCGTAATTCTGTAAACTGGTTTAAGAGCAGCAAACGTGACCGGTCCTGGTCGCTTTGAATGGCTGTCGCTTCATCCCAAGGATGAGTCCTTCGAGATTCCCTGGGAACAGATACTAGTATGCTCCTGACGCCCGGTGATCAGAGGTGGGTAGGGTCGCTTGCCGATGACCCAGATGGGCACCTGCCCTCCCCAGTGGGAGCCCTGGCCTCCAGGGTGTGGTGGAGACTGATGGTTATTCAGCGCTGTTCTGCAACAGGTCCTGGGCTTTCTCTGGATTACTGATCCTCCTGAGCCTGGGAGGTGGCCGTCAGGGCCACATTTTACAGATGAGGATGCCGAGGCCCAGAGCCGTGAAGTCCCTGAGGTCCTTAGGGCGATCAAGGCTGAGCCCCTCGTCTTTCTGGGAAGAGGGGCTGAACTCAGACAGCAGACACTGTGGATGGAGCAGGCTTGGTGTTCACCCGCTGTTAACCGCCCTGAGGCCCTGAGTGTGAAGGTTCTAGACCCAAGAAACCCCCCAGATGGGAACAGGCGAGGCCATGCCCTGCACTCTTTCCTTCTGGTCCGGTGCTCCAGGGTCAGGCCTGGGGACTGGTGGTCTGGGTGCTTGTTGCGTCGCCTCGGCCACTGGTCCAGGCCGCAGCTGGCCCGGCGAGGGCGGTTCTCTCTTGATGTCAGGCGCAGGGCTGGGCGGGCGCCCGTTGCCAGGCGAGGGAAGGTTGTTTAGTGATGACTGAGTTAGCCGCCAGCTCCTGAACCCCGGCGTGCTCAGCACCACTGCCTTAAGGAGTGCACCTGGCGCCTGGCTGCGTAGGCTGAGCCTGCCGTGCCGGGGACTGAAGGTCTTTCTTTCTGTGTCTTACAGCAAAAAGATGAAGGTCTTAGAGGCATTGATTGGGATGATTCAGAAGTTCCCTTATGATGACCCTACTTACGATAGACTTCATGAAGACTTAGACAGAATTAGAGGGAAGTTTAAGCAGGTTTGTGTCCCGGGTGTTTCTTGTTGATCAGGGTACCTGTCTTAAACGTGGCGAGGTGCCCCGGGGGCCCCCTTTGCTAACGGTTTTGGGGCCACCCGTGCCGTCTTTGGTCCATAAAGCAAGTCCTCATGTACCTCTATGTGAGGAAACCAGGTCCTTCCAGGGAGCAGGTGCAAGGACCCCGTGGAGGGTGGTGGCCTAGAGAGAGAAGTCTGCACTCATCTAAAAAGCCACCTTTTTCCTCTTGTGTTTCCAGTTTTGTTCATTACTGAACGTTCAGCCCGACTTTAAAATCAGCACAGATGGTTCTGGACTTTCATTCTGAGGACGACAGATGAACAGACAAGACATCAAGGAGCAGATGTTCGTGTGTTGAGTGTTGAAAAATGTGATTAAAGGCATTCAGTGAGGAGGATTCATCGTTTTGCAGGGTCGGTTCCAGTCTGGCCGGTGAAAGGGCCCCGTTCCCCGAGGTCCCCCTGCGTGGCCTCCGTCCCCCACCCTCCAGGGGCCCCTCCACACAAGCCCATCCTTGGTCGGGTCCTGTCTGCCCCGCAGTCTGGGCGCGGCCCTGGCAGAGCCCTCGAAGGCTGCTCGTCTCTGCTCCAGGGTCCAGGCCACCAGCTCATGGGTCCCCGTCACCTGGCAGGCCTGGCTGGATCCAGACCTGGCTCTGGGTGGAAGAGACACCCCTGTACTCCCCGGGCCTTGGTCAGTGCTCAGAGGGGCCGTTTTTTAAAAAAGAGGAGACAGTTCGCCCAGCAGGAGTGACGGGTACCGTGGTGTGTACTGAGCCTCGAGATGCGCTGGCGCTTTGTGACCTGCTCCTGGTGTCTTATTTCATCCCTTGGGGAGCCCACGAGGCGGGCATTATGCGTGGTTTATAGAGGAGCCCAAGGCCTGAGAGACCACCCTGTCCAAGGGCTGGGACTCCGGCCCTGGCGCTCACCGCGTCTCCTGGTGCCCGGCCCGGGACACACGCCTGCACCCACAGGCTCGGGTCCCCACCCACAGTCCAAGCTGTGCTCATT
>CM035297.1:43711930-43853004 GCA_020226075.1 Hydropotes inermis | reverse complement strand
GCCTCCTGTGCCCTGGACGTGGGCATCCGGCAGAGAGGAGGAGAGGCCGGCCCTGTCCCTGGGAAGCTGGGACAGCTCCGTGGATGCGAGCATCCGGCGGAGAGGAGGAGAGATCAGCCCTGTCCCCGGGGAGCCGGGACACATCCGTGGACGTGGGCATCCGGCGGAGAGGAGGAGAGGCCGGCCCTGTCCCCGGGGAGCCGGGACACATCCGTGGACGTGGGCATCCGGCGGAGAGGAGGAGAGGCCGGCCCTGTCCCCAGAAGCAGGAATGTGCCCTGCCACGTCCCCGGGTGCGAGGAGGTACCCTGCCGTTCAGAACGGTCCCGGGGGGAGATCTGAAGGCCGCTGCTCCGCCTGCAGACACCTTGGGGTCTGTGCGAGTCCACTCCAGCTTTTACAATCCTCCCAGAGCATTTGGGCGCGCTCTGCTCCTCTGGCAGCTGCTGAGGGTCCTTGCGGGGCCTGGATGTTCGGCTGGCCAGGAGCCGAGGGAGGCACGGCTTCTCGAGGCTGGTGGACACACTGCGGCTCCGCCCGGCTCGCTGTCCGCGCGTCTCGCCGTGTGCTCCTGGCCTGCAGCCCCTTCTCAGCTCTGGGCGGGCCGAGCCTCAGCCCGCCATTGTCACAGAGACCACCAGCCCATCTCCGTCCAGCGGGGTGGAGGGCGCTGTTGTGTTCCTGGGCGGAATTTTGTGTTTCCTTGGATAATGTATTATTTTTATAATTAGACCAAAAAAAAATAAACAGCATATTTTAAAGCCAAAGGCTGGCTGGGACCTTTCTGATGTGACTTCTAGTAAATTCGTTCCTTCTTCCATGGTATTTGGCGGGTAGGAACCAGGGTTGCAAGGGCCAGCCCCCTCTTGTGTTTGTGTCTGGCTTTAGTTATTCACGTGGAGGCGGCTTCCGTGGGAGGGTGGTCTTGCTGCCGCCAGCCCCCAGCCCCTCGCATGCGTCCCCGCTGCCCCCTTGCCCTCCCGCCCCGTCTCGGCCTCTCCGTGGCCCTGTGTCAGGCAGACCCACAGCAGCCCGTTCCTCTCCCCCATCCCGAGGGGCTCAGCTGCCTTGTCGCTGTCTTCAGGGCCCCTGGACCCTGAGCTTGCCCTGTGGCCGCCCAGCTCTTTCCTCGAGAGCCGATACCCCGTGGCCGGGAACCCTCGGTCACCGGAGAGGCGTCCTGGATCATACAAACAGTCCCCGTCCCATTGCTCTCACTCTGACCCCACAACGCCGCCTCTAGCCACAGGGTCCAGAAAGCTTGCTCTTCTGGGTGATGAGATGGTGGAGGACGCTGGGGGGCTTCGGGGGAAGGTCACCTCTCGAGGAGACGGGATCTCTTTTGGAAGTCCCATGGGGATGTGATACCAGGCTTTTGACAGGCAGGTCCTGATGGAGCCACCCCTGTGCCTGGCAGGGCCGAGCCAGGAGGACCCCCTGATGTCGTCACGAGGAGCTGTGCCAACCAGCCCCCGAGGCGCCCACTGGCCGACTTTGAGTTCCAGGAGCCTCATGCATGCCCTGGCTCCGGGCTTCCCGGGTGGTGCCAATGGTATAAAGAATCTGCCTGGTGATACAGGAGACGCAAGAGACATGGGTTTGATCCCCGGTTTGGGAAGGTTCCCCTGGAGTAGGAAATGGTGCCCCGCCCCTGTCTTTCTTGCCTGGGAAATTCCGTGCCTCTGCAGTCGGGTTTCCACGCCTTGCTCACTGTCTGCCACATCCCGTCCCATCTCTTCCTGTCCACCTGACCCTTGGATTTCACCAAGGGTTCACCCCCTCTCTGGGGGGCTTAGGTTTCCCAAGGCCTGCTCACCCTTGCCCCATTGGAAATCCCCCAGCATGTTCTGTGTCACGTTATCAGTCAGTCAGGACTGCCACAGCAGATGCCCCACACCGGGAGCCTTAAACAACAGGTATCTGCTGTCTCCCAGTCGAGGCTGGAATCCAAGACCCAGGTGTTGGCAGGGCTGGTCTGTCCTGAGGCCTCTCTCCGGGGCGTGCAGACGGCCGTCTCCTCCCCATGTGCTCATGTGGGCGTCCTGTGTTCCCAAGGACTGCAGCCCTGCTGGGTCCGGGTCTACCTTCATGACATCTTCAAAGTTCCCATCTCCAGAAGCAGTCACATTCTGAGGTCCTGGGGATCCATTCTCCACTATGAATGTTGGTAGGGGCATCATTCAGCCCATAAGATCCACCCCGTCTGGCTGCCTGGACAGACTTAACTTGGAAGAGAAGAACGCCATTCCACTTAAAAGTTGAGGTTACTCCATTTGGTTTTTCTTGAACATTATAATTGGGAATGAGCAGACTAATCTACCTTCCAGCTGAACTTACTCTTTGGGGCTACGCTCTCAGGCACCATGATGGCCGAAGGGTTTTACACCCACACGAGGCAGGATTGCAGCCTGCCACACTTAGTTATTTCACCTTCAGCCCGTTGTGTTTCTCAACCCAGTGGTGAGGAGAGAATGGAGGGATCTGGGGGACGGATAAGAAGTCTCAACTTATCCGTGTGACTGCCCGGGGCCGCCTTGACCTTCCTCAGGTCCCCGAAGCGTCCACAAAGCCTGCGAGGTGGGGCCACTGTCCCCCCTGACCCCCCAGCCCCTGCAGATGGAGGCGTGGGGCACCCGGTTGAGCTGAGTGATGGACCCGACGGCTACAGTGAGTGGCCGACCTCAGGCCTCACTGAGCACAGTGGGGATCTTAGCCAGAACAGAGCCTCATTTTTCTGATAACTCACAGCCTGTCTGTGTGATCAGTCTTGCATCTAGCTGACTGGGGTGGAGGCGGACGGATTTATGGGACGGGACCCGCGCTGGCTGTGGCCGTAGAGGTGGGAACGGAACGGACTAGCACCTGCGCCCAACCCTGTGAGCAGGGCTCACGGAAGTATGGGCGGGGAGCCTGGAAGTGTGTGTGTGGGGTGCTGTGTTCAGCTCTGCCTGGGGAATAAGGGAGTGGGAAGGAGAGCAGGAAGGCTTCCTGGAGGAGGTGACCTTGGCACGGCTCACTTTGGGAGCTTTCATTTGAGGTCAGCAGCCCAGAGAGTGTCTTCCACCCTACCTGGGGACACCCTGTGGTTTGGAGAGATCAAAAGCTGCAAGTTAACAGGCACGGTGGCCCCACCTCCACAGTTACTCCAGTCCTTAGTGAGTGAAGTGAGGAACTGGTCTGCAGCCAGGAAACGAGTCCCCAAGTGAGTCTGATCAAGCAGAGAGAAGCGAGCGCTGTGTTCAGTGCCCCAGGACGTGAGCCACATGCAGACGCTGGGCCAGGACCCCAGGGCGACAGGGTCCTGTCCGCGCCACCAGGACTAAGGGGCTCAGTGGGGACTTCGCCGTTCAAAGAAGGACAGTCGCTTCTTGCCTGCAGCCCTGACGGTGACTGCACTCCTCACCTGACGTCCAGGCCCTGGCTGGTCGGTCCCTGGGGGTCCCTGTGATCAGATCGGCTGGGCTGTGGGTCACCGGGGTTGTAGTGACACCTGAACGTGACCCTGTCTCTGCCGACTAAAGAGTGGGATGGAGCGGGGAACCCCTCGCTCCGGTAAACAGCCACGGAACTGAAGACTTGGTGGCGGATGTCTCCGCCCGTTCAGCCAGGATTTACTGAACTTCCGTTTTACTCTGTGAACATGAACCCCTGAGATCATGGGGTGCTCCACGAGTGTGCCCCTTAGCTCTAAGAGCTCAAACACACCTGTTGGGTTGAGCTGTGTCCCCGAAAAGACATGAGAACATTCCATCCCCTGGCACCTGGGAATGGGACCTTCTTTGGAAATAGGTCGAAAACATGCAGAGCGTGGAGCAGTTAAGCTCTGAAAATGCTGGGAAGGCCACATCAGACGAACTCCAACGGTAAGGAACAGTCCTGGCCTCCCAGAACAAAGGGGTTGGCTCGATCCAGCAGTGTTCCTGGAGGCCTGGTCCCCCTCCCGCTCTCCTGCCTGACCAAGCTTGCGCTCGGGCTCCACTCCGTGGCTGAAGCTCCCCGGGGCGGCCCCCACAAGGCAGCGGAAGGGACGTGCCAACCCCCAAAGCCATAAGGATCAGGGTGGAGGGCTCTCTTTGCCAGAAGCTCCAGAAAAATCTCTCCCCGGAGTCTTGCTGGCTGTTAAATTTCACATCTACCCTTGAACCTGCCACTCTTCCCAGGGGGCAGATGTGCCGTAGGCTCTGAGCCCCTCAGCACCTATCCTGGAGCCAGGGAGGGGGTCAGTCCCCCCAAAGCCACGGAGCTGAGAATGGTGCTACCCACTGAGCAAAATCTGGCGTCTGGCAACAGCAGGAGAGAGACATGAAGACCAGGACCTGCCGGGGGAGGGTAATAAGCATGGCCTTGACCACGCTCGGGGACCAGCAGGGCTTCCTTTGCTCAGCTGGACACTGCATGGGGTGACGGCGGTGACCCTGGCGGGACGGGGACATTTGCTGAGGGAGGCCCGTGCAGCAGGTATGTGCTCAGGGCTGCATGGACCTCAAGTCATCGGTCCCCCCCGCCCCGTCACCCCTGGAGGCGGGCACCGAAGACAGCCCCTCTCGCTTCCCTGCTGGGCGCGTCACAGACGTTAGCATGCGTTCCTGGAGCCTCCATGCCTATAGACAGGACTGTTGCCAGCTTTCTTTCTTTCTGTTTTTTTTAAATTTTGGCTTTGCTGGATCTTCATTGCATGTGTGGGCTTCTATTAATAGCTGTGTGTCGAGGGCTCAGCAGTTGCAGCACGCAGGTTTAGTTGCTACAAGGCATGTGGGATCTTAGTTCCCCGATCAGGGATGGAACCCATGTGTCCTGCATTGGAAGGAAGATTCTTAACCACTGGACTACCAGGGAAGTCCCACGACAGTCCCCATCTTCTGGGTAAGAAATCCAGGCCCAGAAGGAGAAGCCGCACAGCCTGGAAGCTGCAGAGCTGACCTCCACCCCCTGGATCATTTCCTCTGAACGGGCTCATGTGGCAGAGGGTGTGCCTTTCAAACAACCACTGACCACATCAGATGCCACTGCTAGCATGCCTGGCCTCCATTCTCCAGGCCCACTGACCAAGATCCTACGCTGACCACAGGGACCGCTGACTAGAAGCCTTGGATGTGGGTGGACCTGACCCCGACCCCTGGGCCTCTGGACACATCAGGGCCCCGAATGGATGCACTAAGCGTAGGGCGGTGGTTGTTCAGTTGCTCAGTCGTGTCTGACTCTGTGACCCCATGGCCTGCAGCGCACCAGCCTTCCCTATTCTTCACCACCTCCCGGAGTTTGCCCAAACTCCTGTCCATCGAGTTGGTGATACCATCCAGCCATCTCATCCTCTGTCGTCCCCTTCTCCTCCTGCCTTCAATCTTCCCCAGCATCAGGGTCTTCTCCAGTGAGTTGGCTCTTCCCATCAGGTGGCCAGAGTATTGGAGCTTCAGGCTCAGCAACAGTTCTTACCATGAATATTCAGGGTTGATTTCCTTTAGGACAGGCCTTGGGTGAAAATACGCAAATGAAGGCCTCGTGAATTTTCTTCAAGCGCATCTTTGAAGACCTTGTGTCCTCAGCAGGGCAGCCAGGCTGACTGATGGGGGAGAGTGGTGCAGTGCAGGCCCCAGAGACACAAACCCAGCCACTGGCCTGGCTCCGTCACTTCACCGCTGTGTGGTACTGGCTCAGTGACTTCACCTTTCTGGGCCTGTTTCCACACCTGCAGCAGAGGTCAGCTCAGTCCCGCCGTCACCCAGACCCAGGCCGGCTGTGCCCAGGGCTCCGTGCAGCAGGTTCGAGGGGCTGGATGGAGAACACAGACTGTGAAGCCCTGAATGCCCACTGCCTGGCCTGGTCCTTTGTGGAAAGCCTGCCAACCCTTGACCTGGAAGATGGGGTAACTGTCCCTCCCAGAGCGAACGTGGGCTCCGCGGGACCCATCCCCAGCGTGCCCCCTGCCTGTCAGCAACCCCTGGGGGCTGTTTCAAGATTTAGGGAGAGGTGATGTGTTTGACCCATAGCACGATATCTGGTCCCTGGGGCTTGACTGGTGAACTTGAGCTACTGTCCTCCCACGATGGGACCGGGAGGACCACTGCCTGGTGAGCTCCAGGATGTGGGCTGACCTTCCAGCTAGATAGGTCTTGTTCTGGAGGACTGCCCTGGGGAGGCATCTCGGCTGCCATTAGCTGCAGCTTGTAAGGACGAGCGGAGCTGCCCCGGCCGGCGGCAGCCCTTCGGTGAGAGCTCCCCCACGCCCCGTGCGCCCTGGGCTGGCGGCAACAATGCCCCCGGATGTGGGCCTCCAGCCCCGGTTGCCGAGCTGCCTGCCCACCGGCCGCGGCTATTGTCTCCTGGGCCCCGGTGTGGCTCAGGGCAGGGGCCGGCGGGCAGGGGGACTGTGGGAACGGATTAGAGGACAGCGGCCGGCTTGCGTCCCCCCTGCACCAACTCCTGATCAAAGGCATTCCTGGGATGACAGAGCCCTGTGTGCTGGGAGGCCGGCCCAGCATGCGGGACACACACCCCACACAGGCGCCCCCCACCACCGCCCCCCGGAGCTGGGACTGGGTTCACGGTGGGACAGCCAACCCCTGCCACCTGCAGAGCCCAGAGATACGGCTGCCTGGCTTCCAGGGGGACAGGCTCGGGGTGGGGGAAGGTGGGAGCCTGGCCCCTAGCTGTGGTCACCCAGGGCCCTGACTGTGACCTCTTCTGTAAACATGCCTGCCCAGGGACCACCCCCCGCCCCCAGCCTTAGCACACAGGCTGTGTCCCAGGGCTTACTGAGCCTCAGCAGAATCAGGAGCTGCCCAGCTCCAGGGGAGCCTCCAGCCCTGGATTCCTCGCAACACAGGGGGCCTGCCCACCAACCCGGGTCCCGAAGGGCCTCTGCATCTCCAAGGGCCCCACTGTATGCAGGCCAGGGGCGCACCCCACCAGCCAGACGGCTGTCTTCCAGGGCTCACAGTCCAGAGCGGGGAAGCACCACGTGTGATGGTTCCTGGACCACTCAGAGTCGCCCGTCAGGGCCGGGTGGGGAATGCTCGCAGAGGGTCTTAGGTCAGCCTGGGGGACGGCGGGGGGAGGGGACTCCAGGCACAAAACTGGAGTGGTCTAGTCGTCTGGTGTGTCCTGCAGTCCTGAGGGCAGGAACTTCGGGGCTAGAGGGGGGTGACCCTGGGGGAGATGGGGGCGAGGCCCCAGAGTTGGGCCCAGGTCCCAGGACCACGGATGGAGCCGGAAGGAGCTAGAAGCCCCAGTGAGGTCTGGCAGAGGGTAGAGGGGCCGCCAGAGGCAGGGAGACTCGTTGGCTGGGAGACAGGGAGGCCCCAGGTGAGTGGCTGTGGGCCCAACTGAGACCAGCTTCTGGAAGGGGGCGGTGGACTAACATTGGACAGCTTTGTCTCAGAAGCCCCTCTAAGGCCCGCGTTTGTTTTCATGACAGGCACGGGGCAGCCAGACTGCCAGGGGATGGGGCCTTCACTGCCATCCCAGGCGGGGACCCCTCTGGGCCTGCAGCATAACTGAGGGGAGCCCACCCCGCTCCTCCCCGGGGCTTCGCCGCGGGAAAGACGGGCCCCGCAGGACCCTTAGCCCGGACCCTCTGTGTGCTGCGGGTCACGCGTCTCATCCACACCGGGCCCCCCACTTTGCCTCCCCCGACCCCTGCTCCGCACACAAGGGCCGCCTCCCCGTCACACCCTCTTCCTTCCACTGTCCGACCTGTCAGCCCACAAACACATCTTCCACCTAAAACCCTAGACTCCATACAACAGCCCGAAGCCCCGGCCGCCCCGGCGTCCACCTCCCCCCACCCCCTGCGCCCACAGCTTGTCAATTCTCGCTGGAACTTAATGCAATCACTCTTGCTTCTAGGAAGGTGTGTACTCAGTCGTATCCGACTCTCTGTGACCCCACGGGGTGCAGCCCGCCAGGCTCCTCTGTCCACGGGATTCTCCAGGCAAGAAGACTGGAGTGGGTTGCCATTTCCTTCTCCAGGGGATCTTCCTGACCCAGGGATTGAACCTATTGTCTCCTGTGTCTCCTGCACTGCAGGCAGGTTCTTTACCCACAGAGCTAACAGGGAAGCCCCTGCTCCGCACTGAAACTGCCCCTCAAGATACCCCAGGTCCTGATGGTGTCAGAGCCTCGCTTGGGCCCCTCTAGGCCTGCGGTCTGCGGGGACAGACCATCGATGTCTCTGGGCCCCGGGGCATGTCCCAGGGTGAGCCACCGAAGAGGAGCAGACTGGCCCGGCCTTCAGGTGCCCCCCGCTGCAGCTCCATCCCTCCGCCCCTGCGGAGGCAGGGACCTTGCCTCCCTCCCCCCCTCCAGCCGACAAAGCAGCAATTCAAGCCCTTCCATCCCCCCCCCCAGGAACTACAGGCTCCATGGACTCCCCCCACCCCCACCCCTGCAGCCTGGTACAGAGCAGGCGCTGCCTAAGGGCTGCAGAGAGCTGACCTGGTGCATAGAGGCAGACTGGCCACGTGACCCAGGCCTGCTCCTGGCTCCTGGGCTCCTGGCTCAGTGAATGCTTGTTGGGGGGGGCAGCTGGCGGAGGGTACCTCAGGGACCCCCAGGCTTTGAGAAGAGGCCCCGGGCCCCGCAGGGCTGGGACCAAGGTTCACATAGTATGTCCACCTGGCGGTGGGAATGTGGGCAGTTCGCAGGCCTCTGAAGCCCAGGGGCAGCCTTGCAGGTGGCCAGCAGGCCTTGCAGGTGGCCAGGTCTGGGCAGAGGCCACTGGACCGAAGACTGGACACTCACATCACTCCCGTGGGCTCAGGGCCCCTTGGGGCCACAATTCACCTAGAGCAAACAGCATTTTGTGCCAGAAGAGTTAAGGAATGCTAACTTTACTTCACTATCTGCAAATAACTGGAGGGGGTGAACTGGCCAGACGTGGGCTGATCCAAGGGGGACAGTACGGGCACACGACTGGGCCCCCAGCTGCTGTCTGAAGCGGTCAGGGCCGCTTGTAGGCACCTCCCCCATCTCCGGGGACCACGTGGCCCGCCCCCCACCGCAGACCTCCCCCATCTCCGGGGACCACGTGGCCCACCCCCACCGCAGACCTCTGGTTTGGACTCCGTCCTGCTTCTCGCCAGGGCACCGCTGACACGTCGAGGCGTTCTTGGCTGTCAGGACTGGACGTCCTGTCACCTAGCGGGTGGAGGCCAGGGAGGCGGGCAGACACCCCGCGACACCCCACGGCGCCCGGGGCAGCCCCCGCCACAAGAGGATCCGGCCCGGTGTCCGCAGTGACCCACCTGCCACCCCGCCCCAGAAAACAGACAAGCAGGCGCCACGCTGGGGTTTTACCAATTTTATTTCTAGACTTTTCACGTTTGTCTTGTTTCCTGCTGGAAACGTGCCGGTTACATGTCTGTGCTGGGAAACACCGTGGTGTGCGACCATAAACACACACAGACCCCCAAGCGCCCGCCCGCCCGGACCCCCGCCCCTGCCTGCTCGCCAGTCCCGGGAGACTGCCTGTGCCCCCAGACCCGCCCCGCCTTTGGCCTCAGAGCACACAGGTTCCCCCACCCCCGCCACCGGCAGACCGTCCTGCTCAGACCCCGTTTGGTTCGGACAGAGGTGCCGCAGCCAGGAGGGCTGAGGTAAGTGCGAGCGGGTCGGCCGCAGGGTGGGTGGGGGGGCCTGCCCCAGCCAGGGGCCTGGGGCTTGCGGCTGCCCCGCCTGGGGCCGTGGTGGACAGCGCAAGTCCTTTTGGTTCGGCAGCGTGCTTGGCGGCTCTCGGGCATAGCCCCGTTAGCTGGCTTATCATTGAGATCTGCAGTCTCTTTAAATGAGCAATTATTATTATTTTTTTTTGCTATAATGACCAGAACCACAAACAGAACACTAATATAACACATACAACACACCCCAGACCGAGACACAGTCCGGGGCGATTGCAATCATGCCAAATGACCGAGGCCTACAGCACAGCACCACGTGGCACGTGAAGACATACTTGTTACAACAACAACAACAACAGTGATAATGCAGTTTTCATAGCTATACGCAAAGAACGACACAGCCGTAAAAAAACTAGTGGGTGGTCGGTCAATCTCAGGTGGAGCGTCCAGCATTACAGGCGCAGGGCAGAGGAAACAGACGCAGCCTGTCTCCAGAGATGCCCAGGGGTCCTCGTGAACGTGGCCAGGGGTCGGGGATCCCCACCGGGCCCCTTTTTTTGGGTTCTCGTCCACGTGTCTGTCTGCCGAAGCAGGAGACCGTGGGTCAGACAGAGCCTGACCGCCTGGTCTGTAAATGGCTAAGTGAAGCTTGAGGTATTGTGAAACAGGAACCTTTTTGGAATAGAGCAGTAATCACATTAAATCGAAATTGATCACATAAAAAAAAAAAACCTACAAAAAAAGGCATCCGTAATACATTTTTTTTTCTATGAGAAAATTCAAACTAGAACATGGCTAGTATATGACATTGTAAAACAAACAAAAAAAAAAAGTCTGATACTCCAATAGCAGCAAAACAATGTGAAAGATAAAGAGAAGCAATGTGAATGTTTCCAAACTGTTCTGGGAAGTCATCGGTAGCAGCGAATAAAGAAAATGGAGCCGCAGCCTGTCCCTCGAGCGGTCCCCGCCCACCTCCCCTCCGCACACGTCCACCCTCACCTCCCCGATCCCTTCAAACACTCCCTACAGAATAATTAAAAAAAGGTACATAGCCAAGATGTGCAAATTACCTATCTGTTGCTAAGTTCCTTTTATGAAAGGAGGGGTCGGAGATCGTGTTAGAACTGAACTTGTTTCCAAGCATCCTACTTGTCCTTGAAACTGATGCCTCTCCAATTGGATCACTCTGGGAAACACCGAACAGGCCAGATCAGGTAAATTCACGTCTTTGTGTTTTTCTCCCGGGACTCTATCCCCCCCTTTCCTACAAAAGGATCTAACTTTAATAAACTGTCCTACACTTGCAACATCTAAGGCAGAAAAGTGTGTGTGTGTGTGTGTGTGTGTGTGTGTGTGTGTAAATCAAGGGGAGATTGCATTACTTTATAAATCATACTGGCCTTACGAACACCCTCTGCAATAAATATTCTTTTTTAGCCTTAACTATAAATTATATATTTTAGTGTTTAAAAACCTTCCGTTGCAAAACATCTAAAGTTAACTCTGAAACTGCTGGTTCTCTAGGTAAACCTTTAAGGCCTCTACTTTCAAACACCAGTTGGCACTGAAGGATTCCTAAACTTCAGCTTCTCTACAGAAAAGGAAAGGAATACACCATCCTGGCAACATGAAGAATGAATGCACACTTTCTTCTCCTTGACCAGAACCTAGCCCTCCAAAGTATCACCACCCGCTCCCACTAACACCACAGTGTCAAGCACCTGCCTTGAGTCCTGCCTGCACCCTAGTACTGGAATATCCCCAAACCATTCCATTAGGAAACTGTTCCCCGCCCTCCACACACCACAGAAGCAGAGATGTCACCTAGAGACTGAAAGTGCTTTGAAATGGAATGGTTTTGGAATATCGAGAAGGAAAAACAACAACAACAAAACAGAATAGCTGTAGATTTCACCTGGATATAAGCAGGCTGCAGGTCTGTTGAGTGAGAAAAAAAAAAAACCAGCATCTCATAAACAGGTTAACTACAAAAATATGAAGATTATAAAAATAGAATATATTAGGTCACTATTGCAGTTTCTCTTTCTGGTAGTGGACGCGAGGAGCTGGTGGCAGCCTTCCATCACCGTGATGCAAGCCGGCGCCTGACAAACCCCTCTGATGGTCAGTCCACAGGGAGAAAGAGGATTAGCCTTTCCAAGATGCCGAGCTCTAATGCTACCCTAGCTGAGAGGTTACATTACATCAACCATTGACAAGGTGAAGGTTACACGCCTACCTACAAAATAAAATAAACACATGACTTATAAAGTGACTACATGCGTAAGCAAGATACAGGATGCCTAGAACTGCTTTAAAGCCGTGTCCTTAAGAAAAGCACACGAGTATGCTCCCCTACCTAAAATCCTCTTCTACTTTAAAAATGGGATGTGGACTTTTTTCTATTATTTTTTTTTTAAGAAACATTTTTAAGCTTTTTTTTTGTTTGTTTTAAACACATAAAGAATCAAATCTAATCCTCTCCTGCAGACTCGCTCCTTGTGTTAATGTCTATTCTTACAACACGGAGACACAAACACATGAATATCAAAACTAGCTGATTACGGGGCATAAAATCCTCTATTTTTGTATCACAACCCTCTCCCCTCTCTCCAGCTCAGGGTTATGTAAATACTATTTTTTTCCTCTCCTTTTTCGTATTTTTTTTTTAAAGACAGCTTTTCGGGTACTTTTTTTTTCTTTTGCTTAAGTCAGAGACGGAAGGGAGAAAGAGCGAAGGAAAACACCAGGATGGTGAGGAGGGGGCCAGGCCGGGCGGCTCTGCCCCGGAGCCCCGGGGCGGCCCCTCCCTCGCCACAGCGCGCTCAGATGTTCACGTCGCGCACGTCGGTGGGTGTGCAGGCCAGGTCCACCTCCTCCTCCTCCTCCTCCTCCTCGGCGGCCTTGGGGTCCAAGTTCTGCTGCTGGGCCTGGCGCAGGCTGGACTCCAGCAGGGCTTCGATCTGCTCCTGGCAGGCGCGGAGGCAGTCCTGGGAGAGGGGGGTGGGCACGGGGCTCTCAGAAGGGTCTCCACTAACCTCAAACACTGAGGACGCTGCCCCGACCCCAGGATCCACAGTGCCGACCCTCTCTGGCCACCAGCTGTCCCCCTGCCCTGGCCCAAGGAGCCCAGAGATCACCCAGGCGGTGGCGAGCCCACTCAGGACCCAGGGGCTCCGGTGGACACAGGTGACCCTGCCCACCTGCCTGGAGCCCCCAGCAGAGCCCAGACCCCAGGTTCCCACTGACCCCAATGCGGCCCCCTCAGCACATTCGGCACCATCATCTAAGCCTGGACCGGAGGCCCTCTGAGCCCCCGCTTCTTGGACTTAACCTCTGTTGTGTCAGCCCTGGTGGTGAACCCAGCCTCGCATGATGAACGGCCGTCCAGTGTTAGGCTGTGCATGACCCAGGATGAACGCTGGGCGGCCCCAGGGGACCTGGGTCCTTTACTGCCATCCTCTCCCGCTTGGACCTGCATCCCTGTAGATGCTCCGGCCGAGCATGGCTCCTGCCTGCCACAGACCTCCTCCTGCAGTGACCGCCCCACGCGTTCAAGGGGGAGGAGGAGCCGCGGAGGCCGTGCGCCTCTGCTGGTCCCGCCTGGGGGCAAATCTCCCAGCAGCTCGAAGGTACTACTGGCAGTTCGGTGGCCACGGCTCCCGGGCTGAACAGAGAGGCCACACGGGGCTTCTCTCCTAGAACCAGAAGGCCTCAGGGCAGCCTGGAACCCAGACCCAAGCCTTTTCCACAAAAGTGAGGCTTGGCATGGGAAGGCACCCCCAGCATCCACCTAGGTGGGGCTGGAAACGGTGAACACTGCCCCAGAGAAGAGAAGCTGGACCAGGAGGGCTTGAGTGACCCCCTGGGGATCTCCCACAGATACAGGCATTACGGGCTGGGGAGGCTTTCCGAGACACCTTTTCAATATTCATCATGGCAAAGGAAAAAGGCATGTATGTGCACATGGCCCCATTTTACAGAGGCGGAAACTGGGTGGGGGACCCAAGACTGCCGACACCCTCCATCAGACTCCCATCCAAACACCCACCTCTGCCTCCAGAAAGCCCTCCCACTTCCCCACCATAGCAGGAAGCCCCCCTCTTCCCTCCTGGAGATAGCTCACTTGCCCCTGTAATTCGGGGGGCCATGCAGTGGAGCTAGAGCAGAGGGGTACAGGAAGGGCCCCCCTCAGCCTCAGAGCCTCATCCTGTGGAAGGCAGATGGGGCCACGCCTCCACCACCGAGAACTTTCTGGGTCTGAAGCTCAGTGCCGCTTGTCACCCGGTAACCAGACTAACAACTCCCCCACCGCCCTGTCCTTCAGGCGGTAAGCCTTTGTCTCAGGTCTAATTGCAACAATCTCTATTCAAATCAGGGGTCATGCAGCCGTTTCCTACAACTGTCTGGGGACAGCACCGTCGGTGGCGTTTCTAGCCGAGGCTGACCCCTGGCAGTGAGGCCAAGATGCCCGCTCCCTCTCCACGGGGCTCCCTCCATGCCTCCAGACAGGAAAGCTTCCTCCTCAGGGGGTCACGCAGGCCGCAGCCAAGCGCCCTGGCAGAGGTCAGGCGAGCGTCCACCCCACACCCCGCTGTCCTCTGCCCCCCGCCTGCCTGAGAGGGGACCACCAGCAGCCCGGGCCGGACCTGGGCCAGGGTCAAGGCGGTCACTGGCTCCCCCACGGGACCCTGCAGTTCCGGTGTGACTCCCCCCGCACCAAACCTTGCTGGTCTAGTTTGGTAAATGCCCCCGACCCTTGTAATTGTCACTTTAATTGTTTAGGAAAAGAATGGGGGATAAGACAATGGCACCTTTAAGGAGAAAGAGACAATGGACTCCGGCTTTCACAGAAGCAGCCTCTCAAAAGGGGCCATAAAAACAAGTTGTCTGGAGCAGGCTCGCCACGGAGAGAGACCTCACAGGAGCCCTTGTAAAGCGTCCATTTATCGGGCATCCGCATTGTCGCCCGGACAAAGCTCGAACGGTCCCCACCACACATGGCATTAGGGCACGGGCCGTTGACCCCGCCTGCCTTGTGGCCTCTCTTCTCGGATGGCTCCCCCACCCGGGAGGGGTTTAGGCTCCAGGGGCCCCCGGGGTCCACCCTTCTACCCACTGACAAGTTCCGAGGCTTTTCTCCCCAAAGGAGCCCGGCTGCCCAACCCTGGGAAAGGGCGAGGCGTGCCCCCAGGCACTCTGCCAGAGCTGCAGCCTGGCCCCCGGCAGGACGCAGACAGCTGCCGGTCTGTCCATCCTCCACGTGGCCCCTGCTTCCCAGGCCCTTGATGACCTCTAGTGCCCAGAGCCGGGCAGGCCCCTTGCCCATGCGGGAGCAGGTCACTCACCGGGTCACATCTGATCACCTTGGAGAGGAACCGTGTCAGGCGGTGATAGGAGAGGAAGCCGTTGGCGCTTCCCAAGTGCAGGCCTTGCACCGCGGCCACCACGCTCCCGGCGGCCACCATGGAGGGCGGGTTGGAAATGAACTTCACATCTGTGGCAGGGGGAGACAGAGCCAAAGGGGCTGAGTGGGGATGCCCCAGGACCCTGTGATCAGCCCCACCCCGCCCCCTGGCCTGTCCTGCAGATTTCAAAGGGATGGTCAGGAAGTAGGCGAGGCTCCCCATGCCCCAGCCTTGATGATCACCCTGGGCAGCAGAGAGAGCAAGTCAGCTCAGGCCCCCTAACATGGCCCGTGATGCTCATTTACAGACACCAGAAAAGCAGACCAGGAAAACCACTGGCGGAGGCCTCTTGGCACGTAAGCCCATGAATGGATCGTTTATTCACACAAGCATACAGAAGAAGAGTCGTAAGAAGGTGGGGCACAACCATGAGGGTGGTGTCTCTCTACAGCGCTAACCCCAAGCACCGGGGCGGCCATCCTCCACGCGGGGAGACTTGCCCAGATGTTCGCTCCATCTACCCGCCCCCAGGGACTTGGGAGGGGGGGTGCAGGGTGACTTCATGACTGCATCCGCCTGTCCTCAGCAGCTCTCCGCATGCAGCTGGGCAAGTGCCCACCCCAGGCGGTGGGGTGGTGGTGGGGAGGCTGGCTCCCTCGGCGGCGCCTGGCCAAGGTCACCTGTCGGCCACTCCCTGCTCTGCTGACACCTGGCTTCCCTTCAGGGGGAACAGTGTCATGGGAGGTGGAAAAGCCACGAGGGCCACGGAAGGGACCCGGGGCCTGCAGGCTACCCCTCTGTCGTTTCCAATGAAGAATGACTGGCGGGAGGCCGCTGATTTCAGCATCTGAACGGGGCGGGGCCTCTTGGCCTGGAGTTGGGCCCTTAGGAGGTCAGTCCCCGCCACCTCACCCTGCCCCACTGAGCTGAGTGGGAGGGGACAGGGCACAAAGGCAGTGGGACCCCCGGGGGGCATGCCCCTGCCCCGCAGCCTGGCTTGAGACTTCATTGTAAGAGCAAACAGCCGGGCCTCCTTCCAGGGAGCAGGAGCCCGGAGGGCTGGGAGGGGAAAAGACAGCCAGCCCTGAAGGGGAGACAAAGTTGGGGCTGGGTGCTCTAACCACTTAAAACAGAAACACCCCTGTGAGGTCTGCCCCCCCAAACAGGAGCAGGTCCACCCAGCCTGGGAGTGTTTCATCAGGGCCCATCAGAATCTCCAACGTCGCTGTGGCCGGAGCGCAGAAAGCCCCATCCGGCAGGGAAGGGATGACACGCTTGGACTGTGCGCGCGTCTGCAGGCGCACTGGGGGCCTTATCTGCTTAGATGAGGGTGCACAGATTTCAACCCGGAAGTTCGAACAGCTGTTCCTATTTGCTGCCCAGCCCACGGGCTCGAGAAGTCAGACACGACTGAGCGGCCGAGACTCCAGTGGGCCACAGCCGGGGTGGGCGTTGGAGCTGACCCCGCCCAGGCCTGTTCTCTCAGCCTGGTGCCGTGCCAGCCTCAAAGAGGCTCCTCACAAGAAACGCTCCACTGCGTACACACACGGGCCAGGCAGCACTGCTGGTAAAGAATCTGCCTGTCAGAGCAGGTAATACGACGAGACCCAGGTTCAACCCCTGGGTCGGGAAGATTCCCCTGGAGAAGGAAACGGCAACCCACTCCAGTATTCTCGCCTGGAGACGCCCACAGACAGAGCAGCCCGGTCCATGGGGTCGCGAAGAGTCGGACACGACTGAGCAACTTGACCACACAGTGCGCATACATCAGAAGCAGAGCAAACCCCACCCGGCGTGTGGGTGACGTGCTCCCCACCCCTGGGCACCTAGTCAGGAACCTAGGCCTGCCAGACGCCCGCCCCCCTCCCCAGCACCTTTTAAAGGGACCCCTGCCATGTGGAGAGCAAAGCATCTCCTGGGACGCGTGCTCACGCCTCCACTTCACAAAACCAGTTTGAGGCTGTGACATGCCCTTCTCATCTTAAGAGACCCCCCCACCCCTCGCCTGTGACTAAAGCACACAGCTGCGCCACGTAAGTTCAACAGCTCAGGACCCGGTTGGGGGGTGCTGCTCCCCCGGCCCCCCCCCACAGTGCTGCTGCAGATGAAATGCTGAGTCACCCTGGGCCATCCCTCCACCTTCGCCCCAGGTGTGCCCAGGTATCTGCGACTCCAGGCCAGGGGTGCTGGCTGGGCCGGTTCTCAGACAGCTGCCAGAGCGCGGGCACCGCGCACAGGCACGGCCTCTGTGCCCGGCTTCTGCGCTGTCTGCACCCCAGCCAGGTCACACACCCCGCTTCCCAGGGTCCCGGGAGTGGGGGGGAGGGGCTCCGGGCTGGCCCAGCTATCCTTGGGGGAGCGCGTGCAAGAACTGTTCCTTGCATTATCTGCGGGAAACTTGGTTCATTTCTCTGAACCGCTTTCAGCTCCATAAAAGGCTGCCTGCAAATCTCTGGAGGCTTCTCTTCTCGGAGGCGTCCCAGCCAGAGAATGCCTCCCTGCCCGCCTGCCGGGCTGGTCCCTAGAGGCCGGGGAGACACGCGTGAGAGCCCCCCTTCCACACTGTCCCTGCCCAAGGGCGGGTGCTGCGGGGCAGGAAAGCCAGGGGAGGGGGCACCCTCGCCCCTCAGATCCATCCAAGCTGAGATGTTTGGGGCCTCTCATCTGCCCCCACCCCACAGCTCACTTGGCAGGACTTCTGAGGGGTCCTTCTTAGAGGGGTTCACGCCTTGAGCAGGCAGAAGAAGGGGGCAGCAGAATCTCCCCACCTCCCCTAACCTGGAAACCTCAGCCACCACTAGAGCCCCTGGACACGGAGAGGGTGACATCAGACGGCGCGCGGGGGACCCCACCCCCTGGGGAGGGGGTGAAAGATGTCAACCCCTCTTGGTGCAGCGCGGTCCTCAGGTTGCTCAGAGGGAGCCCCAGACAGGACTGCTGAGGCCTGGCCAGGGGGAAGAGACGGCCCGCAGAAGAGCTGGGCAGGATGGGGCATGGGTGCCTGGTCAGGGTACCCAGGGGTCCTGGGCCCAGATCATGGGATCCGAGGGAGGAAGGGGTCACAGGGCTCGGAGCAGGGCTGGGAGAAGCAGGAGGCAGCGCGTGTGTCTCCCTGGGTTCTGAGTGACTGGCCGCCTGGGGGCTGGGAAGAGGGCCTTGCCAGGGAGGGCCCCCCAGGGACGGTCCGGAGCGGTGCCCGGGGAGTGGGGCGGGGGGAGGGCTCCTGCTGCCAACCGCAGCAGCCTGAGCCCAGGCGCTCTGAAGCCGCTCCCAGGGAGAGCAGGAGCGGGAGCCGGCCTGCGGTGCCCCTAGCGGGGCCTCAGGCGGCCAAGCGCCTCTGCTGGCCGCCCCCGCGCAGGGCTGCGGCCGGCGGCCCAGAGCACGTGGTCCAGGCCCTGCCGGCTGGCGCTCCCCACCCCTGGAGGCGCCCTGGCAGGGGCCAGCCCGGGAGGCCAGGCGGGGGCCCCCGCAGCTCAGGCTCCTTGAGGACATGGGAAGAACGGGTTGGGGGGCGGAGGCAGGCTGGACGGCCAAGGTAGGCCGCTTTCAGCATGGAGTGAGCCCTGCCGCCGTGGGGGGCAGAAGCCACAGCAGCTGCCACAGGCAGACTGGTCACCCGCCCCCGCGGCCACAGGCGCTGGGTGGTAACAGAGCAGCCCCTGCTCTCCCCGCCCAGGCGGCGACGCCCCCTCCCTGGAGCCCTTAAAAGCAGCCCAGCCCTCTCTGCTCCCCAGAACAGGGGACAGAGGAGTGCTTCCAGGAGCCGGAGGGGCCCGGGGACCATCTCCTCCAACGGGGAAACTGAGGCGGGGGCCGCGCAGCTCCCCCCGGGCACCAGCGGCGGGGGCCAGCACCCTACCTGTGGCACAGAGGGCAACGAAGGTCTGCGCGTGTTTGCGGATGATCTGCTTGTTCTCCTCGGCCACCGGCATTTTGGAGAGGAAGTGCTCAATGAAATCGTGCGGGGTCATGGCTGCCAGATTCCACTTGAGTTTGTTCACCAGGACCAGCTCCATGTGCTGCAGCCCCGGGGGAAAACGTGCGTCAAGAGAGGCGCAGGCGCGGACCCCAGTGGAGCAGGGGGCGAGGAGAGGGGACGCGGGTCGCTGGAGGGTCCGGGAAGTGAGGGGGACAGCGCGCGCCCCCACATTATGAGCAGGGGCGGTGCTGCTCGCCAAGGGTCCCGCCCTAAACGCAGCCCACCCTGGGCCAGCGGAGACCAGAAGCCCGCCCACACCTGGAACGCGGGGCTGGGTCAACCGCGCGGTCGCCGCCCCGCCGCCGCCGCTGGAGGGCGCGCGCCCCCAACTTTTCGCAGCGCTGGGGGCGCAGAGGCGGTGGGAGTCGGAGAGAAAGCGGTGGGGGCGGCGGCGCGGCTGCGGGGCGATGCGGGGCCCCGCCCGTGCGGCCGCCTTCCTTGGGGGCCGAGGGCCTCTCAGCGGCCCGCCGGGGATCCCACGCCTCCCCCACCGCGGGGTCCCGCGGCTAACGGGGGTCCGGGACCCGCGGCGGGGGTCCCCGGGTTACCAGCAGCTCGTCGGGCCGGATGGAGTTGTCAGTGTAGATGCACAGCTTCTCGGCTGTCAGGGGGATGGTCTCCTTCATCTTCGAGGCCACGAACATGCAGGTGGCCCCCAGCAGCTGCAGGCGGCTCTTTTTCACGGGCTCCAGCGACAGGAAGCGGTCCAGGTAGTTCATGGCCAGCGGGAAGACCTCCTCCTCGCACTTCTGCTCCTCGCAGACCTGCGGGGGGCACCGGGGGCCGTGACCGCCGCCACCGCAGGGAGCGCCCGGCCCCCTCTGCGGAGACCTCGCGCCCCCCCCCCCACCCGGCTCGCGCCAGGGCGGCTGGACTGCGGGGTCCCCGAGCGCGCGGAGGGTCGGGGCGGAGGGGGCGGCAGAAGTCGCCCGCCGCCGCGCCCCCCTTCCCCGGGAGTCCCCAATACCCACCCACCCCGAAACTGAAAGGGAAAGTCCCAGCTAGGCTGGCACAGTGGGGGCGGGAGCGGGCACGGCTGGGCAGCGTGTGCCGCTCGCGGGCTGTGGGCCCCGGGGACCCCGGCCCTCGTGGGTGCTTCGGGGGCCACCAGACCTGGGGTCGGCACCAAATGGGGCGCAGGGCCGCGGGGAGGGCCGCGGGGCTGGGCGCCGCGCTCGCAGCGCCTGCGAGACACAAAGGTGGCGTCCCAGGCCGCCGCGCCGCATTTCCCCAGACGTCATCTTTTCAAAAAATATTTAAAAATATAAAAAAATTTAGTGGGTACATAAAAAACCCCTGAAAATGACCCTCAGACTGTCCTTTACCCGGGCCGGGAGTCAGGAGCTCGTTGCGGGCTCAGGGGGGAGCCCCAGGAATTCAAACTCGGGGGCCCCCCTTCCCCCTGGGCGCGGGCGCCGTTTCCCTCTCGCAAGGGCACCACGCCGCACTTTCAAAAATTATTTTAAAATACTTGCGGTGACCCGGGGAGCTCCCTGAAGGCCCTAAAACGTGCCCCTGGCCCCCAGCTCGCTCCAGACAGGTCCCCCAAGCTGAGACCCCGGCAAATGAGGGTCCATTCCCAGCGTCTTGGGGGCCACGCGACCTTGCAGCCCGGCGTGCTCTCCGGCCCAAGCTGGCCTTGCGGGACGCCCCGGGACCCATTGCTTGAACAAAGGCGCCCCTTTCCCGAGAGGGGTCCCCCCACAACTACCCGAGCTCTGTCCCCGCGCCCCTCCCGCAGGTTCCCTTGGCGGCGCGGCCCCTCGCGGCGGCCCCAAGCGCCGGGCCGGCCGCTCCCCGCCCCCACCCTGCCCCCAATTATTAATAAACACTTTTGCTTTGCAATAAAAGAACAAAGATGGCGCATAATACTGGCACGAGCGGCCCTTGCATACGTGTCCATGGATATTAATTTAAAAATCAAACCTATGCCCCCTCCCCCTGGGGCTGGCGGCTCAGCAGCCGCGCGGCCACAGGAGGAGGCGCAGCGGGGCTGCGCGGTGGCGGTGCCGGCGGGGGCCACAAAGGACGCCCAGCCTGCGGGCCCGCACCCTGGAGCCACCTGGGGTGCCCGGGCAGAGGCTTTCCCCCAAGGTACCCCTCCTCGACCGCCGCCGCCTCCCTCCCCCTGCCACGAAAGGAATTATCTAACGACCCCACCCCCACCCCCTCCTTATTCAAAAAAATACCCTTCATATCTATATATTTTGGAACTACGATTCCTAGCAACACTCCGGCAAACTTCAAAGTTCGGGCGGGAGAGAAGGGAGGGAGATGAGTGGCAAAGAAAAGTGGGTTTGCGCAACAAGTCGCAGGGACGTGCTGAGAGAGCCGCCCGGAGGCCCGCACCTCTAGCATCCAGGTGGCCACGATCTTCCGCATGGACGGCAGGATCTCCTTCTGCACACACTTGAAGTAGGACACCGAGGGCGCGCAGGTCTCCTCCGCCTTGAGCATGGCCCGCAGCACCCGGTCGTTGAGGAGGTTGGCGTCGGGGTACGCCCGGCGGACGGTCTCCATCTCGCAGCACAGGAGCTGGTGTGCCATGGCTGGGGGCTCGGCTAGGCGGCCGGGGGGCGGCGGTGGGTCCGGGGCTGGGGCGGCGCTCGGTTCGGGCTCCTGCTGCCCCGCGCTCCCTCGAGCTCGTCTGCCCCTCGCCGGAGCGCGCGGACGAAGCTGCTCGCTGCTACTGCGCCGACAGCCCTCTGGAGGCTCTAGGACTTTGCAACTTCCAACAAAACTCCCCTGTAGTCCGTGTGACGTTACTGTTGTTAAGCAGAGATCAAAGCCGGGCAGAGAATGGGAGCGGGAAGGAGGGGGGCCGGGCGCAGGGGGAGGGGGCGCGGGCGCCGAGCGCCGGGGAGCGGCGAGGGGCAGAGCCCAAAAGCCATCCCGGAGGCGCGCGATGCAGGCGAAGCCGGGTTTTCATAGAAATGCAAACCGTCCTAAGGCGGCCTTTATCCCCGCCGGGGAAGAGGGGTGCAGGAGCGGGGGTTGGGGGGTGTCTGTCCTCCCCGAGTGGGTCCCGCAGGATTTGGGGGGTTGGGTGAAGGTGGCTCTGCAGAGGGGGACAACTAGGAGGGCGGACAGGCCACACGCAGCTGGGGGAGACCGCGTGGAGGGGGGACGCTGCGGTTCGGTGACACTCTGAGCCGGGAGAATGGGCGCATTTCCGAGAACGCCACGAGGGCACCCACGGGCGGAGGCAGCCAAGGAATCTTAGCGTCTGCATCTTCTTTCATTTTCATTAACACGTGTAAATTTCAGGAACCATTTACCATTCAGGGACTCAGGGAAGAGCCGACAACCCCGGTGGAGGTTTCATTCCCGCACCGAGGGGGGTCTGTGCAAACGCCGGAGGGGGCACCCCCAAAATTAAACGGCTTTCAGCCCAACAAGAGCTCGCTCAAAAAATAAAATAAAATAAATGCCCGAAAATTCCAGCAGCAGCCCAAGATGGTGGCCAGCATTTCCTTCGCCCTGTGCTCCTCGCCTGGGGGACCTGCACGCTGTCTTCCTACCTTAGCTAGTCCATTCTTGCGGGGGGCCCCCCAACCCTTCGCCCCCGCCCCCGCCCTGTGCGGGCAATTTTAACAGCTAGAAAAACACTCTGAAAGGAAGGCTGCAAACTAGTGGTCTCTGTCCTGTCTCATTAAAAATTAAGCTAAATCGCTGGAAATGTTAGTCGCCTCCCCGCCTGGGACAAGACCACCGGAAACTTCCTAATTGGCTTCGTTGGGGGTGTGGACCGCTCTTCACCTTTAGAATTTGCCCACGGGCTGCATTCGTGAGCCTGAGGCTGTTGGTTGGCGGGGGTCTGGCAACAATCAGAACAATTACAAGTTAAAGAAATGGGTGTATTGATCTGATGATTTAAACAAAACCTATATATGTTCGTGGCTATACGCGAGTCCCCAATATTAATCGCAAACTTATAAGACATATAAAAGAATATAGTTTTTTTAAATGAAAAGATTCAGTCTCTTTGGGGCTTATTTTTTAAAATAAAAGGACATCTTACCCAGTCTTAACATTTTTTTTTTAGTTTTTACTCTACCTGCCCCAAATTAAGAAAACTGTTCATTAACTTCCCTCTGAATAGTCTAGTGTCATTAAACCATCTGATAACCCTAACGTTAAAGGCTCAAAGAAAACGGATTAAAAAGCCCCCCTCCCCTTCGCAAGGGCGCACACAACAGGACAAGACCCCCTCACTTTTCAGAGCTGATTCTTCCCGCGCCCCTCCCCCGCCGAGAATCAGGGTTACTAATATTCCGGGTCCAGGAGGGTAATTACCCTGGGCTCACGCCTCGGGAGGAGCGGATGGCACGACAAGGGAGCGCCCACCGCCGTGTCCCCCTCCCTGGGCACCCAGGCTCGCGTTGGCCCCCGGCACGCGGGAGCCTCGGAGAATCAGCCCGTGCGCGAGGGCGGCGGGGTTGCTTTTCATTCATAAAATCCCGACCCGGCGGCCGCCGGGATGATTTATGGGGCTGCGCGCTACCACCGGGTTGCTTCTGTCCCGGAGGGCGGGAGGCGAAGGGGCCCGAGCCCCGCGTGTGCCCGGACCCGGGCCCGAGGCGGGCTGGCCACGGCGAGGGGCAGCGGGTCGTAAAGAGGATCGCCCACTCCGGCGGGACGGACTCCAGGTCCAAGAGGGAGCTTCCCCCTAACCCCGGAGAGAGACGGAGGAAACTGGAATTAGCATGAGCCAATGGGGGCGCGGCGCTGTTACTAGGCGGGCCGGGCAGATCTAGACGAGGAACTTCGTTGATTTCCCCGCTCAGGGACGGGCGCAAAAGTGCAAGCCCGGCTGCCGAGCGTGAAGAGCCGTCCAGGAACCCGCGGGGGGAGGCGCTGGAATCTGGTGCCCGGTGGGGAGAGCCCGCCGCCCAGCCCCCACCCCGGGGAGCCCAGATCCGCCTTCCCTGGAGAACCGGGGTGGGGGTGGTGGGGGTGGCAACAGCTTCGGGCCTTTAAGAAAGGCCGCTTATAGAAGAGCAGGGGACGCGTTTTATTTTAATTTTTTGAGAGAGAAAAGCAACTTTTAAAAACTTCACTGCTTAAGGTTTAATTTTGCACGGCCTTGATAAAACCCACCACGAAGCAGGAGTTCTGGGCTCATTGAGAGTGCTCTGTGCTATTTCTTGGTGACCCTTTGAAACAAAGGGCCAGTGGCTCAACGGGAAACCAAGTTGGTCGGGAAGAAAATGCAAAAGTCACTTAGGTCACCTTCTCGCTTTCCTCGCCCCCTGGTCCCCTCGCCGAAATGACCGCAAGCCGGGAGGGACGCCGGCCCCGAGAGGGCCAATTCCGCGGCGGGCGCCTTTGCCACCGTCCCTGGCTGTGGGAACCTTCATTCACGGCGGGGGAAGGGAGCGCGTTCATTCAGGAGCCAGCGCGCCGCTGCGCCGACTCCGGGCCGCACCGCGGCGGCGCGCCGCCGGGCCGGGGGTCTCTGGGGAGGGGGTGCAGGGCCCGGCGGAGACCTTCCCCCGGCCGTAGAACTCCGGCCCCCGCCCTCCCCGGAGAGGACTGGTAGGCGGGCGGGAGCGTGCAGGCGGGGTCACCTGCAGCCGCATACCTGGCGGCGACTTGAAAGGACTTGGGTCCAGCGCCGCGAGCTTTCCATTGTTAAGCCCTTAAGTCGTTCTGGAAAACGCTTCCGAGTGCGGGCCGCGGGGTTCCGGGGGCTTTACTTCCCTCACAAAGTGCTCGCTTCTGGGGGGCGCATACGGCGGTCCGCGTGCTGAGACAGCTCCGCCAGGGATACGCGGTGCGGATCCCCTGCGCCTCAAAGCTGCGGAACAAGCCGGAGCCAACCCCTGCCCCAGGGCCCACCCGGACAATCACAGGCTGGGAACTGGGGCAGCCTCGCCTCCCACCGCCCCAAACTATAGGGCAGGTAGCGGGGGACGGGACCACCGTCCCTCAGCCCTTAAGGGCTTATTAAGGGAGCTAAAGGCAAACCCCAACAGGTTGGGGGGCGGGGCCGGGTTCCCTCAAAGCCTCTGGGATCCCAGGGGAGAAGGTGCACACTCGGAGATGAAAGGAGATTCGAACTTCCTGACCTCTGCCCCTCAAAACGCACCGCCTGCTGCCCTGAGCAATACGAACCCCCAAAGTTCACCAGGAATTTTCTGGCCTCTAGGCTCAGGCCCCCTGGCCAGTCTCTAACCAATGGCCGCAGGGCGGGAGCCCCGGCTGATTTAGACAGGTAACCACCTCCCGCCAAGGCTAAGGAGTTGGGCGGCAGGTGGGGATAACGACCTAGGAGGCCATACCCCTCCCGCGTCTCCCTCGGCCAAGCCTACCCGCGGCTGACCAGGACACCACCGCACGCCCCCTCGCCCCCTCCTCCTCCCCGCGTCCCGGACGCCCAACCTCCGCCCAGAGAGAGACCCACGAGGCGTCGGAAAACTTCCGCTGGAAGGAGCCTCTCTAAGACCCCCGCGGGCTCCCGCGGCACCCCTTCCGCCTCCTTCAGGACTTGTCACGAGCACCCCCGTCCTCGTCTTTTCCGAAGAGTGTCCGCGTGGAGGACCCCCTGTACTCGAGCCTTCCAGCCTGCTTCTTTGTGCCGTGGAAACGCCCTGCAAACGTTCCCATCCTTCGAATTGGCCCTGGGGAAGGGCTGGAGGGTGGGGGGTGGTCTTAGTTAAGGGTCGTCTAGACATTCCAGGGCTCCCAACTCTTGCGTCGGGGGTGGGTGCGGGGGCAGGGTTCCAAGTGCGGAGAGAGGGTTTGCGTACTTAGCGCGCTACACGCGTTTCCTAGGGTCCCTTGGCCTCGCGCCGTCGGGGCTAGTGGCGGGACACGGCATTGGGGAATTCTGGGGTTCGGGGTTCTAGGGGGCTCGAAAGGCCGCGCCCTGTCCCCACCCCCCGCCTGCCTGCTTGCGCTAGAATTGCCTGCCCTGGGAGTCCGGTGAAACGAAGCTGGGTACTGGGGTGCGGCCCCGCCGGGGAGTGAGAGAGGGGTGGGGGGAAGAGCGCGCGCCGCGGGAACCCGGGCCGGGGCTCCAGGGCCGCGCCGCGCATTCCGCGCATTCCCGCCCGGCCTCGGCTCCGCCGCCACGTGGTCGCGGCGCGCGCGTGCTTACCGTAAGGTTCAGAAGAGAGGCGCACACCGCACGCAGCTTGGGCGCGCCTGCGGACCTCCCAGGATGAATCGCGACCTGCCCAGTCTGTCCGGGTGAATAGCTAGAGGTTGCTCCTTTTTACATAACAAGGAACGTACAGCTGAAATTGTGACACATCCATTGGTAGGTCCCACTGGTATGTCAGGAGGATGACTGTCCATCTCAGGAACGTCACCGAACCGGACCGATGACCATTCTGCTTTCACAGCGGTGAGAGCTTAGTGGAGGACTTGAAGCAGGCAGGAGGGTTTTCTTCTTTTTCTGACTATTTCAAATCAGTTGGTGGCTCATCCCAATATCCCAGTGAGGCTGGGAAACCGAACCTCTGACGTCCTTAGCGCATAGGGAGCGTCCATAAAGCTGCCTGTATTTAGCTGCTCAGTCGTGTCAGACTCTATGTGACCCCATGGACCGCAGCCTGTCAGGCTCCTGGGTCCATGGGATTCTCCAGGCAAGAATGCTGGAGTGGGTTGCCATTTCCTCTTCCAGGAGAATCTTCCTGACCCAGGGATCAAACCCTCATTTCCCTTATCTCCTGCATTGCAGGCTGATTCTTTACCCGCTGCACCGTCAGTGCCTGCGTGCTCAGTCGTTTCAGGCATGTCCGACTCTGTGCGACCCCCATGGTCTGTAGCCCGCCTGGCTCCTCTGTCCATGGGATTCTCCAGGCAAGAATGCTGGAGTGGGTTGCTGCCTATATTATTAAAAAAAAAAAAAAATCCTGAGGGTTCTTTTTATGAGAACCAGGATAATGATCTACTTTTCAAAAATTCATGCAAAACCGAACCACCTTTACAGGATGCCAGGAAGTTTGAAGGTGTATCTGTGAGGTTGCAGAAGAGTATCACACACAGACCTGTATCAGCTAGTAGCTGTGCAATCGGGCAAATCTCTATCCGTCTGTAAAAGGGAGTATGACTGTGTGTCTGGAAGGCTGCGGAGACGAGTAATTATGGTAACGCGTGTTGGGTGTTAGCGTGGGGCCTGGCATATGTCAAGGCCTGTTGGATTTATTCATTCATGTATTTGTTCTTGTGCAGAATGAAGGCCATGTGATGCACGCTGTATGTGGAATTAATTAAACATTTCAGTTTATATTCAGAAAGAGGATTACAAAATGGCTTTATAGTCTATAAACTCACTTTTATTTGCTGACTTCTCCTGAGCTATCTGTGGACATGAGATTTAAATCCTAGAGCATGCATTTAAAAAAAAAGTTTAACCATGATAATCTTCCCTTCCTACTTCTCAACATGCAAAAGAAGTAAAAAAGTTAATATAAAAAAATTGTCATTCAGTCACTAAGTCATGTCCAACTCTCTGTGACCCCATAGACTATATCCCACCAGGCTCCTCTGTCCATGGGATTCTCCAGGAAGAGTACTGGAGTGGGTTGCTGTTTCCTTGTCCAGGGGATCTTCCTGACCCAGGGATAGAACCCACGTCTCCTTTGTCTCCTTCATTGCAGGCAGTTTCTTTACCACTGAGCCATCAGGGAAACCCCAATGATTAAAAAAGGAAGCACGTTAGTTAAGGGTTAAAATGTCAAGGCAAGGCTGAGGGTCAGAAACCAAAAGCGGGGTTTCTGGGTGGTCAAAGCAGGCAGACAGTCTGAGGCCCTACCCAGGTCTTTGGATAGGTGGGGCCCAGAGTCATTAAAAAAAGGGGGGGTGGGGGTGGGAGAGAGGTGATCAGAAGTGAAACTGACCAAATGTGCAGGTCACTGACACTGGCGGAAGCAAAGAGGCAGAAGTGTCAGAAAGCCCTCAAACTGGAAGCTGCTGACAGCATCAGCCCATGGCCAGGGCATAGGCTGCCATCAGTGTCCCTGAAGGGGAGAAGGAGAGAGGAGACTGGTTTAAACATTTAGCTGCAGCTTGGGCCTACTGGGGAGAGAGGACTCCTGGACCACCAGTCCGGAAGGCATCCCGGTGCCCGAAGGACTCTGGTCAGCCCTTCTTTGCTCCTTCGGTGATTGTTGTTCAGTCGCTCAGTTGTGTCTGACTCTGTGACCCCATGAACAGCAGCACGCCAGGCTCCCCTATCCTTCATTATCTCCCTGAGTTTGCTCAAACTCATGTGCATTGTGTCAGTGATGCCTCCAAATCTTCTCATTCTCTGTCACCCCCTTCTCCTCCGGCCTTCAACCTTCCCCAGCATCAGGGTCTTTTCCAGTGAGTTGGTCCTTCACATCAGGTGACCAAAGAACCAGAGTTTCAGCTTCAGCATCAGTCCTTCCCATGAATATTCAGGGTTGATTTTTCCTTTAGGGTTGACTGGTTTGATCTCCTTGCAGTCCAAGGGACTCTCAAGAGTTTTCTCC
Source organism: Hydropotes inermis (assembly GCA_020226075.1). Lineage (NCBI taxonomy): Eukaryota > Metazoa > Chordata > Mammalia > Artiodactyla > Cervidae > Hydropotes > Hydropotes inermis. The sequence goes on along the minus strand of CM035297.1, from coordinate 43,824,536 downwards.
AGCACCACAGTTCAAAAGCATCAGATCTTCAGTGCTCAGCCTTCTTTATGTTCCAACTCTCACATCCATACATGCCTTTTGGAAAAACCATAGCTTTGACTATAAAGACCTTTGTTGGCAAAGTGTCTCTGCTTTTTAATATGCTGCTGTCTGAGTTTGTCATAGCCTTTAGAATGGAGCTTCCCTTGTGGCTCAGATGGTAAAGCATCTTTCCGCAATGCAGGAGACCTGGGTTCAGTCCCTGGGTTGGGAAGATTCCCCTGGAGAAGGAAATGGCAACCCACTCCAGTATTCTTGCCTGGAAAATCCCATGGTCAGAGGAGCCTGATAAGTTACAGTGCATGGGGTCGCGGAGTCAGACACGGCTAAGCGACTTCACTTTCTTTCTTTTCTTTCTTGGTGATTAGAAGGTTTTAATCACCTTTCTAACCCAAAGAGGAAACTGGATACTGCAGCTGGGAAGTTTCCGAGCAAAATGCAAGCTTGGTGCCAGCAGCTTGGCCAATGCATGCTCCTTGAGCTCTTGTGAGGTGAGGTGGCCGGTCAGGCTCCTCCCTCCCACGTCAGCCTCAGCCCCCCTTTGGCCCTGGTGAGTCAGGTGTATGGGTTCCCCAGGCTGCGGTAACAGAGGACCAGAAACTGGGGGGCTTCGGACAATAGCAACTGATTCTCTCACAGTTCTGAGGGCTAGAGTCCCAAATCAGGATGTTGGCAGGGCTTTGCCCCCTCTGCAGAATCCTGGGGAGAACAGTGCTTGCTTCTTCCAGTTTCTGGGGCTCCCGTGTCCCTTGACTTGTGGCCACATCAATCCAGGGTCTACCTCCATCTTCACAGGACCTTCTCTTTTCTGTGCGTCTTGTCCTCTCCTGTCTAAGGACATCTGTCATCAGATTTAGGGGCCACCTGGACAATCCAAGAAGATGCTGAACTTGATTACTTCTGCAAAGACGTTATTTCCAAATACAGTTGAATTCACAGGCTCTGGTGGTCAAGAGGTGAACATGACTCTTGGGGGTCACTGTTCAGCCCACTACAGGTAGGAAGAAGAGCAAAGATGGGACGGGTCTTAAAGCTTAAACTCTGCCATCAAATCTTTGTGTTTGATAAGGTCTTGGTCTGTGTCAGACTTTGGGGGACAGGGCCCAAAAATAACTGAGCTATGGTGTGTGTCTTCCAGGGCTTTCCACTGGGGGCCTGAGAAATGATACATGGAAATATTATTTTTAAATGCGAGTTTGTGGCCAAATAGGCAGATGCCTTCTATAGGCAAGCACTATCCGTGTCCTGTTCACTCCTTTGCAGAGATAGACAGGGAAAAGTCATGAGTGGCATGGTTGTGATTAAAATTTTCCTTTAGAAATATTATTTATTTTTAGCTGCATAGGATCTCGGTTGGGCTTCCCTTGTGGCTCAGACAGTAAAGAATCTGCTTGCAGTGTGGGAGGCCTGGGTATGTCCTGGATTGTGGCCTCCGTGATCTTGAGTCTCAGTGAGTGGGCTTCATTGCCCTGCAACATGTGGACTTAGTTCCCTGACCAGAGATCGAACCCACGTCACCTGCCCTGGAAGGCAGGCATCTTCTTAACCCCTGGACCACCAGGGAAGTCCCACAGTTAGAATTTTAGGGAGGAGGAAAGAGAAAGGCTTTGTCTAAGAATGAGAAAGGCTAAGAGAGAGGAGACAATGTCCTAGATGTTTGAACAGCATAAAGGAAACACTGCAAGGAGAAGTTGCAGGGTATACATTTGGCTGAAAAGCAGAGTCTCTGAACCCTTTAAAGCAGATTGAGAGGGGGCGGGAAACAGAGATAAATCATTGTCATTATCCACAGGGCGCCGATTCTAGAAGTCCCTCAGGTGCCACAATCCACCAGTACTTGTGACCTTTATTTATAAAGGTGTGGTGTCTGCATATAACCCACGCACAGCTTCCCATTATACTTCATTTTAAAATTTTCTCTGTTTTTTCTTTTTTTTTTGCTGTGCCAGGTCTTCCCTGCAGCACTCAGGCTTTCTCTGGTTGCCAAATGCAGGCTTTCTAGTGGAGACTCGGGCTTAGTTGCCCCACAATAAGTGGGATCTTAGTTCCCCAACCAGGTCTCAAACCTGAGTCCCCTGCACTGGAAGGCGAATTCTGAACCGCTGGACCACCGGGGAAGCCCCTCTCCCATACACTTGAAGTCGTCTCTTGATCACGGGTAATACCAACAACGCTGTTGACGCTTTGTCAGAGTTGCCGCTGTGCGGCAAAGTCAAGGTCTGCTTTTTGGAGCGTTCTGGAGTTTTCATTTCTTGGCGTATTTTTTGACCCATGGTTGATTGAATCCACAATGGGGAACCCGTGGATGTGAGGGTCCGCTATAAGGACAGTGTTGACCTCACAGGGTTCTCACAGAGACTAATGAGTTCGGGCGGGTGGATCCAGATGGCACAGGGAGGCAGCCGTCATCAACTGTGAAAGTGCAGTGGCTCAGTCGTGTCTGACTCTTTGCCACCCCGTGGACTGTAGCCCACCAGGCTCCTCTGTCCATGGCATTCTCCAGGCAAGAATACTGGACTGGGTTGCCCTTCCCTTCTCCAGGGGATCTTCCTGACCCAGGGATGGAACCTGGGTCTCCTGCATTGCAGGCAGATTCTTTAGGGAAGCCCTGAGACTCACAATAAATCTGAAAATTATAGGTGTGAAAAACTGCCCCTTCATTACGTCACAACCAACTCATCTCCCCATTTTTTCAATCGGAAGGTTCTGTAACTGCCAATAAGATCAGCCAGCGTGCGCACCAGGAGCCCACGCTCTGCAACGAGAAGCCACCACAATGAGAAGCCCACGCACCGCAGCTGGAGAGTACCCCGCTCTGCGCAGGGACGCAGCAGAGTTGTTAGGCCAAGTCGGTAGCCTTCCAGACATGGAGGAAATACCCAGGAGTTGGGTTTTGTTGCCTTGCCCTGGCTGAATGCACTCTTTGCTCTGTGCTTTGGGACAGAGTGGAAACAATAGGTCTCAGAATTCCTTGTGGCTTCCCGGGTTGGGATTACAGCAGCAGGAAGGGAGCCACTGAGGGTCACGGAGGGCAGAGGGCCGGGTCGGGGGCCACGGGGGGGACATTAGAGCAGCTCTCCGGGAAGAGGAATCTGGGCTTTCCTAGAGGGAGAACTGGGAGGCTCTTCTTGGCCCCCTCCCAAGCCTCACCCATCCCTTCTTCCTGCCCTTCCTGGCTGATGAGTCCACGCTTGGAGTCCACCCACCAGCAAGTTCCCGTGCAAGTTTCAAAGTCATAGAAAGAGGCTGTTTGGAAAAAGGAGATGAAAGATAAGGATGGTGGCAAAGAAGGTGCGACTGCGATGCCTGGAGGTGGTGGGGAGGAGCGGGGAGTCCAGAGATCAGGAAGGTGGGAGCAGGAAGGAAAGTTAGGAACCCCCCGCGTTCCACACACACACACACAGAGTCCTCTATACCCCCCCGGCATCTTTACAGAGAGCAGCTGATTCATCTTCACATCAGCCTCTGAGGACAGTCACTTCACCCCCATTTTACAGACGAGGAAGTCGAGGCCCACAGGGTCATCAGCTACGACACAGCTGGGGTGCCTGTGGCTTTGTCAGACTGTGAAACCCGGGGGAGGGAACGGCAGATCACGAAGTTCCTAGAAGCAGTGACTTGGCAGCAGCAGAAACTGTAGCGTTTGCCATTTTAAAAACAGCTTTATTGAGATATAATTTATACAGCGTAAAGTTCACCCATTTAAAGTGTGTGAGTCAGCGATTTTCAGTGCATTTGCAGAACTGTGCAACCATTGCCACTATTTAATTTTAGAGCATTTTCCTCACTCCTAAAGAAGCCATGAACCCATTAATAGACACACCCTTTTCCTCTGTCCCTCACCCCGTCAAGCCCCAGGAAACCAGTAATCTGTCCTCTATTGCTATGGATTTACCTAATTTGACTGTTTCCCATAAATGGAGTCCTGTGATATGGGGGCTGTTGTGCTTTCTTTCATTTAGCATAATGTTTCCAAGCTTCACCAATGTTTTCTAGCACAGTTCAGTACTTAATTCCTTTATACGGCTGAGTAATATTCCACTGTATGGATGTACCGCATTTTATGTATTCATCTGGGTTACTTCTGTGTTTGGACTGTGAGCATAATGCTAGTCTCAACATTCATGTTTTCATTTCTCTGTGTATCCGGGGTCATCTTTTCTATACAATCAAGTGAAGGGTCAGTCTTTGGTGGGGTGGAGTGTCATTCTCTGGGCCTAAATAGAGATCTAGACACATCCAAAGAGGGTTTCTCAGTGGTTTCAAACCTCCTGCCTGGCCCTTCTGTCTCTTGTCCTCTCTCTTTCCTCTTTTCTCTTCCCTCTTCAGGGAGGTCCTAAGGTCTAGAACCATGAGTAAGAATGCATCAGAGATTGTGTGTGTGTGTGTGTGTGCGTGTGTGTGTGTGGGAGACATTAAGAAACTTGATAGGATGGGCACGTGTCCTAATTAGCCATGAATAGGTCCATGCACTGTGAAGACGGGGGTGAGGGTGAGGCATTCCCCAGGCATTCCTTGGGTATATCAGCTCTGTCTCTTACCAAATAAACCCACAGCTTTAGCACCCCAGGAGTAACCCAGAGGGTTCAACCTGTAAAAGGAGAGTGAAATCCTAAACACACTTCCAGACTTTCCTAAACACAGTTCCAGACTTGGGACGGAGGAAAGGGAAGAATCTGGAAGCAGGTCCAAGATTATTCCCTCTTTCGGCTTGTAGATTTCAGCCTGCAGAGCCCTCAGGACACACAACTCATCTCAGAGCAGAGGCTCATCACCGTACCCGTTGTGGGGAGAGGTTTGGGGTGTGTCCACGCAGTGGCCCTCTGCTTTGTCCCCCCAGCCGCAGCGGAGGTTGTGCTGAATGGGAACCAGTGATGGACAGGATCAGAAGAGGCAGGAAATCCTTACTGTCAGGCCGGAGGGCATCACGCATAGCGATGGCTGAGGTCACAGGGTCTGTTGACAGGGTCTGGGCCAGGGCAGGTCCAGTGCTGGGGACGGTGCAGGCTCCTCCTGAGATAGGATCGGGGCACGGTCTGGTTGGAATTCGTACCTCCCCTGTCGCTGCCCGTTTTCTCCATCTGGTTTTCCTTTTTTGCTTAAACCCATCAGCATTAGTTTCGGTTGCTTGCAACCAAACACTTGGATGAGAAGGACGCTATGATTGAGCACATTTGCAGCTTGCACGAAGACCTATGACTTCACTGCCAAACAGGAAACTTACAAGAGTCATCCTAGAAATGATCTCATGTCCAATCATACGGGATGGTGGATTATGGAATATCCAGAGGTTGAAATATAGCAAGATACAGATGCACAGGTACCACACTAGCTCGACTGTCAGACATACGTAGCTGGTTTGAAGGACATATCACAAAATGGAAGGAGCTGAGCCTTGAGGGGTTGATAAGGTTGATTTTTTCCCCCTTCCTTCTATGTTCTATCACGTCCTTTCTATATACTTTATCCTCTTATGAACAAATATTTATAGTAAAACCAGAAAAAAGAATCAAACCTGAAACAACTCCAGAGGATACCCAGGCATTTTGCAGACCCTCGGGCCCTCTGTCTGCCCTTGGGGCACCTGAGCCAGACTCCCTGTGGTTCGTCAGGAAGCGGCCTCACGGGCTTCTCTCTGTCACCAAGGAGCATCCCAGGTAGCAGGTCAGGAGGAGCCTGAATTCATGACTCCAGCAGACAAAGGGGTGGGAAGCTGGTGCCTTTGTTAAAGTCTGATGGGTCCCAGGGTAGACGACGCTCGTAAACAAATAGCCAGTATGATCATCACTGGGTCGTGACCACTTCAGAGCAAAGGAGGGCCAGACTCTACCTCCCAAGAGGCAGGGTGTTGGCTGAAGGCAGGAGGAGATGCAAAGAGGAACCTGCAGATAGAGCCTAACGTGTAAAATGCTCTTTCCTCTGAGGACAGCCGGGCTGCTGCTGAGAGTATGAATAAAAAGCAGGGGCGGCTGTCCTCTCCTTGATGTGGGCGTGGGCCGCATTATCTCTAAGAGTTAAAGTGGTCCTTGGCAGCTGGTGATGGCATCACCGACTCAGTGGACCTGAGTTTGAGCATGCTCCGGGGGTCAATGATGGACAGGGAGGCCTGGAGAGCTGCAGTCCAAGGGGTCACAAAGAGTCGGACACAACTGGGCAACTGAACTAAACTTGGGAGGCACATGTGTGCTGATCCAGTGGTTACCTGATGTCTACTAGGACAAATAAAGATGTCTTGAAGGGGGCTGGATTCCTAACAAGGACACTGTGTAGACAGACTCATGCAAGGAGACACTGCCCAGGGAGGAGGCTAGGGGGCAGGTATCACTGCGTCCTCTGATATTCATTCCCTATAAAAATGGGATTTTTCCTCGGCACCTGTTACTCACTGAAAGACTACATTTCCCAGTCACCCTTGGTGCTGGTATCGCCATGTGACTTGTCCTAGACAATAAATTATGTGTAAGAGTGATGAGTAAAATTTTGGGTTGAGTCATTAAAAAGCAAAGGCATGTAGCAACGTTGTAGTATACAAGGTTAACATACAAGTCAGTCCTGATTACCAAATACCAGCAATGAACAAGTAGAATTTGAGATTGGAAACACAATATTGCTTATATTAGCATGCGTGCTAAGTCACGTCAGTCATGCCTGACTCTTTGTGACCCTATGGACCATAGCTCACCAGGTTCCTTTGTCCATGGGACTCTCCAGGCAAGACTACTAGAGTGGGTTGCTATGCCCTCCTCCAGGGGCATCTTCCGACCCAGGAATCAAACCCACATCTCTTACATCTGCTGCATTGGTAGATGGGTTCTTTACCACTAGTGCCCACACGGGAAGCCCTTACATTAGCATACCCCCTGCCCAATAAAATACTCAGGTAATAAATCTAACAAAATTTGTATGAGATCTGTCTGAGGAGAACGACAGCACTCTGATGAAAAGAATCAGAGAACAAAATAAACAAATTCCGTTTAGGAAAAAAAAACTTCTCAAGATATCAGTTCTTCCCAGCTTGGTCTAGAGAGTCAAGGCTATCTAATCAAAATACCAGCAAGTTCTTTTGTGGATTTCAACAGACTGATTCTAGAGTTTATATGGACAGGCAGAAACCAGCACGGTATAAAGAACAAAGTCTGAGGACTGATACTACTGTCCTTAGGACGTAACATAAAGCTGTGCAGACAAGCAGAGCCACCGTTGAGAGTGAGGTGTGCGTCGTTCCTGTGATGATCGCCTGGCTTGACGTTGGGACTGTTCCACTGCTCCGGGTGTAACTGATCCTCTTCCCCACTCTCCTTGCGGGCCGCACCTGAGGCCCTCTGTCCTCTGTTTCTGCCCTTGGCGTTCAGCCCCCCTTTGCAGTGGTCCTCCGGGCCCAAGTGCGTGACCTCTTGGCCGTCACGCGAGACCCCAGGGCTGTGCACAAAGGCCGCTCTGCGGTCTGCCGCTCACCCTGCGGGGGCCGCCCACGTGGCTGTGCCCAGGTTGCTTCCCTTAGAATCTGTGACCACTCGCCCCCTCCCACCACCATCCTGGCCTTGCCAGGAGCTCAAGGGAAAAAGAAACCCAGGTTGTCCTCCAGGGAAGCTGTCTCCCTCTGAATTTGGATGCAGGGCTAGGATGCAGGGAGGTGGGGTTCTGCCCGCAAAGGTAGCTCTTTGGAAATCACGCAGACGCACGGAGCTCATAGCTTTTGAGCGTCTCGTGATCAGATGCCCGGACTAAAGCATCAGGACCACATGAACGCCCAGCTCGCAGGAGACCTTGAGGGGTGGAGGCTGGTCTGGCGGCCCGCCAGGGCTCCGGCTTGGCCGTTTATTGTCGCTGCCGTTGTTCTGCTTGCCGTAGGACTCCAGCTCCCAAGGTACAAAACCTCCTCAAAAGAACCCGAGTGGGAAAATTAGAGGGAGGCTGCAGAGGAGTTTTGCAAAATTGGAAAAAAAATGAGTGTGCTCCCCATTGCAGAGTGCCTGGCCCATCCCTTGGGTCCTGATTAAGGGGGATTGGTGTTTGTGGGGGCCTTGAGCAAGAGGCCTCTGATTGGGAGACAATTTTGTGGCTTCGGCCTGTAATTTGGATTCGGGGATCAGACACAGTTAATGTGATAAACTCGCAAACCTCCGCTGGTGACCAGCCGTGGAGTACGGCCCCCAGGGGCGACCATCAAAGCCAGTGGCACACAGGCCCTTCTGCAGCTGTGACAGGCCGGGAAGCCTGAGCCTTCCTAGGCCGTGGAGACCGGCCCTTTCAATGGCTGCTTTTGGAAACCTGGAAATGCAAGTCTCATTTGCCTTCTCATCCTAAATGCACACAGCTGGCCAGCTTCATTTTTGCTGGACATGGGTTTTTGAGATTCTCCATGTCCCAGACCATATACATTTGCAGGCAGGAGGGGAGACAGAAAACTCACCCTGTCCTGGGGTCATGCACATTGAGGGGCTCTGCACTGATGTGTTGGGTCAAGAAATGAGGAGTGAGTGAAATGAAGGGGAACAGATGTGTCTGGTTTGAAGAGTGATGGCTTTCGGGGGTCATTCCAGGTCGGGGTCCGCCCCAAGAGGTCTTCCTGGTGGCCAAGGTCACTTGAATGTTGCTGGGAACACATGGGTTCTCTCTGGCTAGTGACCACGTTGGTCCTTTCTCTTGCTTCCTGAGTTACCAAGATCAGGCTACTTAGAAACAGACAAACTCGTGTGTGTGTGTATGAAACATCATGGGAGGCATGGGATACAAGTGGTTGAAAGAGGTGAGGGTTGCGGTGGGGGAATGCTGTCCAGAGCTGTGGGTCCCCAGCCTCTCTGTCCCTGCAGGGTCACATGGGCCGCATTTATCACCACTGCCCTTGTAAACGTACGTTACCTGTGGGTGAGTCTTTGATGCTCCGGTTTTCCACTTATATTTCTTTGGTTCAATCCCCCACCCTGACCTGTGACCAAAGCAGTGTGAATTTCCTCTTTCCTTCCACGTGGCTGGGAAAAGACTGGACACTTTCAAATAGGAATGCTTTCTAGGAAACCCGAAGGCAAACACATCGGCAGAATACGAGACTGAAGAAGATGTGCATGCGTCTATGCAGTGCAACTTTCCGATCCTAACTCGAACTAAGATCTAATCAGGGGTCAGTTGGCTGAGCTGACGCCATCAATGGGGAAGCAGGCTTCTGCTTCTTCCCCTTTCTGAGGGTTAACCGAGATACGCACACATCTAATGCCGAGAATACTTTTCCGGTCTGCCTGCAGTAGGGCATGTGATTTTTGATAATATCTCTGGACAAGATGATAATGGAGTCCAGTTGATTTTCCCAATGAAACAAGGAGCTCTGAGCAACGCATCTCAGGAAATGGAACCCTAGTGAAGTTCAGGGCTCTCATCCTATTCAAGTCTTTCTCAATGATTTCAATTAGGAGTCGAAAAAGCCTGCTTATCTACATGGCAGACAAGAGGGTACTTCCACGCAAAAGATTTCTTACCAGGTACAAGTGAATTGGACAACCTTTCCCGTGTTTGGGTAAATTGAGACTGTCTCAAAGATTTCACTTTAAGAAATGACATCTTTAGACAAAACGCTTCTCTTATTTTCTGTCTGATTTCCAGTAGCCTAGTGTGCTGTGGGATGCTGATAAAGTTACCATAAAGAAGATTCTGAGGGCCCATTACTTGGATAAATATCACATACTCTTGGGGATTCGTGGTACATACACTTGCATGTAAAGGCACTGAAAAGTCCTGCAGGGTAGAAACATGCTTGTTTGGCCGGGTTCCAGAAATTTTCCTGGGAAACCATGCCTTATAGCATATTTTCCAACATGATATAAGAGAATATAAATAGCTTGTCTCTTTTTCTCAATCAGACATCCTCGCCAGATCCTCTCAGTCAGAATCCTCGCCAGACACAACCAAATTATGGCAGGTCCCACCACCAGCGGTTTGCAAAAATACAGTTTTCCTTCAGCTCTTCCAAGAGAATCTTACCATTTTGGTTCTTTCGGCTGGACTCACAGGGGTGTAATAATACTTTTGTATTGTTTAGAGTTTTATTTCTTTAATTGCTAGTAGAGAAGCTTTGCATTTTCCTGTGTGACAATGTGTCACCATAATTTTCTGGTGTATAAATTTAATTGTATTTCCTTCTCTGATCACTTATTAAGTTGAAACTGGATATTGATCTTGTATGTTTCATATGGATACCTCTTATACCTGGTGAGTTAACTTTTATTTATTACACATTTTTCCAATGCTATTGCTCTTTTAAAATTTTATCATGCATATATGATAATGAAAGAAGTTAAACTTTCTTTTTTTTTTACATAATCAAACCCATCCATCTTGTCTCCAATGAGATGTTTCCATTTTTTTAGTCAGAATTTCTTTTACATGGATGGGAAAAAAAAATACTACTCTGCTTTCTTCTAGCTTGTTAAAACCTGAAAAAAAAATGAAAAAGGGTTTCCTAATCATACAAGCAACAGACGTTTGTTATGGAAAATAAAAATAAACAAAAGAAAAATAAATAAGGATCTAAAATCTCACCACCCAGCTCGCATTGGTAATATTCTTTATAGATCTTTTGGGATTTTTCTATTTTTTCATTGTTATTTAGTCGTTAAGTCACGTCTAACTCTTTGGGACCCCGTGACTCCTCTGTCCATGGGGTTTTCCAGGCAAGAAAACTGGAGTGGACTGCCACTGCCTCCTCCAGGGAAATCTGACTCAAGGATTGAACCTGCGTCTCCTGAATCTCTTGCATTGGCAGGCAGATTCTTTATCCCTGAGCCACCTGTGAAACCCTTGCGTTCATACACGAGTTAAAAATTTTTGACTTTAATTTTTTTTAAGTGGTCTCACCCAGGCACATGCACGCGCATATATACATCCACCAGCACAGGGGCACGTACCCTCTTCCCCTGGAATTTTGGAATTTCAAAGTCAATTAATCATATTGCTAAGAGTACCAGTAAAAATCTTTTGTCTTTACCAAACGTGGTGGTGTTTAGGAAAACGGCTCTGCAGGAAGGAAAGACCTGATTCATGATGCTTGGTGATCCCCTTGGTGTAAATGCGCCCATCGTCGCCAACATGGCTGATTTCAAGCTCTTTGAGATGCTGCAAATGTCTTGTAAATTTCCTGAATATTTAACATTTGAATTCTGCCCACTGGCCCATCATCTTTATTGTGTTTCTTCTTCCTCAAGAGCAAAATAAAGTTCTGCTTTTTGCCTTCCTTTTTTTTTTCCCCTCCTATTAGGGCCTTCTATGTTGTGTATTCTCAAGTAAATGGCAAGGAAATTATTAAACAATTAAATTAAAAATTATTAAAAGTGCATTATTTGATTTCTTTATTGCTCTTGGGATCTCTTATTTTATAAACATTTTTCTAATTGCCTGATACTGGCACAATACACAATTGGCAAACATTGTTTTTTATACACCACGTTGTCCAGAGTGGTTTACTGGTTGCTTTCCTGGGTTTATACTTATGATATTATTGTTGTTTAGTTACTAAATCGTACCTGACACTTTGCAACTCCATGGACTGTAGCCTGCCAGGCTCTTGTGTCCATGGGATTTTCCAGGCAAGAATACTGGAATGCGTTGCTGTTTCCTTCCCCAGGGGATCTCCCCTAACCCAGGGATTGAACCTACATCTCGTCTCTGATTCTTTACCTCTGAACCACCAGGGAAGCCCTTATACTCATGACCACAAGAGAAAGGATACTTGTATGTCTCCTTTTTCTACATTTTTATGTTTATTTATTTTCCTTATTAAATAGCTTTCTATGGTATTTCTAGGTTTATTTTAAAATAGGAATAATCATTAGACAGGGCACATCACAGGATGACTGATCTTTAAGGCTCATGACCTATTATTTAAGTGATATCGGCTTTTGGTTCTAAATCCACAATTTCATCATGTTTAAAATAAAAAATTTGTTTAGCTGTTACAAATTTTTAAATAATGCTTTTTCCCAAAGTGGCTCATTGATATCTACTGATATAATTCAATTACCTTTTGTTATTTCTTACGCTGATATGATAAATCATTTTCCTGCTTTATTGCCACCAATATTTTGGGACAAACCCTCTTTGGTTGCCGTAGACACTCATATTTCTAGGTGCTGAAAGTCTTTGCTCATATTTAGAATTTTAAAATGTGCTTTTTGTTTGAGAATAATTTAGATAGCATGGGGAGTTCCTATATATCCCTCATGAAGTGTCTGTTATTAGTATTTTACATAACTACAGCAGGTGCGTCAAAGCCAAGAGACTGACATCAGGACATTTCTGTAAACTAAACTTCAGGCTTCATTGGATTTTTCTAGTTTTCCTTAGTGTTTGCATTCCTAAGTCTATGTTTATGATTGAGGCTAGACTATACTTTTTCTCTGTTCTTTTCAGTTTGACTCAAAACTCTATTTGTATTATACTTACATAATGTACTCTCTCTCTCTATATGTGTGTGTGTGTGTGTGTGTGTGTGTGTGTGTGTATATATAGATATATATAGATGATTTACAACCTTGTATTAGTTTCTAGGGTAAGGCAAAGTGATTCAGTTGCACATGTATATTCTTTTTCATATTCTTTTCCATTGTGGTTTATTATAAGGCCTTGAATATAGTTCCCTGTGCTATCCAGTAGGACCTTATTTATTTTGTATACAGAAGTTTATGCCTGCTAATCCCAAACTCCTAATTTGTTCCCCACCCATATATATATTTATAAGAGTCTATTGAATGGAAGAAGAACTATTTCTTCCTTGAAGGATATGAATTTTCCGTGACTCAGACAGGTGGACAGACACGCAGGGAAGGTTCCACATGGTGATAATCATCTGTATTCAGACTGTTCTAGAAGAATCCAAAGGAATGAGCGCTTCCTTTCTGTTCCCTCCCTCTCCTTCCAGAGGGCAAGCACAGCCTTGACACAGGGAGCCCGGGGCTGCTCCGCCCGCAGAGCAGGGTTAACTCACTCTGGTTTGGGGACAGTGTGAAAATGAAAGGGCGGCGGAGGCCAGGGCAGACCTCAGGGCCTGCAGACAGCAGCCGGAAGGACAGACAGCTGGGCCTGGTAGGCAAGATGGGGCTGTATTTAAAGGCGGGCACTCCGTATTAGCCATAAAAAGGAACAGAGCTGGGTCATTGTAGAGAGGCGGATGGACTAGAGGGTCATACAGAGTAAAGTGTGTCGGAAAGAGAAAATCAAATATCCTGTGTTAATGCATGTGGGCTTCCCAGGGGTCCAGTGGTAGTGGATCTGCCTGCAGTGCAGGAGACATGGGTTTCATCCCTGGGTCAGGGAAATCCCCTGGAAAAGGAAACGGCAACTCACTCCAGTATTCTTGCCTGGGAAAGCCCATGGACGGAGGAGCCTGGCTGGCTGCAGTCCATGGGGTCCCAAAGAGTTGGGCATGACTGAATGCCTGAGGACACGCACGTGGGATTTAGAAAGAAGGTAGAGATGGACCGCTTTGCAGGCCAGGAGCAGAGGCATGGATGCAGAGGACGGACATGCGGACGTGGGGGAAGGAGCTGGGGGCAGGTTGGGAGACCAGGATCTACGTATGTGTTAATACCCTGCTGGGTGTAAAACAGTGGAAACCCGTTATGTAGTGGGTGCTTGCTGTTCTGTGATGGCTTGAGGGGTGGGAGGGGGTGGCAGGGGGTGGGCTGGGAAGGGGGCTCCCATAGAGTTGATTCACTTCTTCGTACAGCGGAAACTAACTGGAGTAGTTAGAAAAGCAATTCTACTTCAATTAATAAAAAGGAGGACCATTCCAAGGGTGGGGAGATGCTCTTGCCCTGTTTCCCACACGGTCCACAAAAGTGGCAGCTCCTCTGGCAGGGTGGCACCTAGATGCCAGCGTGGGGGGATGCAGGAGGGGGAGCTTGGGGCTGGACTCACAGCACACGATGCCTGTGCCCACAGCTAGCATGGGAGGCGCAGCTCCATTCTCATAACGGCCAACAAGGGCCGCTCATTGGCATCGCAGACAGCCCTAGGACCAGCCCGCCTCTTTCCTTTCCCAGAACTGTGTAAACCTCCCAAACTCTCTCTGGCCCGACGTGAATAAAGCTCACTCCCATCTCCCCAGGCCCTCAACATATGAGCTTTGGGGCAGCACAGACATTCAGTCCACAGCCCTCCTCTTGATCTCAAATGGTTTATTGCCACAAACGGGTCTTTCCTCACTCCGTCTTCTCATTTGGGATGAGGTGGAGATGGGCCGCTGAGTAATCACAAGGGCTCCTAGGGTTAAGTCTCCCATCAAAGGCCTTCGGGGTCCCTTTCGATCACAGTTATCATTAAATTGCTTCTGCAGACTCACACTGAGGAATCTTAGAGCTGAATTACAGCAGCTGTCCTTTGGGAACCAGCCTTTCTGTAAATTCAGAGATGGAGCCTCCCCAGGCACGGGAAAAAAATTGTGGTTCAAGAATTGAAAATAATGTGGTCAACAGCAATTTAGAAAGCTTCTCACTGAGCACGGTATAAAACAAGCAAGAAAAAAAGGAAAGAGAAAAGCAGCTTGTAAGAATCAGTTTTAAAAGCCTCCGTGGAAGTTGTTGCTTTAAAATACTACCATTGTGTCTAACTTCATTCAGTACAATTTTTATTAACTTGATTTTTTTTTGCCCTCTCTTGCTTTTGCACTCAGTAAAAAAAAATCTCAACAACTTCTTCAAATGTTCCCCAATCAAGCCTTTTATCTCCATGGGGTCAATTCCACCTGCCAATTTGCAAATGGGCTTGTTTGGGTCACCAGACCACAGCATTCTCGGCAAAGTTTCCATTTGCAGGCGGGCCAGGACTGCCAGCCCTGCCCTCTGGAAAAGGTGCAGAGATTCAAATAGGACTTTCTAAAAACATTGGTTGAGGCTGTATGTGGTGGGGGATTAGAGTATGGATGCAGGATGCTTTTCTATTGTATCTTATGGCTTTTACAGTTTTGAAGATTTCAGGGTGGGGGAGCAGAGCTTACCCAAGGACCAGCTGTAGAGACCCCCCTTACTCCCAGATCTGAGGCCTCAGAGGGGCAGGGGCGCGTCCTCCTCGCCCATTCAGGGAGCCTTGCTGATGTCCCCGCCCCTTTTCAGCCTCTTCTCTGCCGTCTGCCATGGTGCCCCCCGAAGCCTGGGTCAGGGACTCAGCCGAGGGCTCCTGAGCATCTTCCTGCATCTTCCTATATCCTGCACTCTGCGGGGTGGGGTGCATGTTTGCTAAGTCGCTCAGTCGTGTCCGACTCTTTGCGACCTCATGGACTGTAGCCCGCCAGGCTCCTCTGTCCGTGGGATTCTCCAGACAAGAATACTGGAGGGGGTTGTTGTGCCCTCCTCCAGGGGATCTTCCTGACCCAGGGATCGACCCTGCATCTCCTGCATTGCTGAGCCACCAGCGAAGCCTGCTTGTTGGGCGGTGAGGTACCACCTCACCCTGCCTGGAGCATCCAACCAGGTGGACACTTGACTCCTATACAAACTATCACAAAACAATGGGTAACCATCAAGAGACAGAGAGGACACGCAGAGGAGGAGGCTCTCAGGTTGGAGGTGTGGGGATGTCCCCAGGAGTGAAAGCAGTTAACCTACAGGAGGGTGAAGGTCCCTGGGGGCAGGGGGTGGGGAAGGTGGGGAGAGTGGGGATGTGGGAAGGGTGACTTCAAGGAGTGGGTGGGGCCAGAGGAGAGGAGACAGGGAGGCAGGCCAGGGAGTTTGGAATTTATTTCAGGGAAGCAGAGGGGATGCCCAGGGTCTTCATGTGGAGGAAAGGTCTGATGGGGTGGACGGGGCTGAGGGCAGGAAGTACTGCTGGTGGGGGCGGGATTCTGACTCTGCAGTACAAGGCCAGGCTGGGCTGCCTCTCCTCAAGTCCACCTAGGAGATCACACCCCTTAAACAGTAAACTTCTTTTTTTTTTTTTTTTTTTTTGGTTTGTTTTCTTTTAAAGTATTTATTTGCCTGTGCTCAGTCTTATGTTGAAGCATGCAGGATCTTCAGTCTTTGTTGTGGCACGCAGGATCATTTTTAGTGGAGGCATGTGGGATCTGGTTCCTTGACCAGGGATTGAACCTGAGTCCCCTGCATTGGGAGCATGGAGTCTTAGCTACTGGACCACCAGAGAAGTCCCAGTAAACTGAGAACCTTTCCGAGGAGGTGGGTGTCTCACTCATCTTGCATCCTTGCCCGGGAGCTAGTATTCTCTTTGTGTCCAGCTGGGTTCTGTTAGCTGCTGCCAATTAAAGGGAAAAATGGAAACAGTGACAGACTTTATTTTCTTGGGCTCCAGAATCACCGTGGATGGTGACTGCAGCGGTGAAATTAAAAGACGCTTGCTCCTTGGAAGGAAAGCCATGACAAACCTAGATCGTGTATTACCAACCAGAGATATCACTTTGCCGACAAAGGTCTGTATAGTCAAAGCTATGGTTTTTCCGGTAGCCTTGTATGGATCTGAGAGCTGGACCATAAAAAAGGCTGAGTGCCAAAGAATAGATGCTTTCGAACTGTGGTTGGTCCTGGAGAAGACTCTTGAGAGTCCCCTGGACTGCAAGGAGATCAAACCAGTCAATCCTAAAGGATATCAACCCTGAATTTTCATTGGAGGGACTGATGTTGAAGCTGAAGCTCTAATACTTTGGCCACCTGATTCGAAGAGCTGACTCATTGCAAAATACCCTGATGCTTGGAAAAATTGAGGGCAGAAGGAGAAGGAAATGACAGAGGATGAGAAGGTTGGATGACATCATTGACTCAATGTGCATGAGCCTGACCAAGCTCCAGGAGAGAGGGAAGGACAGGGAGGCCTGGCGTGCCTCAGCCCGTGGAGCTGCAAAGAGTTGGACGTGACATAGCGTCCAAACAGCAAACAACGATAATAAGTTCCGTTGCAGAAATAACTCAGACCCTTTCCCTGGTGATCTTTTCACCCCCGAGGAATGCAAACCTGAGCCCTGAAATCAGAGCATTCTGGATGAGTCCCTGTGGATGTGATTCCTGGAGGATGTGGTCACAGGAATGAATACAAAATTTAAAACTTCCCAAGAAAGTCATGAATGGGCCACACATCCGAGAAGGTGCCCCAGGCCATCTGCTCAGGATGAAATGGACAGGCTTCCTGGGCTCCTCGATGTGTGCCTTGCCACTGCATGACCCCCACCCCCCACCGCCCAGGTCCAGGCTCCCACGATGAGGTCACCCCAAGGGCCCTGAGCTTTTAAACACAGATTTTCTGTTTGTGACTTCACTCCGGTTCCTTTGAAGCCAGGTGGCCTCCCTGATGGAACACTGGAGCAGATGGCCCTGTTCGGGGTCCTGGCGCCCAGCCCTTGCTGCAGGGAGCAGGAGCAGGTCGCTGACTCACTTGGACAGTGACTTCTGAGGTCAGGGCAGGCAGAGCCCTGAGACACCCTCACCACTGCCGTTTGCTTCCTGACTTCGGAGCGTCTGGAGGAGCCGTGTTGACCCTGAAAGTTGAAAGGCTTTCCGGCTGCCTGGCTGCCACTTCTCTTCTTCAGAGACGTTCCCTGGTCCCCCGTCCGGCTTCCCATCCTGGAGCTGGTCACGCTGGGATTTCTGAGTAGGAAGTGGCACGTGGCTCCAAGCACGCAAGACGTCCCACCATGAACTGAATCTGGGCAATAAGCTCTGTGCTCACTGACCCCTGGGGTACCCCAACCCTACTGGTTTCTCTCAGTAAGGCAGGGATTCCCCAGATCCCCAGAGCCCCTTAGACACCCAGAGGTACCTCCAGACTCCCTGAGTTCCCCCGAGGCTCCCTGAGTTCCTCCCAGACTTCCCAAGGTCCCCCCCAGAGTCCCTGAGGTCCCCCCAGACTTCCAAAGTTTCCCCAGACCCCCTGAGTTTCCCCAGACCACCAAGGCCCCCCAAGGTCACTGAATCGCAAGTCCCCTCGCTGGCCCCCAGATTCCCCAAGGTCCACTCCTGAGCTCTCCCCTGACCGCAGAGGCCCCCATAGATCCCTGACGGTCCCAGACCCCTGGAGGCCCCCCAGGACCCCTAAGGCCCCTCCAGACTCCCTGAGAACCCAGGCCGCTCACCCCTGGGCAGATTGTAAGGAGCAGTCGGACCGGGGTCTCCTTTCCATCCCTGAACCCTCTGGCTGAGGAGTTCTCTGGTCAAACAGGGCTTCTCTCTGCCTTCAGCCACGTCCTTCGTGGTTAGCGTTGCCTCTGGGCCGGACTGGAGCAAAAATAAGGCAAGGGGTCTGGGGTCTGCAGGACTGTTCCTTCTGAGCTCCTCGTCTCTGAGCCTCACCGGCCCCCACCCCCGGGGCACAGGGCTTAAGACCAGGCACTGGGAATACTGGATTCGGGATGGCTGAGTTGGTCCTTCTCCCCCTCATCACCACCAGGGCTCCCTCCGGGCTGTGGCTGGGGAACCCCAGGAGCCAGCCTGCAGGAAAGGGCTGAGGACAGTGGCCTCACCTGGCAGTGTGACGAAGCCGGGCGGAGTCCCATTGCCCCCGGGGCAGGAGCGCGAGGCTGGCCCGTCTCCCCCCACGCCCTCCAGGGCAGCGGCAGAGGATTCACAGCTTCCCTCCTGGCCCAGGTGTCCATATATTTTTCTTGTCAATATGTTCATTTTCAGCCAATTGTACAAAGAGGAAAATCCCACAGAATAAAGGAGGAGCAGAAGGAGGGGGAGAAAAGCTATGTTTACATTTCGGGAAACAACCTCGGGGAAAGAGCGACCTTCCCGGCTGCGGAGACCACGGTGCAGCCCTCAGGAGCCCATGCCGAGTCCGCTGACTTGATGGGCCTCCTCCTCAAACAACCTTGAACCTCACTCACCTGACCCGAGTTATTCTTCAGGTAACCGGGAGCCCATCTGGGCTGGCGGTCCTGAATGCTCAGAACAAAATCTGTCCAGTAGGCAGGACGAGAGGTCCGGGATGAGGCCGCATGCGTGCTCGGTCATGTCTGACTCTTTGCGGCCCCGTGGACTGTAGCCCGCCAGGCTCCTCTGTCCACGGGGTTCTCCAGGCAAGAAGGACACTGGGGCGAGTTTTCATGGCCTCCTTCGGGGGATCTCCCTGACCCAGGGATGGAACCCGGGTCTCCTGCATTGCCAGCAGATTCTTTACCGCTGAGCCATCCACGAATGAGGCAGACTCTGGTATGAATTCCAGAACACCCAGGGGATTTCAGATCTGCTGGTTTCTGTTTATCATGCGGGCAGCCTATTATCTGATGATTTGAAAAGAATTATCTGGCTGTGCCAAGCTTAGTTGCAGCCCACTGGATCTTTAGTTGTGACATGTGGACCCTTAGTTACGGCACATAGGGTCTAGTTCTCTGACTGGGCATTAAACTGGGATGCCCTGCTTTGGGAGCTTGAAGTCTCGGCCACTGGGCCACCAGGGAAGTCCCCTGGCTGACGATGTTAGCTCCTGAGTTCGCAGTGCCGCGGAGGCTGGGCTGGGTATGGAAATGCACCTTGAAATCAGCAGTCATACTTACCCATAGGCTCCCACCACATCAGCAGAAGCAACCTCCTTACCCCTGATGGAGGGGATGTGTCCCCTTTCTCCGAGAGATTCCCCAGAGCCTCACTCAAGACACTTGACACTTGTCCTCCCTAACGGAACCCATGGCCCCTCAATACATCGACTGATGAGTCTGATAACAAAGATTGGCCATCAGCACGTCTGCAGAGGAGAAATACATCAGGCGATGAAGAGAGCAGGAGCTGCCAATGGTAACCAGGAAAATACACGTGGTAGCTGGTCTGGCTCCGTTCACAGACCCAGACCCTATTGATCGATTAATTAGCAGTCGAGCCTCCTTGAGGACAGATCCTGTAAATGTCACTGCCAGTTTATGCCATCATTGTTTTCCTGATCCTTCCCCAAAGTGACATATGGCTACTGACCATGGTACGTGTGTCCTGAAAAAAGACTTTCAAGGCTTGTTGGATGCAGGGACTGCTACCAGGAGACCTGAAACTCTGTTGCTGTCCCCACTCACAGTGATAAATAGAGTCCAGGCCCACGTCCATGTCACCGCGAATCCAAGGGCTCACCTGTGATGATCACTTTTTCAGTCCCTTATTGTGTAACTTGGGGGGCTGCAATCCAGAGTTGGCAGGACCCTGGCTTTGATTCTGTGACCTGTGGAAAGGAGTCATTCAGTCGGAGGAACCAGATGGAATCCCCTGAAACTGTCCCCTCCTGGCTGAGGCAGTAAGGCAGAAGCAATGCCACCCCGGGAAGAACTGCAAAGACCTAGTGCATCACAAAGCACTTAAGGATGCAGGCGTCCTGACTCATCACATTCCCATTCAACTCACCCATCTGACCCCAAAGTGTGCAGGACATTACGTAAACCACGCCAGAGGCGGTGTATTGTTTACTGGAGGAGATTGACACAGCCCCTGACTTTGGTATGTGGTTGTGTTCTCGCTTATTTACTGGTTGAGGCACTTTCCATTTTTCCTGTAAACTTTTGTTTTCAACCGGAAGAACATCCTAGGAGTACAGATCAGCTGGCAATAAATTTTCGCTTGTCTTGTTCCTCAGTTGCTCAGTCCTGTCCAACTCTTTGTGACTCCATGGACGGCAGCATGCCAGGCTCCTCTGTCCACTGTCTCCCGGAGTTTGCTCAGATTCGTGTTCATTGAGTCGGTGATGCTATCAAACCATCTCATCCTCTGCCATCCCCTTTTCTTCCTGCCCTCAGTCTTTTCCAGCATCAGGGTCTTTTCCAATGAGTTAACTCTTTGTGTCAGGTGACCAAAGTATTGGAGCTTCAGCTTCAGCGTCAGTCCTTTCAAACAATATTAAGGGTTGATTTCCTTTAGGATTGACTGGTTTGATCTCCTTGTGTGTTATTAACCTGAAAATGCCTTCATTTCAATTCTCCTGTTTTTGAAGGACGTTGTCACTGGATATAACATTCTGAGTTGATGAGTCTCTCCTTCCAACACTTTAAATATCGTTTCCCACTATTTTCTGATCTCTTTTGTTTCTGATGAGATATCAGCCATCAGTGTTGGGGTCTTCCCGTATATGTAATGAGCTCTTTTCTCTGGCCGCTTTCAAGATTTTCTATTTTTCAGTAGTATGATGATGTGTGTAGGCGTGGTTTTCAGGCTTTTGGGGGGTTTTGTTTTGTAGTTATCTTATTTGGGATTTATTGAGTTTCTTGGATGCGCAAATATCTTTCTCCCTGTTGCATGGAGATCTCCAGCTCTGGGAACTTTCTGTTTTGTTTGCTCAGTCTTGTTCTGCCTCCTTTCCCTCTGTTTTATTTCTGGGACTGCAGCTACACACATCCCAGGCAATTCGACTTTGTTCCAAGCGTCTCTGAACATTTGCTGATTTTCTTTAGATTTCCCGCTCTCTCTTTAAAAGTTTTTTAAAAACCTTTTTTATTTATTCTGGTTTCGCCGGGTCTTTGTTGGTGTGTACGGGCTTCAACCGGCTGTGGTGAGTGGCGGCTACTCCTCATTGTGATGCGTGGACTGCTCATTGAGGTGGCTTCTCTTGTGGCAACACAGACCCCAGGCACGTGGGCTTCAGTGGCTGCTGTCTGAGGCTTCAGGCCGCCTGGGCTCAGGAGCTGTGGCATGCAGGCTTAGCTGATCCCCTCGTGTAGAATCCTCCCAGACCGGGGTGAAACCCACGCCCCCAGCACTGGCAGGCAGAATCCTACCCACGAAACCACCAGAGAAGTCCTCTCGGTTTTATTGTTTTTCTCGCTTGGATAGTTTCTATTGATCTGTCTTCAGGCAGTTTCTACTGTCATTTCTAATCTTCTTTTAATCCACTTACTTTTTCACTTGTTGGTGTGCCTGTGAATTCTGGGATTTCCATTCAGTTCTTCTTTCGAGTTCTAATTTATCTGCTGAGATTGTTTATTCATTTGTTCATTAGGGCCATAATTTCCTTTAAATCCTTGAACATATTTATAATAATAGCTTTACTATATCTGCTAAGTCCAACATCTGGGCCATCTTCGGGTCAGTTCCAATTGACTGCTATTTTATGGCATATGAGCTATATTTTCCTGGTGCTTTGCATATCTAGAATTTTTCCCTATTATTTGGAACTGCAGATGGCACATTTTAGAGATTTGGAATTCAGATATTTGTCTCTGAGTACTGCTGATTTTATTCTTGTAGGTGGTGGATTTCTGGCTGATAACTTGAACTTGCATAGACGTTGATCTGGTGTTTCCTGAACTCCTCTAAGTGGCTTTGACTCTCCTTCTGAGTTCTGTCTTCAATCCTTGTTGAGACTTGATTTAAGGCTCTAGACATATAGACCAGAGATTGCTGCAGGTCGTGGTCTTTACTCCTAAGGCACAACTTTTCTGATGTGTCTTCTCGTTTCTGGCTGGCCGGGAGCGTCAGTATGTCTCAGCAAACTTTGGTCTCTCAGCTCCATAGCACCTGATCTCAGGTAATTCTTGCATAGTCTTTCCCTGTATCCTCAGCACCCCACTCTCAGCCAAAGACTTGCGAGTAATCTTCACGCAGATGTCCGAGGTGCTCCTGTGGGCACGGCCCCCTGCTCTCCGGCACCCTGCCCGCAGAGTCACGTCGTTTTGGCAGTCCCCTCTGCTCAGTAAGATTGTTCTTCCATGCTGCTGCTCCTATACCACGGCCAGGAGACCTCCCCTAGGCAGAGAGGCAGGGAAATTAATGGGATTGCCTTAAAAGTTTCCCTTCTCTCAGGGATCACGCTCTTTAATGCCGGTTTTCTGTTGCCCAAACAAGATTGCTTCATATTCACCCCCCCCCGGCCCCCAATTTTGTGGTTCTTAATGGCAGGAAGCTTCCTCTGGTGGTCACTTCTCGATCTTGGAGCCAGAAATGGAAGTTCTGGAAGTGTTCTTCTCCAGTCCCATTGGTGAAGAGGATAAAAAGCAACTTGTCATCGTGAGAGAAAGACAGCAGTTCACATTCACTCTCTGATTCCATACTGGTGCTAACTCTCCTGTTCTCCAAACAAGACACCTCACAGGGACCGCAGTCATCTCAGTATGCGATGGTTCAGGCTGGTCTTCTATACTGATAACCCATGTGAACTGGAAGTGGTGAGCTTGGAGCAGAGAGGATGCAGAAAGTGAGAAACAAATGTATGACAATTTAAAGGGCTGCATGTCAATGAAATGAGTAGGGACCCAGTGGCCAGGGCCCGTGGGGCTTCCCTTTAAGGCAAAGAATCATTTGTTGCCCATCCTACATCTTCTACAGCTAGCAGGAAAGAAGCACAAAACTTAAAGTTGTTTGGACTGGCGGGGAGGCGGAAATCGATAGCACTCTCAGGAATTCTGTTCTAACCAGTTTATTGAGGGGTTTGAAAGGCTTTCTGTCTCACATGAGACACAGATCAGGAGAGGGCTTGGTGGCAGGTAGAGGCAGCAGTGTAAGTTTCTCTGTCCTTAGGGACTTGCGATCCATCAGACAAGGTGATGAGAGCTTGCACAGGTGGAGAGTGCAGAAAACCTCTCCAGGAGCATCTCATCATGGACCTGTGGAGTTTCTGAGTGAAGACATGCTCTTTCTAGGATTTTTAAAAAAATTTTTTGGCCACACTGCGCAGCACGCAGGATCTTAGTTCCCTGACCAGAAATTGAGCCTGCGCCCTTCTGTGTTGGAAGTGCAGAGTCTTAACCACTGGGCTGCCAGGGAAGCCCCAAGATGTGGTCTCTACAATAGAAACTGCTGGCTGTTTGAAGAACAGCTTGTGAGCTGCTGGTGGGTCCCGGCCAGGGCACACCAGGCGCCCGTGCGGCTGAAGTGTCTCTCACGAGCTGGCTGAAGACTGACTCTTTTTGCATCACATCGTCTCTGAGAAGTAACCCGGAAAGACAGCAGGGGGGGGCAGCCCTCAGGCAGCACACTGGCCATCCACCACACGTAGAAAACTATCCGGGAGCAAGAAAATCCACAGACGCCTGGACATGGGCAAATGGCTTGTCTTATGGGATAGGAGCTGGCAAGGAACAATATTAGGAGATCAGGGACAACTTAGTCTGAAGATGGACATACGGCAGTGGGCAAAAGTGTGTGGATGTCCACTGACCATGAGGGGGCCTGTCCCATAGCTCAGGCTCGAAGGGACCAGGTCTGTGGGATGACTTGTCTTGGAGATAATGGCCAGTCTTTCTACTTGATTATGGCACAAAAGAATAAATCAAAGATGCTGAACCCCAGACCTCTGTTTGACTGCTCTCTTTGCATGACCACAGTCATCCGCAGATGATGCTATTGATGACAGAGAAATGAACAAGAATCCACAGGAGACAGCAAAGTTACCTCTTTCTTCTTGGAAGTTATGTTCCTAAGAGAGTGTTCAGAAATAATGACTATTGTCTTGGGGCACGTTAAGTGGCCCATAGACACCAATACCCATGCTGGACACTCAAACTTTCAGCAACCAAGACAAGTGATGAACCTTCAACGTGGCACCCTTCTTTGAGAGCACCAGCAAATCCCTTAGTGGCAGGTTAATTCCATCACCCCTCTTTTAATCTGGAATTCTCCAGGCAAGAATACTGGAGTAGGTAACCATTCCCTTCTCCAGGGGATCTTTCCGGGTTAGGGATTGAACCCTAGTCCCATGTTTCCTGCATTGCAGACAGATTCTTTACCAGCTGATCCACTAGGGAAGCCCTTCTAATCTGGGTAGAATAGCAGTTTGTCTTTTCTGGAACTACCGTCACTCTTGGTATGGGTTTGCTTCCTCTGCTCACAGTGCTTCCCCAGCATCCATCAAAGAGCTTGCAGAATCCATCCCGAGGTCTGACTGCACACCTTGAATTGAGAACTCATTTTACATCTGGGGAGATACCACACTGAGCACATGGCCTTGTGGTCTACAGGTCTTAGGACCTACTCTCATCAGTCAGAAGCAGATAGCCTGGGAGAATACCAGAGCATCCTGTGAAAGACTTGACTACGCATCAGTGCATCCAACCAATGGCCAAATATGGTGCTGTGACCCCCAAAGTTGAAATTCACGGATTCAAGAACAAAGGCTGCAGTAGGAGAGCCATTTCTCATTGTCACCACCGCCCCCACCTCCCTCACGGGGTGCCTCACTGGAAGTGCATGCTGAACATGCCTCTTGCTTCCTGCCCCTAAGCTCCTCTGAGGACTGCCATACGTGTCGGCTTAACCCTCACACACACTATCTGGAAGTGCTGGGAAGTCAACATTCTGTGGGCTGATTCTCTGTCCGATGGAGGGTGCACACTGACAGATGGAGGTCAGACATGAGAGTTGGACCATAACGAAGGTTGGTTGCTGAAGTACTGATGCTTTTGAACTGTGGTGCTGGAAAAGACTCCTGAGGATCCCCTGGACAGCAAGATCAAACCAATCAATTCTAAAGGAAATCAACCCTGAATACTCATTGGAAGGCGTGATGCTAAAGCTGAAGCTCCAATCTTTGGCCACCTGATTCAAAGAACTGACTCATCAGAAAAGACCCTGATGCTGGGAAAGATTGAGGAAAGGAGAAGGCAGTGACAGAGAATGAGATGGTTGGATGGCATTGTCCATAAACTCAATAGACATGAGTTTGAGCAGTCTCTGGGAGACGGTAAAGTCAGGGGAGCCTGGCGTGCTGCAGTTCATGGGGTTGCAAATAGTCAGACACAACTGAGCGACCGAACAATAACAAGAGATCCCAAGAGCCAGTGGAGGGAGACAGGCAGAGGGGTCGGGGCGTTGGGGGGAAGCTGGAGGGGGGAAGCCGGAGGGGTCAGGAGGCATTGTGTGCAGCTCTGATGAGAAAGAGGAGGGAGTCAGGTGACCATCCGGAGTGAAGTATTCTGGGTGGAGGGGATACTGTATGTTAGTCGCTCAGTCGTGTCCAACTCTTTGCAACCCCATTGACTGTAGCCTGCCTGGCTTCTCTGTCCATGGGATTCTCCAGGCAAGAATACTGGAGTGGGTTGCCATTCCCTTCTCTAAGAGGGGATAGCAGGAGACCACCTCAGGGAGATAAGGGTCTTTTCCATTCCAGCGCATTCAGTGTTTAGAAATAAACAATATTCAGCTTCACGTAATACCCCTGAGAAAGTGGCTTAGCAGGATTATGCAACTGCTTCACGTACTGGTGAGCTCAGGGGCTTCAGACCACACAGGGTCCTCCATCCATTTTTCTTGCCCGATGGACATAATCTGGACAAGAAAATTGTGTTTTGAAGATGGCAGATCCAAAGGGGAAACAAAAATATGTGTAGCCAGCATCCGTTTATTAGAGACCAAGTTTAGTTATGATCAATCAAGTCTTTCTACTTGATTACAGCAAAAATGAATAAATAAAAGATGCAAACCCAAGACCTCTCCCTGGCTTCTCTTTAGAAAGACCGTTGTGATCTGCTGGAATCCAAGTCAGGTGTGGTGGGTACCACAGTCATCCCCCAGATGATGCTGTCGATGATGGAGAAATGAATAAGAATCCACCGGACACAGCAGAGATATCTTTTCCTTCCTGGAAACTGTTGCTAAGGAGCGTATTCATAATGAAAGACCATTGTCTTGGGGCATGTGAAGAGGCCCACAGAAATCAAAGGGATTTAAAGGGGTTGAGAAGCAGGTGTGGTGAAGAGTCGGACATGGCAGGAGTCGTCATGGCCAGAAGGGACAAAGTTCAGACGGTGCCCATGGCATTTTATTGCAGAAAGGAAAGCATCCTTTTGATTTCTGTAATAACACTCTGTGTTTGTGGTCTATTTTCATCTGAGGATCTCAGAACACTTTCAGGTAGTCATTAAGCTTCACAACGACCTGATGCACTGGGTATAATTATACCCATTTCTTCGCAGGGTCATCTGAGGCCCTTTAAGATGAGCCGACTTGCTTGGAGACTTTGATCTCAACTTTCCTGTTTTCCACCCCAACTTGCCTGGTTCATTTTAATGTTGCTAAATCAGTGAGGGACATGAAAATTTAAACAAATCTACTCCAAAACCAGTTACTTAAATTCTTGGGCAAACCCTCCATAAGTCTCCATGACCCCCTTCCTCTCATGTTCATTAACAAAACCAGTTAGCCAAGGTATTTTTTTACATGCTTTTAGGAAAAGTCGTTGTATGGAAATATTGGAAGGCATGAGATTGATCCAACAGAGCAAATGTGCCCCTTTCCCATGGTCTGAAATGGACTCCGTCCCAGGCAAATTGGAGTTGCAGGTATGCTGCTAATTTCCCATCATTCTGCCTGGAGGCTATAAGATGTCTTTTCATCTTAAGTTACATAAGTATCCAAATACATAAGAAGACTGTTATTACAAAGGAAACCGATGCAGGGCAAAAAAAAGAGTTTCGTTTATTCTGAATATCTGCACTAAACGGTTTTGATGTCTTTTCAGGGACTCCTAAGTACTAAGAAGGAGGAAAAAAAAAATGCACAAAAGTCCTTTTAAAAATGCAACCTGGCTGTCGCTGATGTTGGGTCTGTCGAGAAATCTATTGTCCATAAGGCAAGGGCCGGGCGATCATAATCCATCCTATGATATTTGCATTCGCCTTCCCGTCTGCCCAACCGGCGGCTTATGCAAAGCAGCTCTTAGTATTCTTAGGGGGGTGGGGGCAGGGACAGAGGCTTGTACGTGTACTTCAAAAACTCTGCTCCCGACAATGGAGAACGTTTGTGTTAAATATGCTGCACTCTGGATGTTTTCTACCCGCTTCTTCAGGAAGACAGATGGGTAGTTTCTCTGACAGTGAAATGTGTAGGTAACTGAAGGAAATGAGCGGTAAACAGGAAGATTCCCTGTTTTTAATGTTCCCCATATAATCAAGGGCCTCTTTCACGGAGGTACCCCACCGCACTCCATCCTTCCACATTCTTTCCCCTTGACTGGCTCTCAAAAGATCCATTTCAACGAGGGAGAAAAAACCCAGCGTCAAGGATGATGGTTGCCGATCCTGACACGCACATAGGTTGTCTGCTAAGCAGATAGCTTGGGCTCGGCCAGATCCGACAGCCGACCTCTGGGTGAGCCGCCCAACAGCCGCGCTCCTGCAGGCGATGTTGAGGGAAGCCAGCCCTGCAGATTAGGGGCCCCCCGGGAAACCGAGCCCGATCCGGGCGCTCAGTTTCACCTCTAATCTATTCGGCGAGGTGTGTTCAGTCAGCGACTTCCCAGGAAGACTTGGGCCGCATGGGAAGAAATTTAAGTTTCCAGCCTGTGTCCCTAGGGCCGTCTGAATGGAGCCGGTGTTTGAGCCTGTCCTGTACCTCGTGTAGGTCTGCGATACCATCAGGGGTGCCCCTGCGCTGGGCGGCGGGGGAGGAGGGAGGTGGCCGGCCTGCGGACTCGAGAAACCCAATCCCAGGCCGTTTTAGCTCAACCGACATCGATGGAGAATTTACTAGGGTGGATGGAAGGATAAATTAAATCACAAAATCGGCACTGGGAGGGAGAGGAGTATATATAACTACTGTAAGACAAGTGAGGATAAGGCATATGCACACGTCTATACATATACATACATATAAAGAGAGGTGGGCTTCCCCACTGGCTCAGTAATAAAGAATCCACCTGCAATGCAGGAGACACAGGAGATGCGGGTTTGATCCCTGGGTCAGGAAGATCCCCTGGAGGAGGAAATGGCAACCCACTCCTGTATTGGAGGAAATGGCAACCCACTCATGCCTACAGAATCCCATGGGCAGAGGAGCCTGGTGGGCTACGGTCCTTGGGCAAAGAGTCAGACAAGATTGAAGCTACTGAGCACACACGCACACATGCGTAGAGGCACAAAAATGTTTTGGATAAATGATTTATTCTGTCTCAGAGAACCCAGGATGTATTTCAGATGGGTTCTGAAGTATATATGGACACTCAATGAGAGGAAGACTCTGTGAGTTTATTCAGGCTGCTGTCACAGTCCTGGAGGCTGGAACCCCAGACCAGCGTGTGGGCAGGGCTGGTCCTCCTGAGGCCTCTCTCCTGGGCATGCAGACGGCCGTCTCCTCCCCCTGTCCTTACGGGGTCGTCCCTCTGTCTGTGTCTGTGTCCTGACCTCCTCTTCTCATAAGGACACTAGACCTCTAAGAGACTAGGGCTCCACCCAAATGACTTCCTTTTTAAATTAATCACCTTTTGAAAGGCCCACTTCCAGATACAGTCACACCATGAGGTGCTGGGGTCAGGACGCCAACGCACAGCTCTTTTGGGGGGACAATTTGGCCCCTGACAAAGGGAAGGTGGTTCTTTCATGACATTACAGAGACACAAAAGGGTAGGGTCCTGGGTCAGGTTTCCTGGATGCAGAGCCTGAGGCGAGGGCTGGGGTCCACTTGATTTACTGAGAGGGGTCTCTCAAGAGAAAGGAAGCGAAGGAGGCAGGAGGCAGGATGGGGCAGGGGACAAACCTCAGTGAGGTGGTAGTCTCAGCCGGAGACTGGCCTCAGCCTGGGCCCTGGTGGAGCTCTGGAGTGTCAGATGTGGGACCAACAGACTTGTTGCCCCTTGAGGCCACCACGGGGGTGTTTTGTACACCCCCAACCAGGTTAGCCAGACGCTGGCTGTGGTTTCCCATGGTGGCTGAAATGTGATTCTATAAGTCAGGGCTCCCATGGAGTTGAGGGATCTCCCTCGATCAGGTCAAAGCTAAGGTTTTTCCTGTAGTCACGCACGGATGTGAGAGCTGGACCATAAAGAAGGCTGAGCGCTGAAGAATTGATGCTTTCGAACTGTGGTGCTGGAGAAGGCTCTTGGGAGCCCCTTGGACTGCAAAGAGATGAAACCAGTCCATCCTAAAGGATATCAACCCTGAATATTCATTGGGAGGACTGAGGCTGCAGCTGCAGCTGAAGCTCTAATACTCTGGCCACCTGATGCAAAGAGCTGACTCACTGGAAAAGACCCTGATGCTGGGAAAGATTGAAGGCAGGAGGAGAAGGAGGGAACAGAGGAGGAGGCGGTTGGATGGTATCACTGACTCAAGGACGTGCATCTGAGCAAACTCTGGGAGATGGTGAAGGACAGGGAGGCCTGGCGTGCTGCCATCCGTGGGATGACTCTCAAAGAGTCAGGCACGGCTGAGCGACAACAGCAGCAGCAACTGGGCCAGGAGCTGCCTAAACAGCCAACATCAGAGGCCGGGGGCGCTCCTGGTGGCCGAGCTCCTAGGGGGACCTGGGTGGGTGCCCAAGCCTCCCAGAGGCACAGTGAGCTTGAGGGGGCAGAGTGGCTGCATTGGTGGGCTGACCACGGGGTTCTGCAGTGGCGAGGGTGGGGTGTGGGCAGAGCTATGAAAAGGGGGAAAATTGGAGATGGGGCTACACTGTTGCCCATGGCCTCTCTGGCCTGCCCCCCACCCCCAGCCTGGCATATGGCAGGGACCCTGCAAGAGTGGCTGTTCAGTTGCTAAGTTGTGTCTGACTCTTTGTGATCCTATGGACTGCACTCTCTCCCGGAGTTTGCTCAAACTCATGTCCACTGAGTTGATGATGCCATATGCAAGAGGGGTTATGAGAAAACCCATGTGGGCCAGACCTGGACCAACTTCTGCATTCAGAGAGCTGCTTCCATTGCCTCTCCTTGGGCTTTTATTAAAAAGAGATGATTTCTCATTCTTTGCTTTTGGATTCTAAAGGTCTTCTGAGTGGCTTTTGAGATATGGAAATTACATTAAATATCATAGAGTTGATTTCTTTTTCTAAACTTTTCATGATCTTGACTTCTCTTTAACTTTTAGAATAAACAACATAACTCTGAATCCTATAAAGGAAAAGAAAAAGCAGGCGATTTCAACCTGATGAATAAATCCGAGGGGACTGGATATATAAGTGGCCTGTGCATCTTTGCAGAGGAGCCCGCTGCCCAGAGGCCAAGGGAGTGAGAAGCTGGACAGCCTCAGCCATGGGGAAGGGGACAAGGTCCTTCTTCCTTGTGGCACGTGGAGCCCAGAGGTACTCAGAGTGCGGAGGATGATAAATAACGGCAGGGTTTCTTCCTTCCCCAGTTTGTCGGAGGTGGTCCTGTCCTCCCCAATGTGGCTAACTCCATCCACTGTGGGTTTGAGGGAAGCCGTCCTGATTTCATCACCATCATCACTGCCTGCTGGAGGATGGTCACGTGCCTAAACACGCAGGAATGGTGCTGCATCTGAAGGTTCGTGTGGTGAGATCTGCCTTGGGAACCACCCTCTCCAAAGTCGACATCTTTCAATGCCTCAGTGCCTCCTGTGACACTCACGAGCAGGGTCTTGAGCCTTCTCACCAGCTCTTCTTCCTGCTGTGGACCCTCGATGCCCAGCTGGTTGCTAAAGGACGGGAACCACTGACACATCCTCTTGCTGAATCCATCTGGGGCTCCAGGTATGGAGAGCGGGCGGGCGGCTGCCGGCCCAGCTCTGACAGGGCTCCTGTTTTGGTCTGTGTTGATGACGGACAAGGACCCCGGAAGAGCCCCCTCATGCACCCCCATAGGTCAGCTTAGGGACGTATTCACTTTCTGCTCCCATCAGACTGTTCTTTGGCAACAGAGCTGCAGGCTGAAAAAGAGGATATGATATTGGGACTGCCCTGAAGCTCCAGTGGTTAAGACTCTGTGCTTCCACTGCAGTGGGGACATGGGTTCGATCTCTGGTTGGGGGACTAAGATCCCACATGGCTTGCAACATGACCAAAAAAATAAAAGGGATGCTATCCTGAACAAAGTGCTGGACCCCCCTCTCTTGTTAGAGTCATTTGAGAAATTATGTGTTTGATTCCTTACCAAATAGTTTCCCGTCCCCTTGTCCCCCAGTCCCAACCATCAGGTGGATGGCTGGTGCACCTGTAGATGTTACTGGATTCCCGCGTTCTAATAGCAACTGCATGGTGGCCTCGTTCCTGAGGGACCTCTGAGTTTCGAACATTCTGATCTCTTAATGTTATGAAAATATGCTATTTATTTTTTTTAAACTAAAGGGAATAAAGACAGACAAAGAAAGAAAGGGAGAAATGCAAGTTGAGCCTAAGATGACTTTTTTTTTTAAGTCGACTAGAAGGCACGACTGAAGTCTGGCAAAGATAAAGCCACGAGTTCAAACGTATAGCGCTTACTTTTCCTTTGCATCAAAGCAAAGCAAACATTGAGAAGGCCCATAGGCAGAGCTAACCTCCTCAATTGATCTCCCCCCCTCCCCTCACTGACTGCTGGGGGATGTAGATGCCTCAGACTCTTAAATAACGCTCGGAACAGCAGGCCAATTGTGTGGCTGGGCCAGCGCTGCCCCAGGTAGCCGATAACTTCCTGTGTTGAAATGATGACTTGGAGATTTCATCCTGATATCCCCGCTCACCAGGAAATATCCTCTTACAGACCTGCCATTTCGTAAAGTAATCGGTGAGAATGCCATTAAAGTCAATGTCTTAATTAAGCTAAGCATTAGCCAAGGAATTACAGGCATCTGAAGGCTTAGACGGCCTGTGGGATCGCATTTCAAGAGGCAGAGGTATGTGGAGGGTGGAGGACTGGGAACTCCAAGGAAGACACCGCCACTTAGAGCTGGGGCATCACGGTCGCCCGGGACCCCTTCTGCAGGGCTGCTCACACCTCTGCCGGGCGGGCTGAACCCAGACCTGTCGGCATCTCCAGCTTCTTCTTCTTTCCAATTAAGTTTTAGTTGAGTACCAGCTAAATGCTGTACTAAATGCTCTGTTAGTTTCCGCGGTACAGCCAAGGGAATCAGCTGTACATATGCACATCCCTTCTTTAATTTCCTTCCCATTTATGTCACCACAGAGCATTGCGTAGAGTCCCCGGAGCTGTGTGGCATGTCCTCGTTAGTGATCCATTACATACACAGTATCAATAGCATATATATGTCAGTCCCAGCCTCCCAATGCATCCCATCCCCCTTTCCCTCCTCGGTGTCCACACATTTGTTCGCTACATCTATGTCTCGATTTCTGTTTTGCAAATAAGATCATCTGTACCATTTTCTAGATTCCACACACATGCATTATTACACGGCATTTGTGTTTCTCTTTCGGTCTGAATCAGCATCTCCATGTCCATCGCCAGCCTCCTTAACCCGTTTCCTTGCCTGGGGTCAGCCGTTCCTCTTCGCCTTGCGGAGACGCCTGCAGGCAGATGCTGAGGATGTGGGACCTGGGACTGGCTGGCTCGGTCTCTCCCGGGACCTACATCTGAGGGAAGCTGAGCTCACGCGGGTCGACCGAGGTCTTCTCATTCAGGGAGTGATGTGCCTCGGTTGGAGGAAGGCACTTTGGTTCCCCTGACCTGGCCACACTTCCACTGCACCCAGACCCCCAGGAACACCTGGGAGTTCTCTGTCTCTCACTTCTAGGTACTTATTTAACTGTTCTGTTCTCAGTTTTCAATTCTGGAAAATAGGATTTATTCTCCAGTGCCTAGCTGGAGTGAGCCAGTGACTTGGTAACAACCAGTTGTCAAATATAAACAAATATAACTTTGGATGGTTGTAGCACTAAACCCGGGGTCTAAGACCCAGGTCCTGGCCTGGCCGACCTCACTGGAATTGTCCACACTGGCAGGTGGTGAAGGAGGGGCATAGATGCCCATTCACTGCTCTTTCTGTCCCTCTGCGCATTTTGCCCCACCTGAGATCCTGTTTCATAACTTGTGGCTTCCTCTGGGAACCTTGGCTGTGGGTGCCCGCCTCCTGGCCAGGACCCAGGGCTGTACACCTAAACTGACCAGAGCCTCCAAGCCTCCAGACTTCACCCCCTGATCCCAAGGTTGTAAACCTCGCTTTGTGTATCAGTGACCTTTTGTTGTTGTTGTTTATTCGCTAAATCTTGTCTGACTCTTTGTGACCCACCAGGCTCCTCTGTCATGGGATTTCCCAGGCCAGAATACTGGAGTGGGTTGCCATTTCCTCCCCCAGGGAATCTTCCTGATGCAGGGATTGAACCAGCATCTCCTGCCTTGGGAGAAGGATCCTTTACCCCTGAGTCACCAGGGAAGCCATCAGTCACCTGGTGCTATGTGACAAGTGACCCCCCTCAAGTGTAGCGCCTGAAGGCAGGGGTACACATTCGTAATCTCAGTTTCTGAGGGTGAGGAACTGGGGAGGGGCTCCAGATGACTGGCCCTGGCTCAGGCTCTGTCGTGAGGTTGTACCTGAGGTGTGGCTGGAGCGTCCTCATCTGAAGACTTGACAGGCGCTGGGGGAGCCGCCTCCAAGAGCCTCATGTCCTCACCCACGGGCCTCCCCACAGGCTGCAAGAGCATCCTCACTATGTGGAGGCCAGCTGCCCCAGAGCGACGGTCCCAGGGAGGACCTGGCCTCTCCAGCACATCCCACTCTCCCTGGGAGGGACCTGAACAAAAGCACCAACACCAAGTGGCCGGCGGGCCCCCAGGCCAGCTTGGAGGCTGGCTGCCGCCCTGCCTTCTCCACCAGGGTCTTTGTCTCTGGTTGCAAGAGACCAGCGGTTTGGGGTGGGCACGCCCTGGGGCCCCTCCATGACCAGCCAGTCCTGACGGCCTCTGGCTCCTGGGCCTGGAGTCCAGGATGCTTCTCTGGGCAGGGGGCAGCGCCCTCCACTTCTGCCTGTCTCTAAGTCCTGGTAGAGTCCAGGGGTCCAGAGGTCCCTGCAGGCTTCGACCAGGTGGACGCAGATATCTTCCTAAGCACCGCCCTCCAGGTTTCCAGCACCTACTTCTCCCATCCACGTGGAGGGGCTGCACCGCAGGCTGTAACCCTCCCTGTGAACACCTCACTGTCCAGCCAGGGGCCCTCAGGGTCCGGTGAGAGGGATGAGTAACCACTGACCAGTGCTTCCCAGACTCGACGCTGGGACTGTGACTGGAGGCCACTGGTGGTCGCCCAGCAGGAGAGAGGAGGGCTGTGTTGATGGGGGCGGGGGTGGGTCACGGCCCTCCTTTCTGAAGCTCCTTGTCGGGGCGGGATGGTCATCCGAGCTGAGGCTCAGGGCTGTGGGACTCAGGTGACCTGTAGAAGGGGTCCCATCTCCCTGGTGGGACTCCTGGGGAAGGTCTCCGTCAGACCAGGACTCAGTGGGCGTTTGCCCACAGTGCCAGGGGCAGGCGCCAGGAGCTCACACCTGGGGGCCACCTGTATGTATGCCAAGATCAGAAGTGACAGTGGCTCGAGGCTGTTTCTTTTCCAAACGGAGCTGTGGCTGCATCATGAAAACAGCAATAAGTACAAGTGTCACTCACTCAGTCGTGTCCCACTCTTTGCGGCCCCATGTGCTGTGGCCTCCAGGTTCATCTGTCCATGGGATTCTCCAGGCAAGAACACTGGACTGGGTGGCCCTGCCCTCCTCCAGGGAATCTGCCCGACCCAGGAACAACAATAGTAAGCAATTTTTAAGTCTTGCCAGGTGTGATCAGCTCTGCCACTTGGCCTCCGGCTGCATCTGCCTGGAGCAGCCACCAGGCGAGAGGAAGAGTCCCAAGTGGCTCCCTCACCCACAAGTGCAGGCTAAGTGCCAGTGCAGGGCCTGCTTCCCGCCCGGCTTCCCCGGGGTGGGGCCGGGGCCGTGACTCTCCTGGCCTGGAGGGAAGGCAGCGTGGAGTCCACCTCCCTTGTGCTGAGCTTGGCACTGACCTGTGACCCCTAAAAGATGTGGGAGTCGTAACCCTCAGGACCCGTGGGTGTGGCCTTAGTCGGAAACAAGGTCTTTGCAGATGATCAAGTTAAGATGAGGTCACTAGGGTGGGTCCTGACCCCATGGGACTGGGGTCCTTATAGGAAGGGGTCAGGACGCAGACACACACAGAGGGACGGCCCGGGGAGGACACGGGGAGGAGACGGCCATCTGCACGCCCAGGAGAGAGGCCTCAGGAGGACCAGCCCTGCCCACACCTGGGTATGGGACTCCAGCCTCCGACTGGGAGAAATAAATGCTGTTGATTGGGGACTGTGCTTGGGACTGTGTCTGTAGCTGAGCAGACTGATGTATCTTGTGACTCAGCCTTCATCCTGCTCACAGAGGCTGCGGGCTGGAACCTCCCTTTGGCGAGATGTTGTCCCAGGGACAGAGGAAGGGGTGATC
Source organism: Hydropotes inermis (assembly GCA_020226075.1). Lineage (NCBI taxonomy): Eukaryota > Metazoa > Chordata > Mammalia > Artiodactyla > Cervidae > Hydropotes > Hydropotes inermis. The sequence continues at coordinate 43,788,507 of CM035297.1, read as the reverse complement.
AGCCTGCCTGGGCAGAGAACGCACGATGCTGCTGGGCCTCCCATCCCCCCTTCCCTCACCGCATTTTCCGGTTGGGAGGTGGGGGTGGCCTCCACGCACCTGGATTTGTGGGCAAGCCAAATCCAGTCCTGGAGGAGACTCAGAGTCACATGCCAGAGCCTAGGGCTAGGCCAGGCTACCCCAGCCCGAATCTGAGACGGCAGCAGGAATCAAGGCGACCATGGGCAGCCCCGCAGGTAGCGTCCCCTCCATCCTCACCTGGGGGGCCAGTTTCGGGCCCAACCAGACAGGTCCTCTCTCTGCTGCAGCCCCAGAGGAGGGACCCCCAGAAGCTGGACCCCCAGGCAGAGCCGGGCCAACCCCTCGTCTCTGGGGATGCTGGTTAAAACCAGGTGCTGGAGCGGGCCAGGCTGATCACAGCACCCCTCACCTGGCAGCCCCGAGTCGGAGAGTCGCTGGGCAGGACTGGCTCTGTGACCCCCACCTGTCTCCCTGGGATCTGATGGTCGCCGGGTCTGGGACACATTAAGGTCCACTTGCCGTCATTGAAGGGAAACGTTTGTGATGAAGCTGGCAGAGACCTGAGTCAGTGGTCCCGAGAGGCCCCGTGCAGGGGCCAGGCTGCGCTGTAAGCTGGCCGGGCCTCCGGGCTGGAGGGAGACATGAGGATGACTCCGGGGTCCCTGAATTTCAGGCAGATTCGGCAGGTGCTGGTCACCCCTCCACTGGTCACTGCTCCCCGGGGGGGAGGTGCCAGCCTGCTGCCACTAAGGGAAGAACCTCTGGCCTCTTCTGGTAGCAGATGGATCCTTTTTCTCCTCGGTGATCCGGCCATCGGCCAGGACAGGTGAACGCCGATGGTCTGAGGGTTGCAGGGGACTGTGGCGGGTTTGCCTGGCTCCCTGTTAAGTGTTTCCCGCATTCTCCCATTCACCCCCTTGACAGTCCCCTGCGTGATGTCAGCCTCCGTTTTATGCCTTTTGATGACTCTCCAAGGCCTCTGGGACCAGCCAAGTCCTCCATTTTCATTCTTGCCCTGGAGACTGCTTCCCCACGCTGTCCCCTAGGAAGACCAGCGGCTCAGAGACACAGGCCCTGCTTTGGGAGTTTACATCCTGCCGAGGAGACTCAGGTTAAAAGTCCAGGCAGCAAGAAGACACTTAAAGGGGTGCCGTGGCCACCCCACCCCCGCAGGCTGGACAGGAGTGTGGAGCCAAGGAGGCAACGCCAGCGGCCAGAGAAGCCTCCCCATCGCCCTCCCTGTCGGTGGGGGGTGGTCCGCAGGGAGAGGCTGGGGGAGCCGTGCTCCGGAGGCCCGTGCCCTTGGCTACTCTCCCAGGGCTGTCCGAGCCTCGTGCCTCGGAGCCGCCCCTCCCGTGTCTCCGTCAGGCCCTCCTTGCTGCCTGGCCCTGTGCAGGCAGCTCTCACCTGGAGGGCCCCTGGGAAGCTTTGGGAGAAGAGGCCAGGCCACCCACTGACCGGCTGGCTGAACCCATTCAGGTTTGTTTAAAGCTTCCAGGTGATTCTGAGATGTAGCCATGTTTCAGAAGCACTGGGCCAGACGTCAGGCAGAGTTTCTCAAGCTAGGAGTGGGGGGTGTACCCTCCGAATGTGGGGTCCCACTGCCCCCAGGAGATGCTGAGGTCTCTGCCTTGTTCGTTATCCAGACCAGGGGGCACCACGACCACGGGCCAGTTAAGCCTCCCAGGTCCCAGAAGCGCACGGAACCTCCTGCAGCTTCTTCCATAAGCAGCATTTCAATCTTGGTAGGTGACGAGAGCAATACTCGTTTGGCCAAATTTAGTGCTCTTCTTGATTTTGACACAGAACGGGATGCAGGGGGCGGGAGAGGGTCTGAATTCATTTATAGCTGCCGAAACGTGATTCAAAGCAAAAATGGCTTAGATGGGTCTATAAAAGGAACACCACAATCCCCTTAGACAGACACAAAGCATTTTGATGATTTCAGTATAAATGAATCTGGTGCATAAGGATTAAATTTCTCTCAAAATACTTGAGCTTCTAAAAGGGTAAGAAGAAGCAACGCTGCAAAGAACATGACTGCTTTTGGAGAATTTTTCAGGGTGGAAATGAAACTGGTTACAGCACCTGGAAAATGGGTCCTTTTTTGTTTCCCAACATCTGGGGAAAAAAGATGGTGCTTGCAAGGAGCATTGTTCTCTTGTGGGTTAGGGCCTGATCTGGTGACCCCATTTTACTTTATTTTTTAAATAACTTTATTTATTTATTTATAGCTATGATTTTTCCAGTAGTCATGTACAGATGTGAGAGCCGAACCTTAAAGAAGGCTCCGCGCAGAACTGATGCTTTTGAACTGTGGTGCTGGAGAATACTCTTGAGAGTCGCTTGGACTGCAAGGAGAGCAAACTGGTCCATCCTAAAGGAAACCAACCCTGAATTTTCATTGGAAGGACTGATGCTGAAGCTGAAGCTCCAATACTTGGGCCACCTGGTGTGAAGAGCCGACTCTTTGGAAAAGACCCTGATGCTGGGAAAAATGGAGGGCAGGAGGAGAAGGGGGCGACAGAGGATGAGATGGTTGGATGGCATCACCAACTCAGTGGACATGAGCTTGAGCAAACTCAGGGAGACGGTGAAGGACAGGGAAGCCTGGTGTGCTGCAGCCCATGGGACTGCAAAGAGTCACATGAGACTTGGCGACCGACGACAGCAGTGATTTATTTCAGCTGTGCGGGGTCTTGGCTGCTGGGAGGGCTTGTCCCTAGGTGCGGTGCTCAAGCTTCTCCTTGCAGTGGCTTGTCCTGTTGCGGAGCATGGCCTCACTTGTTGCGGTGTGCGTGTGGGATCTTCCTGGACCTGGGATTGGTTCCATCTCCTGCACTGACTGGAGAAAGAAATGGCAACACACTCCAGTACTCTTGCCCGGAGAATCCCATGGACAGAGGAGCCTGGAGGGCTACAGTCCATGGGGTTGCAAAGAGTCGGACGCGACTGAGCCACTGAGACACAACTAAATCATCACCACCACCTGCGCTGGCGGGCGGATTCGTCACCCCTGAGCTGCCAGGGAAGCCCCTCATTCTACTTTAGTCGCCTCTTCAAAGAGCCTGTCTCCAAATACAGCTACATCCTGAGGCGCTGGGGGTCAGCACCTCAAAGTATGACATTTGGTCAGTGGGTGCAGTTCAGCCCGTGATACGTTCTGTCCGTCTGGTTTGATGGGGTCATCTCAGATGGACTCACATGTTTCTTCTCATTCTAAAGTTCCCAGAGCCTGTCCCAATCATGTGAAAACGAATTGCTTCATTAAAAATGTGTCTCAGAGAAGAGGAAACCCTCCTCCTCTGTTGGTGGCAATATAAGTTGGTGCAGCCACTGTGGAAGACAGTATGGAGGTTCTTCGGGAAACTAAAAATAGAACTACCATGTGATCCAGCAGTCCCACTCCTGGGCGTATATCAAGACAAAACGGTAATTCAAAGATGCATGCACCCCTATGTTCATAGCAGCGCTATTTACAGCAACCAAGACATGGAAACAACTTACATGTTCATCAGCAGATGAGTGGATGAAGAAGATATGGTGTATACATACAGTGGGATACCACCTAGAATGAAATAGTGCCATCGGCGGCAGCATGGCTGCGCCTAGAGTTTATCATACTGAGCTAAGCACGTCAGAATGAGGAAGACAAGTACCATAGTATCCCATCACTAACACGTGAATCTAAAATATGACACAAATGAACCAGCTACGAAACAGAAGCAGATTTCCGGACATAGAGAAGAGACTTGCGACTCTCAAGGGGGTTGGGGTTGGGGGAGGGATAGAGTGAGAGGTCGGGCTTAGCAGATGTAGGATGGATACACCACAAGGGCCTCCTTAGAGCACCGGGAGGTGTGCTCCGTATCCTACGAGAAACTATAAGGGAAAAGAATGTAAAAATGAACGTATACACGTGTGTAACTGAATTACTTTGCTGTCCAGAGGTAACTAACACAACATCGTCAGTTGACTCTACTTCAATCAGGAAACACACATACACACATACATGTGCTGTATCTCACAGAGGAAATGAAAGTCTAATTTCACTGTATGAGGGAGGTAGGGAGAAACTGTAAGTGAACTTTGCTTTCATCTATCAGAGCAAGAAATTCTGTCTGAACAAGACAAAACAAGGGTGGCAGCACCTTCCAACTCACCGTTTTGCGAGCGTCTATATTTACGTAGTACATTTAATGCAGCTGAATTTTTAAAATCCATGTTTTGATAGAAATCAAAATAATGAAAAGACCTTCCCCATTATATAGTTATAAGGAATCCTTCCATGTTTGCTTCCGACCCTTCTATGATTTGTTTCACGCACGTGATTTCATATAATTCCACAATAACCCTTTTTTCCTGCTACCACTATCTTTCCCTTCTCCCCAACTCTCTCCCCACTGGTAAACACTAGCTTGTTCTCTATTATCTGTGAGTTATTTCTTTTTGGATTTACTTACTAGATTGTTTTATTTATTTATTTTTTGATTGTTCTATTTTTCAGACTCCACATGTAGGTGAGATCATACAGTACTTGTCTTTCTCTGTCTGACTTATTTTACTCAATGCCCTCCGGCTCCCGTCGATGTTCCTGCAAATGGCAACAGTCTGTTCCTGTTTTCTGGCTGAGTATTCCATTGTATATATGTATATCCACCACATCATTCATGGACATGAATGAATGTCCATCATCCATTGATGGACATTTAGCTTTCTTCCATATCTTATCTATTGTAAACAGTACTGGTATGAACATTGGAAGGCATGTGTTTTTTCGAATTAGTAGTTTTGCTATTTTTCGATATATGCCCAAGTATGGAATTTCTGGGACATATGGTAGTTCTATTTTTAGTTTTTTGAGACACCTCCATATTGTTTTCCACACTGGCTTCATGCATTTGCATTCCCACCAACAGCATATGAGGGTTCCCTTTCCTCCACATCCTTACCAACCAGTTATTCGTGTTCTTTTTGATGATGGTCATTCTGACAGGTGTGGGGTGATTTCTCACTGTGGTTGTGACTTGCATTTCCCCACTGATTAGCGATGTTGAGCATCTTTTCGTGTGCGTGTCGGCCACATGCATGTCCTCTTTGGAAAAATGTCTATTCATTTCTGCTCATTTTTTAATCAGATTGTTTGTGCTTTTAAATGCCAAGCTGTTTATATACCGGATGACTTTTTTTCTTTTCTGATTTGACTTCTTAATCCATTTGTAGTTTATCTTGGCGCATGTGGTAAGTGGTCCGTAGGTTGGCCATTTTCTTCGGCTGATTTGAGATGCCTCCTCTTTGCTGTACTGCAGTCCTCCACGTGCCCTGAGTCTACCTGGACCCTCTGTAACTGCGGCTTCGTCCAGTCTGTTTCTTTTCTAGTCTCACACTGTTTTAACGACCGATGTGTTATAATATGTCTTAATATCTGCCAGGAGAATCCCTCTCTTTGTTCCTTTTCTTTTTTAGAGTCTTCCTGGCAGTCTTTTTAATTTTTTCACATGAGTTTTAGTATTGCCTTGTCTTGTCAAAGGAAGAGAAACTGTATTTTCGTTGGCATCAAGTTAACCTTTTAAATTAGCATAGGGAGCATTGGCCTCTGGAACTTGGCTTGCTTTTCCAAATGTTTTCTTTTGTGTTCATCAGTAGTTTAAAACGGGTTTTTTTTTTTTTTTTCATGTTGAGCTTAAAACTTCTTATAGTGCTCATGTCTAGTATTTTATCTTTTTAAAAAAGTAACTGAGAATCATTGTTTTTCCTTCCACTACAACTTTGGGTGTGCAAGTGTGTGTGTGTGTGTGTGTGTGTGTGTATGAAAGATATATATATGTATTTTTAATGTAACTCTGTTCTCTTGTTCTTTTATAGCTTGTAATCGCTTTTTAACAAATCATCTAGAGTTTTCCAGAATCAAAGCAAGTTTTCTGCACATAATAAGACTTTCTCTCCTTTTCAATTTTTATACTTCTAATTTCTTTCCCAGTTGCATTTGCCAGTAATTCTGGAACAAATCAATAGCAATAGAGATAATGATTATTGCCTACATTGGTGGGGAAAGGACACCTTTTGAATTTCCCTGTGAAGACTGAGCCTGGCTGAGATGGATATATTATGTCATATTGGGGACATTTCCATCTATTCTTATTTTATCGAATTTTGTCAAATGCTTTTCCAACTATGGAAACAATCATTTAATTCTTCTGCCGTCCAATTAATATGATCAAGTAAGTATATTAGCACATTTCCTAGTATTGTCTTAGGCGTGGTCCTAATGTAATATTCTTTTAATGTGCTTCTAAATTCCGTTTGCTTCTATTTTGTTTTGAATTTTCCCCATGGTATTTATAAGAGATATTTATCTAAAGCTTTCATCAAGTTTTGGAATCAGTGTTACATTTGCTTTATGAGAATAATTGGAAAGTTTTCTGTCTTGTTCTCTGCTGGAGAGAGTTTTCAACAGTATTGGAAAGAAAGGCTCAGGGCTGTTTTATTGTGAAAGAGGACAGGGAAGCCTGGCATGCTGCAGTCCATGGGGTCACAAAGAGATGGACACGACTTAACAGCTGAACAACATAGAGGCTTGGTCCTTTTTCGAGGTGGAGGGGTATTTATAAAATTTTCTTTTAAGAGGTATGCCACAGCCAATATCCTTTTATATCTATCTTTGTGTACTTATGTATATTTTTAGGTTAGACTGATTCCTAGATGTGTAATTGCCATAAAAATGTATTAAGTTTAAGATTTGATCAGTAGGTCCCTGTGGTCCCCACCTGGACCAATTTACACTCCCACCAACAATCAGTGATACGGGGTGTTGCCAGCCTTGCTCTTTTTTGCCAGTTTGGTAGAAACAAAAACAAAAACAAAAACAAAAACCCTTACCTTATTTCAATTTCCATTGTTTTAACTAACAGTAAGGTTGGACAGTCTTCATATTTATGCTTGGTTATTGGACGTCTTTTTCTGTGAATTGCCTGCTTATATGTTTCCTACATTTTCCAATAGATTTTCCTTCTTTTTCTCATTGATTTTTAAGAACTCTTTATATATGAGAGATCCTTAGCCCTCCCAGGGCTTATGCTATCCTAGGTCAGCCATCAGTCTTCCTGGTGAATGGACCTTGTTATAAAAATTATGTAGTTGACTCGTCAGGATCTAAGTTTATTCTCCTGGGTAGAGGCCAGCCTGCGGGTGATTCAGCCTTGGGTCATGCAGAGAACTTGAACTTGTTGATTGAACATCCAGAACTAACTTGAGGAACTTGACTCAACTCTTCTGTGTCCAGTTCCAACAAGCTCTTACAGAACTGGAAAAAAATCCAAAAAAACACACAAAAACACCAGCCGCTAGAGAACTCCCATTGATCGGAAACATGCCACAGATACACGTAATCCTGGTCATCAAAATTCATTTCCTGAATACGGTCAGAGGACGCATGGGTCTGTCCCAGGTTCTTTATTCCAAGAAGGGGAAGGAGCCGTGAGCAAATTTTGAAAGTCAAAATTCAGCAGGTTTTTCTATTCAGTTCTGTTTACCGATGGATGCGCTGTAGATTTTCTGGAGGAAAACATAAACACATGATTGAGATGCAAAAGAATGTTCATGACGTTGCCTGCTGGCTTTCTCTCCAGGGTGTGGCCAGGAACTGTAAGGGGTGCCAGCTCCTGGCTGATAACCACCAGGGGTGGGGTGAACAGGGAACTATCTGATGTGGGAGCTGCTGTAAACAGTTAGATGTGGTTTGCAAACAGCATTTAAGACAAAGCAAGTCACTGGACCACCACTGGTCCAAACTCATCTCTTTGGAAGTTATATCTTTTGCTTTAAACTTCAGTCCCAGTGGGAAGGAGTGTAACAGTGAGTCAAAAGGTGAGTGGAAAGTGTCAGGTACTGACTGCTATGTGGGGAGAGCATGACTTGGCTTCCCAGGACAAGGTGTTTCTTTATATTTCAGACATTTACCCTGGCGGGGGTATGTCTGAGGCTCCAGGAGACAAAAGTGATGAAGATAACCGAAATATAATCACAGTGACAATAAAAAGCAAGCATTTATTATCTGTTGTGGGCTCTGTGGGGAAGCCTGTGACAAACACTGTCATCTTGCTCCAGGGATGAGGCGGGTGCTGTGACATCCACTTTGGATGAGGAATGAGGGGTGGAAAGGACCAGTGACCCTCCTGGGGCTGTGTGTCTGGGAGGTCTGAGTTCAGACCCATGTTTTCTGCCACACATCACCCAGGGCCATCCCTGGGAACATCCTCAAAAGTCCCAGGACTTTGAGGACTGCGATGCCATGAGAACATGAGATGATGGCTTAGGGCACCTGCTGGGATGAGGCCTGGTTCTGATGGGACCCAGAGACACTGACTGAAGCTGCTATGGGGTGTCAGGGAAGACTGTGGGTCCTGAAGGGTGAGCCGGATTTACCAGAAAGAAGAGGAGGTCGGTGGAAGGTGGGGGGACTCTTCTTGGTGGATGGGCCATACTGAGGGATGGAGCAGAGCCACTGAAAGGACAAATGATGTCCAGGGGGTGAGGAGGAGGCCTCTGGGTATAATGAAGCTGGCCTCAGTGGGGAGCCTGCAGGGGCTTCATTGCCTCATGTGGAATCTTCCTGGACCAGGGACCAAACTTGTGTCCTCTGTATTGGCAGGTATATTCTTAACCACTGGACCACCAGGGAAGTGCAGGAACTTTATTTTTTAAGGCTAAGCACTGATGCCATAATTATCAGAGTTTTTGCTGGGTCTGTCACCCTGATTGTTGCAAAGGAAGTCTGGTCAGTATGAGGCTGAGAAAGCAAATGTTATATGTGTCTAGATGAAGTTGTCTGTCTTACACTTTGGTCTGCCTTGTTCACCATCATCATTTTATGTTTATGTGTTTGTGCTGAAATTTAAAGATGTTCAGTGCATGACTCAGAAGAACCAAACTTTACATGAGATGTGGTAGCCTGAGTCGGTGGAAGATGGGTTAGCTAGCCAGTACAGACAGATAGAAACCAGAGATCATTCTTTTTGAAGTTCTAGTCAAATGCCCTCAAAGACACTGGAGTCATAAAAATGTGTGATGCCACAGAAAATAGAGAGAGGAAAGCCTTATGTCAAAACTGGGAGAAAACAGATGAAAATCCACTCCTGTGGAAGAGAGATATGGCGTCCTGGGCAAAGACCTGCCAAAGGAACCAGGAGTCAGGTTGGGAACTGAGCACTTCTCCTGCTTTCCTGTTGGATCTCAGAAAGGGAACCCAACAAACATGACTTATTTGCCTGTTCATTTACAAACAGCACCTGAGCAGATCTTGCCTTGCTCGGAGTTTTTAAAAGCAAGAAAACAAGCTGAAAGGAATAAGCTTACTGATATGGGACAAACCAGGAAAAATGGGAGAGTATCCAGAGGGTGAAGTGTCATGGAAATGACCTACAGAATCTAGAAGAAAAAAGAAGTCAGGAAACAGATTAACATTGACAAAAAGGCAAAAGAAAAGAAAATGGCTGTGTTTCAGATCAAACCTTGCAAAACCTTATAAAATTCCAGTGTCTGATTATAGGCAATTACAGTGTTAAACTTAGCATATATTATATATACCAAGACAGAAACAAAATAAATGACCAGAAACTTATGCATTTGATCATAGAATAAGGCAACAGATATAACACTGAATAGCTTGGCTATAATAATAAATGTAAATGTAATAGCTTCTTTATTAAGAAGACTGTAAAATTGGATAAAATAATTGAAACGTGCCATTTCTATGAAATGCACTTAAAAATAGTTTTCAAAAAGTAGAAAGTAAGTGTGTAGGTACACTAAATGAATGTACTGAATGAATGTAATGAATGTAAAGAAAGTGTGTAGGTACACTAAATGAATGCAAATGAAAAAGAAAGCATGGTCACAATGATCAAACTGGCTCAAGCAAAACCCAACAACAAAAGCATAAGCAGATCAAAGAAGGTAATCACCTTTTGAGAAATGATATAACTCACAATAAAGACAAACTGACCCAAGTCTTTTGGTGATAGAATACTATTCCCCAAAATGCATAATGTGAAATCGTTAGAACTATAAGGAGAAATGGATAGAAATCCACCAAGGTCCACCATCTTTTCCTCCATACTTGAATTCCCCCAAAACTCTGAAAGGCAAAAACTGTTTCATAAACCTGAGGCCAAAGATACAGAAAAATTGGACCTGAGCCCACATGATTCATGTATTTTATCTCACTCACTGTGAATATTTGTGTATTTCACTGAAGAAGTATTATTGGAGTCAATCTCTTCGGTTTTGTATAAAACCTCTGGTGGTTCAGATGATAAATAATCTACCTACAATGGAGGAGACCTGGTCTGATCCCTGGTTTGGGAAGATTCCCCCAGAGGATGAAATGGCCACTCACTCCAATATTCTTGCCTGGAAAATTCCACGGACAGAGGAGCCTGGTAGGCTACAGTCCACAGGGTCAGAAAGAGTTGGGCATGACTGAGTGGCTAACACTTTCACTGTTTTTTCACCAGGAATTATCTTTCTAAAAACTAAAAAATTCTGAATTCTGAATCTTTGCTCGCTCTAATGAATTTGGATAAATGTTTGTGAACCTATAATAAGGAGATTCATGAAACAGGCAAAAAATAGAGCATATGATATAGTTACATATAATGAAATTTTCTAGATACCTGTGTGTGTGATATATACGTAGACATAAAATACAAATAGAGAAAGCGAATGTTTTCTGGCTCTTTCGTCATGTTTACATAAATCATTTGCTGTGATTCCAAAGCTAGAAAGCTGTCAATTTATAACCCAGATACTGGGTTTTAAAAAACACTCTTCTAAATTAGGACAAAACAGAAGTTAAAATTGAAATCACAGCCATGTTGACATTTATGGATGTGGTCAAGATTGCTTTTAGAGACAGATTAAACATTTTCATCAATAAGGTGTAATCAGGAGAAAAATAAGAATGAGAATGGGGAGTGGCCCCAGAGATGGGGATAATTCACCTAGTTCCAGAAAAAGCTGTGTGACCCTCGCCGCTGATATATCTGTCGTGTTTCCTGGGAAATTATGACGCATCCACTGTTGCCTAGAAAAGTGCAAATGGCACAATGACGGAGGTAAGAAAAGGCCGACAACCTGAAAAGACAAATACCCATAGGAGAAACTGAAAAGGTATCAAAGAAATAACTCCCCCAGAGGGTGTATTCCATTAAACCCTCAGCGGTCACCCCTATCTAATGTAGACTGTTTTTGCTAATAAAAAAAGAGGATAAAAAGTCTCCCTATTTACACAAAACTACATGCATACCTAAATTCTCAACATAGTTTCAGAAATTAATCAGGTTAGATTCCAGAAGAAAAAAGAAGCCAAGTTGAATCCAATGGAGCTTTTTTTTTTTTTAATTTTAGCCTCACTGGGTCTTCACTTCAGCACGTAGCTTTTTCCTGTTGGTGGTGAGCAGGTTTCTCTTATTGCAGAGCATGGGCCCTGGAACGTGTTGGCTCAGTGGTTGTGTCAAGTGAAGTCTTACTTGTGGTTTGTGAAATCTTAGTTCCCTGATCAGGTATTGAGCCCATGTCCCCTGCATTGGAAGGTGGATTCTTAACCACAGGACCACCAGGAAGGTCCCCAAGTCGAACTGACTTTTAAAAAGCATATAGCCTAACCAGGCAGGTTTATTCAAAGAAAGGAAGACGACCTTAGATTTTTAAATCTAACATATTTCTCTATATTGAATTAAAAAGGAAGAAAAATCACCAAAATCATCCAGATAATTTCCAGCACCCACTTTTACACTCAGTGACTAAGCACTACACACATTTCTACTTAAGTCCAGGCCAGAATGTCCCATTATCGCTGTTACTCTTCAATATTTTTCCAAAAGCCCTTGCAGAAGTGTAGTTTTGGTAAGAATAAGAAAAAATGCACTCATTTTATATAATCTGACTGACTATCTACAAATTCTAAAATATTCATGATCAATGAATGTATGAGAATTTGGAAGGTGGCTGGTTAAAAACTAATTATACAAAAAAACGAAAAAACCAACAGCTATCTTGCATACAGACAATAGTCAGGTAGGAAATATAAAACCAATTAAAGACTTATTCACAATGGCAACCTAATTTGTAAAATCTTGAGTAATAAACAAGGAACCTGCAGGAAGAACACCATAAAACAGGAAAAATTTAGAACTTAACTGAGGGACATAAAAGATTTGAGTAACAGAGACTACTTTTCTACTAATAGGTTACCTATGGCTTTAAAGATATAAATTCTCTCTAAATAATCTATGTTATTTAACACAATTCAAACAAAATCCCACTAGAATATTTGGAAGAAGCTAACAAAGAGAATTTAAAAGTAGTCTAGAAGAATAAATATTCAAGAACAGTGAAGAAAATACCCATGAAAGCACAGTGCAGATATAGAAATGGTATGTGATGCCATATAGGAACAGACTTACAAATTAATGGAATGAAAGAGGAAATTCAGTAGCAGGTCTAAAGGATGTAGAATATAGTTCGTATTTAAATTAACAGAGAGTGGATGGAAAAAATATAACCTTAGATCCATACTTAAGCTCTACACCCAAATAAATACCAGATGACTGAAAATCACTGAGTGAAAAAGCAAGAAGAACAAAAACCAAACCCAGGAAAATGTTAGGTGAATAAATTAGGGCATCTTGGAGTAAGACCACCTTTCCTAGTTGACAGTATAAAGATACTTAAAATGGTGTCTGGCTCTTGGGAGAGAGACATGTAGTCATTTTCCCATCCTCTCACCTCTAGCTTTCACCATCTGTTCCCCCAATCCAGTCTGTGGTAGCTTGCCTGTCATGGGCAGTCTAAGAGAATACATTTGCATAATCTATAACAATTATTGCTGCCTCCCCTGCAGACTGTGAGCCTCACAAATGCAGGGCAGACAAAAACAGCCACGCGGGCTCTCCCTGCCCAGAACAGCATCTAGGATACAGTAGGTGCTCAACTAAAATCACGTTAAATTATTACATTGAAAGCTAATATGCAATTAATCACTTCTGTAGCCTAATCAGAATGAATCACAACTAATCAGACATTAAGTCAATAAAGTAGTATATATGATGGAGTGTGAAAATCTTAGTGAGTCAGTTGGGTCCGACTCTTTGCGACCCTATGGACCATAGCCCTCCAGGCTCCTCTGTCCGTGGGATTCTCCAGGCCAGAATACTGGGGTGGGTTGCCGCGCCCTCCTCCAGCGGATCTTTCTGTCCCAGGGATCGAACCTGCCTCTCTGACACCTCCTGCATTGGCAGGCGGGGTCTTTACCTTTCACACCACCTGGGAAGCCCTCTACTTTCCTTTGGAGAGGCCTTAATGGTAGAAATGGTCTTATAGGGTTTCCAGCAGCCCTGAGATCTCATGACTGTCAAGATGAACGTCCAACTGTCAGGGTCCAGGAGAGAGGAACAGTGGGAACTTCATCCTTCACTACCTGGGAGCAGAAACCCAGGGGAGGCTGAACAGGGCTGGGTCTTCTCCTGGTTAGGGGCGGTCCGACACGCCTTCCCCAAGAGGTCCAGAGGTCATCCTGGGCTTTGGGTCAGTGCTGAGAGGCAGCGCTTCTATCTGTCTATACCCCGCCCTGGGAGCTGGAGGTGGGAACGTGGATGTGCCTGGTGGGGACCGGGCTCCTGCTTTCTTTGCTGAAGTCGTAAGAGCCCTCTCTCCCTCCAGGCTCTGTGTTTCTTCCTGTCTGTCTCTCTCTCCCCGCCCACAGAGCCGTGTGTGAGCACATTATATTAACAGTGGTTAATATCATCCCTGGGGAAGGGTGTGGCTTAACTGCCCGAGGGCCAGGTCTGAGTAGTCTCAGCCTGGTACACAGCTGCATCTCTTGGGGGCCACTCTGTGGCAGACCCATGAGTGACCCGCGTTGATAGCCAGGGACAGGAAGGGCAGTCGGTGATGCTTTCATGGCACACCCCACACCCTGGCATCGGGATGCCCCAAAGGGACTTCTTTGCAGGGGAGTTTTGGCAAAAGTGACCCCGGCTGGGTTGTTCCTGTGGCTCCACGGCTGCTGCCTTCTGAGACCGTCTCGAACTTGGGAGGGTGGGTGGGGGTCTGCTTTGCAAGTCCAGGTTGGATTCAGGCTGCTTCCAGATCGGCCTCTCCACAAATGAGCTCCTGTTGAGACCAAGCATGAGGCAGACGGGGTGGGCAGCAGGTCCCGGCAGGGGACAGACTCAGGGCGCCCTGAGCAGCCCCAGGGCTGCCCAGCACCCCCACTGCAGACCCTCTCAGCCTGGCATCGGGAACCTCCCCCTGATATCCTCCTCTCTTTGGAGCGTGGGGACCAGCCCAGCAAAAGAAGGCCAAGCTTGGCACGCCCAGGCTGCCTGAAACCAGCCCAGGACGAGCGGCTGGAGAGTGTCACTGGAGGGCTACTGAAGTCTCTGGGCCCACCTGCTCCTCTCCGGACCGGGAGACGGAGGCCTCGCCCGGCCAGCCGTCAGCCCATCCTCCCAGAGTCCTCTGGGCTCCCAGTTCCCACAGCCGGCCTGGGGCAGCCCGCTGGGGTAAAGCAGTTTTCTGTACAAATGCGAGCGATCTCCTCCACCTGCTGAATGCCTGAAACCCAGGATGAGCCGCCTGTGGCCGTGTGAGTCAGCATCTTCCGCCCGCGGATGCCCTGGGCGTTCTCATGCGTTCCTTCCTTCTCCGCACTGCCTCTGGCCTGAGAACACTCCGGGGGATGCTGGAGTGTGTCCCATGGATCTCGGAGAGCCTCGGGCAGTGAGGAAAGTGTCCTGGAGAAGGGGCAGCCCGGAGGAGGGCCTCGGAGCTCAGTGGGTGGGGAAAGAGAGACAGAGAGAGGCAGAGACACAGGGACAGAGAGACTGAGGGAAGAGGGAGCTCTTGTGACTTCAGAGAACAAAGCATGAGCCAGGTCCCCACCAGGCACATCTGCCGTCCCCACCTCCAGCTCCCCGGGGTCGGGGTGGGGGTGGAGACAGCTGTAAGGTGGTCCCTGACCTCACCTGGCTGCCCACCTGGCTGAGACCAGGTAAAGACACACATGGCAGTGAGCCTTCCATAGCAAGCCCTCGAGGAAATGCCTCAGATGAGCACAGCCGGGAGCCTGGGGAGCGGGAGGGCCCTGGCTGGCGAGGAGGCCGTCCTGGCCGCTCCATCGGGGACCCTGGGTCTGACCCTGGGTGGCCTCAGTGGTGATCCGAGGGGCTGTTGGCCTGGGGTAGGGGAGGATGCAGGTGGTAAGGCTGACTCACGCGGGCACTGAGGGATGAGCAGGCGTGGGGGCCAGGTGGTGGGAGGGAAGAAGGCAGGCTTCGGCGGGACAGAGGAGGCGGCGGCCAGGCCAGGGAGGCCTGTGGGCGGAGCCGGGATGGCTGGGCCCTGAGCTCAGGGCAGGCGTGGGTGGAAGCGCAGGTCAGGATGATTCTTCCCTTTGGCCGTGTGCTTCGCGGCCTCTGAACACGCTTGCCCATCACAGCCTCTATGGCCCCCCAGTGCTGAGGAGGTCTGGGCTGCTGGGGAGGAAATGAGTCCCCCAGGGACTCAGGAAGCGGAGGTCTCAGGCACCCTGGGAACTGAGCTGGGTCCAGCTTGGCTCAGGGCGTCCTCTCTGCTCAGCTGGGAAGCCCCCAGACTCATGTCCGTGGAATTTCAGTAGCGATCGGCTAAGACTTTCCGACCGCTTTTCCTAGCCTTCGGATTTCCAAGACGCTTTGCCTCTTGCCAAGAGCAGCAAAGTCCAGGGACTTTGTTTCCAGTGCTTACGGTCTCCCCAGGGTGCCCAGAGATCTTTTCATCCATCACCCCGCCCAGGCCTGCTGGGGGCCCATCATGTGAACTCAGCTCCACTTCCCCCAACCCCCCCCCCGCCCCCCGCAACTCGAGCAGGTGTCGCTGAATTCCAAAGCCAACCGGAAACGTTCGCATCATCTTTCGCCTTCCTCCCAGCACAGATGCCAGCACGGGTGGGGACCCAGAGCTTTGCTGTCTGGCCCTAGTGACAAAGAGCTGGCTTACGGCTTGGTGAGAACAGGAGTATCCACAGAGGAAACACACAACACCGACCGATGCATGACGTCAGAGTCTCCCCCGAATAGCTCTGGGGCCAAAGCAAGAGAAACGCGGTATCCATGGATAAGTCCTCCCTCGGCCCGGGGGCCATCTGCTCTTCAGGCACAGCCCCTCTGGTCTGGGTTCTTTAGAAGTAAGCAATCTTTCCAAGAGCCTCAGAGTGGGCCCCGCCTTGGGGAGAGAAGTGGGAGAAATAAGAAATCAGTCAAAGCTGGGTGCTGGTGGCTGGGGTCTCCCTGATTCTCGGTCACCCCCTGAGAGCCGCAGGGGTGACAGATGCCCACTCTGTTAGAACAGTGAGGCTGGAGAGCAAATGGAACAATCAGTTGTGCTCATATCGTGTCCTGATCTTTACTGACCTTGAGCTCAAACTCGGACTCCAAAGGCCCTTGGTGATCTGGGTTTTCAACCTCCCCCCGGCTCCACTTCTACCCCTGAACTCCAGCTCCAGCAAATTTCCAGTCCCTGAATGAGCAATGAGGCTGACTTTATTTTTCTGGGCTCCAGAATCACTGCAGATGGTGACTGCAGCCATGAAATTAAAAGACACTTATTCCTTGGAAGGAAAGTTATGACCAACCTAGACAGCATATTAAAAAGCAGAGACATTACTTTGCCAACAAAAGTCCATCTTGTCAAGGCTATGGTTTTTCCAGTGGTCATGTATGGATGTTAGAGTTGGACTCTAAAGAGGTCTGAGCACTGAAAAATTGATGCTTTTGAACTGTGGTGTTGGAGAAGACTCTTGAGAGTCCCTTGAACTGCAAGGAGATCCAACCAGTTTATCCTAAAGGAGATCAGTCCTGAATATTCATTGGAAGGACTGATGCTGAAGCTGAAACTCCAATACTTTGGCCACCTGATGGGAAGAACTGACTCATTGGAAAAGACCCTGATGCTGGGAAAGACTGAAGGCAAGAGGAGAAGGGGATGACAGAAGATGAGATGGTTGGATGGCATCACCAACTCAATGCTCATGAGTTTGAGGAAACTCCAGGAGTTGGTGATGGACAAGGAGGCCTGGCATGCTGAGGTTCATGGAGTTGCAAAGAGTCAGATGCAACTGAACTGAACTGAACAAGCAAGGCATCTTGGCTTCCTTGACTCTGTTTACACAAGGTCCTCTCTTGAATTCCATTGCTCCCTTCATGACTAGACTGAGTCCTATTTTCAAAGAATCTCTCCAGCTGTTGCCTCCTCCAGGAAGCTCACCCTGATCCACCTTGGGCCTGGTCTGGGTCACTCTCAGCACTCCGGCATTCCGATGTCTCCCTGATTAGACTTCCCACACTGTCCTGTGTTCATCTCCCTTCCTCGGCCTTGCCCACCTGACATGATTGCAGTAGAACAGAGAACGGGGCACCTTGGGCATGGCTGACCTATACTCAGCTGTTCTTAAAAAATTGATTAATTAATTAAATTTGGTCGTGCTGGGTCTTCATCGCTGTGCACAGGCTTTCTCTAGTTTTGGTGAGCGGGCTCCTCTCTAGTTGCAGCGCTCTGGCCTCTCACTGCAGTGGCTTCTCTTGCTGGGGAGCGCAGGCTCCAGGGCGCATGGGCTCAGAAGTTGTGGCTCATGGGTCTAGCTGTACCTCAGCATGTGGAGTCTTCCTGGACCAGGGATCGAACCTGTGTCCCCTGCACGGGCAGATGGGGTTCTATCTACTGCTCCACCAGGCAAGTCTGGCAGGCGGGCCCTTAACCAGTGCACCACTAGGGAAGCCCCTGAGCAGTTTTTTTGAGATGATCCATGTCGTCAGAGCCCCTTGAGGTTTCCTGGTGTGGACTTGGCCATTGTTCCTGTGCCTGGAGCTATATGCATGTACACACACACATACACACATGTACACACACATGCACACACACATGTACACACACATGCACACACACACATACACACATGCAAACAGACGTGCACTCTATGTAGTTTCAGGAGGAGAGGCTGTCAGACCATGCACTGGGGGGACAGGGAAGAGCAGGCGTGAGGGCCCTGAGGTGGAGCCAGGCTTGGCATCCTGGGGGGCCTGGCCAGCAGCGAGGCAGTTGGAAAACAGGCTGGACTCAGGTGGGACGACCTGGCTGATGGACCCAGACTTGGAGACTGTGCAGATGTGGTGGGGCTGTGGCAGACACTCTGGGTGCCCCCTGGGTGATGGGTGCCCTTTAAAGGTGGAGACACACCCCCAGTGGCTGAGAGTCTTGCCTGCCAGTGGTTCGTGGCTGCCTGCCATCTGCGCCGTTGGAATCCACCTCGCCCAGGAACTCACGCGACACCCTCCAATCAAAGAGCGTGAGTGCGTGGTGTTAAGTGGCTTCAGTCGGGTCAGACTCCTTGCAACCCCATGGATGGTAGCCCGCCAGGCTTCTCTGTCCGTGGGACTCTCCAGGCAAGAACACTGGAGTGGGTGCCATTTCCTCCTCCAGGGGATCTTCCCGAACCAGGGATCGAACCCATATCTCATGCCTCCTGCATTGGCGGGCAGATTCTTTACCATGAGCGCAACCTGGGATGCCCCCAGTCAAGGAGCAGTGCACGCCAATGACTGACAGACGGGGGTTCCAAAGACAGGCCCCAGCCTCAGCAAGAGACAGCTTGGCTATTTGGTTTGTGCAGACCATCCTCAGGCCCCGGGCCACGGCTAGACTGGCTGAAACCACCTTCTCCCTCACCCCTTCCCTGCTCATCCCAGCTCCCCTCTCCCCCTCCCCCTCAGGCTCATCCCTCAGCAAAGCGCCTGCACCAGAATCCCTGCCTCAGGCTCCGCGTCCAGAGGACCAGCCTCACGTGGGCCATGTGCCCTGTGCTGCCAGGAGGAGACTCAGCTGATGCACTGACTCAGGGCACTTCAACCAGCTCACTGCCAACCTCCCACCTGGACGGCCCCAGGGACACACAGGCTGCGGCATTTAAAATAAGGAACGTTTTCAAAATGGGACACAAGCTACATGTCCATCAACTAAAGAGTGGGTGGACGGTGTGTGGAGCTCCACACATGGAAGGGCTGTCCAGTAGCCACGGAGACATGCGGCCACTTGGATGAACGTGACCGTGAGTGAGAGAGGCCAGTTGCAAGAGACCATAGTCCTGTGATTCTACTCATATGGAACCTACAGAAAAGATAGATCTGTACGGACAGTAGATTAGCTGGGCAGGTACCGAGGGAGGAGAATGAAAGGAATTAACCGTAACTGGAAATGGGAAACCTGGTAGGGACAACAGAAACGTCCTGAAGCTGATTTATGGGGATGATTGCACGACTGGGTACATTTACTTCATATTCAGCATCTTTGAATTGTACACTTGACATCAGTGAATTAGATAATACATAGATAAAATGTGGACTTCTCAGGTGACTCAGACAGTAAAGAATCCGCCTGCAATGTAGGAGACCTGGGTTTGATCCCTGGGTCAGGAAGATCCCCTGGAGGAGGGCATGGCTACCCACTCCAGTATTCTTGCCTAGAATCCTATGGACAGAGGAGCCTGGAGGGCTACAGTCCAAAGGGTCGCAAAGAGTCGGACACAACTGAGCGACTAACACTCCAGCTTTCTGTTTTTAGATAAAATATACCCCCAATAAAGTTGTTTCCACCCTTCTCAATGGATGTAGGGTTTTCTGGATGTGAGTCTTTGGACCAGACCATCAGTGTCCCCATATTTTCATTTTCTTCAGTAAGAGGCAGGTAAAATCCCTGGCAATGAATATCTGGTTTGCAAAAGCATTACAAGGTTTGGGAAATTACACATGTGAAATAAAAGGTCCTCATTATTGGTTGTTCCTTTGGTTCAGATACATGGCCCCGACTTTAGACACAAGCACATTCCATGAGGACAGATCCTGGTGAGAACATGTTTTTGTTTCTTTAAAAGATGATCACACTCAGTATTTATTTCTCCAGCGCAGTGTTGCTCAGACCACCAGTATCAAAATCATATGGAAAGCTTGTTAGAATTATAGATACCCCCTTCCCCACCCAGACCTGGTAAATGAGAACCACTGAGGTGGCCCCCAAATCTGCATTTTTGTAGCTCTCTGAGGATTCTAAAGTCTGAAAGCGCTGACCACAGCCATGGGATTCCCAGGTTGCACAAACCTTTGGCCTCATCTTGCAAAATAAGCCTGGGGAGGCTGAGTGTGCGAATGACCCTCCATCGGCCACATGTTCACTGAAAGGGTGAGTTCGTTATCCAAGGAACACCCACCCATGGAAAATATTTTGCAAGCCCTCTGCCCGTGTGTGTGATGGAAAGTATCACAGGTCAGATGCTTTGCAGGGACAGACAGATGCTATTTCAGAAGAACCTGGAGGAGCTGTCTGCTGGACACCAGAGTGGGTGGGCTCCAGGGGCCCGGGGCCTCCAGCCAGGCCAGGAGGGAAGCAGTAATGCAGAGGACACGTGGTTCCTGTCACCCTGACCCCGAAGGCTAAGGGGGATGACAGGTCATCAAAGGGGCAGCCCTGTGCTGGGCTCTGGCCAGCAACATATCACGCACTGAACAGGCACCAACGCCGTATGTCAGTCCCCATCTCCTTTCTGTCCTGCCCACCCTCATCGCACAGCAGATGATAACAGAACATTGTAAAGCAGCTACACCCTAGTAAATTTTAATAAGTCCTATATACGCAGAAAAGGATGGTATTTTCAAAAACAGGCTGCTTACGTTCTTATGTGTTCTTATGTTCACGTATGTTCTTCTGTGTTCTTACCTGTTCTCTTTTTAAAGACATCTGTGGGCATTTTGGTTTTATTGGGGTTTTATTGGTTACCGTTTTCAGGTTCATTGGTTATTATTTAATTTTTGTGTTGCTTTCTTTTGTTTAGTATGTTTTCTGCCAACTGATCTCACTCGGGAAATTTAAAATACTGCATATTTTTCAAAGTGCCTTGTATTATGCAGAGTATCAGAGTAGCTATAATCTTAACTTAATGTTGGAAATACTTTGTAACATTTCAGGACATAATCACCATTTATTATGGCAACATGAGAAAACAAAACTTATTATTTAAAAATTGTACAGAAAGCTTGCTAGAGATGTGTGTTTCTGTACCATGTGCTAGTTAGGTGGTGTGCAGTCCTCTGGCCCCAAACCAGGGGGCTTCAACCATCAGAAGTGGATTCTCTCACAGTTCTGAAGGACAGAGCTCACACTCAAGGTGTCACAGGGCCTCACCCCCTCTCTCAGGCCCCAGGAGAGGGTCCTTCCTCTCTTCTCCTAGCCGCTGGTGTTGCCAGCCATCCTTGGCTTGTAGCTGCCTCCCTCTGATTTCTACCTCTGTCCTCACCTCCCTGACTTCCCTCTGTGTGTGTCCAAATTTTCTCCTTCTTGTATGGATGTGAGAGTTGGACCATGAAGAAGCCTGAGCACTGAAGAATTGATGCTTCTGAACTGTGGTATTGGAGAAGACTCTAGAGAGTCCCCTGGACTGCAAGGAGATCAAACCAGTCAATTCTAAAGGAAATCAACCCTGAATATTCATCGGAAGGACTGATGCTGAAGCTGAAGCTCCAATCCTTTGGCCAGCTGATGTGAAGAGCTGACTCATTGGAAAAGACCCTGATGGTGGGAAAGCTGAGGGCAGGAGGAGAAGGGGACGACAGAGGATAAGATGGTTGGATGGCATAATTGACTCGGTGGACATGAGTTTGAGCAAACTCATGGAGATAGTGAAGGGCAGGGAAGCCTGGCGTGCTGCAGTCCATGGGGTTGCAAAGAGTTGGACATGACTTTGCATCTGAACAGCAACAAGAGGCACACCTGTCATTGGATCTAAAGTCTACCCTAATCCAGCCTGCTTTCCCTTTAATTTGATTGCATCTCTAAGATTCTACTTCAAATAAGGTAGCACCACAGTCCCCAAGGATTCAGACTTCAGCATAATTTTCAGTTCAGTTCAGTTCAGTTCAGTTCAGTTCAGTTGCTCAGTCGTGTCCGACTCTTTGCGACCCCATGAATCGCAGCACGTCAGGCCTCCCTGTCCGTCACCACCTCCCGGAGTTTACTCAAACTCAGGTCCTTGGGGGAGCACAGTTCAACCCGCAGCCACTGGGGACTCATGCACGTGTTCAGCACGCACCAGCCGGCGGCGTGGCATCCCCGAGCTCACGAGCATGAGGCTGTGTGCTTGGTTCTTGTCCTCTGTCTTTGCATCAGAAAGTCCTGCTGAACAAGGGACCCCCTGGGGGACTATGCCCAAGCGCCGCAGGGACAACAGAAGGGGCTGGTCTTGTGACGACTCCTGAAGACAAGACAGACGCACAGCGCACACCACCCAGCCTCAAACACTGCACTGTGGGCTACAGGTGCCGTCCCAGTTCATCGAAGGCGATCCAGGAGCCTGGTGTGCTCAGGGGAGGCTCCCTGGAGGAGGAGCCCTTGAAAGAGTGGGAAGCCCAGCAGAAAGGACTGTCTGAAGGGAGAAGGCAGAGGGGCAGCGTCCACCTGGCAGGGTTCCAGATGGGGAGGCGGGAGGGCAGTGGGGGGAAGTGCGTGCCTTGCTGGGAGCAGAACGTAGAACAGAGGTCTTCAAATTCCAGGAGACAGGAGACGGGGGCCCCCCTCACCCCTCCTCTCTGATCCTCCACCATCACAGCTGGGTGGGAAGGGAAGGACACATGGGTTGGGTACTTTCTGTGTGGCAGGCGTCATGACAAGCGTTCTATCTCATTCTGTTTTATTAATATGTATCTTTATTTTATTGTGTATTAGGCTACATCAGGTCTCAGTGAGGGCATGTGAGGTCTAATTCCCAGCCAGGGATCGAACTGGGCCCCCTGCATCGGGAGCCTGGGGTCCAGCCACTGCACCACCAGGGAAGTCCCTGGCAGACACTGTATATTTAATCTTCACGTCTGTCTACGGAGAGACCCCATTCCCGTTTCTTAGAGGAGAAAGGCAAGGTTTGGATTTTGAAAAGCAAGAAAAGCATGGCATTGCAGCGGCTCCTGGTCTGCTCACGGCCAAGGACCCAGGTGGTCCCCAGGTGGTCTCAGAAGATCAGAGATAGATTGAGCTGAGTGACAGCTGTCTGGCCCTGCACAGGGTCACCCACAGGGACCCGGGGAAGAGGCCCACATTTCTTTTTTAAAAGTGGGATAATTCTAGATATACCGCTTGGTATGTTGCCTTCCTGGGAAATCTCACGGACAGAGGGGCCCGGTAGGCTACAGTCCGTGGGGTTGCAAAGACTCGGGTACTAAATAACATTTTTTTGGACATGTTTAAATTTACCAAAAAACTGAATTGACCCTACTGAGAGTTCACTGTACCCCCTTTGACCCCCATCCCCTGACCCTCAGGTATCCTCACCATGAACTACTGGGTGGGGGCTCAGGAGACCCATTTTAGCTGCTCCATCTCCTGAGAATCCCCGATTCTTTAAGCATCTACTTTATGAAACACTGAGTTTATTCTCCTTCTTACATCTTCTTGTCACTACCTTTACAACCATCTGGGATGCCCCGGCCCTTTGGATGATGGACTCAGGTTTGTCCAGAATGGTCACCAAACGCTGAACATCATGGGGCCCCATTGACCAAGCGCCGGCAGTGGGGACTGCAGGATAAGCCCGCGGCCTCCGAGCGGCCTCCGAGCGGCCTCCGAGCGGCCTCCGAGCGGCCTTAGGCTCCCTCTTGGAGCCTCAGTTTCTTCATCTGTAAAACAGGGGTAAATAAACGACTTGTCTCAGGGGCTGCTGAGGAAGTTTAATGATGCAACGTTAAAGTTGTGTTCTCAGCCCAGTGTTTCCCACAGACTCAAAGCTTAATAACTACTTGCATTCAACAAGAGTGACATTTTCTGTGTCCCCGAGTTGTCCTTTTGAATTATTTTCTGAGCCTCTGTCCCTGCTGCCCTCTTCCAGGGCCTTCCTGCCTGGGCAGGATGGGTCATGAGCCCACACTTGCAGCCTGGAGTCCTCTGAGTGCCCAGCCCCTTCCGCTTTGCTTTTAAACTTCCTTGCTATCATCATGCTGTCGGTGGTGTGTCTGGAGATGGACGGTAAGTAGGACTCTCCGCTGGCTTCTCGCTCTCTCTGGCCCTCTGGGGGCTATTGAGGGCCGGGCGGTGTGGGGTCTCTGGGCACCCTCGCTGGCCCCCGCTTTCTTCCCATTGTGACTGAGCTCATTTATCAGCGGAGGCCCCATTCTTTGGAGGGATAGTGTGACCAAGCCCATGGGCCCCAGGCCTTTTGATGTCCAGAACCCTCTACACATCCCACACAATGAAGTCAGAGCCAGACAGCGCTACCAAGGCAGACCCCAGTGGTCCTGCTTCCACTGGGGACCTTCCCAGGGAATCAGACCCTTCATAGCTCCCAAGGCCCCTGAATGAACCGGCGTGACAACTGTCTGGGTCATGATCCATGAAGGCAGGCAGTCCTGCGAGAAGGAGAGCCCTCCTAGGCCTGATTTGACCCCACGGGCTTGTGATGGTGAGAAGAACCGAAGAGAGACCAGCCCTGACACAGGGCGCCCCGTCAGCCTGCGGCCACACCTCGCTCATGAATGGCCAGGGGACTGTGTCTCCAGCATCCTTGGGTTTTAGGTAGGGGCTCCCAAAGGGGTCCAGATGACAGCTAGACTCCAGTGAATGCACCATCCATATGACCTACCTGGAGAAGAAACATCTGAAACCGTTGAGTTTCACTGGGGAAACGGAAGCCACGGGGGAGAATAAATCAAAACAAAATGGAGCTGAACATAGAGGTATCACGTGACCCAGCAACTCCACGCCCAGCTGTGTCCCCAGAGGGCTGAACATAGGTGTTCACACAGCAACTTATTCACGCACATTCACAGCCCACTTACACAGCACTGCCCAAAGGTGGGAGCAACCCAGGTGCCCGTTATGGCGTGAACAGAGAAACCAAATGTGGTCCATGCACGTGATGGACTGCATGTGTGTTAGTTGCTTAGTCGTGTCTGACTCTTTGTGACCCCATGGACTTGTGTCTGTTGAATTCTCCAGGCAAGAATACTGGAGTGGGTTGCCATTCCCTTCTCCAAGGAATCTTCCGAAACCAGGGGTCAAACCCGGGTCTTCTGCATTGCAGGCAGATTCTTTACCATCTGAGCCACCAGGGAAGCCCATGTGATGGGCTTGTCCTCCCCTAAAAGGAATAAAGCCTTCACACAGGCTAGATGAACCTGGAAAACATTCTGCCCAGTGAAAGGAGCCAGACTCAGAAAACACCAGATTGTATCATTCCAGCCACTGAAGGTTTCTGAGCAGGCAGGTCGTGGAGTCAGATGATGAGGACTAGTTGTAGGCTGGGGGAGTGGAGAAGGGGCGTTTTGTGGGGAGATGATGAACTATTTTTTGGGGTGGGACTGCGCTGGGTCTTTTTTGTAGCACACGGGGTTCTCTTGTCATGGAGCCCAGGTTCCAGAGTGAGCCGGCTTCTCCAGCTGTGGTGTACGGGCTTAGTTGCCCCGTGGCATGTGTGATCTTAGTTCCTGGACCCGGAATCAAACCCACGTCCCCTGCATTGGAAGATGGAGTCTTAACCACTGAACCACCAGTTTCAAAACTAGAAAAAGGTGGTGAATTGGGCATTTTAAAATGGTTAGCTTTATATTAGATGAATTTCACTCTGCCCCCTGTCCCCCCCCCCCAAAAAAAAAGGGATTAAAAAAAGCCAGGAAATATAGAAATACAAAAGTTCTTCAAGCGTGAATTTTTCTGCTGTTTTGGGGCGGGGAGGGGTATAAGTTACGTCCCTAAAGACGGTTGTGAGGTGAGCCCTATTGACAGGACTTCCTTTCAAAGGGACCCACAGGAGCTGGCCTGGCTCTGCCCAGCTGCAGCGTCAAGATCCCGGCATCCCCTCCTGGGCCTTTCTCTACTGAACAGTCCTGGTGACTAAAGGCAGAGTCAGGGCTGCTAAAATGCCCTGCCTGTCTCCTCTGTGTGTCCGCCTGGCCCCCAGAAAAAGCCCTGGCTGCTTCCTGCTCAGGTTAATAATTTTTGACCAGATATCTCAACAGACTTAAAAAAGTTTAGATATGCTAATGGTGACTCTGCTGGCATTTAAATACTTCATTACGGCCTGCAAGAACTGAGTCTCCCTTTGTTCAATTTTTCATATAAACGGGCACATTTCCTATTCCTCCTCCTCACTCCCCTACCCCCATCAGCTTTTTTTTTTCCCTCAGTGACCCAGGCTGATCTGAGCGGGGTGCAGGGGGGAGAAAGCCCCAGAGCCATCACTTCCTGGAGGTGGGGTGATTCGTGGGGCACAGGTTCATGTTGTTGTTGTTTTTCAATGAAACTTTTCCTTTATATCATACCAGTTTGTCTCTGGAAGCAAAACTACATTTCCCACCAATTTCTTTTTCTCTCTTTTTAAAGTCTTTATTGGCATATAATTGCTTTACAAAGTTGTGTTAGTTTCCACTGCACAGCAGAGTGAATCAGCTGTGTTATTGTTTTGGTCACCCAGCGTGTCCAGCTCTTTGTGACCCCATGGACTGCAGCACGCCAGGCCTCCTTGTCCCTCACCATCTCCCGCAGTTTGCCCAAGTTCATGTCCCTTGCGTCGGTGAAGCCATCCAGGTGTCTCATCCCCTGACGCCCTCTTCTCCTCCTGCCCTCAACCTTTCCCAGCCTCAGGGACTTTTCAAATGAGTCAGCTGTTCACATCAGGTGACCAAAATACTGGAGCTTCAGTTTCAGCATCAGTCCTTCCAGTGAGTATTTAGGGTTGATTTCCTTTAAGATAGACTGGTTTAGTCTCCTTGCTGTCCAAGCAACTCTCAGGAGTCTTCTCCAGCGTCACAGTTCGAAAGCATCAGTTCTTGGGTGCTCTGCCTTCTTTACGGTCCAGCTCTCACACTGTACCTGATACTGGGAAGACCATAGCCTTGACTTAGACAGACGTTGGTCGACAGAGCGATGTCTAAGCTTTTCAACACGCTGTCCGGGTTTGTCATAGCTTTCCTGCCAAGAAGCAATCATCTTCTGATTTCGTGGCTGCAGTCACCATCCACAGTGATCTTAGAGCTCAAGAAGAGGAAATCTGCCATAGCTTCCACACTTACCCCTTCCATTTGCATGAAGTGATGGGGCCAGATGTCATGATCTTAGTTTTTTAATATTTAGTTTTAAGTTGGTTCTTTCACTGTCTTCCTTTACCCTCATCAAGAGATTCTTTAGCTCCTCTTTGCTTTCTGCTATTAGAGTGGTATCATCCAAATATCTGGGCTTGTTGATGTTTCTCCCACCTGTCTTGATTCCAGCTTGTAACTCATCCAACCTGGCATTTCTCATGATGTGCTCAGCATATAAGTTAAACAGGGTGACAGCAGATAGCCCTGTCACACTCCTTTCTCAATCCTGAACCAATCAGTTGTTCCATACCGGGCCCTAATTGTTACTTCTCGACCTGCATATAGGTTTCTCAGGAGACAGGTAAAATGGTCAGCTATGCATATACAGATATCCCCATTTGGGGGATTTCTTTCCCATTTAGGTCATCACAGAGTAGAGTTCCCCGTGCTATACGGCAGGTTCTCATCAGTTATCTATTTTATACATGGTATCTATAGTGTATATCACTTCCCTGGTGGCTCAGAAGGCAAGACGTCTGCCTGCAGTGCAGGAGACCCAGGTTCAATCCCTGAGTTGGGAAGATCTGGAGAAGGAAATGGCCATTCACTCCAGTACTCTTGCCTGGAAAATCCCATGCACGGAGGAGCCTGGTAGGCTACAATCCATGGGGTTGCAAAGAGTCGGACACGACTGAGCGACTTCACTTTCACACAGTGTATCTATGTCAGCCCCAATCTCCCAGTTCATCCCACCCAACTCATGTTCTTTTTTGGCAGCCCCAAAATATCCCACTTTAGAAAATCTCCTTATCATGCGATCTGTGGATCGGAAGTGTCCTCAGACAGAGACGATGTGACAGACAGAGGCCGGGGGAGGGGGAGGCAGAGAGGAAAGTGGGGGAAAGCAGGAAAGAGAGGGGAGGAGGAGGGGCTCAGCTTTGTCTGGGTTGTCGCGGGACAGGACTTGGCAGGAAGATGCCTCCATGGTCTTAGCTTCTGACGGTTTGAGAGCAAGGTACTCTTCCTAAGATGCAGAAGATGAGGAGGACTTAAAAGGGCAAAGTGAAGGACTTGCCTTGAACCCATGAGATACAGTGAAAAAGGTCACAACAATGTTTGGGTGTCTCTATTGACCAGTCAAACCATGCATCCCAGCTGGACGGGAGACAGGTGGTCAAAGGACCAACACATCAAGCTAGTCTGGTCTTCAGAATTCCCAAGGAATGATAGATTACTTGGGAACCAAGGAAATGGGCAGCATGTAACATGGTTATAGTCATGAGCTTTATTGCCTTGGTACACATTAGAAGAAGAGCAAACTTGATTAAACATTTGCTGGATGCCAAACACCCTCCTAGGGCTTCCCTGGGCTCAGCAGTAAAGAATTTGCCTGCAATTCAGGGGATACCAGTTCGACCTCTGTGCCTCCAAGGGTCAGGAAGATCCCTTGGAGGAGGAGATGGCAACCCACTGCATTATTCTTGCCGGGAGGATCTCATGGACAGAGGAGGCTGGTGGGCTACCGTCCGTGGGGTTGCAAAGTGCCGGACACGCCTGGGTGACTGAGCGCAGATCTTCCACAAGTTAGTTACTTCAGTCTGCCCCACAGGACGATGAGTGTGGTGCTCACTTTACAGGTGTGAGTGAGGCACGGTGGGGTTAAAGAACTTGCCTGAAGTTTCACGGGACAGCAGTGGACCTGTGATTAACGTGCCAATCAGTGAGAAATATTAATGATGTCAGAGTTCCCTAATAATGCCCAAAGTGAGCACCTAATAATAGATGGTGCAGGCGATGGAGCTGGCAACTACTCTTCCGATGGCCCCGCACCATGCACCTCTCCCGGGATGTCCCGCTTCCTTCCTGAAAGCAAGGAGTCGGGGGGCGGGAATCGAACCCCCCGCAGGGGATGCAGGGGAAGCTGGAACCCACGTCTGCAGCCCTGCTTCCTGGCATCAGCCAGGTGGCTTCTGCAGGCGCCCCCAAATCCACAGCTCGGTGTACCTCTACCTTCTGGAAGCAATGGCCCTCAGTGAGATGGCGGCTGGGATCTCACGGTTCAAGAATCTAAGGACTGGGCAGACCCAGCCCCGCCCAACGTAGGGTCAGTCCTTTCTTCTTTTCAATAAGGCAGGAGTTGACTTCAGTTTGGAATCTCACGAAATCATGACTCCAGAGCGGCGGGAAAAGTGGCCTCATGAACCCACGTCCAGGGAATGGACACTGAGGCTCAGAGAGGCTGAGTGACATGCCCAAGGTGCCTGGACCACTGAGGGGCAGGCTTGGGATCTTTGGCTTCAACTTCGGGGTACATCCACTCTACCCATCTGGGCTGCAGAGAGAACAGGTTCGGCCTCCTGGGTGAGTGAGTCAGTCCCTCAGGGCCCTGCGCTCAGAAGGGCCTGCACTTGATTCCATGGTGCACTTGGTCCGGAGAGTGATGCGTCTGATCCAGGAAAGGACCGCAGTGACCAGGGCCCTAGCCCCAGCTCTCCGCCCAGCCTTCCCCGACTGTCTGCCTGTTGCCCTGGTCTTACCATCTGCAAGACGCAGGGAACAGGGTGAGGTCAAGATCTCCTCGCAGCACGGATTTCAGGTGCACCAGTCCCTCATGGTGCATTGAGACAAAGGATCATCGGAAAAGTGAGTTTGTGAAATGGTGCAAACTCTTCTCTCAGAAAAACCCAGGGCAGTTTTGCATATTCAGGCATCTTTGTAGCTTTGCCGCAGAAAGCCCCGTCTTAAAAAAAGCAGAGGTGGTGGTGTGGGTTGGGGGAGGGGAGGTAATTGTGTTTTCTAAACACGTTGGATCGCCCAAGCCTTTAAAAAAAATGGAGTTTGCACAGAAGGGTCTTTGGAAAATGCTGGATCAGCACACTGCTCAGCCCCTGTCCAGTAGGCACCGCCTATGCGCCGCCTTCATTCTACCTGCCCAGGCAGAGGTCATGCCACATGGGGAAACCCAGAAGCCGACCTACCAGGCGCACGTCAGTGACGGAGGAAGCGGCAGCCCGGGCTGAGGCTCCTCTGATCCACCTCCCACACGGCCCGTGGTGGTGGATGTTCAGCCGCCTGGTTGTGTCTGACTCTTTTCGACCCCATGGACAGCAGCACGCCAAGCCTCCCTGTCGCTCACCGTCTCCCGGACTCTGCCTAAGTTCGTGTTCTTTGCGTCAATGATACCCTCCAGCCGTCTCATCCTCCAGCGCCCTCTTCTCCTTCTGCCCTCAGTCTTTCCCAGCATCAGGGACTTTTCCAATGAGTCGTCTGTTCACATCAGGTGACCGAAATACTGGAGCTTCAGCATCAGTCCTTCCAGTGAATATCCAGGGTTGCTCTCCTTAAAGATGGACTGCTTTGACCTCCTTGCTGTCCAAGCAACTCTCAGGAGTCTTCTCCAGCACTCCCTGGTACCCTGACCCCAAATAGGGCACCTGAGCAACCTCACTTTGTTAGGGGCTGGCACTCTGACGCCACATCCTGTTTGTTTTGGGGTGTGTGTAGCTTCCTTGGCCATGTTTGGGGTCCTTTCTCAGAGGCCCCTCAGAAACCAGAAGCGCCTGGTGCAAGTGGCATTGAGACGGGGCAGCGTGACTCTCGGGCCTGCTGCGTCTTTGAGAGAGGGTGCTTCCGGGGACAGAGCTCTTACCTGGGTCCCCCACCTTAGGAGGGCAGGCAAACATCTCCCCCTCTGCCGCCTTCCTGAGCTGATGGTGCCATCAGGAACTTGTAAATTTGACTCTTGACTTTCCAGTTGGGTTGAAAGGGGGTTTGTGAGAGCCCCGGAGTACTGCTGGGCATTGCTTCACAGGCTCGTTGGCTATTTGTGCGTTTTTTTTGGACAAACGTCTCTCTAGATCCTTTGACAGTTTGAAAATAAGGCTGTTTCTATTACGGAGTTATGTGAAGTCTTTATATACTCCGGAGAGGGGTCCCTTATCAGAGATATGATTTGCAAGTATCTCAGCTGGTAAAGAATCTGCCTGAAATGTGGGAGACCTGGGTTCAATCCCTGGGTTGGGGAGATCCCTGGGAGGAGGGAAAGGCTACCCACTCCAGTATTCTGGCCTGCAGAATTCCATGGACTGTATAGCCCATGGGGTCATAAAGATTTGGACATGACGGAGTGACTTTCACTTCTACTCTGTGGGTTGTCTTTTCACTTTCTTGAAGGACAATTTCATTTTGATTTTTTCATGGCTGTTCAGTCGCTAAATTGTGTCCAACTCTTTTCGACCCCATGGACTGCAGCACGCCAGGCTCCTAAATCCATCACTATCTCCCGGAGTTTGCCCAGATTCATGTTCATTAAGTCAGTGATACTGTCCAACCATCTCAATCTCTGCCACCATGCCCCCTTCTCTTTTTGTCTTCAATCTTTCCCAGCATCAGGGTCTTTCCTGATGAGTCGGCTCTTCGCACCAGCTGGCCAAATGATTGGAGCTTCAATTTCAGCATCCGTCCTTCCAACGAATATTCAGGCTTGATTTCCTTTTAGGTTTGACTGGTTCAATCTTGCAGTCCAAGGGACTCTCAAGAGTCTTCTTGAGCACCACAATTCAAAAGCATCAGTTCTTCAGCACTCGGCCTTCTTTATGGTCCAAATCTCACATCTGTACATGACTACTGGAAAAACTATAGCTTTGACTATGCAGACCGTTGTTGGCAAACTGATGTCTCTGCTTTTTAATACGCTGTCTAGGTTGGTTATAGCTTTCCTTGCAAGGTGCTAGCGTCTTTTAATTTCATAGCTACAGTCACCACCTGCAGTGATTTTGGAGCCCAAGAAAATAAGGCTGTCACTGTTCTCACTTTGATGACTGCTTCATTTCACTCGGTGCTTCCCTGGTGGCTCAGCTGGTAAAGAATCTGGCTGCAATGTAGGAGCCCTGGGTTTGACTGCTGGGTTGGGAAGATTCGCTGGAGAAGGGAATGGCTACCCACTCCTGTGTTCTTGGGCTTCCCTGGTTGCTCAGACAGTAAATAATCTAGCTGCAATGCAGGAGACCTGGGTTCAATCCCTGGGTGGGGAAGAACCCCTGGAGAGGGGAACGGCTACCCACTCCTGTATTCTGGCCTGGAGAATTCCATGGACAGAGGAGCCTGGCAGACTAGTCCATGGGGTCACAATGAGTTGGACATGACTTCAGAGACTTTCATTTTCACCTTTCATTTTGATGATGTTCAGTTTAACTAATTTTTCTCTTGTTGCTTGTAGTTCTTGGGAAGATTTTATTGAAGACTATTCCACAGGTAAACACAGGCAGAAACCGCTGGCTTCATGGAGGACAGTGAGGGTCTTCCATCTGGTACCCTGGCTGTGAGCTCAGAGCCCCACCTCCCAGCCCCTTCCAAGGCCCCGACCACCCGACCTGGCCCCCTCAATCCCATTGTCTGCCTGATATTTGTCTCTGCACATCTGGCTCCCTCTGTGGCAGGGGATTCTCTTCCTTCTTTTTAGTTTTTTTGGAGGCAAATTCATTCATTCATCTACATATTTTCTAAGAGACACCCGGCACTATTTTAGTTCCTGGGAATACAGTGGCAAAACCAAAACAAAGAAGCCAGGACCCCTCAGCCTGCTGGAACACCTTCTCCAGAGGTGGAGGACGGTTGGAGTTGCCTGCTTTTGGAAGAACTTCCCCTTGATACTGACTGGGGCTCTTGGCCTCCTTAATCAATAAAAATTGATCAGAGGCCGGACAAGAAATTCAGGCAAGGCTTTACTGGGGTCCCTGCTACAGCCAAGGGCAGTGAGAACATGTCATGGTTTCCCTTGCTCTCTCCCTGAAGGGGGTGAGCCGGTTCCTTACGTGGGGTGAGGGTAGGGATGTGTCCAGAGGTCGGGCCGCCCACCCCTTTGGTGGTACTGTGTGTGGGGTTCACGCACAGCACCCTGCTTTTGCTTCCGACCCCCTGCTTGGCTCCTGGCTCTTCAGAAGTGACAGCTGGGTTTCTTCTTTCTTTTTGTACCTTGTTGTCTGTAATTTGCCCCAAAGCCTCCCGCACGTGGTTGTTTTCCGTCCCAGGGCGCCAGGTCCTGGCCGGCCTCGTCCTGAGGCCCCTCCCCTCGCCCCCACCCACCTGGTCCGTGTCACCGCCACGCTGGGCACATGTACAGGCAGCAACCGCATCTCTCACCGCAAACGTTTCTGTTTTTATTTCTTTCATTAGTGAGCTTCCCTATTAGATCATCTCTTTCTTGAGGAGAAGGACCACTCAGCCATCCGGGAGTCCCAGAGCCAAGTTCCTGGCAAGACGAGGATGGCTGTTGCTTGCTGTCTGTTTGCCAGATTGGCACCGAGCTCTGTCCACTTCTGGTTCCTTGTGGATCCGATCAACTGAATGCACATGTTTTTCTCCGAGGCTCATTGATCACGTCTTGGGCCCCTGTATTGGTGCTCTCCTGGAGAAATCCTATTTGCTCTAAGATGGAACCTATCATTACAAGCGTTATTTTAAAAATAAAACGAAAGTGTAAAATAAGGCTAAACATGTTTGAAAAAACTCTCCGACAAACCAAGGTTCAAACCATGTTTTTGAGTTGGATGGCCAGATAAATGAAATTTGCATCATTCCTGTGAAAAGTCATTCATCTTTGAAGCATTCAACTTATTCACAGTACTTCAGATGGCTGATTAAAATAGATATCCAGCCTCTGATTATACCTATTTTAATAACACAGTCAGAAGGAGCATAAACCATTTCAAGGAAAGAGGCGTTTGTGAGTCACGCCTGTCAAAATGTTCTGGTGGGGATTCGTGGAATCCAGGAGGTCTCATTGCTGATGGGCTGGTGACGCCAGCTGGAAGCCGGGATTCAAGTGCACAACTAAGCCCTCTACCGATTTTTCAAGAAAATTCCTTAACAGACTACAGGAAAATTGTTCCTTCTCTCCCGTGAGCAGTCATGGAATGATGGCCCTAGGACAGCCCTAGGAGCCTGCAGACCCAGGGAGAGGAGGACCTCCTGGGTCGATGGGTGGACATGGAGACCAGCTTTCAGAGCACCACTGAGATTGCAGGATTTAGACAACACATAGGCATCCGGGCAACTTGGGTCTGTCTCTTCCTAGAACTGGCTGAGCTGGTGTTTGCCCATTGCGCAGCTGCATTCAAGCCCAGCAAACCAACGAAAACCAGGTACGTCCCCCCCAGGCACCTCCAGCTGGAGGACGAGGGGGACACACAGGTGAATTCTCTCAAAGTCATGGGCGCCTCCAGGAAGGGCAGCTGGTCCCCAAGTGGTGCTTTTCTGAGTCTGTCAGAGCGAGGGCTGTTAGATTCCTTCAGAGCGTGGGCATCTCAGCCTCAGAGAAAGCTCCCACGTCCATATCCTGCTCACTCAGACTCAGACAGGGCCAGGAATGGGCTCAGCGTGATGCTTTAAAATTCTAGGGTCTCCAGCAGGGGATTAATAGTCAACATATATAAATAGCTCATAGAACTCAACATCAAAAGCACAGACAACCTGATTAAAATACGGGCAGAAGAACCGAATAGATGGTGTTCCAAAGAGGACATGTAGATGGCCTCCGAGCATATGAAAAGATGCTCACCATTGCTAATCATCAGGGAAAGCGAAAGCAAAGTCACGTTCTCACACCTGCCACACGACCATCATCAAAAGGAACACAAATAACCAACGTTGGTGAGAATGTAGAGAAAAGGGAACCTCTTACACTGTTGCTGGGGAGTGTAAATTGGTGCAGCCACGGTGGAAAAGAGTATGGGGGTTTCTCAGAAAACTAAAAACAACCACCGTATGACTCAGCAACTCCACACTTGGGTGTATATATATCGGGGAATAAAACCATAAACCCTAATTTGGAAAGATGCATGCACCCCAGTGTCCATAGCAGCGCTATATTTATAATAGCCAAGACATAGATTGTAACTCTAATTGTGGCAACCTAAGTGTTCACCAACAAATGAACTGATAAAGACGGTTCAGGGAATATGTCCAAAAGAACACTACTCAGCCATTAAAAAGAATGAAATCATGCCATTTGGAGCAGACATGATGAAATAAGGCTTATGCAGCAGAGCAAGAGGATCTGCTTTCCCGGAGCCTCATGCACCCCGTGGGCTGGGTGACCGGACGCCGACGCTGCCAGGCTCCAAAGTCCTGAGGCCACGCCCGTGCAGTGGGTGTGCTGGAGTTTTCTCTGGAGTCACCAGTGTAATCAGGCCTCCGGATGCACGTCAAGGTCCGTCTTAAAGCCCCTGCGCTCATCTTATGGTGTGTGGCATGTCCGTGGCCAGGCAGCAGCCAGGAGTAACTAGGGACTTGAGTAAATGTCTCTCCCAGATGGGGGTGGGCTGCAGACAACTGGGGGCCCTGGCTGGGGGCGGGGAATCAGGGTCAGGGGTGGAACCCAGGGGGCAGTGTGGACCTGGGGATGAATTGGAGGAGGGGGCAGCTGACTCACCCCCTGGCTGCTTCAAAAACTGCAGAGCACAGAGGTTACAGGGGGCCGGGGAAGCGCTGGCAGGGGGGCAGGGACCAGGTTCTGGGCACCACCCCCCACCTCTTGCTCCTCTCCTAAAACTGGGCTCTGACCCACCCTGCCTGCTGCCGTTGTTGGAACTGACAGATGAGAGCGCAAGTGACGGTCTGGCCGCTGTGCTGGCCCGGCGCGCTGCCCTCGCTCCGCGTGGACGATCAGGCGCTGGTCTAGACCGGGGTTCAGCCCGCACCTGTCACCCACGGCGGGGAGCCGCCCCGGCCCTGCGTCTGCTCCTCCATGACAGAACCTGTGGGCTTGAACGCCCCATAGAGCGCGTGTCTGGTGGGACCCTGCATGGGCCTCAGAGGACCGTGGACTGTCGCCTTCAGCTTCCCAGGGACCCTGCACAGCCTAAAAGCCTCTTGAGTCCCAGGGGCCGAGAAGACAAGGCCAGCAGCCAGAGGAGGGGACTGGTAGTGGGGGAGGCTGGGCGCGGAGCACACCTCTCAGAGGCCAGTGGCTGCGGCCCAGGGGCTCAGCTGCTGCGCCGCATGTGGAATCTTTCCAAAAAAGAGATCAAACCCACTCTCCCTGCATTGGCAGGCAGACTCCCAACCACCAGGAAGTCCTCAAAGGAGCTTTTTAAGAAGAATGCACAAGCTCTCCCAGTGCCATCATCCACCTGACGCAGTTATGTTCTCACCTCTGAGCTCCTGTCCGTTCCCCCCTCCAGTTCTGGCCCTGATCGGTGTCACAGGCAGGGCTTCCTGGAGGAAAAGGATGCCGTTCCTGTTGTGGGAGGATGCTTGACCGAGGGAGGGGGCACACAGATGGAGCTACCTTAGTGGGCTCCTCCAGGGGCCAGGCTGTGCAAGAGTTGGTCCAATCTGGAGGTTCAAGATGTCCTGGAAGAAAAGACACTTGTGTTCAGGCTTCAAAAGCAGTTGAGAGCTTGCCTGGTGAGAGAGATGGAAACACATTTGGGACAAAAAGACTGACATGAACAAAGCATAGAATCAACACTGGAGTCTGGGCGTCATATACTCCTTGGCATGAGAAAAGAGGGCAGAACAAGACAGCGTGAGACCCTCCCGCCCCGAGGGGCAACCCAGGGCAGTTCCTATCTCCGTTTCCCACATGAGAATTAGGCCCAGTGTTGGCTGATCATTGTATTTTTAGGAGAAACTAGAAATCTGGACATCTGTGTGAAATCTCTGGACTTCTAAATGTTACCCAACAATGAGAATCAAAAATAAAATGTAGGCCAACCAAAACGTGTCTTCAGGTGAATCTCACAGTCTGGGCAATTTTGCCTCTAGATCTTGTCTTTGCATTTAGAATTGTAATTATAGTACACGTGCAATTTCTCCCCACTTACCATGTCATGAATATTTTCCATGTTTATGTAATCTTTTAAAAGCCATTTACAATGGTTACATAATGTTCTGAACATGCCACGATTTGCTTTACGTTTTCCTCCTGTTAGAAATCAAGGTTTCGGGGAGGAGTTTTAGATTTGTTCCCACCCTGGTTTATCGCCGCGTTTCCCTCAGGTGGGAGCGCGGAGGAGGAGACGTGGAGAACCGTCAGATGTGCCTCACCTGCTCCTCCTGAGGGCCTCGGGCGTCTTGAGCAAGAAGGGGCTTAAGGATCATTTGTGCCCATTCTTTTTGTTTGTCAGGCCTTGTTTAAGGTCCCAAAGCAAATGTATAATAATCCTTTTATGGTGAAAATGACCAAATTTCACTAAAACACATTAAGGAAAAGTTAAAGGATCATTATTCTTTTTTGTACTGGAACTAAACTGAATCTATAGCCAATTTCGGGGAGAACCAACACCTTTATGATATTGGGTCTTTTATCCAAAACGTGCTACATATAGACACATCTTGGTTGCATTTACTCATAGGTTGTTGAAGTATATGTACATATTTTTGTTTGTTTTTATTGATATTATAAGTGGCACTTGTAAAACTTGTGTTTTATAACAAATTGTTACTGCTTTGTTAGAAATGCAGCTGAGCTTTGTGTATTGGTTTTGTATACACATACTTCATTTAGCTCTTTTATTTCCAATATTTTGGGTTTTCTATGGAGACAACATTTCCATCCACAACTAATAACAAATTTCTACCTTTCTTCCCTTATATTTCTTTTTCATGTCTTATTGTGTAGGTTAGGACCTTGAGTTTGATGTTATATAGAAGTGTATGCTTAATCTTAAAAGGAGTTCTTTCAGCATTTTTTCATTAAATATGATTATTTCTGTAGATGCTTTTGATAGATGCCCTTTATCATATTAAAGAAGCTCTCTTCTACTTCTGTTTTGCTAAGATTTTTTTAAACCATGATTTGTTGTTGTTGTTGTTTGATCACTAAATCATGTCCAACTCTTTTTGATTCCATGGTTTGCAGCACGCCAGGCTTCCCTGTCCTTCAGTGTCTCTTGGAGTTTGCTCAAATTCATGTCCATTGAATCAGTGAAGCTATTTAACCATCTCATCCTCTGTCACCCCCTTCTCCTCCTGCCTTCAATCTTTCCCAGCATCAGGGTCTTTTCCAATGAGTCAGCTCTTCACATCAGGTGGCCAAAGTATTGGAGCTTCAGCTTCAACAGCAGTCCCTTCATGAATATTCAGGGTTGATTTTCGCTAGGATTGACTGGTTTGAATTCCTTGAAGTTCAAGGAACTCTTAAGAGTCTTCTCTAGCACCACAATTTGAAAGCATAAGTTCCTTGATGCTCAGCCTTCTTTATGGCCAAACTCTCACATCCATACATGACTACTGGAAAAACCTTAGCTTTGATGATATGGATCTTTGTCCAGAAAACCATGATTGGATATTGAATTTTATTGACTGCCTATTTTTGCATTTATTAAGACCATTTGTTTTTTCTTTTGATCTCTTATCATGGTAAATTACATTATTAGGTTGTCTAAACCAATTTTGTATCATTGAGATAAACCTAACTTAAATGTGACTTATTATTAAATATTTAGGACTCTAAATTTCCTTTTAAGTATTGTATATACTATGTCTAGCTTATTCATATAATGAAATGCCATATATAAGTGACTTAAATAGAAATTTATTTCTTACAGTCTTGGAGGTCAGAAAATTTGATTCCTGGTGAGAGTTTCCTTCCTGGTTGCAGGTAGCAGGTTTCTTGGCCTGTCCTCACGTGATAGAGAGAGAAAGAGCTTTGAATTCCTCCTCTTCTTACAGGGTACAAAGCCCACATGGGATGCCACCTTCACAATCTCAGCTAAAAATCCTAATTACCTCCCAAAGGTCCGTCTCTACTCACACTGGAGGTTGGGGCTTCAGCACATACATTCAAGAGAGACACCAACATTTAGGCAGGCTGCATCTGATAATTTGTGATATGGAATCTTTATTTTTAAACAATCACTCATAGGCATTTAAAAAATTTCATTATGAAAAATTTTTTTGAAATTAAAAAAATTAGAAAAATTAAATTTAAAAAATGAAGAAAATTTTAATTTTTTTCCCTTGAATCCTTTAGATGCATGTTTTCCAATTTGCAAACATATTTTTTTCCTGATTTTTTTTTTTTTTTTGCTACTGATTTCCAATTTAAGCTCACATAGATCACAGAATGTGGTCTGTAGGCCCCAAACTAGATGAGGTTAGTATCATGGTCTAGTACATAATTAATTTTTGTAAAAGTCCAATGTGTTTATAAAGTATGTATATTTCTCTGTTGTCAAGTATGACAGTTTATAAAATCCATTAGATAAACCTTTTAATTACTCTTCAATATTTCTATATTCAACTGATTTTTGTCTTCTTGATTTACTAGTATATGAGAGACAGATAGTAAAATCTCTCACTTTTTGGTATATGTATTGATTTCTTCTTAAAATCCTGTTAAGTTTTGTCTTGTATTTTGAAGCTCTGTTACTAAGTGTATGAAATTTTAGAATCATTATTTACTCTTATGAACTAAACTTTTATTAACCCTGATCCTTGTTATCTCTGTAATGCTTTTTGCTTTAAAGTCTATTAGTCTGATATTA
Source organism: Hydropotes inermis (assembly GCA_020226075.1). NCBI lineage: Eukaryota > Metazoa > Chordata > Mammalia > Artiodactyla > Cervidae > Hydropotes > Hydropotes inermis. The sequence goes on along the minus strand of CM035297.1, from coordinate 43,748,852 downwards.
ATATTGCTACATCATCTTTTTTTGGGGAGTATGTATAGCCTGCTGTATATTTCCATTTCTTTATTTTCATTCTCCCCATGTCTTTACACTAGGGAGGATCTTTCTCAAATAGTATAATTAATATTTTTGTCTTCCTCCCAAATAAGGCAAGGATCTCAACTCACTTTCATTTTAATCACATCCTCCAATTTATGTGCTATTAACATGAAGTGTTTTAGTTTTATTCTGTCCCCCTTCCCAGTGTTAGATGTTGGTTTTTTTGTTTCATGTAGGGATGTGAGAGTTGGACCATAAAGAAGACTGAATGCCGAAGAACTGATACTTTTGAACCATGGTGCTGGAGAAGACTCTTGAGAGTAGCCTGGACTACAAGGAGATCGGACCAATCCATCCTAAAGGAGATCAGTCCTGAATATTCATTGGAAGGACTGATGCTGAAGCTGAAGCTCCAATCCTTTGGCCACCTGATGCGAAGAGCCAAGTCATTATAAAAGACCCTGATGCTGGGAAAGACTAAAGGCAAAAGAGAAGGGGGAAACAGAGGATGAGGTAGTTGGATGGCATCAGCTATTCGATGGACATGAACTTGGGCAAACTCTGGGAGATGGTGAGGGACAGGGAGGCCTGGTGTGCTGCTGTTCATGGGGTTGCAAAGAATCAGACAACTTGGCAACTGAACAACAACAATTCTTTCAATTTTAATCTTTTGTTTTCAAACTTAATTTTTTGGTTGTTCCATTACCTTTCAATATAAATATTAGAACCAATTTATCTATATCTGCAAAAGTCATGCTAGGATTTTGTTTGGAACCGCATTAAATCATAGATCAATTTGGAAGAATTGACATATCCACTATGTGGACTTCCAATTCTTGAGCATGTCATTTCTCTCTATTTATTTCAATTTTTAATAATTTCTTTCATCCCCATTTCACAGCTTTCAGCATATAGATGCAGTATATTTTGTTAGGTTTAAACCCAATTATCTTTTTAGAGGGATTCCTAAGTGGCTCAGTGGTTAAAAAAAAAAATCTGACTGCTAATGGCCAAAGATGCAGAAGACGTGGGTTCAGGATCAGGAAGATTCCCCTGGAGGAGGAGATGGCAACCCATTCCCAGTATTTTTGCTCAGGGAAATCCCATGGACAGAGGAAACTGGTGGTCCCACAAAGAGTCAAACACGACTGAACGACTAAGCATGCATGCATGCACAACTTTTTAGGAGTTATTGCAAGTCATATAGTTTAAGCATTTTTAGTTTTCATTTGTGCACTGATACTATATAGAAATATGATCGATTTTTGCGGAGTGGCCTTGTATCTCACGACCTTGCTGAATACATTTAATAGCTTCCGGAATTTGTTATTGCTGTTTTTATAGATTTCTTGGGATTTTCCGTGTAGATAGTCATGTTGTCTGAGAACAGGGACAGTTTAAATTTTTTCCTTTTCAGTCTGTATGCCTCATTTCTTTTTCTTGCCTATTGTATTGCTAAGATTTCCCTGTGATGTTGAATAGAAATAGTGAGAAAAGTGTCTTTGTCTTGTTCACAACTTTGGGTCTTCTAGCTGCTCCTGAAGCCCTCCTGCACCCACCATGGGGTAGACTTTAAAGAGTGGGAGATAAGAGATGGGAGTCGCTTCAAACTGTGTGTCCTGCCCAGACACCTGGTATGTTTCTGCACCAGGCCACCCTTCCCGGGCATCTCATCTGCCTTCACGCCCTTTCCCCCTCACTCCCACCATCTTCACTTGTACCTCCTTCATCAAGGGTCAGTGGCAGAGCCCTCCCTTCAGCTCTGCTTCCTAGAGTAGGGCTTCTCAGACTTTACCATGCAGAGGAGCTTCACGGGGATCTTAAAGATTCTGGTTCGGTGGGTCCAGCACTCCTGACAAGGCTCCAGGTGATGCTGATGCAGGACCTGGTCCACGATGACTCAGGTAGATGAACCCAGGATGCGGTCCCCAGGGGATGGTGTTTGAGGTGGTCTCTAGCGATGCTGAGCAGTGGAGAGGATGCTACTGCATAGAGGCCAATATTGGGGTCTGCACTGGTTTCCTGGGGCTGCTTAATAAAGCTCCATGAAGCTGGATGTTTTGCACAACAAAAAATGTGTTCTCTCGCAGGTCTGGAGACCAGAAGTCCAAAATTAAGACGTCATAGAGACTACTTCCTGCTGGAAGCTCTCGCCTCTCTCCTGGGTTCTGCCCCTGATCCTTGATGTTCCCTGGTTTGTAGCTGCATCTGTCTCTTCCGATCTCTGCCTCTGTCTTCATGTGGCTTTCCTTTCATGTGTCTCCAAATTTCCTTCTCCTTATAAGAACACCAGACATTGCACTGCGGACCCCTGCTAATTCAGCAAGACTGCATCTTAACTTGAAGTCCTTGGCGAAGACCCTATTTCCAAATGAGGTCCCATTCATAGGTCCTGGGGGTGAGGGATTCAACGTCAGTTTTTCAAGCGATGTAACTCAATCCCCTTCTTGGGCCCAAGGTTATGCTGCCATTCCAGAGTGGAGCCAAGATGCAAACACACGGCTGTTGTCTCTTCCATCCTGCTGCTGCTCTGGGGGGAAGCAGGAGCCTCAGGAGATGAGATGGAGACCCCCCCACCTCAAACTGAAGGTGTGGAGGCGGAGACTGGGCACCCCAAGAAAATCAGTTGATCCTACAACCCCAGTTGCAGCAAAACATTTTATATTGTGGAAGCTGTCATTCCCAGGGACACCCCAGGGAACTAGTTGTGTGTCTTATTCCCAGTCTCCGGAGGTAGATGCAGATAGAGAGAAAGCGTCGTATCAGAACTAACTTAAACATGCAAACCTCGGGACCTCCCTGGTGATCGGTGGTTAAGAATCCACCTCCCAATGCAGGCGACATGGGTTCAATCCCTAGTCTGGGAGGACCCCACAAGCCACGGAGCAACTAAGCACCACAGTACTGAACCCACACACCCAGAGCCCGTGCTCGGCAACAAGAGGAGCCCCCGCAGCAAGAAGCCTGCTCACCCCAGTGAAGAGGAGCCCTTGCTGGCCGCAACTAGAGAAAGTCCACGCGAGGCAGTGAAAACCCAATGCAGTCAAAAATGAGTAAGTAAATTTTAAAAAATGCAAACCTCTATCAACTAGCTGACATCTCTCCATACAGACACTGATATTCAGGTAGGAATATTTTCAACCATGCTTAACAGAAAATCTGGTTTATAGCAGCTTGACAAAATAGGAAATCAATTTTTTCTCACATAACAACGAGAATCCCAGCAGCTACCATTTACCTATAAATTACTCTACCCCGAGTACGCCAAGTGTTCTGTGTAGATTACTCAATTTAATTCTCGCAGCAGCCTATGCATATATATTGCTATTGTTGTTACTACTTCTCCATGTCTAGACTAGGATATTGGGAGTAAGTTTTGGGGCCAGGTTCACAGAGCTGGTAGGTGGTAGCGGTCAGCTCTGGAGGAGACAGTCTGGCTGCGGTGAGTGCCCTAGCGCCGCGAGGAAGGTCAGGGGCAAGGCCTCCCGGAGCCAAGGCTGCAGGCGTCCTCCCCGAGGCCATCGGGGCTCCTCTGCCTTCTTCCTCAGCATCCTCATGATTAGCTCCCCAACTCCAGCATCCCGCTTGCTTCTTGGGCTGAGGAATGGGATGTGTTCTTGAAAGCCCTTTCTCGAAATCTCCACACGGTGCAGATTCTCCTTGTTGAGAACTGCATCACCGCCCACCCTCACTCCCACCCCCAGGTACAAAGAGAAGGAAGGTCGCTCTGCCCCTAGTGGTCCAGGGGTCCTCTTGAGAGGAGGAGAGAAAAGGGGGATCACGGGCAGGACACTAGTGGTGTCTTTCTCTCTCCATCAGGACACAGTGGGTGATGCTGTAGTAATAAGCAAGCCCAAGATGCCAGTGGTTCCTGGCTGTGCCCGTAACCACCCTGGAACGCAGGGCCCTCTGCTCCTCAGCTCTGCTCTGTCTGACCTGAAAGCAGCTACCGGACCAGCCCCTGTGATGAAGCACACACTGGCTCCTCAAGCCATCTCCTGGGATGGCCATGTGCCACTTCGCTCTGGCTCCTTTGGCGGAAGCAGATCATATGGCCACACTTTACTTCAAGTGGTGGGAAGGACAGCGCCACCACATGCTGGCAACAAAGACAGCCGGAAGTCACGGGGTTGCATTCGTGGCCAGGGCCCCACCAGAGGGCTGAACTGGAGCTCACCTCCAAGGCACTGATATGGTGCCTGCATTTCCAGGCTGGATTATCATGAGAACGAAACAAGATAAGACTTCCCACATGGCTCAGCGGTAAAAGAACCCACCTGCCAAGCAGGAGATGCAAATTTGATCCCTGGGTTGGGAAGATCCTCTCGAGAAGGAAATGGCGACCCACTTCACTTCTCTTGCCTAAAACAATCACATGGACAGAGGAGCCTGGCTGGCCGCAGTCCATGGGGTCATGAAGAGTTGGACATGACTTAGTAACAACTCCAACAATGGAGAGGAAATTCCCTGAAGCCCACACTGGAATTCCTGGTCCCTGGCTTGTCTAGGAAGGTGCACATGCTCTGAGCCTTGGCAGCACCAGGCTGCCACCTGCCCTTCGTCCTCCTTCAGCCCCTGCCATGTCCCTCACTTGGCCCCCTTGCAAGTCCCTAAGTAATCCAGGCACGTTTCTGATTCAAGCTGTTGGTACTGGCGATCCCAGAGCAGCCCTCTGTCTGGATCAGTCTTCCACCTGATGGTCTCATGGCTTCCCCTATGCAGTTGTCAACTCCTGAGAGCGGCCTTTCTGAGCTGTCATGTGGACCAGGCGACCCCGTCATGCTGGAGCCCTCCCCCGCTTCATCATAGCCCTCATCTCGTCTGGACTTTCTACTAGACGTTTGTTTATTTTTAAACCCATCTCCCTCGAAATCAGAGACCTGAACATTGGTGGCTCCTAGAACATTCTTGTACTGGTTTGAATGGCTCTTGTCCCTGGATGCATGTCCCTCCCAGAGCCTCAGAAGTTGGAAAATAGGAAACCACCCCATTTGGAAATAGGGTGGTTGCAGATGTAATGAGTTGAAGAGGTCGAAGTGGAGGAGGGTGGGTCCTGAATTTAAATATGACTTATGTCCCTATAAGGAAAGGAACATTTGGCCTCAGAAACACAGGGAAGAAGCAGTGTGACTGTGGAGTTGCAGGGCTGGGGAGATGCTGACACGAGTCAGTCAGCACTGAAGATCACTGGCCATACCAGAAGCTAAGAGGCAAAGAATGATCTTCTCCTATGGCCTTCAGACAGAGAGAGTGGCCCTGACAATGCCTTGATTTTGATTCTTCTGGCTTCCAGAACTGTGAGAGAATACATCTGTTGCTTTAAGTCATCCAGTTGGGGAAACTAATACATTTCTCAATAAATACTGTTGGATAGATGGATGAGTGCATGGATGGATGGATGGATGGGTGGGTGGGTGAATGGATGAGTAGATGGATGGATGGATGGATGGGTGGATTGGTGGGTGGATGGGTGGATGGGTGGGTGGATGGATGGATGGCTGGATGGGTGGACTGGGGGGTGGATGGATGGATGGCTGGATGGGTGGACTGGGGGGTGGATGGATGGATGGCTGGATGGGTGGACTGGTGGGTGGATGGCAAATGAACACATAGCACATCATATAGTGGTTTGTAATGACCCGTTGACTTGGAGCCCCCTGCTGTGTGCTGTTCGGGGACACAGGTCATGTCCTTCCATCCAGGTGTCTCTGGCACATGATCAGCCGTGACACATCTGCTGAGCCAATGCCTGTGGGGATCTGAGCAAGCAGTGCTGGTGACCAGGAAGCTCAAATAAAAGATCTGCCTTATAAAACATGGCAGAAATCGCACCCTGAGCCTCGAGGCGTGGTGGGAAAGGAGCGTGGGAACCCGTTCTGTTCTGTTCTGTTCTGTTCTGACCATCCCTGGCCGCCTGCAGGCAGCAGGAAGAGAGGAGGCCCCAGGGAGGGAGATTGTGAGCAAAGGCGTAGGCACAGGGGCCGCAGGCCAGTTTGCCAAGGCCGTGTGAGGGCGGCCTCTGCCCCAGAAGTGGGACCAGGGCAGCACTTTCTCTCCGGGCTGCAGGTACTGGCGAGGAGTTTCCTGGAAACCATTGTGATATTTCAGACTGGGCCCTCGAGGCCTTCTTGGAACCTTCTGACAGTCAGCGGCAGCCTCATCCACACAATGAGAGCACTGTTGGTCCTGACGGTTTTGCTTTTTGGTTTGGGGGTCTTTTTTTTTGTCGTTAATCAAAAGTCTCTTGCCTTGAAATTTAATCATCCAAAATCATTTTTTCAAAGTCCCTTAGAAATTAGCACCCCAGTAGATACAGCTGATGTTTTTGAACTGGAAATCAAGAAATCTATCCTGGAGGAGGCAGTGAGCCGGGATGCTTGGGAGGAAAAAAAAGTTCCCTTCACTCCCCAGGTGAACTTGGTACCTAGATGTTCAAGGGGAGGGCACCGCAGAGGGCAGCGGGCCTGTGGGTTTGCAGTTCATGGCCTGCAGTCGCTCACCCTGAGCTCTGCCCTTTCAGAAAGGACGGGCCACACCCAGGGTTGGGATTAGTCAAACATCTTTTCAAATGTTTTGGGTTCAGCAAAACCCCACAGCTATTTGCCAAGTTATTTTTCGTTTAATTATGAAACCTGGGTGTCCTCCAAGGGAAATTTAATCCTCATGTTTCTGATTCATCTCTACTTAATTCATCCACAGGCTTTATGAGCACTGGCTGGTGTCTGAGCCGCCTTCGGAATCTCCTGAAAGGCTTTCCTCGCCGCCCCCCCCTCCCCTGCTCGCCCCCTTGTAAACAGGAAGTTGAAATTTGCCAACACTGAGTGAACCTGAACACCACAAGGACCGAGCTCGGCTTGAAATCCAGGACCCTGGAATTTCAAAAGGGTTCTTGGGGGTCCAAACATCCCCTCCCCTGCTCTTGTGAGCAGTTTCAGCAGCAGAGTGACCACAGGAAGGAAAAAAATGCAGGATGCTAGGAGACACGCATCTGTGCTCTGGAGGGAGCACTCACGGGCCAGGAGGTGCTGGGTCCTGGGGTCTCAGTGGCCGGCAGGGCCAGTTTTAGGCCAGAGGCCGGGGTGATGGGTCTGGCAGTCTTGCCTCATTTCGGGCCTTGTTCCTGGGGCTTGGATCGGAGCCGAGATACATGGGAAAAGGAGTTGCCCAGGCCCACTTGGTCTGCCCCTACGCTCAGTCCTCACCCAGGATCCAGAGACCCTGCCCTCCCTTCCCACCTCTAGACCCCCTTCTTTCTCCTTCCAGGCTGACGGTCGACTATGGGCCCACTCACCTACCAGCCCCCTGAGGAGGTCTCACCTCCTCCAGGAAGCCTTTCCAACCTCTGGAGCCCCTGTGACTTTCTCCTCTCCTGGCTGCTGCTATTTGGTCACCAAATGATGCGCTCAGAGTGCTGCCAACGTGGTACAGTGGCCAGTGGACCAGGCAACCAGAGACTAAGATCCTCCACTGCTGGGTCCCCGACTCCCTGGAGGACTTGTCTCTCTGGGCCTCGGTTTCCTACCCTGTAAAGCTGAGGTGGGGGACTTCCCTGGTGGTCCAGTGGCTAAGACTGCGCTCCCAGTGCAGGGGGCCCAGGTTCCATCCCTGGTTGGGGAACCAGATCCCACATGCAACAACTAGAGATCACGTATGTGACAACTGGGGCCCGTTCAAACAAATACATAAAGACAGACAGCTGCTCAGTCCTGTCTGACTCTTTGCCACCCCATGAACTATAACCCACCAGCCTCCTCTGTCCGTAGGATTTCCCAGGCAAGAATACTGGAGTGGGCCGCCACTTCCTTCTCCAGGGGATCTTCCTGGACCAGGGATTGAACCTGCGCCTCCTGCATTGGCAGTCAGATTCTTTACCACACACCACCTGGGAAGCCCACATACAAACATACATAAATATTAAACAAAACAAAACAAAACCCAAACAAGGTGGGAGGCCTTGGAGGACGTGATCATTCCATGAATCTGAAAGTGAGATGCTCTGGTCCAAGTTGAGGGCCTTGACAACACGGCCTTCCCTGTCTGAGATGACATGGTTCTGTGGCTCACATGTCAGCATACCAAGGCCGCTAAATGGACCCTCAGCCCACCGGCTGCCATGCTGGAACATGGCTCTGGTGGAGGACATGTGACGTTGCCACAAGACGTGGCTCATCCCCAAGATTTCAGCTGGGGCTGGGGTGTGACCAGGGGCCAGGGTTCGGTGGGGAGATGCCTGTCTGGTCTGGCTGGTTCCATCTGGCGTGAAAGACAGTGGCGGCAGAGGACAGGTTTCAAAGGTTCTGCTCTCTCAAAGGTGAACAGTGCCAGCAATATTGTCAGTGCAGAGAAAAGAGACCAGGCGGTGCATGTGTGTGTGTGTGCATGCACGTGTGTGCGCACACATGTGGTTTGGGAGAAAGGGAGGGGAGAAGGGTAGGTGGGGGAGCCCCCCAAGACATTCCCCAATATCTGCAGTGCATGGCTTCATAGGAGTGGTAGTTTTCCTACACAGACGGGTTTGCCTGAAGACCTGGAGCTGGGTCCTCCTGAGCAGAGTCTACAGGAACCGAGAAAGCCTGCCCGGCGCCCAGCAGCCACTTGGGCTGGCACTCTCTGCCCCCAGGGGATTCCCACGGAGCTGCCGAAGCCCGGGTTTGGGAGGTGAGGCCACCGGGCCTCCTTGCCAGCCCATGCCTGGGCTCTGGCTCAAGGCCAGGGCGGCCGCCTAGAGCTTTCCTTTCAGGGCAAGCTGCTGTATTCCCAGAGTGGGAGCTGGGTCCTTGGAGGGAGGGAGGGAGCTGGCAGCCAGCACTCAGAAAGAGGCATCTCTTTCCTATCTGTTCCATGTATTTGTTGGTGGAAGCTGGGCTGGGTGTGTGTGGGGGGAAGGGGGGTGGAGTACTCTGGTTTTCTGCCCCTTCTCTGAGATTCTGGTCAGGCGATGCTCCAGAGAGGGGTCTTCAGTCTTGGAGGGGGGCTGTCTAGAGCTCTGAGAGTGGAGGATGGCCCCCTAAAGACACACAGGGTCCCTGGGAGGCACAGAACTTTGCTGCCCAGCTTCAGCATTCTGCCCAGGGTGGCTCAAGGCTTTGGGGGCGCCTCAGACGTCAGCCCCCTGCTTTCTCCCGGGCAGGGCCCTGTGGTCTGAGGATCCTGTCCACTGGCTGATAGCTCTTACGTTGGACTCAGCAGCACTCTGGCCTTGTAGAAACTTCAGTATGATCTTCCATTTATTCATTCAATCTTACTTCTCTACTGAATTTTGGGGGTGCTTTCCCAGGTGGTGCAGTGGCAAGGAATCCACCTGCCAATGCAGGAGACCTGGGTTCCATCCCTGGGTCGGGAAGATCCCCTGGAGGAGGAAATGGCAGCCCACTCCAGTATTCTTGCCTGGAGAATCCCATGGACAGAGGAGTCCACGGGGTCGCAAAGAGTCAGGCCTGACTGAGTGACTCAGCGCGCACACACGCAAGTTTAAGTTTTTGAATGGCTGATGTGTTTCCGTGGTTGGGAAATCTGAAAGCAAGCCCCGCGGTGGAGCCCCCGCCCCCACCTGGCTCCCCCCCTCATCTGACCAGGGCCGCGTGCACTTCCCAGCAGACGCCCCTCTGCCCCTCCATCCTTCCCAGCAGGTGCAGATCTGTCACCTCGGGCACCTTGCATTGTCCTCGCCACACCCGGCTGGGGGCCCTTAGTGTCTTTGACGTGGATGTGGCCTGCAGGCGGGTTCTGATGGCGGCTCAGGGCTGGGGAGAGGTGTAGACCCACGGCAGCAGGTATCCAGGCCGGGTAAAGTCAGGCCCCCGCCTCTGTCTCTGAGGTGGGTCCAGGGCCTCCCTCCCTGGACATGTCCCATCTGGGGCTTCAGTCTGCTGGCCCTGGGTTGCCTGTGAGTCAGGAATTTTTATGCCTGGGAACTTCCTGCTTGAGTCTGTACCTTCCCAGCTCTGCCTCCTCTCACCGAGTTCTCTTTGCAGATTATTTCATCCCAGCGAGAAGGGGCCAAGCATGTTCTGCAGGGTCTTCATCAGCTACATGTCCCTTCTGCTGGTTCTGACCCCCAGGAAGAAAGGGGGCCACTGCACAGCCTGAAGGACCACACACCACCTCCCACACGCCACCCCACCCCTGGCAACCACCCTCCTACCGTCTGCTTCTATGTATCCAACTTTCTTTGCTGTCCTTCAGTCGCTAAGCCGTATCTGTTTGCGACCCCGTGAACTGCAGCACGCCAGGTCTGTCCTTCACTATCTCCCAGAATTTGCTCAGACTCACGTCCATGGAGTCGGTGATGCCATCCAACCACCTTATCCTCTGTTGTCCCCTTCTCCTTCTGCCCGACATCTTTCCCAGCATCAGGGTCTTTTCCAAGACTCTTGAGAGTGGACCGCAAGGAGATCCAACCAGTCCATCCTGAAGGAGATCAGTCCTGGGTGTTCACTGGAAGGACCGATGTTGAAGCTGAAACTCCAATACTTTGGCCACTTGATGAGAAGAGCTGACTCCTTTGAAAAGACCCTGATGCTGGGAAAGATTGAGGAAATACATTCACACTGTTGTGATTTTAGCTCTTACTTTCTGGATCCCAGTCATCCTGACAGGTACCCCATTGTGGATTTCTTTGTTTTGTTTTGCATCTTCCTGATGCTTAGTGATGCTGAGCACATTTTCATGAGCCTGTTGGCCATCTGTATTTCTTTGGGGAAATGTCTATTCAGGTCTTTCCCCCCAAGCTGCACAATCTCACTTCTATGAAATCGAAAGGAAGCTGAACACACAGAAGCGGGGGTAGGATGGTGGTTGCCGGGGGGTAGGGTGGCGTGTGGGGAGATGGTGACCTGAGGGAACAAACTCAGGCTTACGTGGGATGACTAAATCTGGAGATCTGGTGTGCATCCTGGGAGCAGAGTCAACAATCCTGTCCTGAATATGGGAAATCTACTAGGAGAGTGGATTTCAGGTGTTCTCACCACAAAGAAGACAGAGAACCGTGTGGGAGACAGTGTTAATTACTTGACTGTCCTAATCATTTCACTCTGTCTGTGTCAAACCATCAGGTGCACCATTTTTGTTTCAAAACCTCCGCTAAGCTCCCACTCCTCCCGCCCCCAGCTCCTGGCGCCCACCCTCCTATTGCACGTCCCTATGAATTTGACTCCCCTGGGGACCCCCGCAGTGGAGCCGGACACCATTTGTCCTTTCTTGACTGGCTTACTCCACTCAGTAGAATGTCCTCAAGGTTCATCCACTTTGGTTGGAACCAGAGTCATCATCCAAAGGAACCTTGCATGGGTCTCCCAGTGTAACAGTTAGGAAGGAAATCGGGGGGCCTGGAGCCCCTCTCACTTACCCCCACCCCAGGGAGGCCCTGGAGGCTCTTCCACAAAACCCCGGGGCTCCAGGAAACTGCAGGAGATACCCCCGGATTAATGACGGGCTGAGAGGAGCCCCAAGGCCCCTGAGACAGGCTGGGTGCTCGGGGCCCAGAGAACAGAGCCGAGGCCTCCAGGCTGTCCCCGCAGGTGACTGAGCAGCTCTGATAAGCCTCCGCAAGGCCGGGCTGGTGGCTGATAACAAAGTGGCCTGTCCCGGGGGTCAGGGCACCGACAGCTTGCTTTTGAACCAGGGACCGGAGGTGGGGTGATCCCATTCCAGGGCTGGGGGATGGGCAGGAAGGGCCTCTGGACCTTGTTCTTGCCCCAGATGTTGGGGTGTGTGTGTGTGTGTGGGTGCGTGCCTGTGTGCTCCAGGCCTCCTCCCGCCCACATGCGCTGTGCCCCTCAGCCTGCCCCTCCTCCCCGCCCTCCCGTCTCAGCCCTGCCCGTCCTGAGCTCCTGGAGGCCTGGGGGCGGGTGGCTCCCTCCCAGCTGCCCCAGAGCCTGGCGCTCAGAGCTGGGCTCAGGAAAGCTGGACATGCATTCAGTCCTTCTTCGGTCCAGCTCATTCACTCAGCATCGTGGCTGTGTTCCTCCTCTGTTCTAGGCGCGGGATGCGGCAGGGAACAGGGCCCGGGGTGCGCCTTCTCTCTGGAGAAAGGCTGTGGCCGAGGCAGACCCGTACGTGGCTCCTCAGTGGGTGAGCACAGAGGAGTGTGAAGAGGGCTGCGGAGAGTGCGGGTGGGGCCGGCACTGTTCTGGATACACGGGCCTCGGATGCCTCCCCTGCCCCCAAAGGGAGGCCGGACAGGGACCCCAGGGCGAGTGGGAGAGTGCCCTGGCCGGGGGCCTGCAGGTGCAAAGGCCGGGGGGCAGCTCTGTGGTTGGCGTCCCTGAGGGACAGCGGCGGCGGCCTGGCTGGGGGGAGCAGGGTGCAGACGTTCAGGGGCCGGGGGACCCTAGCAAGGCCTCTGCTGTTGTCTAGTCCCTGAGTCACATCCGACTCTTTGCGACCCCAGGGATTGTAGCCCGCCAGGCTCCTCTGTCCACGGGATTCTCCAGGCAAGATGTCAGAGCAAGTAGCTGTGCCCTCCTCCAGGGGATCTTCCTGACCCAGGGGTCCAACCTGTGTCTCCTGCGCTGGCAGGCGGGTTCTTTACCGCTGAGCCTCCAGGGACGCCCCTGGGTCTGTTCTAATCGAGCAGTTGTTTTAAATGTTTTTTTTTTGTGTGTGTATGAGTATTTCTTTTTTTTTTTCATTTATTTTTATTAGTTGGAGGCTACTAAATGTTTAAGGGACTGAGCCAGACTCCTCCAGCAGGTCCCCGGGGCCACATGTTAACCCTTTGGTTGCTGGATCGGGGTAGATTCTGGGGGCTCCTCCGAGCACAACGGGGTGATGACTCCTGGGACACAGGGTTGTATTCCAGCCTTCTGCATTGCCACCCTGTGCCTCAGGGATGAGGAGGTGTGACCGAAGTCACTTCTGCCTGGTGCTTCTGGGAACCCAGAGGGTCCTGGGCTTGCTGGCCCGTGACCTGGCTGCAGTCACTTTCCCCCTCCACCCCATTGCCTTATCTGAATAAAGAGCTTTATTCTGTCAGTCATCTTGAAGACTGAGAGTTGAATGAGGCAGGGAACCGGCATCTAGAAGGTGCTCAGGCACTGGGGCACCGCCCCACCCCCACCCCAGCTCCTTAGCAGGGATGGTGGGAAACCTACCACCCGTCCTCTGGCCCCTAGGACGGGGAGAGGGCCAGCGTTCCCAGAACAAACCCAGGCTCCAGTTATCTAGTTATCTATCTACCCGGCCACACATCTATTTATTTTCAACTCTAACATCTTCTCATCAGGGAGGCACCAAGGAGGAAAAAAAGTGAAATCGATACGGGGTCCTTTTCAAGTGGGGAGCCGGCTGCCTGTGGCCTCGGGAGTGAGGATGCTGTCTGATCTCCTTCCAGAGCGTGGGTGCCCTGGGGCTTTGCGGAGCATCTTCTGCCATCCCTCCCCACCCCAGGCCAGCCACCTCCGTCCTTCCCACATCAGGGGAAGGCTTCAAAGTCACAGCAGCACTCTGCAATTGGAAACACGCATGTTTTGCAAAGTATCAATTTAGCCGTCTGTTCAGTTGGTCAGGCTGTGCAGGCCAGCTGGCTGAATGCCTGTGCGGGAATGCTCCGTGTCCTGGAGAGTGGTAGGCCCGGGTTCGAATCCTGGGTTTGACGCTGACAAGCTCAGGGGCCTTGGACAAGTCCGTGCCCCATGCTGGGCCCTGCTTTCTCGCGCAGCTGAAAGTTGATGGGAAACCACCCAGGAGCCACTGGGTGATCTCTTGGCCACTCGGCATGGTCAGATTCAATTTCTGTTGTGGCAGATTTCACGTCCTTGCAGGAGACAAAAAAAAAAATAAATGTAAGATGGTAACAGTGGTGGGTTCTGCTAAGGAGATGTCCTTGGAGCTCTGGGGAGTTAGCCATGCGGGGAGGTCAGTGTCTCAGGCTTCCCAGAGAAATTGGCAATTTAGCTGAGCTCTGGAGGGCCTCTCTGGTGGCTCAGCAGTAGAGAACCCGCCTTCAATGCAGGAGGCCCACGTTCGGTCCCCGGGTTGAGAAGATCCCTGGAAAAGGGAATGGCAACCACTCCAGTATTCTTGTCTGGAGAATTCCATGGACAGAGGAGCCTGGCGGGCTACAGTCCATGGTGTCGCAAAGACTAAGCGACTAACACACACACTGGAGGATAAACAGGGATGGACCAGGCGTGCAAAGGCCCTGAGGCAGGAGGGAGCCGGGAGTGAGGATCTGTGCACGGGGCTGGAGGAGGCGTGGGGGCCCCTGGAGGGTGTGCGGGGTCAGGGCCTGAGGCATGGGCAGCGAGGGTGGGAAGCTGCTGGGCTGACCCAGTTTATGGCATGTACACCCAGGTTCTGGATTTCGCTGAGGCATCCCCTGCTCTGGACACTGTGTAAATTGGACAGTATGAGGTCCTTTGCAACCAGCGTCTTTCACTCAGCTTTGTGTTTAGTTACAGCTGTTGAAGCAGGTTGGTGATGCATTCAGGGTGCCTCCGGGAAGTGCTGCCTGGAGCAAGGCTGGCGTTCTGGTTTCCCAAGGAGCTGGAGCCAAGCTGTCCGCGTGTGCCAGGCGAGCTTGCCCCCTGACCTTGGGACCCTGCAACTGCCTCCTGACACCCCCGTGCTCCTCCCTCTTGGGGGAACGGAGCCCAGCTCCCTCCTGTGAGGCCCACAGCCCGTTTCCACCCTCTGGAGCCTGGGGCTGTGTGTTAGAGGAACCGTCCAGGGCGGGGACACCCTGACACTCAGACGCGCCTCTCATTTCCCCCAACTTAAACAGCTGGTTTGTTTGACTTGGTCTGAGCAGGTGCATCTGCAGACCCAAGGTCAGGGTGACTCTGAGAGCCACGTCAACCGTGGTCCTTCAGGCCCACTGGATCCCAGAGGGAGGGGGCGGGGGGCGGGGGGCAGGTTGTGGCACATTCCTCCTCTTCTGTTTGTTTTTTGGCTGTGCGGGATCCGAGCCCCGTTTCTATCAGAACATTCCTCAGCTCACCAGTCTTGGTGGACCTTTGATGCAGGGGCTGGTGTTGCTGAGGCAGGGGCCGCTGTGGACGAGGGTGGCGGGGCTGGGGCTGGGCGTGGAGGGGGAGCCACGCCCTCCTTCCAGAGGCTTCCCGGGGCTGTGGTGACTTCTAGAGACAGGTTCCCTGCTGCCTCTCCGAGGCTGTGTCTGTGGCCCGGCGTCCGCGTGGAGCATCTCCAGCAGGCGTCTCTTCCGTGAAGTGCTTCCAGGCCAGGCTTCTCGGGGAGGACAGGTTGCTTTGAGCCTGAAGGGACGCACCAAGGGGTTGCAGAGAAACCGCGGCGATGGAGCTAAAGGGAAACCCGGGCTGAGCCTGGGGTCGGCAAGCACATCTCGGGCTTCGCGAGGACGGGGATGAATGCAGGGCTGGGGGACCCTCCAGAGAGTGAGGTTTCAGCTGCAGGAGGAAAACCTTCCTCACAGCTGAAGGTCCCCAAATGGGTGGCAGGCTGTACAGGTAGTGAGGCTCCCATCCCCAGGGCTATTCTAGCAGAGGCTCATCCTCTACCAGGAATTCCTCCGTCTATTCAGGCCAGCTCCCTCTCCTCTATGAGATCAGGGTGTTGGCTCAGCTCTCACACAGCCTCAGCATGCTGGCCCTGACATCAGCCAGCACTCGGTCTGGCCATGGTAGTGCCCTGGTCTCCCTGACCTTGCCACAGCTCTGTGAACAGGGCGCTCCACGTCAGGGGACCTCGCTCACTAAGATACGCACCCCGAAGAGAGGCTGGAGGGGCCCGTGTCCTCATGGGAGACGGCTTTGCCATCTGGCTTGGAGAGGCCTTTCCTGAGGATGGGGTTGGTGCCAGGGTGAGAAAGTGGGAAATTCATAGGAGAAGAAAACCTCTTGCTTTGCCCTGTTCTGTTTGGGTGGATCTTCGTCACTAGCACACGGCTGTCCTTGGGCCTGGGCTCTGGATACGTGACATCTGTCCCCCCGGGAACCTCCCCAGTCTCCCCCCCTTGCATCCTCAACCTGCCTCCTGCCTCCCTCAGGAGTTCCCCGTCCCCAAAATCACTTTTGAGGGAACCCCAGGCCTTCCCCGCAGCCTCCAGCATGACACCCAGAGGTCCGAATCACAGTCTAGGAGCGCGGAGCCTGGAGCGCAGGGCTGGGGTCTGGGCGGAGACAAAGGAGGATGCTGTGAGTGAGCAGCGATCCGTGCAGGGGGGTCTAGCCCACGCTTGTTGGAAGGAGAAAGGAAGGAAGGAGGCAGAGAAAGAGGAAATGAAGGCGGGAACCGCTCCCAGAAATGCTACCTAGACGAGACTTGCACACACCTTGGCGGGCAGGAAGCACTCTGCCAGCTCAGGGGGGCTGGCTGGGCAGTCTGGCTCGGCAGGGTCTGGTGCAAAGGTTCTCCTAGCAGTCCACCAGTCAGCCCGGCTGGGCAGGAAACCGTTCCGGCCCCCGGGCCCTGCGTTCCTCACATGTGTAGGACGCTGGTGGGCAGACTCTGGGTGGGGGAGAGGGGCGACGGGTTGCCACAGAGCGGGGCGTGTGCAGACTGCAGACGAGGGCCTGGAGGAGGCGAAGGACCATCCAGTCGATGCATGAGGCCCGGCTCTGAAGTGCTCGGGCTCCCTGGCAGGACTCACGGGCACGAAGGGGCAGGTCCAGTTGTACAGTGTCCTTAGATCAGTTTCTGATTTTGAGCATCACATGGATCAAACAACTCAGCAACTGAAGACACACCCATTGTGTGTAGTTGTAGTTCAGTCACTCACTCATGTCCGACTCTGTGACCCCATGGACTGCAGCATCCAGGCTTCCCCGTCCTTCACTATCTCCTGGAGCTTGCTCAGACTCAGTCCATTGAGTCGGTGATGCCATCCAACCATCTCACCCTCTGACACCCCCTTCTCCTCCTGCCCTCAGTCTTTCCCAGCATCAGGGTCTTTTCCAATGAGTCAGCTCTTTGCATCAGGTGGCCAAAGGATTGGAGTTTCAGCTTCAGCATCAGTCCTTCCAATGAATATTCAGGAGTGATTTCCTTTAGGATGGACTGGTTGGATCTCCTTGCAATTCAAGGGACTCTCAAGAGTCTTCTCCAGCACCACAGTTTGAAAGTATCGTGCATGTTAGGTGGATCCGTCTTGAAGGCAAGTGCCCCACGATTGGCAGGAACACTGTCTCTGCCACCTCTGAACACAAAGGCCAAGAGAGTACCCCACTCTGACCCTACCATCTGTGTTTCCCTGGGGATCCCAAACGTGTCCTTGCATTTTGGGGTAGTCTCAGGGGTCTCCCATGTGATGGGCAATGCAGGTCTCAGGGACCTTGGGGTACCCGGGAGGCTGCTGTTAGATTAAAGCCTTGTGCTCTTGTCTGTTCAGCCAGAAAGGTAAGGCACGAGAGTGTACAGGGCGGGCGCTCCCTGGGGCCTCACAGGCGCGCTCCTGCCTTGTTGACTGGGCTTCCTGCACCTGCAGGCGTCCAGGGCTGCGGGGTGGATGGGCTGCAAACCCTGACCCGCAGAGAATGCTCTGGCCTGGGACTGAAAACCCCGAAGGCACCTCCATCTCCCCCACGTGTTTCCGCTCAGACCCCAACCCCCAGCTCACGTGAGGAGGCCCCAGGCTAAGAAGGCCAAGTCCCACTGCCCCGCCCCTGACGACTGGCACTTCCTCGTGGCCAGGCAGACCTATCAGTCACAGCGCCCCTCCCAGTGGGCACCCTGACCCCCCACTGCTGGTCTGCTTCCATCTCTCTGCCACAGAGTCGGGACAGCCAAGGATGCAGCTTTGGGGTCTGACAGAGGAGTGAGCGAATTCGCTTTGCCATTTGCCAATTGACTGGGCAAGTTAGTGGCTAATTTTAAGCATGACTTTGATCTTGACGAAGGCAAATGACACTTGGGAAGTTGATGAAATCTGGACAATAATCGTGGCAAGTCCCACGGACTTCTGCAGGGGCCTTTGGCGCTTACATAAGGCACCATCGAGAAGTCAATGCTGCGTCTGCTTCGGCGACTTGGATGGCACTACAGGACCCCGGGTGTGGGCGGCAGCGACACGTGGCTTTCTCCCCATGGCATCCTCTCCCCGCCTGTGTCCAACAACCCTTGTCCTGTTGTTGGATCAGGGCCGCCCCTGTCCAGCATTAATCCAGCACACGTGTTAGCCGCTCAGTCGTGTCCAACTCTTTGAGACCCCGTGGACTATAGCCCCCAGGCTCCTCTGTCCATGGGATTCTCCAGGCAAGAAGACTGGAGTAGGTTGCCATGACCTCCTTCAGGGATCTTCCTGAACCAGGGATCAAACCTGGATCCCTTGCATTGCAGGCGGATTCTTTACCGTCTGAGCCACTAAGGAATCCAGCACGACCTTCCCTTAGCTTTATGCATCTTAATTTCACAGTATTACATCGGCAAAGACTTTTTTCCAAATGAGGTCACATTCACAGGTTCTGAGTGTTAAGATTTGAACATATCCTTTGGGGGGACACACCTGTCAGACCAAGATGGCCGGGCTGGTCCAGGAAGGGCTGAGCTGCAAGCTGACCCTACACCTCCAGCCCCATGTCTGCCTACTGTCCGTTCATGCCGAAACTCTGCCCATTCAGGCAATGAACAGTCCAAAAATAAAGTAAAAAACCATTCCATTCACAGAAGTATCAAGAAGAATAAAATGCTTAAGAGTAAATTTAATGAAAGAAGTTCAAAGAACTACAAAATTGCTGAAAGAAATTTAAGAAGATCTAAGTAAATGGATTTTATTTTCTTGAGCTCCAAAATCACTGCTGATGGCTACTGTAGCCATGAAATTAAAAGATGCTCGCTTCTTGGAAGGAAAGCTATGACAAGCCTAGACAGCATATTAAAAAGCAGAAATATCACTTTGAGGCAAAAGGTCCATCTAGTCAAAGCTATGATTTTTCCAGGAGTCCTGTACATATGTGAGAGTTGGACCATAATGAAGGCTGAGCACTGAAGAATTGATGCTTTTGACCTGTGGTCTGGAGAAGATTCTTGAGAGTCCCTGGGACAGCAAGGAGATCAAATCAGTCAATCCTAAAGGAAATCAGTCCTGAATATTCATTGGAAGGACTGAAGCCGACGCTGAAGCTCCAATACTTTGGCCACCTGATGCAAAGATCTGACTCATTAGAAAAGACCCTGATGTGGGAAAGATCGAGGGCAGGAGGAGAAGGGGGTGACAGAGGTTGAGACGGTTAGACAACATCACTGACTCAATGGACATGAGTTTGAGCAAGCTCTGGGAGATGGTGAAGGACGGGGACAAATGAATCCTAAAATTGATATGGAAATGCAAGGGACCCAGAAGACCCCATCTTGAGAAAGAAAGTCAGAATGACAGAGCCCACACTCCTTGTTTCAGATTCACTACAAGGCTTCGGTGATCAGGACTGTGGCACTGGCATAGTGAGAGATATTTAGACCAGGGAAACAAAATAGAGTCCAGGAACAAATTCATCTGTATTAGATCAATTGCATTTTGAGCAGGCTACTGAGATTATTCAACGGGGAAAATATTAGTCTTTTTCATACAGGGAATAACTGTATATTCACCCACAAAAGAATGAATTAAGACCCCACTTCACACCATATGCAAAAATTAATGTGTGTCAAAGACACACATAGAGTTAAAACTTTCAAACTCCTCCAAGAAAAGAGAGGAGAACTTAGATTCTTAGATATGATACCAAAAATACAAGTAACCAAAGAAAAATAAGATAAACTGGACTTCATCAAAAGGAAAAACTCATGTATGCCATACAGTTCTATTAAGAAAATGAAAGGATGACTCACAGAAAATATTTACAAATCTTGTATCTGAAGGCACAAAGAATTCCTAAAGACAAACAATCCAGTTAAAAATGGGCAAAAGAGAATTTGCCTGATGGTTTAGTGGCTAAGACTCTGCCCTCCCACTGCAGGGGGCCCAGGTCCAATCTCTGGTCAGGGAACAAACTAGATCCCACGTGTCACAACTAAGATTCAGCACAGCTAAAGAAATAAATATATTATATATATATATATATAAAAAAAAACTTCTTGAGGTGGTTTGAAAGTGAAAGTTGCCCAGCTGTGTCCGACTGTTCGCGACCCCACAGCCCACCAGGCTCCTCTGTCCATGGGATTCTCCAGGCAAGAATACTGGAGTGGGATGCCATGCCCTCCTCCAGGGGATCTTCCCCACCCAGGGATCGAACCAGAGTCTCCTGCATTGCAAGTGGATTCTTTACCAGCTGAGCTACCAGGGAAGCCTGGTTTAGCACCTTTACATATTTAAGAAAAGAATAGGAGAAAATATAAAAAATCCTATATCTGACAAGAGCCTTGTGCCCAAAAGGTACAAAGTATTCCTAAAGACAGACAACCTAGTTAAGAATGGGCAAAGGATTTGAGTAGACATTTCTTCAAATAGAGATACAAGTGGCCAACAAGAACATGAAAAGATGCTCAGAATTATCAGTCACTAGGGAAATGCAAGTCAAAACCACAATGAGGTACCACTTCACACATGTCCAGTCTTTTTGCTATAAGCCCCTTTGCCTCAAATGTTTTCGCAGCCTGAAGATTAATAATCAACGATGAGACAATGTTGCCGTGATTGGTAAAATAACTGGATGACAGTTTGGTTTATGTGGTCGAGATGTGTCAGCATTTCTTCAGTTAGTGACATTATTGATGACTTTATGGAGCCGGCAGATAAGGATGACTTACCCCAAGGGTTGATTTCTTATATTGAAACACATTAGATTGGAGGAGAAAGAGGCTGAGGAACCCATAATGTTCATAGAAGTCTGGAATGTCTATTGCGGGATAGGTAACAATAGGTCAAGAGCACACAGCAGTGTGGAACCTGTCACTGCATGTTTCAGAGCTTGGGTTCAAATCTTAGTGTATGGAAACTGATATCTCTCTTAAAGAAGAAAAGAAAATTAAAGAAAAAGAAAAACTGTGATGCCAAATGAAGAGACAAATTGACAAGCCAAAAAAAAAAAAAAATTGTAGAAAAACACCATGACCTGGAAAAGAAGAGCTTGAGTAAAACTCACACAATAAAATCTGTTGAGTAGTGCCGTCAAGAATCTACACACATCTTGCGTGTGAGTGCATGTACTCAGTCGCTTCAGTTGTGACCGACTCTTTGCAAGCCTGTGGACTGTAGCCCCCCACGTTCCTGCAACCATGGAATTTTCCAGGCAAGAATACTGGAGTGGGTTGCCATGCCCTCTTCCACGGGATCTTCCCAACGTGGGGATGGAACTCGCGTCTCTCATGTTTCCTGTGTTGGCAAGTGGGTTCTTACCACATTCCACCCAAGAAGCCCCACACACATCTTAAATGTATTCAAACACTTTGCATTTCAAGATAAAGCCTTTTTAACTTTCTTATTAATTTCTCATGTGTCACTATGTCCTTTTTAATGTCCCCCTTTTGCTGGTTATATAGTCTTCTATGGCAAACTTGCCTTACGGCCAGTTAGCTACGTAGTGAGATGCTTGCAGCACAAATGTTTACATCAGAGATGTCTATGGAAAAGATTCTTATGGCAAAAGAACCTAGAATGTACTTCATATCCACTAGGATGGCGATAATTTGAAAGACAGACAATAACAAGTGTTGGCGAGGGTGAGGAGAAATTGGTTCATTATGGTGGGAATGTAAAAGAGTGCAGTCAGCTTGGAAAACAGTCTGGCAGTTCCTCAAAACATTAAACACAGAGTGACTGTGTGACCCAGAAATTCTACTTCTAGGTATTTGTCTAAGAGAAATGAAAGTTTACGTCTACCCTAAAATGCATATGGGAATATTCACAACAGCATAAAAACCAAAATCATGAGCAACCCAAATATCCATCAGTTGATGAACAGATAAGCAGACTGTGGTATGCCCATCTCACAGCATATTTTTCAGTTCTAAGAAGAATGAAGTATTGACATGTTACAATTCAGAGGCATTACATATAGTGAGGGATGCCAGTTGAAAAGGCTACATATTATAGGATCCCATTTATGTGAAAAGTCCAGAACGAGCAAATCCATTGAGACAGAGAGTAGATTAGTGGTGAGTGGGGTCTGGCTGGCCACGGATGTGGAGTGACTGCTAACGACTGTGAGGTTTCTTTTGGGGGGGGTGATGAAAATGTTCTAAAATTAGGCGGTGGTAACAGTTGCACAACTTGGTGAATGAATGAAAAACCACTGAATTGTACATTTTGAAGGAGTGAATTGTATGGTATGTGAATTATGCTTCAATAATGCTGTGATTTGGGAAAAAAAGCATGAGAAAAATAAGGATAAATGCCCAATGCTACTTCCTGCCCCCAGTGGCTTCCCTCGCCACTGCTGGGCGTGAAGCCCAGTGAAGCCCAGCGTCCAGGCGCTTGGGGGTGTGGTCTGTCTTCTTCCTCTTGGTGTGCCCTTCCTCCGGAAGGACCACCAGACCTTCCAGAACCTTCTCTGCCCTGCCTTCTCTGCATTCACCTTCACAGCTCACACATGCAGTTTCATTTTGGCTTTTCTGGGTTGATGATGAGTGGAGCCCGGTAGGAAAGTCTTCCCACATATGCTGCCCAGACCCCTAGGATATGACTGGAAGGACCACAGGTGGACAAACGCAGGCACTTTCTGGAAAGTGGAAGAGCCAGGGCTCCCAGCAAAGGCCCCAACCAGAGCAAGAGGCTAAAGAAGGATGGGCGTGGGGGATGCAATGGCATCCTTTCCCAGACAGGGAGGCAGGGGTGTGGCCGTGTGGAGCGGCAACCGCCACCGCGCCCCCCATCCTTCTGATTTGGTTGGATACTTCGAGGGCTTTTCCAGATTCAGAAAAAGTCGATGTCTTTCCAAGAATGGAGAAAAGAACAGATAGAATGAAGAAGAAGAGGAAAGTGATGACGGAGGGGTTGGATGCCTGCCTTGGAGGTCCTTTGAGGGAGGAGGTGGCTAGCACGAGGCGGTGTCCACCCTGAGAATAACTTTCTTGGAAAGACAGTCACCATCATTTCTGCGCAGCACCTTCTCGGGGTGAGAGTGGAAAGATGGTGTTAAGACATATAGGTTCCAATGATCCAGGGTTCTGAGTCTGTGAAGCCAAAGCTTCCAGAAAACTGGAAGCATTTGGAGTATTACCTGTCTGGTGCTCAGTGTGATGGGGATGTGGGTGGGAACAGTGAGGAAGCTGGGGTTCTTGGGGTGGGCTGAGGCATGGGGGTAGTCTAGAGAGATAGAGAAGATTTCCCAAAAGTTCTCCAGGCTCCAGGCTTCGCCCAGGATGGACACGGAGTGTTCTAGAAACTTTCTTTTGGACCACTGGTTCTCAGCCTGCAGTGACATTGATCCCCTAGGAAACATTTAGTAATGTTTGGTTTCTTTGTCACAGCTGGGGGAGGGGTTGCTACTGGTCTCTTGAGGAGTTAAACATCCCACGGTGCACAGGACAGCCTCTCCACCCCCACCCCAAGGAATGATCCAGCCAGCCCTAAAGGATCCAATGCCGTGGTTGAGCAACTCTGGTCTTTGAAGGTGCAGCTCTGGCTTAGGTTGCCTGGGAGCGGCGATCTTCTTGACGTGTTGATCCTGGTTAAACACATATTTTTCCTTTCTGATTATTAAGGTGATATACGCTGGTTGGATAAAATTTGCAAAATGTGGAAAAAATACGAAAAAAAAATAAAAGTCACTTATAGTCTTAGAACAGCCATGTTCAGCATCTCGGGGAGAAGGTGTTACTTCCTCCAACCGAGGCCAGGGGTGTAGGAGGCTAGTGAAAGGGACATGCCATTCAAAGCAGGGTGGCTCGTGCTCACGGTTTCCACATTGTTTTAGTCTCAAATGGTGCAAATGTACATTCTTTTGGTACCATTACTGCCCGGAGTTCTATAATCTGAATTCACAGTCCTAATTCAAGATTCTTGTAGAATTTTATGAATGCTTGCTACCGTTGTTAACCTCTGCCTTACCTACTACTCAGTTGAAGCTTTCTCATTTCCTTCGTAACAACTTATCATCATCAGTGTTTTCTAAAGCTTAGTTTCCATAGAATGAATAGCTTTCTGCACTGAGATTTCATTGGTTGATGTAATAGTTATGTAAAGGAACGGATTAACTACGAGCACAGAAACTTCAGCAGCGGTGTGAACACGGCTGACGCTGGCAGGTGTGTGGGGGGCAGAGAGGGGCAGGTGGGCTTGGAGTTGCTGCCAGCTGGGAGTGGCCAGCAGGACCCAGACCCCGCTGGAGACAGTAACTGCAGGGACCCACGTGTGGTCTCAACTCTGGGGGTGCTGGTTAGGCGATCTGCTGTCTGTGGTCTTCCTCTGTTTCCATGCAGGTGGATATAGATGTACAAAATCAGGTGTCTATGGACCCACAGTTTGGTAAGCTGATTTGCCACCTACCAGGACACACATGTACTGATTATTGTGATTTCACACGGTAGCGTAGGACCTCAGACTCCTGTATTCTACCCTAAACTCTGGGGCCGTGAGGTGCAGGAGGGATGCTGAGCACGTGGTGCTCAGGGGACGTGGTGAGCGGTCAGCCACGGCCTTGCCAAGTTGCCTCAGGAGGATCCTGTTGTTCTGGGCAGAGGAGAAACCACCCCCCGGGCAGCCGTGCTGCTGACAGACAGGCGGTGACTGGACGCTGGAGACTCTAGTGAAGGGCTGTTTCTGTGGGAAGTGATCTCCCGGAGGTTAAGCTGGGCTCTGAATAATGCCACCTCTCCTGGGCAGTGCTGCTGGTCAGCCAAGGTGAGTGGTCACAGTTATAGCTGACCGGAGGGGTGGCAAGGGGCTCTCGATTCGACAGGTCACCTCTCACCACTTACATCTGATGGCGACTCTTTCTCGTTGGCAAAATAAAATCCACTCGAAAAATCCCCAGGATTCTGGTGCTTTCCGCCCTGCGCAGGGGATTTCAGAGTGCACAGGAATACAAGCTGTCGTATGCTGGCAAGCAATCCCAGCTGCCCGCGTTGACAGCATCACTTAGGGTTAAACTAGTTCTTTACAATAATACTCACCTCCCCACTGTGGGATCATTCAATTCAAGTAAACACGGGTGCCTTATGTTTGGTAAATAATGATTCCAGAGAGCATCTCACTTGTCCAGGGAGAAGACACAACCTGGGTGTAAGGTAAAGAGCTTCCACCCAATTCCATCCTCCCAAACCCAGCAGATACATCCATCCACCCATCCACCCATCCACCCACCATCCACCCATCCATCTATCCCTCATCCATCCATCTATCCACCTACCATCCTCTTATGCGTCAATCCATCCATCCACCCACCATCCCTCCACACATTATCCACCCATCTCCCATCCATCCACTCATCCATCCATTCACTATCTATCCACACATCTTCCACCCATCCCTCATCCATCCATTCACTATCCATCCACCTGTCATCCACCCATCCATCCTTCTATCATCCATCCATCCATCGGTCATTCATCCACCCATCCATCATTCATCCATTCACCCACCATCCATCTACCCATCCATAAGCAAATCATCCATCCACGACTCATTTACCTATCCATCCAATAGTCATTCATTCACCTGTCCATTCATCTAACATCTATCTGTCCATTTCCATCTATTCAATCTACTATTCTGGAGAAGAAAACGATAACCCACTCCAGTGTTCTTGCCTGGAGATCCCATGGACAGAGGAGCCTGGCGGGCTACAGTCCATGGGGTTACAAGAGTAGGACATTCCAGCAAGTAAACCACCACCAATCTACTCTTCATGTTCCTGTCCCTCCTACCTTCCGTTATGCAACAAGCTTGCTGAACATCTGCTGTATGCCCTCCTCTGGATCAAGCCCTGGGGCTACTGAGGAGTCAGAGACTCAGCCCTGGTCCTCAGCACGCTCACAGTCCAGTCCCCTGCCTCCCCCGCAAGGCACTCCTGCAGCCTTATTTCATTTCCTCCTCATAACAGGGTGCCTTCAGTGTCATTTACTGTGCAGATTAAACTGAAAAGGCTCTCTGAATTTCCATGCCTCTCTGAGTCTGGAATGACAGGGGGTAGGTTGACATAGCACATCAAATTCCTGTTTACTGAGCAATTGCTATGTAGCCACAGGTAGCCTGTTAGTGTATATGATGCTCTTCATTTTACAACAGCTTTAGGCTTATAGAAAATTTGCAGACTGACAGCAACATCTACTCTGGGTCTGGTACATTTGTCACAATTAAGGAACCAGTATCAACACAATATTGTTTATCAAAGCCCATACTTTATCTGGGCTTCCTTATCTCTCACCTAATATTCTATCTCTCTTCAAGGATCCCATCCAGGACATGCTGGTCATCAGGTCTCCTCAGGCTTCTTTTTGCTATGATGTCTTCTCAGAGTTTGCTTTTTTTTGATGACTTGACCGTCTTGTAGGGGACTGGTCAGGTATTTTTGTAAGGATGCCCCTAGTCAGGTGTATCTGAGGTTATGTGTTGATTAGGCTGCATCATGCTTTTTGGTGAGGAGCACCTTGGGGTGAAGTGCTGTTTGTATACTTACTCCCCATTGGGCTTCTGTAAATAAGCTCAGTTGGTAAAGAATCCGCCTGCAATGCAGGAGACCCCTGTTCAATTCCTGGGTCAGGAAGATCTGCTAGGGATGGGATAGGCTACCCACTCCAGGATTCCTTGGCTTCCCTGGCGGCTCAGCTGGTAAAGAATCGCCCGCAATGTGGGAGACCTGGGTTCGATCCGTGGGTTGGGACAATCCCCTGAAGAAGGGAAAGGCTGCAGTATTCTGGCCTGGAGAATCCCATGGACTGTATAGTCCTCGGGGTTGTGAAGAGTCGGACACGACTGAGCGACTTTCGCTTTCACTGTCTCACTTCCCTGGTGACTCACCCCTGTGATGGTGACCTTGACAGCCTGGCTGAAACACGTGGATTTCTGCCCCCTGGTCCTGGTCCTGAAGAAAACTCAGCTCTCAGGGATGAAGTGACCACGGAACCTCACCTGGAGGGGGTCGGACTGAGCATCGTCCTCCTGATGGTGACCCGGTCTAGCCCCTCCCATCCCTGTGCCCCCCCGCCGTGTCCCTGGGTACACTTTCTAGCATTTGACCCTGACTGAGGTCCCCACCCTAACTGGGGGGTGTCAGGCCCCCTGTGGAGTCAGCTGAGCCCCCAGTCGAAACAATCTGCTTACGAACCACCCACCCACCAGCAACAGGCGCTCCTTGGGGTGGGGGGGGCACCCTGGGTGCCCACCCATCACAGGATGGAGTCCTGGTACCCCGACGCCTGTCCAGCCCTAGCAGTGAGGTCGTCATTATTTATGGGAGGGCCGGTCTGCCGGTGTTTGCACACAAAGGCCCCGCTCTGGGGCCATGCCACGCGGGCAGGCATTCCAGCGCATTCCAGCCGGACAATAGCGGGCCCTCTCCCCTTCGCCGGGCCGGCCTCTGCGAACAGAGCTCCGTTGACAGCCAGGCTGCTCTCACTCTTGAAGAATTCCAAAAACGGAACAATGCAGGCCCGGCCTGGGCCTCTCAGGCCGCTGCTCAGAGCGGCCCCGGAAGGCTGCGGCTGGGGGCTGCCTCTGCAGTTGTGTGGTTGGTATTTCAGGGGAAACTCCGGAGCGGGGCGGAGGGGGGGCGGTTGGAGTGGGTGCAGAGAGAAAAGAGAGGAACTAAAGGAAACCCAAGCTGTGTGTGAACAGGCCCGAGCCCCTCTGGCTGGACGATCCCGCGGGGAGGACATGCTGGGCCCCGGTCAGGCACATCGCAGTGGCTGGGTCTACACGGGCACTGGGCGTTGTCAGAGGTCTTTGATCCATTCCCAGCTCCTGGATTGCTGTGGTTCATCCAGGGCAGCCCCTCCTGCCTCCAGGGGGTAGGCAAGGTGGTGATGAAGAGGGGGATTCACGGGGGTCACCAGGTGGAAGGAGCAGAGTGGGCATGAGGGATGCTGTTGGTTCTCCCAGCCAGAGCTCAGGCCTCTGCTGCCACCCAAAGAGCTGTGACCCCAGCTGGGGGCGGGGAGCTGCTCCTCGGGGCAGTTGTCCTGCCACATCGCAGCCCCCTGGTGGCCCCCGGGGCCGGCAGAGGGGCCACACCTGGAGGCCACATCCCTCAGCCCCAGCTTCTCCTCCGAGGCCCCAGGGGTGTTTGGGGCCGGGTCGGTCTCTGGGGGGCCGTCCTGGGCCCTGTAGGGTGTTTCCCTTCCACCCCCACTCCCAGCCCACAGTCTCACTCAGCCATGACAACCAGACACGCATCCAGCGTCTTAGCGCGTTCCGGCGGTTATAACAGAGCACCGCAGACAGGGCAGCTAAGAAACAACAGCTGTCGATTCCCCAGGTTCCAGGAGCCTGGATGTCCAAGATCAGGGTGCCGGCGTGGTGGTTTCCCACCGCGTCCTCACCTGGAGGACGGGACATGGGCGTCTTGTGGGCACGGGTCCCCTCCCGGAGGCTGCGCCTCCCCAGACTGTCGACTTCGGGGTTAGGGTGTGCTTTGCTCGCTTGTATTTGGTTGTCCTCAGCCGCACCGTGCCGCTTGGGGAACTTTGTTCCCCTACTACAGACTGAACCCAGGCCAAGGCAGTGAAATCATGGAGTCCTAACCACTGGACTGCCAGGGGATTCCTTTGGGTGTTAGGTTTTCAACATGGGAATTTGGGGACACGACCACTCAGACCACTCAGACATCAGGCATTGCCAAAGAGTCTCAGGGTTGGGGGGCAAAACCCCCACCCCCTCACCTTGAGGATTCATCATCCTATTTGAGCATGATGGTGGCTTTCAAACATGGTCGTGAATTCTTTGACGCTCTGCCGATGAACAGGTGAGGTCTCTGCCAGCTCCTCTTGCACGTGGGAGGGTGTGGAGCTACTTCAATCCATCAGCTATGGTGGAAATGGCACTGCAGAATTTCCCAAGCTGGCTCTTCAGGGGGCCAGGCAACTTCTCCCGCTCCCAGGAAAATCAAGCTGCTGCGGCCAGGAGCAGCAGACTAGATGAGGACAGGCCACGGTGGACACCCAAGGCTGTTGCAGGCACCTGTGAAGGGGCAGACAGTGGCTGAGACTTCCGGAAGCCAGATGGAGTAGAATTCAGATCACCTTGGAGGTGGGACCAGTGTCAAAGCCCAACCGGCCCCAGGTGGTCTCATAAACTCTGCAGAAGGCTAGGACTCCCTTCCCAGGGGAAGAGGTTCTTGAGCTTGCGTGTGCACGGATCCTGTAGCACACGTGAATGCATGTGTGTGTGTGTCTGATGGGGCA
The DNA here is from genome assembly GCA_020226075.1 of Hydropotes inermis. Taxonomy (NCBI): domain Eukaryota; kingdom Metazoa; phylum Chordata; class Mammalia; order Artiodactyla; family Cervidae; genus Hydropotes; species Hydropotes inermis. The sequence continues at coordinate 43,719,623 of CM035297.1, read as the reverse complement.
GCGGGGAGCGGGCCAGAGTCTTCTACCCCCTGGGCTCTGAGGTCTCCTCCAGCCCCGGGGGTCACAGCGAAACCCACGTGGGGACACTTAGCTGCTGGAAAACTTTCACAGCGGTGCGGGAGGCTGGGCGACCTTCCCCACCAAGGCCGGCGCTTCCAACGCTCCGCACTTCCTTTCCTCTCTTCGCTGCTGGCTGTGGGTGCCAGGAGCGGGGCTGGCCAGGGTCACCTGCATCGTGTTGGGACGGCTCCTCTGTCGCCCAGCAGCTGAAGGCGTTTCTCAGGGGGCTGTTTCCACCTCAGCACCAGCCGCGCCCCGCAGCCTCGGAAAGCCCCCTGGGTTTGCCCTGAAAGACTGGAGGGAGGTCAAGGTCTTTCCTTGCGTCTGGCGGCCGCGCGGGCGGTGGCCTGGGCTCTGCCGGAGGGCAGGGCTTCCCTGGCCCCTTCTCTATGCTGGGAGTCGGGGTTGGGGGCGGGGAGCTGACCAGGCCAAGACACAGGAGCATCCGTGAAGCCTCCGGATGGCGTCTCCGCGAGGAAACAATTGGGCGCTGACAATCAGAGGAAGGTGGAGGATCTTGTCCCAGTTCTTCCTGTTTTTGTGTGAGGTCGACCCAGATGGGCACTGATAACCAGGCCGGGAGATGGTCCCCCAGCCGAGGCGGCCTTGCAGGCCCCGGGGGTGGGGGGCGGGGGGCGCGGCTCCACGTTCAGCCTCGTCTCCCGCTTCTGCCCTCGCCTGGTGGGAGCCAGCCGGCAAAGCCGCACGACGCGGGTCCCTCTTCATGAAACTGCAGACCTGGCCAGCACCTGCTCTGGAGTCAGGGTTGGGGGACCAGGCTGCGGGGGGCAAGGGCCTCCTTCCTCTGCCCTGGGACCACCCATCAGGGTCACACACACACACACACTCAGGGTGATGGTGACTGCTGAACAATTATGCTCTCCACGACAGCCTCATTCCAGAGTCCTAGAACTTGAGGGTCCCAGCCTTCTCTGCGGAGTGGAAAACTCCTGATTTGATATCCCATCAGGTTCACCCGGCCTCTGTTTGGCCCTCAGAGGGGAGTGGGAAGTGTCAGGGAGCCTCCCTGAGATGTCCTGACCTGCCCTCCCCCACTGCCCACTGTCTCAGAAAGCTCACCACACTGCCCGGGGTCACCCATCACCCCAGAAATCCTGAGGCCACTCACCTCTGCACAAACACCCTTCAATGGTTAAAGAGCTTCCCCCACAGGCCACCACAACAGAAGTAATGATGTAAGTCTGCTCGCAGGCTTCCCATGTGGCTCATCTGGTAAAGAATCTGCCTGCAATGCGGGAGACCTGGGTTTGATCCCTGAGTTGGGAAGAGCCCCTGGAGAAGAGAAAGGCTACCCACTCCAGTATTCTGGCCTGGAGAATTCCATGGACTCTATAGTACCAGCTTTGTTCAAATTTCCCCATGAACTTCCCCGGCTAAAATCTCTGTACCACCGCTGCAGGGGGTGTGGGTTCAGTTCCTGGTCAGGGAACTAATACCTCTTGTGTGCCACAAGGCATGGCCAAAAAAGTAAAAATAAGTAAAATGCAAATAGTCTTAAAAGAAAGAAAAAAGAAAAACTACAAATTTGCTGCAAACTGACAGCCACCAGGCAGTCTTTCAGTGGGTGAATGGATGAGCTGTGGCCCATCCAGGCAGCGGAGTACTGCTGCCGCTGCTGCTAAGTCACTTCAGTCGACTCTGTGCGACCCCATCCCTGGGATTCTCCAGGCAAGAACACTGGAGTGGGTTGCCATTTCCCTCTCCAATGCATTAAAGTGAAAAGTGAAAGTGAAGTCGCTCAGTCATGAGTCTTCGTGACCCCATGGACTGCAGCCTACCAGGCTCCTCCATCCATGGGATTTTCCAGGCAAGAGTACTGGAGTGGGCTGCCATTGCCTTCTCCGAAAGGAATACTAGTCAGCCCTAAAAAGCAATAATCTATCATGCCATGAAAAACTGTGGAGGAAAAGTAAATATAAGTTGCTGAATGGAAGAAGCTAATCTGAAAAGGCCACACACTGTGTGATTCCAACTATCCTGGAAAAGGCAAAACTCTGGAGACAATGGAGTTTGGTGGTGGCCAGGGGTGGGGGCAAGGGAGGGATAAGGAGACGGAACACAGATTTTTATGGCAGTGAAATGACTCTGTGTGAGATGGTAATTGTGGAATTGTGTCGTTACGCATTTAGCAAAACCCACAGAATGTACCATATCGAGTGAAACCTAGTGTACACCCTGGACTCGGGTTAATGTGATGCGTCGGGACTCCCCAGCAGGGCGGTGGTTGGCATTACTTGCTTCTAGTGCAGGGGGTGAGGGTTTGGTGTCTGGTTGGGGAACTAAGATACCGCAGGCTTTGTGGCTCAACCCAAAAAGAAAAAAAAATTATTTAAACAGATATTAAAGCATAATACATCAATATGGGCTCATTACTTGTAGCAAGTGTATAGCAATAATGGGGGATATTAACAAAAGGGGATCTATAGGGTGGGGAGGCGGTTATAAGGGAACTCTGTACTTTCTGCTTGATTTCTCTGTAAACCTAAAACCGCCCTAAGAAATAAAGTGTCTTCATTAAAAAAAAAGTGAACGTGAGCACGTCTCATGCCTTGATAACTCACGTTGCCAATAGCAGTCTCCTTAAGACCCTTGAGAAAAGAGGATTCACGGGTTACTGGGTATTTGCCAATGCAAAAGTGTTGGTCGCTTAGTCATGTCCACCTCTTTGCAACCCCACGGACTGTAGACTGCCAGGTTCCCCTGTCCATGGAATTCTCCAGGCCGAATACTGGAGTGGGTGGCCATTCCCTTCTCCAGGGGATCTGCCTGCCCCAGGGATCAAACCCGGGTCTCCAGCAATGCAGGTGGCTTCTTTCCTGTCTGAGCCACCAGGTATTTGCTAGAAATCCCTTTTATTCTAATGTTACAGAAACAGAGCAAGCATCAAATTAGGATGAGCTCCCATGCTTACAGCTCTAAGACAGCCCTTCCACCAAAACAAGTTGGCAAACCACGCCCAGATGCAGAGAGCGATGCAATTCCTGCCAACATATAGATGTGGCCAGTGATGCTCTGCGGATCTGAAGTGGTGCCTGTAAGAAGAGAGGAGCTGCCCACTCCTTGAGGGGCGGTGGGTTCTTTGCCTTGCCGTTCTCTCTACTTTGCGGCTGGGGGTGCTTCACCCACAGTAAGCCGCTGGATCACAGGCCTCCTGGTGTGGGCACAACATGTGCCCCTCTCTTCCTATCTCCTCTCACGGCCCGCCGAGACCAAGGAGGCTGTCCTGTCATGAGCATGAGGATCGCTAAGTCACCCTTGGCCCTCGTGTTCATCTCCATGGCAGCTGTCACCAAGGACCACAATCACAGTGGCTTAGACACACAATTATTCCTGCACATCCTGGAGGTCAGAAGTCTGACATGGGTCTCACTGGAGGAACAGCAAGGCAGCCTTCTCTCTGGAGGCTCGGGGGTGGGGGGATCTGTTCCTGCCCTTTTCCAGCTTCTAAAGGCACCTGCATCTCTTGGCTTGTGGCCCCTTCCCTTCAAAGCCAGCAGTGCATCACCCTGACCTCTGCCTCTGGCCCCCTTGCTTTTTCTTCCTCTCCAGACAATGCAGGACAACCTCTCCATCACAGGATCCTTAACTTAATCACCCCTGCAAAGCCCTTTCAGCCTGCGGTTCTGGGGATCAGGTGGTGGCGTTTGGCGGGGCCATGATTCTGCAGCCTCAGTTCCCTCTTTCTTCCATATACCCCGTCAATCAGGAGATCCCGCTGGCTCCACCCTCTGCATGTATCAGGCTCCAAGTACCTCCCACTGCCAAGTTTCAGTGATGCCTAATCATGTCTACCAAGTGTGATCTGGGCCCCGCTGCTGGTCTCTTGACTTGTCTCATTTCCTTTTCCCAATCTGTTCTAAACTCTGCAGCCAGGCTGATCTGGGAAGGTGAGAGACCAACTCCTCTAGTGGTTCTGGTCTCACTTAGAGTAAAATCAAGTCCTTTCAACAGCTGACAAGCCCAGCACCATCTCCCCTTCCCCATCCTTCCTCTGGTCCTGCCCCGGGGTGCAGCGGCTCCTTGCTGTTGCTCTAACGCACCAGATGCTCTCCCGCCTCAGGGCTTTTGCACCGACTCTGCCCTCCTCCTGGGCATCCTTTCCCAGTGATCTCTGCCTGAAATCACTGTTCCCAAAGCTCTGGGTCTCTCCAGTTCTGCCCCCTTCATCCTGCATCACTCGTCACTTTCTAACAGGCTCCATCATTCGCTTGTATCTTAGAGTCTGGTCTGTGTCCCGTGCTACGGGGAGGCAGGGTAGGCACTTTGCTTCATTTACTCTGTGGTCTTGGAAGAGGGTGGTGCCTGGCCCTAGGGGGGTACATGTGGAGCAAGTCTCTGGTAGCTGAGAGCTCAGGAAGGAAGGAAGGAAGGGAGCCCCGGGCTGGGTGCCTCTCCGAGCTCTTTGTATCGTGGTCCTGGGCAGAGTGGGGAGACCCCTCCAGCTCACCAGGAGGGAGGTCAGAATCCCTGTGCACCTCTTCCCCCACCAGCTTCCCCCAAGCTGGCACCACTGTTCAGGAGCCTTTGGGGGAAAACGATGTCTTCCTTCCTGCCCTAGTTGTGTTTACCAAGGGCTGGTCCAGGGTCTTCGGATGCTGGGAGGAATAGGATGCTCTTAGAGTTCCAGTCATGGAGGTGGATTTGCAGAGAACAGGAGGGCATGGTCCTGGCTGCACAGACTGAGCACCTAGGGTGTTCCAGACACTTGGCAGGAGCTATGGGTTCACTCAGCAAATATCTGCTTGTTCATCGCCTTCTCCGGGACGGGTCTCGGATCCCACCCCGGTACCCTGAGCAGAAGCCAAGCCTTCAGGGTCCCGCCAGCTCTCCTTCCCTTGTATCTTTCATACCAGCTCTTGCCAGGACCATGCATTTCTCAGTCTCCTTGCTTGTCTTTTCTGCCAACCAGGGGGCTCCTGGAGGTCAGGTCCTGGGGTCCTCAGTGTCTCCATGTCTCAAGCAGCTGGCACACAGCAGGTGCTCAGAAAACGAGGATGAAGAAAAAAAAAAAAAAACGGATGGCTGACTGGCTGCATAATGAGTTGGTAAATGAATGGATTCCAGGGGGAGGCCCAGAGTCACGGGGGTAAGCTGGGACAGGCGGGGCGGAGGGGCTGGGAGAGGCCCCCCGTTCTGAGCCCGACATGAGCTGCAAAGTCTCTTGACGTCAGCCTGGAAGGGGAGGGGCACCCGCGGGGCACCAGCTTGGGCAGTGTCTGGGGTTCAAGTCTCCCCAGGTCCCAGTCAGCGGGGTGCCTGGGTGTTTCCACTGAGCAAGACAGACCCCTAGAAAGTGGTAGAACTGGGCTGCAATGTGGATGGCCCTGGAAGGCCCGGAATGCCTGACTGAGGCGTCTGGATGCTGTCCCCCCCCGCCCCCACCAGGTGCCACCCTGCCTTGGAAAGCAGCTTCTGGGCTGCAGGACCTCCAGACCTGGAGGTCCTGACCTCCAGACCTCTCTGCCTTCATCTGCTTCAACCTCCCTATGTCTCCAGATGAATCCTCATCTGGGGGAAACATAGATTTGCCAGTTCACAGAGTATGCAGCTGCTAGAGGTACGGGGGCAAAGAGTCGGACACAACTCAAGTGACGGGGCGCGCACGCACAGGCGCTGGGGAGCCACGGACCGCCTTAGAGCAGGGGACGCGCTGGATGAGAGGCCGTCCCTGTGAATCTCAGCTTTTTGTCTTCTCTGAGCAACGACGGCCGACTGCTTGCACCCTTTGTCCCAAGCATGGGGATGCCTAGCCATCTCAGAGCCCTGCCCTCCGGAGGATTCAGTGCTAGGACAAGAGGTCATTTGGCAGGGTCAGCAGTGGAATCCGTGCAAATGAGGCGAGGATTTGGGGTGGAGAGAGGGTTGCAGGGTGGGAGTGGGGCAGCTTCCCTCCACCCCTGGGGAAGTGGATGAGAAGGGGAAGGTTGAGTGGGGGGAGCTCTGTAGGCTCCGGGCCCATCTGTGACCTGTGCTCTGGTGGAGCATCTCAGTCCTGGGGCAGAAATATCTTACCTTAGCTTCTCTTATGGTGAGAAATATCTCACCATAGCTCCAGGGAGCTATGGCTTTTCCAGGAGTCATGTATGGATGTGAGAGCTGGACCATAAAGAAGGCTGAATGCTGAAGAACTGATTCTTTCAAACTGTGGTGCTGGAGAAGACTCTTGAGAGTCTCTTGGACTGCAAGGAGATCCAACCAGTCCATCCTAAAGGAGATCAGTCCTGAATATTCATTGGAAGACCTGCTGCTAAAACTGAAGTTCCACTCCTTTGGCCACGTGATGCAAAGAACTGACTCATTGGAAAAGACCCTGATGCTGGGAAAGATTGAGGGCAGGAGAAGGGGGCGACAGAGGACAAGATGGTTGAATGGCATCATAGACGTGAGTTTACACAAACTCTGGGAAATGGTGAAGGACAGGGAAGCCTGGCGTGCTGCAGTCTGTGAGGTGGCAAAGAGTTGGACATGACTGAGCAACTAATCAACAACCCAAGGAGCTGGAGCTGGCCCAGTGGATCCTGGCTGGGTGACCTGGGAAGGGCACCGCATCCCCGGGCAGGAGCCCCCAGGGGGATCATGGCACAGTCATGCTCAAGGCTCCCAGCCCTGCAGCATCATCCTCTGAGCAGGTCAGGCCCATAGGCACGGAGGCCCAGGAGGAAGGCCAGCTCCAGCCTGCAGGCTGCTGTCCGCCGAGAGGCCCAGAGTCACCAGGGCGCTTGGTGAGGATGGCTACCCTCTTCAGTCACGGCTCCTTGGGGAGCCAACACAGAAACCCTTCATGTCTGATTTTGCAGACCAGATGCTATCTCGCCCTGCCCGGGGAGAGGCCACCACGAGCGGCCTTCTGCGGGCCTCTCACAGTGGCCACCGCTGCCCCCACGGCCAGAGCGCTTTCCCACTGCCCAGGGCTATTCTTAACAAGCCGAGCCTCCGGCTCCAGGGCTAAAAATACCACCCAGAAGCCTGTGGGAATGCTGCCGGGCTATTTCTGTGGTTCAGCGCTTGCCTCAGGGTCCCTGCGTTCTGCTGGGGCGGGGAGGACGCCCACCCCCGGCTTGGCCGACATCAGGGCCTGCCCGTCCAGGTTGCAGGCCTGGAGTACCTGAAGGCAGTGACAGCCGGTCTCCAAGGGGTCAACACAGCCTGGGAGTCTTGAACCTGTCACTCCACAGACAGAGAAACCGGCTCTAAGAGAGAAGTAAGTTCCCTGAGGGCTCAGTGCGGTCTGCCGTGGGCACTCAGCCGTCCACTCACTCTGTGGGTGGCTTGGTTCATCTAGCCCCAGCGCCTACGGGCATTTGGAGGCCATGAAGAGGGCGCCGAGGCTGTAAGTGGCCTTCTCGCTTCCTGGAGCAAAGCTTACCTTCTCATCGCACATGAAGTTCTCAGGATAGTCTCCACCCTTTGAGTTGCATGCTTTCCCACAAGCCTTGGGGGTGGCAGGAAGGCCGTGGGCCCATTGTAGGGATGTGAAGACTGAGGCTGTGAGGGGGTCAACTCGAGGTCACGACTGGGAGGGTCTCTGGAGCCCTAGCCTGGCTCCTCCTCCTGTATCACTGCCTCAACGTGGGGACCCAGCCCTCCAAGCCAGGCTGTCTTGGTGGACCCC
>CM035297.1:43633353-43700096 GCA_020226075.1 Hydropotes inermis | reverse complement strand
ATCCACCCATCCATCCACCCATCCTCCTATCCATCCATTTATCTATCCTCCCATCATCCATCCATCCTCCCATCCATCAGCACAATCCATCCATCTATACTTTCCTTCCTTTGTATCACTCATCCTCCCAGCTGTCTTTCCATCCATCCATCCATCATCACAATCCATCCATCTATACCTTCCTCCCTCTGTTCATTCCTTCCATTCACTCACTTACCAATCCATTCACCATCAGTCCACCTTCCTCCCTCATTCCCTTCCTTCCTTCCTTTTTTCCATACATTCATCCAACACCTTCTTCTAATGGGCCATGTCACCTTGGAAAAGTCATTGAAGTTCATCTGGGAAAAATGACCTGTTGCAGAGCTCGAACAGGAGAAAGAATGAGGATGTACTGTAAACTGCAAAGCGCTGCCCGGCTCCCAGGGGGCGGGGGAGGATCCAAAGCAGCTGTGAACCTAAACTGCTTTGCAAAGTGCAAAGCCCTCCATGTTGAGTCATGAGTGCTTCTTTGGTTCCCACGGCCACATCTCCAGAATGTTCTTCAAGCCAGTCCCCACTTCACCCCTCCGGCATCAGCTGAGGGATCCCAGGCCAGAACTCAGGACCCCTTGGACATGCAGATGCCGGCGATGTGCTTCCCCAAGGAGCACCCCAGTGGCCTCATTTGAGGAAACAATGGGCCTCAATCCACATTAATGATCCTCCGAGGACCTGCTCGGCGTCTTTGTCCTTGGTGTGCACTGGCTGTCATCCGTGGGGCTCCGGGGGCTCTGGCCTAATTTGGAGGGACAGATTTTATCATCACCCTTGATTCGGGTGGCCCAATCTGACAGGCCCGCGGCCCCCTGTGTGGAAGGAACACGTCAGAGACGGCCTTCTCCCCGGCGGCTCACCCCGGAGGTCTGGGGAAGCGGAGGTCGCCGGTGGGGGAGGTACAGGGTGAAGAAGGGGCCGCAGCCAGACCCCTTGGGTGGGCCCACGGTGGGTCCAGGGGAGGAGGGCGCTGCTGATGAGATCAGAGAGGGGCAAGGGGGCAGGTCCCCCAGCCCAGGCACAAGCTCCAACCACCCACTAGTAGGCCAGAGGGCCGCCAGGGCTGGGGCTTGGTTCCTGGGAGGGGCCAGGCAAGAGCAGGGGACTGGCTCTGGGTGAGCTGGCTCCCGAGGCGGGAACGGGAAGCATTCAGCTGGCTCTGGCCTAAAATCACCAGCAAGCAAAGCATTTGTGGCTTTGGGCCGTGGCTTCCTAACTGACCTGCGAGCATCTGGCGGGTGTCGGAGCATGACAGCTGTTCCCTGCTTACCCCCCACGACCTCAGGAGGAGAGCAGACCGCTGCCCCGACCTTCCAGGTCAGGAGGTGTGCCTGAGGTCCCAGGGCTGGAGAGGCAGACCCGTGGCCCAGCCCTGAGTCCTGCGGCCTTGCCCCCACCCCCCACGCCCGGTAGGAGTCCACTGCAGCTTCCTGGTCCCTTCACACACGTGGCTGCCATGTCCACGACCTGTGTCCACTTCCAGGAACGTTTGAGTCTCAGAGTGGGCCGTAGACTGAATATTGTGTCCCCCCCACTCAGGGGTTGACATGCCAACACTTCATGGGAGGCTGTTAGGAGGCGGGGCCTCTGGGAGGGGATTAGGTCATTAGGGTGAGGCCCCTGTGGTGGGATCAGTGCCCTTCTACCAAAAGACCTGAGAGTTGGCTTCTCTGTCTTCTCTGCCCGGTGAAGACAAAAGAAGATGACTTCTGTCTGCAAACCGGGAGACTGACCCTCACGGGACAGCAGACCTTGGGTTTCCAGCCAGCAGCACTGGGAGAGTGTGTGTTCTGGTGTGGCAGCGTGGACTGCGACAGTGTCTCTTGAGGGGCATGGGGCGGGCATTCCCCTGGGCGGGGCTGGGTTCCAGGTCTGCTCAAGAACCCCATCCTCCTTGGGCCAGTAGGCCACCTGGGTCCCTTTTGTGTGTAGTGGAAGCTCTGTGTAGGGACGCCCAGACCTCACCCTAGCCCGAGGCCCAGCCTTGATGGGAGGCATGTGGAGCCACGGGGCGGTTACCACCGCATCCTTCCGACTTCCTGTTTACTCTGAGCACAGATTGCAATTTCTCTCTGAGACCAGCAACGCCTTGGACCATCCTGCCCCTATCTCTTCCTCCTGGCTTGTCCCTCCCCCCTTCTCCCGCCGCCCCATCCCTGTACATGGGCCCTGACCTCCCCTCTCCTTCAGTGTTGCTCTCACCTCCTCCAGCTTCCTGCCCAGGTGCTCCCCTCCTCCAGGAAGCCTTCCTGGACCCAGAGCCCCAGCTGGGGCTCCCATTTACCTCCATCCTCACCACTGTCTCTCCTTCCGTACCCGCCTGACACATACCTGTGTCCTCTCTTCTAGTGGACAACAATCTCTTAAGGTCAACAACTGTGTCAGGACCCTTCTCACCCCCAGGACCTGCCCAATTTCTGCCACGTGGAGGTGCCCCTCCTCAAATAATGGATGAAGGAGATGTGTGGAGCTTACCTGTTCTGGAGTTTTCTGCCCGAGAAGAAGGGCAGTCTTCGCAAGGATGCTCCACTATTGCAGCCAGAGGTCTCTGGGCTTGCTTCCCAACCCTACGCCCGCCCTGGGGGCGGAGACCCAGAGGGAGAGAAAAGCTAGTCCCCATCTCGAAGTCATTGTTAGAGATGCTGCTGTGTCCCCAGCCCCGTGTCACAGCCAAGTGTTGTTTATTTGATTAATTTGGTTCATTTCAATTCAGTTCAGTTCATTCAATTCAGCTCAGCTCAGCCTCAGCCTGCTCAACTCAGCAAGGGCTCTCTGAGAATCTCGGAGGGGTAGTGGGCTACCCTGCGCCTAGGGTCCTGCCTGCATCCCAGGGCCTGGGGTGCTGGGGCTCAGAGTTGGCATCTGGCCTCTTTCACCATATTCTGTTGGTCGAAGTAAATCACTGGCCGGTCCAGGTTCAACGGGAGGGAGACGTGAGGGAGACCCACCCTTTCTTGATGGGAGATGCTACAGAGTTGCATCAGACAAGGCACGGTGCTGGGTCTTTGTGCCCAGCCAACTGCAGGAATACAGAAATGCCAGGAGGAGGTGCCAGTCTGGGGGACTTCCCTCCTGCCCGTTGCCTCTTCCCTGGCACCTCTGGATCATAGCTGGCACACGGCTTCAGAGACCCCGCCTTTGTGGCAGAGACGGAGTCCTGAGAACACGCTCTTGTGCTGCTGCCAAGGCTCTGGCCGAAAGGCCCTGTCATGTTCCAGGTCACTCAGGAGGAGGGTGCCTGGTAGGGAGGTCCCCGGGGGACACGGGGGTCCGCCCCGTCCAGGCCACTGCTCCCGAGACACGAGGCTCACAGGGGTGCAGCTGGCCCAGCCTCTGGGCTTGGTCAGACGGGGTGGTCCCTGAAGCCTCCCCATGTAGTGGACTCTGCAGCCGTTGGTGTGGGACTGAAGTGCTGCAGCCAACAGCATCAGGGGTGATGGCTGAGAGCGGGCAACAGCTTGGACCAAGCACAGATTACTGGACTGGGGCCGGGGCTCGGAGGCTCTCTGGTCAACCTCAAATTCCCGATGGGCTCTTGCCTAAGGGTCTGTGAGTCCAGCCTCACAAGCCAGGGAGAGGCAGGCCTGTGGTGCCCCGGGGTCCATGCCTTCCTCTGCCCCAGGCCTCTGAGAGAAGGGCGGCCTCAGCGGCTAGGGACCCTCGGTCACACGGGGCGGCCGGCCTTCAGAGGACTCTGGGCCGGCGCCCTGCTGAGCTGTCCTGTCCAGAGTTGGCCCTCAGTGTTGACCCAGGGCTGCATTTTAATTCTGCTTTGTGCTGCATTGGGTGGAACCCAAAGCGCTGGCCAATTCCCCTCCTTGAACCCCCTGGAAGGCACTGGTAATGGCAGCCCCTTCCCCACTCATGAAAACACCAGGCAAAGCGGGAATGAACAGACTGCAAGGGAAAGGAAGGATGAGTGAGCAGAGAACGAGCACCAGGATGTGGTCAGCCGGCTTCCCTGATGGCTCAGATGGTGAAGAGTCCACCTGCAATAAGTACCATTCGATCCCTGGGTCAGGAAGATCCCCTGAGAAGGGAATGGCTACCCACTCCAGTACTCTGACCTGGAGAATACCATGGACAGAGGAGCCATGATGGGCTATACGGTCCAGGGGGTTGCAAAGAGTTGGACACGGCTGAGGAACTAACACTTTGGCTTTCTTTTCACACTTTCACACTTGGAAGTAAAAGGCTCTGGGATCCAGATCTATGGGAGGTGCCCCTTCTGAATTCCAGGCATGGCGGGGCAGGGCCCCATCTGAGCGCTGAGAGCCCCTAAGGACACCCCGCTTTCCCCTGCAGCATCCTTCCCCTGCTCCCCTGGTAACCCCTGGCCCACTTGGGGAGGAGGGGGTGGCCACCGGCCAGGCCGGCCCAGGTCTGCCCTTTCCCCGGGGGCCAGGTGGCGTGGCGGCGGCCTGCCCGTCGCAGGCCAGCTTTCATCCCGCCCGAGGGGCCTGAGAAAGCGTGGGGGCGGCTTTATCCCGGCACAGGCCCGAGCAGCCTCCTGAAAAGTATTGAGGGAGCATTACTCAGACTGACACATTCTATTTCCCTCGGGCTCAGACAATGAGGAAGAGCCAGTTAAGGATATGGCTCCGGCCTTGTGCGCGGCTGAAGGTTTTTTGAGAAAAATGTAATAGACGACAATAGGGCACTTTGTCGCGGTCGAGGGCGCTGGGGACCGGGCCGCAGCGGCGGCTTCATCATCACTTATGATGAGAGGAGATTTAGTGGCTTCTTTCTTCCCTCTGTCACAGAGAACAATGTCCGGGGAAAGCGGAGGTTTCCCATTATAAATCACCATAAGCCCCATGGAAATCCTTCCCCACCCAGGGCTGTGAGCGGGCAGGCTCTGAGCCTACAGTCCGCTCCGGGCCGCCCGGATGGCAGGCGGGCAGGCGGGTGGGCGCGGGGCTGCTGCCCGGGGCCCCCGCCCGTGGGAATCGAGCCCTCCAAACGCTCTGATCTCCACCCCTAGAAGGAGGCACATGCCACGGAGAATGGGAAAGGCGAGGCCTGCCCACCCCTTCAATTAGAGGCTGGGGAGCCGGGGCCCAGGGGTGCTTGGAGCCTGGGCCTGGGGGTCCTGGGCCTGGGATGGGGGGGCGGCAGGCTGCGGAGAGAGAGAAGTCTATCTCTGGCTCCGTGTGTCCCAGGTGACGTGAGTGGGAAGGTCTGCTGGGCTTGTGTTTTACGAAGAGAAAAGAAAAGTCCCGAGAGGGGCAGGCCCCTGCTCAGCGTCACATAGCCATGTGGTGGCCGGGCTGGCCAGGGCCAGGACCCACGCCTCCTGCCTCCAAGCTCACCGCCCTCGGGCTGGCGAGCGCCACCCTGGCTAAAGCGTCGCTGGTTCCAGCAATGCGTCCCTCTGCATGGGGGCCTCCTGCTTCCCTCTGGGGCCTTGCCTGCTGAGCATGGCTGGCAGCCTCGCCTCCCATCCCACTGCCCAGGAGAGACCCGCACCCGCTCAAGACCACGTGAACCGGAAGGGCAGGGCTTGACCTAGAACTGGGGGCTCCTGACCCCCAGGACTGACAGCAGGACCTCCTCAGAAGGCCAAAGGCCACCTTTTGTTAAATGACAAGGCAGGAATTTTAAGAAGGTGATTATGAATTCCACCTTCTATGCAATCCTCCCAGTGGGGTTCGGGGTGGTACCCCATTTTCAAATCCACAAAACTGAGGAATACTCACCCCAAAGAGTCTGACAAAACTAGATAGCATATTAAAAAGCAGAAACATTACTTTGCCAACAAAGGTCCGTATTGTCAGAGCTATGGTTTTTCCAGTAGTCATGTACGGATGTGAGAGTTGGACCATAAAGAAGGCAGAGCACCAAAGAATGGATGCTTTCAAATTGTGGTGTGGGAGAAGCCTTTTGAGAGTCCCTTGGGCAGCAAGGAGATCCAACCAGTCCATCCTAAAGGAAATCAGTCCTGAATATTCATTGGAAGGACTGATGCTGAAGCTGACGCTCCAACACTTTGGCCACCTGATGTGAAGAACTGACTCATTGGAAAAGACCCTGACGCTGGGAAAGATTGCAGGCAGGAGGAGAAGGGGGCAGCAGAGGACGAGATGGTAGGATGGCTTCACTGACTCAATGGATACGAGTTTGAGCAAACTCCCAGAGATGGTGAAGGACAGGGAAGCCTGGTGTGCTCCAGTCCGTGGGGTCACAGTCAGACACAGCTTAGCGACTGAACAACAACAACAACCAAAGAGACAGAGATCTGAGAATCCAGGTGGAGTTTGATGCCTAGAAAGGTATGAGAAAATTCTGAGATTCGGAGCTTTTCGCTTTTCAGGGTTGGGATGGGCGAGGCGGGTTTGTGTTCCTGTCTGCATGGCTGTTTACTACCTGATGCTCAGCCCTAGGGGCACAAGTCCGTCACTCTTCTGTCCCCCACCCCTCCAGCCCCCCAGCCTCCCAGACAACACACAGGACAGCCGTCTCTGTGTTTCCTGGCTTTCTTCCTGGGTCCCTGACCGAAAATAAAATCTCGCCTCTGCTAATGACTGCCCTGTGGTCTTGCTGAAGCCCCAGTTACTCCACCTATAAAGTGGAGGTGATAACTGCGCCCATCTCGAAGGGCTGTGGCAGGATCAGATGCAGTCAAGGCTCAGAATCGGTTTAATGGCCAGCCTGGACTGCTGTTATTAATAAATATTGTTATTACTTTTGTTGTTGTTTTGCATGGCCCCAGGCTAATCAGAGTGAACTCACAAATGAACACCCTCACGCTACAGTCCCTCCCCAAGTTTGGAGGGGCTTCTGTGGAACCCCAGTTTATTTCTCAGCCTTAAATCCCCCTTTTCACTCCCTCATACCCTCTGGGCTCCAGTGGCCCTGAAGTTCCCCATCCCCATTCCTGGTCTTGAGCTCTGCTTGCAGAATCACATTTTTGGCTCCTATGCTCCCTCATGGTTTTCCAGCAGTCATGTAGGATGTGAGAGTTGGACCGTAAAGAAGGCTGAGCGCCGAAGGATTGTTGCTTTTATGCTTTGGTGCTGGAGAAGACTCTTGAGAGCCCCTTGGACAGCAAGGAGATCCAACCAGTCAACCCTAAAAGAAATTAACACTGAATACTCATTGGAAGGACTGATGCTGAAGCTCCAATACTTTGGTCATCCAATCCTTTGATGCGAAGCGCCGACTCACTGGAAAAGACCCTGATGCTGGGATAGATTGAGGGCAGGAGGAGAAGGGGATGACAGAGGATGAGATGGTTGGATGGCATCACCAACTCAGTGGACATGAGTCTGAGCAAGCTCCAAGAGATGGTGAAGGACGGGGAAGCCTGGAGTGCTACAGTATGTGGGATCGCAAAGACTGAGTGAACAATGAATAACAATGCCCCCCTCA
Source organism: Hydropotes inermis (assembly GCA_020226075.1). NCBI lineage: Eukaryota > Metazoa > Chordata > Mammalia > Artiodactyla > Cervidae > Hydropotes > Hydropotes inermis. Next base: position 43,692,689 of record CM035297.1, on the reverse strand, counting down.
GCCTAGAATTCTCATCTGCATCTTCACATGTTCTAGAACTTTCTTCCCTCTATTAGGGAGCAGTTCACCTGTCCGCTACAAAGATGGCACTCATGAGCGACACCTTGGTGTCTTTGGTTTCCTGGGGGCGGGGGTGTCCACAGCCTCCCAAAATAAGGTTTCTCATGGTGGGGTGGGGTCACAGCTGGGGGAAGGCAGTGAAGGGGCTTGAGGGGAAGCCAGCTCCAGCCAGGCCTGCCCATCGCCACCTGGAAACAGAACACAGCCTGATTCTCCGGGCCGTCCACACACAGAGGGGGCCCAATGGCATTGCCTTTCTAGCAGAATAAAGACTCCTTCTCAAGGTCTGCGCCCCCTGCCCACACCATCTCTCTCCTTCCCTCCCCGCCCCGAGGCTCCAGCCGCTCTGGCCAAGCTCAGTCGCATGCCGGGCCTGGCTGTCCAGAACCTTCCCAGGCCTGAGGTGTTGGCCCTACAAGGTCCTAGCTGGGTCTTGGAGCATCGGCCCAGATGTACGTCTCCTATCTTGTGGCCACATGTGGTCTCCGTCACAACCGCTCAACTCTGCTTTGTAGCGGGAAGCTGCAGGCAGAGGGGCGTGCCTGTGTTTGCATCCGCAACATTGAATGGAAAATGTTCTGTAGTTGTTCTGCCTCACAAACGGTTCTTCTTTGGATGTTTTTTAATTAAATTTTTTTCAAGCATTAGAATGATTTAAAAACCAATCTCAGCTCATAGCTGTGCAAAAAAGGGCAGCTGACTTGATCCACAGGCTGTAGTTTGTTGCTTCTTTCTGACTTTAGAGTGAAGCATCCTTGCTGGGGCTTCTCCGGTGGCTCAGTGGTTAAGTATCCCACTCCAATGTGGGGGCCACAGGAGACACAGGTTCGATCCCTGGGTGGGAAAGATCCCCTGGAGGAGGAAGTGACAACCCACTGCAGTGTTCTAGCCTTGGGAATCTCATGGACAGAGGAGCCTGGTGAGCTACAGTTCATGGAGTTGCAGAGTCAGACACGACTGAGCATGCACACACATCCCTGTATGCCAAAGAAGATGACCGTTTGCCTAAAGGGAGATGGCAAGTTTTCGTTCACTTTTGCTTCTGTTTTTGTAATCTTTGGCAAACTATTGCATTAAGTCCGTCTGTTGTTCCGATTTGAATTTTTTTAAAAATGTATATATTAAACTAGCCCCCCAGGCTCCTCTGTCCATGGAATTCTGCAGGCAAGAATACTGGAATGGGTTGCCGTTTCCTTCTGCAGGGGATCTTCCCTACCCAAGGATCAAACCTGGGTCTCGTGCATTGCAGGTGGATTCTTTACCATCTTAGCCACTAGGGAAGCTCCACTATAGTTGATTTATGATACTGTGTTAGTTTCAGATGTATAGCTTCAGATTCTTTTCCAATTGTAGGTTATTACAAGATATTGAATAGAGTTGCCTGAGCTACACAATAATTCTTTCTTGTCTATTTTATACATGGTGATATGTATCTGTTAATCCCATGCCCCTAATTTATCCCTCCCTCCTTCCCCTTTGGTGACCAGAGTTTGTTTTCTATGAGTCTGTTTCTGTTTTGTAAATAAGTTTATTTGTATTATTTTTCTAGATTCCACATGTAAGTGGTATCATATGACATTTGTCTTGTTCTGCCTGACTTACTCCATTTGGTATGATAATTTCTATGTCTATCCATGGTGCTGCTGATTTGCATTTTTCTAGTCATAATGAGTCTGTCTGTTTTCATGTCTGTGTTCTTTGGTGGGTTTGTTCCCACATGGTGGGTTTGTCCTTCTGGGCTCAAGGCGGGCGCGTACTCTCCCTGGGTACAATCCTAGGAGCCAGGGTCTACATACTCTTCTTTTGCCAGCCTTTCCCCCAGCAACCTTGACAATGAGCGGAGACCCTGCTGCGTCCCACCTGACAGGCCATGTGAGCAAGAAATGAACTTTTGTAGTTTTAAGCCTCTGAAGCTTTGGGAATGTTGGTTACAGCAGCATAACCCAGACTATACATCTGTCAGCGGCCTGTACTATTTTTTTTCAGTTGTTGTTTTTTTTTTTTTTTCTGATCCCTGGTGGCTTTCTACTGACTTATCATATTTATTCCTTATTTATTTCGCAGAGATGTGGATGTGTTAAAAAAAATATTAACCCTTCTAGTGACATGGTTATTTTGTCACCAGCTGGAAATCTCCTTAAAAGGTGATTGGCCACAGGATTCCACTGCTGTCAGGAAGAAGGGCAGAGGTCCAATGGTTCTGAAACCAAGATCATCATTTTTAGCATACCTCTTTCGACATTTTACTGAGTGCTAACGAGTCTGTTTCAACTTGCTAGATTACCTGTGGGTACCTGTTTCAACCACTTTATCTCAGCAGGTTCACAGGGCAGTTTCACAGTTCAAAGCTGAATATTTTACTGGCACTGGCCTGGAGATTTCTTTAAGAAATGATTTTTTTTAAAACAACTGGGTTTGGCTGGAATGATGACAGCAGCTTTTTTCAGAACATGGCTCTATGAAAGCAATTTCTGAAAAATACTGCATCTGGGAAGCAGTTTCATAGCCGGGGAATTTGGGGAGATCCGCATGTGCCTTTGTGAAAACGGTAACGTAGGAGCATCATCGGCCGTGAGTGGGGACTCCAATTTAAGACTGGTACCATGGGTTCCTTAACCTCTTTGCCCAGGCAACACTTTCCCCACAAAGTCATGACATAAGTGTGTGGAACACCTTTAGGAAAAGTTTATCTAAAGAGTAAGATTGGGGATCTCACCACCCATTTAACCAGGGCTTGGAGAAAAGTGTGAATTATTTTTAGAGGACCCCCAGGCCGTTGGCTAAGCCCCATTCCAAGATGGGTGGTCTTCCTTTTAGCCTTGAGACTTGTGGGGCTGCCCTCCCTCCCCACCATCCCCAGGGGACTGGGTTCCATAGGGAGCCACCCCAGTTCTCTGCCACTGGATGTTTGCCAAACTTGAGTTTTGCACGGAAGGCAGGCAATCTAGCTCACCTGGAGCCAGGGTTCTAAACCTGGCTGCACGTGAGAATCACTTGGGAGCTTTAAATGAAATCCTCATGTCTGGACCACACCCAGAGTAGATTAGATCAGAACTGGGGGTGGATCCGGGATCCAGGTCTCACAAACTCCCAGGTGATTCAGGCCTGCAGCCAAGGGTAAACAGCAGATGCCAAGGCAGTGCCTCCCACTCACTCATGGCCCACCTGAGTGCTGGGGTTTTGTCCCATCTGGAAGTGGGGCAGGGACTTTGTAGAATCTTGAGGGGGTTGGGGTGGCACGGCTTGCATTGGCTATACCTCTTCTCCTGCTGAGACGCTGTGTTCAAACACAGCTTGCAGAAGCCTGGCCAGCAGACTGCTGCCTGCCTATCTGCCCAGGCTGATCCCTTGCACGAGGTCTTAGCAGTCCTCCTGTCCCCAGGAATACTTTAGGACAGAGACATCACTTTGTGCAGAGATACTGTCCAACCGCTATGCAAGCAGGCACCATCAACTTGTCTTGACAAGAAATTCTTCTTTTTTAGCAGTACCCACAGTCTAGCATCTCGCAAGCAGCTTGCTTCTGCCTCATCAGTTGAATGGAAGAATGTATTTCCTGTTTTGCATTGGCTGCCAGGGGACTCAGAATCAAACTTGCCACTGTATCAAACAGCACACACAGAGGACCTAACAGCACATATCATGACCATGAACTTCACCTCTGTTCTGCTTTTAATTTTAATTGGAGAATAATTGCTTTACAATATTGTGCTAGTTTCTGCCATACGTCGACATGAATCAGCCACAGATATACATATATCCCCTCCCTCTTACCATCTCTCCCACCTCCTACCACTACCCACCGCTTTAGGTTGTCACAGAGCACCAGATTTGAGCTCCCTGCATCACACAGCAAATTCCCCCTGGCTATTTACTTTGGAAATGTGTGTTTCAATATTACTCTTTCAATTTGTCCCTCCCTCTCCTTTGCCAGCCATGTCCACAAGTCTGTTCTCCATGTCTGCATGTTCATTGCTGCCCTGCAAAGAGGTTCGTCAGTACCATCTTTCTAGGTTCCATATATTTATGTGTTAATATATGATATTTGTTTTTCTTTTTCTGACATGCTTCAGTCTGTATAATAAGTTCTAGGTTTGTCCAGCTTATAAGAATGGACTCAAATGTGTTCCTTTTCATGGCTGAGTAATATTCCACTGGATGTATGTACTACAGCTCGTTTTGTTTATGTGTCTCTCCTTTGCTTTCCTCACCAGCTAACACTCACGTTGCATTGAGCCTGCTCTGGCTGCACCTGTCTCCCAGGTACAGGCCAGCCACTCCCCATGCATAGCTGGCATTGCCTGTTGGCCCTGGCCCGGCCTCCCCAGCCCCCCAGGCTCCTCAGTCTCAACATGCCCGGGGCTTCACACCACTCCAGGCCCTCCACTCCCTCCTCCAGGAGCCATCCCTGGCGGTCCTTGCCAGCCCAAACCTCTCAGATCACACAGATGACGCTGTCCCGTGGTTCTGCGGCTGCTTGTCTGCACAGCTCACACCTCCTTCTGTGCACCTGCCCTGGGACCCAGCTCAGGACTTGACCTCAGGGCCCTGGGAATGGTCTGCAGGGCTGCTCCCAGGCTCTGGAGTCCTTGAGACGCTGCTTGCTCTGGAAGTCCTGTGTGTCTGTGGGCGGGGCCTGTGAACAGCCAGGGCATCTCAGGGTCCAAGGGGCTCCAGGAGCCTCGAGTCACACAGTGCCCACTGGGCCACCAACTGGGCATCTTCGGCACACAGCTGTGTTACCGACCAGGGTTCTTGGCCTCCTTAATCAATAGAAATAGATCAGAGGCCAGACAGGAAATTCAGGCAAGGCTTTATTGGGGACCCTGCCGCAGCCGGAGGGAGCAAGAACTAGTAGCAGGTTTCCTTGCTCCCTCCCCAGGGTTGGGAGGGATGAGCTGGTTCCTTATATGGGGCGAGGGTAGGGGTGTATTCAGGGGTCGGGATGGAGGGGTGGCTTAGGCGGTCTGCCCACCCCTTTGTGGCACTGTGTGAGGGGGGGACATGCACAGTACCCTGGTTTTACTCCCAAATCTTCAGAAGTGGCAGCTGGGCTTTTGGTCTTTCTGTATCTTGTCCAGAATTTGCCCCAACCGGGCGTGCAGAGAGTTATCTTTGTCCCTTATAGTTTCTTTGCATTTTGTTGCTCCAGATGTTTGGCCAGGTACAGACCCTGCAGCAAAGGGTCCCAGGTCCCAGCCTGTCTCACCTGGGCCCTGCTATTTAGGAGCTGTGTGACTCTGGGCAACCCCCATCCCCTCTCTGAGCCTCCTTTTTCCCTAAGCAGGACGGGTAAAAAGAGCACGGCCAACCAGGCTCCATGCATCCAGCTCTCAGGAGACACCAGCTCCTGTTGTCCTGGTGGGGGGGTGTCCCTTGGGGGCAACAGCCCATCCTCTGCTCCTCAGAGACTGTCCAGGTGGAGGACCCTGGGGGCCCACACTCTGGGAGCTGGGCTTGGGGGAAGGGCAGCCATGGGTAAGAGATGAGTGGAAACAGGATCCGGAACCAAGGGGCGAGCCGCACAGATTCCAGCTAGGCCCCTGTTTGCCCACCTGCCCAATTGGGCTGTAGCCGGGCTCACCTTGCCAGGTGAGGAGGGAAAGGACAGGTGATGCTGAGGCTGCCGGCTGAGTTGATGTGTGATGATTGGGGGCAGGGTCGCTCTGGGATTCCTGACCCACTTTCCCAGGTACTCATTCTCCTCGCCCCAACAGCTGGGGGGTTTCCAAGATCCCCTCGCTCAGCCTCTGTGTCCTGGATGTTCTGGAATCTCTGAGACCAGCATGGACCCGTTTCCTCTGCTCCAACTGGAGATGCAGGCTGGCCTGGCCCTGCAGTGTCAGCTGCTGGGACAGCTGGCTCCAGAGGCTGTTGCCGTGGAAACCCAGACTGATGTTCTCCTAAACAGCTGAATTATTTGTGGTTTCTCTGCCTAGTGTCCCAGCCGAACAGGCCAGGATGGTGGCTGGGGAGGGGTGGGGGCCGAGAGCAGCCTCTAGCAGGGAGCCCCCTTCTAGGGCCCTCAGGCCTGCCTTGGCCTTCTCCGCAGGGAAATGATCCAAAGACACTGAGATTTTGGGAGAAGGGGGAAGGGTGTGATTGGAAAAAATGTGCTGAGGTCATCAGGTTTGCTTCCAAAAGCGCTTCTGTGGGAGGGTATGGGGCCAGCGAGCTCCTCCAGAGTTGCTGGGGGAGCTTTCTCATTGGCAATGGTGCCCATTCCCAGTTATGCCTCTGGCAATGGGTACCCCGAGGGAGCCCTGGACCCATGTACAGGACACGGAGCCAAGGCTGCTTTCATTAGCTCATCCCAGCTGTGCCTCTGATTGGCTGCCTGACCCACAGTTCTCAGCACCTCCCAGAGCCTCGGTTGGCTTATCTGTGAAATGGGGACAGCATTGCTCACACCACCCGGGCTCAGGTGAGAAGGTCTGATCGAGGGCTTCCGAAAGCCAGAGCAGCTGCTTCCTCTGAAGGGTTTTCCCGTGAGGGACCAGGCATTTTGGGGATAAAGAAAATTGTGCAGTGTCTCCAGATCTGAGACACGCAGCTACTTTGCTTTTAAGTTCAGACTGAAACTGGACAGATTCAGACCTGGACACCTTGCTCCTTAGACAGCTGAGCAGGGTCTGCAAAGGGGACGGCCATTGGAAGTGAGTCAGATGGCGAATCTATGGGTGGTGGGGCACCCACAGTGCAGGCTTGGAAGCAACCAGGGTGGCCACGGAGGGCCGCCAGCCAGACCCCACACGCGTCTCATCCGCATGAAAATGGGAGTGGCGGGTGGCTGACTGGCACGTGTAGAGATGGGCTTATGAGCTGTACCGTCTCTCAGAAACCCTTCCAGCAGGGAGAGAGAAAGAGGCTTTAAATGGCAGGGAACCACACATTCTAGCCAGGATAGCAAATAAAGCACACGTGGCACCCTCCTCAACCCAGCCTGGGCAGACATCACTAAGTGATCACAGCACTCTTGACCGCAGAGTCTAGACTCCCTCCCCAAACTGTCATCGGCCCAGCAGGCCTGGCCAACACCTGTCCACCAGGTTTGCGTGCTCGGTGATCCTGCTCACTGTCCCCACGCTCAAAGCCGCGGGAGGCCCCTCTGGCATCTCTGTGCATAGAGGACCCTGAACCATGCTGTGAGGCAGGCACCGCTGTTCTCTGATTCTCCTCTGTGCCTGAGGGTCCCTCCGCTCCCCCAGGAAGATGGATTTACCAATGAGTCAGTGCAGGGACTCTATCTCAAACCTGCAGAGGCTGCAAATCGCCTGGGGAGTCTTGCTGAGTTCTGAGTCAGCAAGTTGGGGTCTAGCATGAATCCCATCTTCTAACCAGCTGCCAGGCCATGCCAGTGCTGCCTGGTGGAGGACCAGATGTGAGGCAGAGAGGGTGCAGATAGCTCTCAAATAATGAAACAGAGCAGAGAATGGGAGAGGAAGAAGTTAGGGCCTGGATCTAAGGCTCAGATTTTGATTTGATGCAAGCACTTGTGAGGCGTTCTTCTTTGCTCCACTGGAGAAGATGTGTCTGCAGGGAGGAAAAGCCCGATTCTTGTCTACCTCCCCAGGAATGCGCTGGTCTTTGTTCCTTCCCTGAATTTTTTAGACTCCAGTTGGTGCTGGGAAGAAAAATGGAGGGTGTGATTTGTCCCCCTTGGAAAGCATGCAACTCTATCAGACTCTTGGTTTCGAGAACCACTTCCTTCTTCCAACACAGGCAGTGTGACGTGCAGTGTACTGAGAATCTTGCAAAACCATTGTTCTAGTTGCTAAGGTTGTATAACCAATGAGCCCAAACTTAGGGGTAGGAACTCATCGTTTGCGAGGCTCGCAGATCCTGTGGGTCAGGAATTTGGACAGGACTTAGCAGGGAAGGCTCACTCTCTCAGGGGCGTCTGGCACGTAAGGTGGGGCTCCCAGATAAGCCCTCTGCCTGGACTGCCAGCTGGAACACCCACGCGGGGCCCCTTAATGCACCTCGGGCTTCCTCATGGCATGGCGTGGGATTCCAGGGGTGGGCACTGGATGGAAGAGATGGAAGCAGAAAGGGGAACATGGAAGAATAAAAGACAGAGGATACAAATGGAAGATAAACACTAACATGATAAACCTTTTCAACAACTAAACTAAATATTAACAATGTGAACACTTTAATTAAAAGGGGTTATCTGAATAGAAAAATAAGACTCAATTGTACACTCAATTTATGCCTATAAGAAATGAACTCTCTGTGATATTACTCACTAGGAGTGAATATTAATATCAGATAAAACAGACTTCAAGATTAAGTGATAACTGACAGAAGAAAGGGACATTGTAAAATAATGAACAGGTTAAGTCATAGTTTTAAATGTGTATGTACCTACTAGTAGAACCTCAAAATGTGTGAAAAAGACGGGTACTATTAAAGAGAGAAATAGCTCTATAGTAATAGTAAAGTAGTCAACTTCCCCTCTATTTATAATTGATAGAACTAGACCTGTCCCCCTCTGCCCCCAAATGCAAATAATAATAGGATATTTGAAAAATCTCCAATCTGACCTCAAAATTGATATTTACAGAAAAAACTGCCTACAATTACGGAATAAATTCAAGTGCCATTGTAACTCACCAAGATAGACCAAATGCTGGTCCATAAATTATGTCTTGATTAATTTAAAAGTACTGAAATCCCAAATAATAACAGAAACATATTTGAATATACAGGATGCAGGTAAAGCAATGTTTAAGGGGAAACTTTACCTTTAAATGCTTACATTAGAAGAGAAGAAAGGCGTAAAATCAATGACCTAAAGTTCCTCCATAAAAAGTGAGAAAAAAAAAGGGAAAAGAAAAAAAAAAAAGAAAAAAGGGCAAAGTAATCCTGGGGGGGGCGGTAAGAAAAATAAAAGCGGAACTCAATGAAACACGAAGCACAGAGATAATAGAGGAAACCGAGGAAGCTCAGAACTGTTTCTCTGAAAAAAATCAACAAAATTCAACACGAAAAAAGAGAACGCAAATCACCAATGCAAACCATGAGAAGAAGGGCTGTCAGTACAGATCCTACAGACATCAAAAGCAGTAAGAAAATACTGTGAGCGATTTTAGGCCAAAAAGTTTGCCAACTTCGATGACATTGAAACATCCTTTTAAAAATATAGCTTACCAAGAGCAACATAAGAAGAAGCAGAAAATCTGAAGAGCCCTATATCTATTTTTTAAAATAGAACTTATTATCAAAACCTTTCTGCATTAGCTTCTTATTGCTGTTGTAACAAATTACCATCAACTTAGTGGCTTAAAACAATACAAATTCATCCTCTTACAGCTACGGAGGTCAGAAATAGAAAATCAGGGTGCCGCCAGTGCTTTGCCCCTTCTAGAGGCTTTCGAGAGGGTATTTCAGAGATGTTTCTGGGGGCTTCTGAGGAGATGTTTCCTGTCCTTTTCAGCTTCCAGAGCATCGCCCCCGCCTTGCACATCTCCAGCGTCTTGTTTCTGTTATCATGTCTTCTTCCAGCTCAGTCTGACCCTCCTGCCTCCCACTCACAAGGGCTTTTTGGTCACACGCCGCACGCTTGCACGCTCCGCCCCTCAGTCGTGGCCGAGTCTTTGCGGTCCATGCAGCCCACCAGACTCCTCTGTCCTTGGGATTATCCCAGCGAACATGGCGTGGGTTGTCAAGCCCTCCTCCAGGGCATCTTCCTGACCCAGGGATCAAGCCCGCAGCTCCCGCATTTGCAGGTGGATTCTTTACCACGGAGGCACCTGGAAACTCCAATTACATTGTGCTTAATTGGCTAATACAGGATAATCTTCCTATGTCAAGATTCTTAACCTTTATCCCATCTGCAAAATCCCTTTTGCCAGGTAAATCCACATTCACAGGTTGTAGGGGTTAGGATGTGAGCATTTGGGGGAATCACTAATCTGCCTACCACAGTGACAAGAGAAAATCATTTCTTATGCTCATTGATTCTGTGGGTCAGGAATTCCAACAGGGCACAGTAGGGATGGCTTACCTTTTTTTTTTTAATTTAAAAAAATTGTGTATTTATTTTGGCTGTGCTGGGTCTTCCTTGCTGCCCGCAGGCTTTCTCTAGTTGCAGGGAGCAGGGGCTACCCTCTAGCTGTGGTGCGTGGGCTTCTCTTGTTGCAGAGGACGGGCTCTAGGACACCCAGGCTTCAGTCATTGCAGCATGCGGGATCTTTCCAGACCAGTGATTGAACCCGTGTCCCCTGCATCAGCAGGCAGATTCTTAACCACAGGACCACCACGGAAGGTTCAGGATGGTTCACTTTTACATGAAGACATCTGAGACCTCAGTTGGAAGACTCAAAGACTCAGGGCCTGGTAGCTGTTGCTGCCATGGCTGAGAGGCCCCTAAAGCTGTCAATGCAGCATCCAGCCTCTCGTGTGGCTTGGGCTTCCTTACCAGATGGTGGTAAGGGTAGATGGGTCCCACAGAGACAGTGCCAGGAGGAAGCTGTGTCACTGCTTGTGATGCAGCTTTGGAAGTCAGAGAGAGTCACATCTGTTCATCAGGATGATCACAGAAGCCCCGCCCACTTTCAAGGAAGAGGAAAACAGACCCTACCTCTTAGTGGAGAGGAGATGGGCACATGGGACCAGAAACGTCACAGTGGCTGCATTTGGAAAATCCCATCTACCAGCTTCCCTGATGGTTCAGTCAGTTAAAAGAAAAAAAACCCACCTGCCAAGGCAGGACACTAGGTTCAGTCCCCGGGTCAGGAAGATTCCCTGGAGGAGGAAATGGCAGCCCACTCCAGTATTCTTGCCTGGGAAATCCCATGGACAGAGGAGCCTGGCAGGCTGCAGACTATGAGGTCGCAAAGAGTCGGACGAGACTTAGTGATCACACCACCACCAGAGTCTTTCAATGAAGACAGTCAGGACTTGCTGCTCTTTCAGGAGAACTTTGTTCCAGGAACCCAGGGACTTTGCCAAGCGAGCTGCCACCCCTCAACGCAGGGCCACCTTGTAGTGACCAATATCGGAGGTCTGCCCACTAGCACTTCCCTCCTATGAGCTGTCCTCATCCAGGTTCATGAAGTTCACATGACACATCTTGGGTCCACGGGTGGACCTGAGTGTGATCAGTCCCTTTAGCCAGTACCTGGTGCCAGAATCAAAGCCTCAGTCAGTTCAGGGACTGACCACAGCCTGGTAGAGACTAGCGAGATTTGAGACAAAAGTTCACGGAGATTTCTGGGGAAAAACATTCCCTGTCTCTTAACAGGGAAGCTTGGGAGGAGAGAGCCCCATTCTGTCCTTCCGGACGTTCCCGTACGGATGTGAGGGGTGGTGAGCTCAGCTGCCTTGCACGGCGGCTAACAGTGAAACCATAAGCAGAGCAGGGCATAGTCAGGATGCCTCTGGAGGGGCAGGTGTAGGGTCCTGGGCCACACTGACCCTGATTCCTGCTCCACCCTGGGCTCCAGTCTCAGCAGTCAACATATCTTCTGATTGTTTAGGCTACTTAGAAACAGCCTTTATGTCACCTAGAGCTGTGGGGAGTCTTCCTGACATAGAGTATTTTCCCTTTTTGCAGTGAGGATAAGGAGGCTTGGAGAGGTAAAGACCAGGCTTACCAAGCTTTCAAGTGCGTAAGGATGCCCCCGAGAGCCTGCTAAAATGCAGGTTCTGACTCAGGAGGTCTGGGGTGGAATCTGAGATCCTGAGTAAGCCCATGGTGAGGCAGAGGCTGCTGGCCCCAAGGACCACCCTGGAGTAATAAGAGGGTATGGGGTGTGCCTGAGGCCACACAGCTGGGAGTAACAGGTTTTAAACCAAGATCTGCCTGCCTTCAGTATTAAAGGAAATCAACCCTGAATAGTCACTGGAAGGACTGATGCCGAAACTCCAATACTTTGGCTACCTGATGCATAGAGTCAACCCATTGGAGAAGACCCAGATGCTGGGAAAGATTGAGGGCAGGAGGAAAAGGGGGTGACAGAGGATGAGATGGTTGGATCATGTCACCGAATCAATGGACATAAGTTTGAGCAAACTCCAGGAGATGGTGAAGGACAAGGAAGCCGGGTGCTGCAGTCCATGGGTCCGCAAAGGGTTGGACACAACTTAGCAACTGAACAACCGCTTGCCTACAAACCCCGTCTTCTTTTCATTGCACTCTTGGAGCCATCCTTCCCTTTCACACATTAGCCTGCAAGAGCAGAGGAGACGTTGAGTCTCCTGAGAGGGAAGCCGAGGACGCCTGCCTCCTGGTACCTGAGGAGCCCCAGGGCCATCTTATCCTAGAAATTCCTAACATGTGATTTGTCTTGCGCTCAGTCTGAGCTGATTGGTGATTCATGCTCTGTTTTACCATTGGATGGCTGAATCCAGATAATGCATGCTCAGTCGCTCGGTCATGCCTTGCTCTTGCAACCCCATGAACTGTAGCCCACCAGGCTCCTCTGTCCAAGGGATTATCCAGGCAAGAATACTGGAGTGGGTTACCATTTCTTCCTCCAGGAGATCTTCCAGACTCAGGGATCGAACAGGCATCTCCTGCATCTCCTGCATTGGCAGGGGGATTCTCTGCCACTGAATCACCTGGGAAAGCAAGATTGCATAATCCCAAATTCCCTTCTCATGCAAACCACTGGGGGCTTTGTAAAAATGTAGATTTCCCCTTGCGGTGGGGTTAGGGTCAGGGAAACTGGTCATAAGCACATCAGGAGTTTCTTAAGTGTGGGGACCTCCAACTTTGGGGGTATGGATAAATGCTTATCTTTGCCTCAGATGTCTTTCTTTCTGTTATGGTCAACATACCCTCATGTCCAACCCTCAGCATAAGCCTGGGGATGGGTGATTCCATTCCCACTATGATTCCCACATGGCAGGATAGGAAACCAAAGCAGGTCCCAAGCTGGGGAAGGTGCAGGAACTGGGACTCAAGCCTCAGAGGCCCCGGAGCCTGGACTGACCTGGCTTCTCACAAGGCACTTAGAGAAACAAACACGGATGCCCCAGCATTCCTGAGTTCCTGGCCTGGTCACCAGGGCAAACATCCCGTTTGTGTAACATGGGCCGTGCCTCAGCGGTAGAGAATCAGTGTTGATTTTGGCTCCGGCCTCTGTGTGGAGGGATCCAACGCAGATATCCTTGATTTTCTCCCAAGTCCACAGTCTCAAAGGAGAGGTGGCAGCGGTCTGACAGAGTGTCCCCCAACCTGGTCCCCCTGGGCATCCCCCCACCTGCCAGCGTTCATCCCTGCGGATATAGGAGGATGGATGAGGCCCCTGAGACTCCAGGCCTCCAGTGAGCCTGGATCGTGACCCAGGTGGATTTTGTGTGTGTCTGGCTCTGTGGTCTGCTCACAACTGGCTTCCTCTCCCGGCAAAGTGCAGGAGGGTGGGTTGGGGCTGGGGGGTCTGTCTTATCCCCTAACACTGCTGGGGGTTGACCCCAGGGACACAGCCTCCACCAACTCTCTCTACCAGGGCACCAGTGGGCAAGCCAGGCATGTCCTTCTGGTGACCTTGGCCTTGGAGCCACCAGCTCCTACCCCACTAGTGCTGATGTTCCTTGAGCAGGCATCTCGTGACAGGGGCTGCCCATCTTGCTCTGTCTGTGCAGGAGACTCACAGATGCGTCCCTGAGTCTGTCAATTTCCAAACTGTAGGCAAGACATTGTTCCCACACAGGGCGACCTGAAGTGTGACTCAGGGCCAGCAGCCGGGGCGCTGGAGAGCCTCAGGGTCTCGTGGACACCAGTGCCAGGCCCATGGCATTGGAACCTCCTTGTTCAAGGGTCCCCAGGTGACTCACGTCGGAGCGGTGCTGTGCCAACCGAGGACAACCAATAAAGGGCCAGTGGAGATGCTGTTCAGTCACTAAGTCGTGTCCAGCTCTCTGTGACCCCATGGACGGCAGCACGCCGGGTTTCCCTGTCCTTCACCATGTCTCGGAGTATGTTCAAACTCATGTCCATTGAGTCGGTGATGCCACCAACCATCTCATCCTCTGTCATCCCCTTCTCCTCCTGCCTTCAGTCTTTCCCAGCATCAGGGTCTTTCCCAATAAGTCAGTTCTTTGCATCAGGTGGCCAAAGGATTGGAGCGTCGGCTTCAGTATCAGTCCTTCCAATGGTCCTTCAGGTTTGATTTCCTTTAGGATGGACTGGTTTGATTTCCTTGCTGTCCAAGGCCCTCTCAAGAGTCTTCTCTAGCACCACAGTTCGAAAGCATCATTTCTTTGGTGCTCAGCCTTCTTTATGGTCCGACTCTCGAATCTGTACTTGACTAACGGAGAAGCCATAGTTTTGATTATATGGACCTTTGGGGAGTTACAAGGTCCTTACTGACTTCATGGGCATTGCAAATGCTCAAGGCCAATATCACAAATTCAGGTTTCACTCATGAAAGGCTGAAGGTCCTTCGGCCAGGAGGGGTGAATTTCCTTTGCTCTATTAATGAGGATCTGCTCAGGAAATCCGGAGTGTTTAGACTGTGAAGAAGATTGTTCACTCAGAAAAAGAATTTTTATAGAATGGAGAAGCAGAATTTATATGTAAATAATGACCCCGGTACCAGGAGGGTGAACTCAGCATGTCGGTCATCCCGTGCTTTGTCCTGATTGCAGGCACCTTTGCCCCAAGTGGGACCGAGGGCGGATGTGGACATGTGTATATATGCAAATGTGTATGTATGTACATGTATAACTTTGGAAGGGATATTGGGAAAGCTGAGAAGGACTGAGATGACCCCATCCATCCGATTTTCAGACTCCAGGTAGGGGATGTTCCCACAGTGAGCAGGGGACAGACAGGTCCAGAGGACCTCCACAGTCAGGGCGCCCCACCTCTCCTCTGCTCATACTGTGCTCTCGGCTCTTTTGGGGAGGAGGAAAGCCCACCCGCTGAGGCTGAGGGCTCACCTGGGCTGGGATGTAAGGGGCTCCGTCCAGCCATCTGGCATAGGGCAGAATTCCGTACACCCAATGTCTGTCACTGTTATTATTGGTGGTGTTTAAGGGGTTGGGTTCTGCGAGGGGCTGAGGCTGACTGGGACTGGGGCTTGCAGATGAGGCCAGCCAGCCCGCCCTCCCCGCGAGGAGCTTGTGATGGGAGCTGGGCCCAGGGGGCCACCAAGAGATGGGGCAGAGAATGGCAGTGTGGCCCTCTTCTGTAGCCTGCAGGCTGGACCTCTGTATAGCTGTTGCCTCTCAGGCTGGGCCAGTGCCCTGTCTGCTTGGGAAATCGGTGCTCTAGATGGCCACCTGAGCTGCAGCAATCAGAGGGGTTTAAACTTTACTTTTGTTTAGTTTCTTCTTTTCTTCTCTATCTTTCTCAAAAAAAAAAAAAAAAAAAAGGAAACACCCTACAAAAGCTATACATTTAAAGCAGTCTGGTGCTAGCCCTCCTTCCCTCCCTCCCTCCCTCCTCCCTGTCTACCCACACACTCTCCATCTGTCTGTCTGTCCATCTCTCAGTCTATCTGTCCATCTGCTCCTTCCTTCCTCTTTTTTTTCCTTCCTCTTCCATGTGCCTCCTGCTGGGCGGTGAGTCCTGGGTTTCTGGGCTGTCCCCAGGCAGCCCTGGGTCACAGTAATCCCCCTGCTCTGATGACACCCCGTGACTCCTGTGTGAGCTGATGTCCAGCCTGAACTGTCCCTTGGACAGAGGGTCCCCACTGCCCCTGGTTGGCATCCGGATTATAGCCTGGAGTGGGCAGCCTGTTCCTCCCCGGCGGGGCCTGCTCAGTGGTCTTCAGAAGCACAGTGGAGGCGTTGTGGCGGGGGGGCCCTCCAGGGACACAGCCTTCCCCCAAATACCAAGTAATGATCCTACTTCCGTTAACAGCTGCTACCTCATTTCCTGACCAATCGTCCAGGCCCAAACAGAACTCGTCTTATCTGGTTTCATCTCGGGCCCGGAGAGGCCTGTCAACCCCTGGCATCAGCAGATCCATCAGGAAATCACCTATTGTGGCTAAAATTTGCCTTCCGAAGCCTGTGTGGAGCCGCAGGAAGTGACGGCTGGGAGGCCTGGAGCCTCAGCACACAAAGTGGCCTCGCTGCCCAGCCGGGGGCTGCACACCCACGGCTCCCACCCAAGGGCTCGATTCCAGCAGGCAGAGGCCATGAGCAGCCTTTCCAGCCAAGCTCTTATCTCACGCTCTGCATCACTCAGTGATCCCGGGGGACCCCAGTGGAAGTCCCCGGGCCAGCCCAGAGGCCCCCCCAAGGCTTGTCCTGGCCACTTCCAGTGGACACGCACCCGAAGGCCTCAGCTCGCAGGGTGGACGGGCGCACCCAGGCCCAAAGGGGTAACCAGGCCTGAGCGGGGGCATTGAGAAGGCTGCAGCAGGACCCTGTGGGGAGCCCAAGGCCCCCACTGAGCTGGGCGTCCTCCACAACGGCCGGAGCGGGTATGGGACGGAAACAGGCGGCTCACCCACCAGGGAGGGGGAGCCCAGGCAGGCCCCACATGGGGCGGTGCGGGGTTGGGGGAGGGATGGGCTTTCACGGCCCCACTGGCCACGCTTCAAACACTCCCGCATCCTCACCTGCCCATCCGCCCACAGCGGGGCTCCGCGCGGCTCACCCTGAGTCTTGGAGTGAAAAAAATAAATAAATGAGGCCCAAAAAAAGGACCTGACCAGATGCCAAAAGCGAAGATAACACGGGAGGAAGTTTATTTGGATGAGGAAATCCCTAAATGCTGTTGAAACTATGCTTGGAATTGCTCCTTGGCGCTGGGGGTCGGGGGGAGGGGGCGCTTTGAAGGAAGCATAGTCTCCCCTGGGGCCCCTCCCCTGCCGGGTCCCCCTGCACTCATCACTTGTCTGCAGGAAACGGGCTCCCACTTCTGAACCTGCAGGGCGCTGCCCAGAGCGGGCCGTGACTCATGGCGGGCAGTTCTCTCAGGGAGGATGGCCTTCCCGGGGCAGCGGCCCTGGCCCCGTAGCTGGGCTGGGTGGTCACAGGCTCGCAGGGCGCTGGGAAGAGAACATCCTGGGAGGTCGGCCTGGGTCACGGCAGAGGGGGGTCTCCAGGGGCCCCCCTGCCAGTCCTAAGGCATGCAGATGCCCCCCCCCCCCCCCCCCGCCTCAGGCTTCAAAAATGTACATTTTTCACCCAATATAAGGGACAGGCAAGGAAGCGAGGGCCAGGTGTCACCCAGGGCCCCGGGACTCTTGGCGGTGGCCTGACCCAGGAGGGAGCAGCCAGCGAGAATTTTCAGATACTCCATCTGCCTCGGAAATGTACATGTTCCTGCAGGGCCCGTGGCGAGCCCCGGACACAGGAAGAAAGGCCTATTTTTGGAGGCAAGCCTTAGGAGCTGGGGCTCAGATGACCCTATCCCGGCCTGCCCTCTGACTCGGGCAGGAAGAGCTGTCAAGAACGCCTGACTTGGAGGCACACAGAACCTTGCCTTCACTGACAGGAGGGGCCAGGGGTCAGCCGCCCCTGCACCGAGCTGGCCTGGGAGTGGGGACCGGACCGTCACCGTGGACAGCCTGGGGGTCACTGTGCCTTAGCTCAGGGCTCAGGGCATTTCCTCTGCTCCCTCGACGAACAGGTCCCTCGGCACCGGGAGCTTTGCACTGAATTCAGCAAGTCACATGACAGACCTGCTCTTCATGAAAGCCACCAACCCAGCCTGTGTTGGGGACAGATCACCTCCCCAGGTCCAGAGGGACACAGGGCCCGGTGCAGTAGCCCAGGCCTTTCAGAGCCCCAGGAAAGGAAGCGGGCCACCAGACTCTCTCCTCTGAGCAGGAGCTCGTTTGGTCCCGGCTCTCCTTGGTACCACCGAGCCTCTGTCCTGCAGCCAGGTATCAGCACTGGGGTCCCACAGCTGGGGCCTGCGAGCGATGTGGGCTGGGCCGCATGTTGCTGTGGTCCTTCCATAAATGGTGCAGCATCCGTTGCTCTGAGCACCCTCTTCGCCTCCGTTATGTCCCCCCTCCACCCCTGAAAGTTAGGAGCAAAAGTGATGGGGGGTGAAAACCACGAGGGCTGCGGGAAGATGAAGAAAGATTTTCACTTCCCTACCTCCCAGTTCTGTGTTTAGAATTTCCACTTCCACTGGCTGCGATTTTCCTCTTTATAAGAGTTTGCCCTCAGCCAGAAGAGTCACCGAGGCCCCCCAGGTCCTGATTTGTTCTCCAGGACACCTGAGGGTGGGTGTCCCCCTGCCCTCCCCAATCCAAATTTCCCTCTTAAAAGAGAAATGTCTTCAGACTCCAAAAGGTGCCTTTCTTGGGCGTTTTCCTCCATTTTGAACTGTATGCTGATTTTCCACGATTCCGTTTGTCAGGGGGATTGGGGGGCTGGACAGCAGTTCCCACAGGAGACCCTGGAGGAGCCTGCAAGCCTGAAAATCCAGAGAAGACACAGGGAGGTGGCCCTCCAGGCCCTCCAGAGGGCCAACCCTAATCACCTCCCAAAGGCCTCACCTTCTAATACTGTCACATGAGAGGGCAGGGCTTCCACATAAGAATTTGGGGACATAAACACCTTGGTTGATGCTTATCTCTGCTCCTTAGATGTGCAGCAGAAATGAAATTGTTGTCCCTTGTCTGGAAAAGTGGGCTCCATGATGGTGGTGCTGCTCACAGGCCTGAGAGGAAGCTAGAAAATATGCCTCTGGGGTCCAGAGACAGGAATGGACTTGCCAGGATCAGAGCCAGCTGGTGGCAGAGGAAAGGACCAGAACTGAGGTTTCCTAGTCTGGAGGTAAGAATAAAGATTCCCAGCTCCCTGTTTTCTGGACAAGTGATAGGACTGCTATTCTCATCCACCTGGGAGCCAGGTGTGGCTGAGTGACTTGCCTGGCTGATGGAACTTGGGCGGAAGCATTAAGAACCAGTACATGAGTCTGGTCTTGGTGATGGTGGAAGCGTGGTTAGAGATGGACCCTCTGTCACCTGGGTTCCTGGAGCACGCGCTGCACAGGCCCCCTCTACCTTAGAGGTGTGGCACAAGTGAAAAATGAGTCTTTGTCATTTTAAGTCAAGAATCGGTAGGTCTTTAGGCCAAATTTGGGCTCACCACCTGTTTTCTTAATTTATTTATTTTTAATTGCAAGATAACTGCTTTACAATACAGTGTTGAGTGGGGCTTCCCCAGTGGCTCAGGGGTAAAGAGTCTACTTGCCAATGCAGGAGACGTGGGTTCAACTCCTGGGTTGGGAAGATCCCCTGGAGGAAGGAATGGCAACCCACTCCAGTACTCTTGCCTGGAGAGTCCCATGGACAGAGGAGCCTGGCAGGCTACAGTCCATGGGGTTGCAAAGAGTCAGATGCAACTGAAGCGGCTTAGCACACATGCCCACATTGTGTTGCTTTCTGCCATACATCAACATGAATGGCCATAGGCATAGACATGCCCCCTGCCTCCTGACCCTCCCTCGCACCGCCCATCCCATCCCACCGCTCTAGGCTGTCACAGAGCACTGGGTTTGAGCTCCCTGCGTCATACAGGAAATTGCCATTGGCTACCTATTTACCATGTGGGACTGTGTATGTTTCAATGCTACTCTCTCAATTCATCCCACCCTCTCCTTTCCCCACTGAGTCCACAGGTCTGTTCTCTGCGTCTGTGTCTCCACTGCTGCCCTGTAAATAGGTTCATCAGTGTCATTTTTCTAGATCCCGTACATATGCATAGTTATTTTCTCTTTCTTACTCCACTCTGCATGATAGGCTCTAGGCTCACCCACCTCACTAGCACTGACTCAAATTCGTTTCTTTTTGTGGCTGAGTAACACTCCATTGGATATATATGTAGTAGTAGCGCAACTTCTTTATCCATTCATCTGTCAGTGGACATCTAGGTTTCTTCCACGTGCTGTCTATTGTAAACAGTGCTGCAATAAGCATTGGGGTACATGTGCCTTTTAGAATTTTACCACCCGTTTGTATAAATCAAGTTCTATCAGAACACACTTAGGTTTTGTCTGAAGCTACTTTTGTACTATAAACAACTGTGGAGGAGTTGCACAGAGATTGTATGGCCCACAGAGTCTAAAGTATTTCTACAGAAACTGCTGGTTGACCTTGATTTAAGTCACTCAGATCAGGGATGGGCGGGAGTTGTTTGTTACTATGGTGTGATCTAGCCGGTTCTGACTAATACACTTTCTAGTTGGGCTCACATGTTCTGAATGCCATGTTGCACGCTTTAACACTCTGACATACCGGATATATTTGTGTGGCCTTGACGGTTCTCCAACCTGTTTCCACTGGCTGGTTGCTGACAGCCCACTAAGGCCACTATTTTGCACACGGTGAAGAAAGGCTCAGGGAGACAAGAGACCCTTCTTGAGTTACCCAGGGCTTAACCAGGCCTCTGACCCCCACACTGAAATAGGTCACTGAGTCTTCGTCGGTTTTATCTACATTGCCAAAGCCGGAACAAGAGCCAGATTAGGAAAGTCACAGGCCTTTCTACCCCAACACCTGTAGTTTAAGGAAACAGATGAAAAGAGAAGCCCATTGAGAGCAGAGCAGAAGTGAGAAGTGGTGGAATCTGGCTTCCCCTCTCGGGGAAGGCTCACGTGGCCTCGGAGGAAACCATCCCCCCCGTCTTGTCCCTGGGCCTTGGTTTCCCCACGCCTGCTTGCTGCATGGGTGCTGCAGAGCCAAGCATGATGGGCACAGCGGTGGGAACGGGCACCCTTCTCTGCCCACCCCAGACGCGGAGGCTGCTGGAGTGGAATCCGGGGTGCTAGCTCTTCAGAAAGGCCTGTGAGGGGCCCGCCCATAGCCGGCTCTGTAGTCCTGGCTTCTCTTACCCAGATTTCATGTTTCACATTCCCCAGCCTGGTCCTGACAGGCCCGAAGCTGGGAGTCCGCTCGGCCTGGGAAGGTGGCTGAAAGTTTGAACAGCTGCGGAACCTGCCTGCTTGCTATCTCAAGCTACATATTTCTTTTTTTTTTTTTTTTTCCTTCAACCAACCTCTTGGGCTTACGTAACACACTTGGAAGTCAAGGAGCCAAGATTCATTATCAACAGCCCAGGAGGGGTTTGCAAAACACTTGCTATGAAGAAATCTTTCCATTGAGAAAAATTCCCCTGGTGCTCACGCTCCCAGTGGCTCCAGCACGTCGCTGGGGGCTGTGAGCGGCTTGAGAAGGGGTGTCCCCAAGACTCCAGGGCCCACTGGTCTCTGTTGGCTCTGGGTCTTGATTCTGGCACCAGGGAATGCAACTTGACCCTTTTCTTTGCCCTCCGAGTTAGTCACCGCTGACCTCAAACCAACAGCCGATGTCAGTGATGGAGTTCTTAATGATGCACTGGGTTCCTGTGTCGCTTATTTTACTGGATGCTCTCAGTGGCTGAGGGCTAGGTATTCTTAATGACCATTTTACAGGGGAGAACACAGAGGCCCAGAGAGGAGGGCAGGCCGTGGAGTCAGGGCACGGTCAGCATGATCCTGCAGGAGCTAAGTGCAAAAGCAGACATCATCCCTTCCCCCAACTGCAGAACAGTCACTCCCGAAATATAACTCAACCCGTGCATGTGTTGTTGAAGCCACTAGCTGTATCACAAGAGGAGATGAGGGTCTCATCCTGCAGGAAGATGAGGCCAGCATTCCACTCAGCCGTTTCCCTTTTAAGAGAGCAGATGTGTGGTGCTCTGGGCCTTTTCTTGGCCACTTTGTCATCTGAAGCTCCTGGAATCTGAAGGACCAGGGCTGGGGGGCCATGGCCCGGCCCCTTGAGGAGCACGGGGATGCTCCTAAAACGGCGCTTTAAGAAGCATCCCCGCTGGAGCCGGGGCTGTTAAAGCCCACCGGCCGTCGCTCACACAGTGCTTCTTCCACTGGGTCTCTGGAAACTGGAGCCCGTGTAAATCCAAGAAGATGAAACTGTGTGGGTCTGGGCCACAGTTCCAGCTCCAGACTGTGCAGCCGAGGGGCCCCAGCCTCAGAGGGAACTCAATGAATTTGTCAGGGAACTGAAAACAGATGATTTCAATCAGCAGGGGGAAAAAAATGACTTCATGGCCACAGTTGACTGAAGGAGGCAGCGTTTGGCTGCCAGGCCCTGCCCGGGAGGCACTTCCAAAAAGCCTAGCTGTTTCGGAGCCTCTGGTCGGGTCTCCCCTACGAGGGGCCCGCGCCTTGCCGGCCCTGGGAGGGCCAGGACGGAAGGCCTGGTGCCCTAAGGGGGGACCGCGAGGCACACAGATAACCCGGGACTTCCCCGCCCCAGCTTCCTCTCCGCAACTGCTTTCATGAATGGCCAGCTTCCCAGACAGCGGATTGGCTGAACCGCCGGCGGCGAGGCCCAATCAGCGTCCGCGGAGCGCCGAGACTCTGCGTGGGGCCTCGGTGCCCCGCAACTATGAATGGCGCGGCCACGCCTACCTTGCGAGACCCCTCCCCCAGGGGACTGAGGAGGAGGGTGTTTTTTCTTTTTTTATTTTTTTTTAATTCCTTAGACCTTTCAGGGTTCTGGTACAATTGTGTCATTCTGAGGCTTGGCTGCGGCTCCTGACAATAGCCCTTGGGCTTCCCTGCGTGGTCAGTGTTGACATTCAAGATCTTGTGACAGTGAAAGGGTTAGAAACGCGTTTCTTTGCTTATGGTTCCATCTGACTCCAGTCCCAGAGAAAGCCCTGCAGCCCCCCAGCGTGAACAGGCGGGTTGCCAGGGGACAAGGCAGGGGGGTGCGAAGATGTGGGGCCATTTTCCCTGGCCAGTGCAGGGAGACAGGGGGCTCCCAACACGTGCGAATGTTGGGAACCTGGCCGCCCCACCCCCACCTCGCCCCCCTCTTGGTCACTGACCTTGACTTAGCTGCATGCATGTGGAGGCTGGGGCCGCAGTGGGGGAACCCAGCCATTCCACTGCATTTCCTGTTAAGTAGGAAAACATGTTCTGTTTGCTGATGTTATAAACCAGGCATGTGTTTACAAACGCTCTTTGGGGAGAGTGTGGTTAAGGGGGCCGCTTCCCGCTCTTCTCCCCAGACAACGTGGTCGTGCGGCTGACAGAGCAGGTTTTGCTCTTCAGGGGCCGACCCCCTTGCTTGGGAAAGTCAGACTCAGCAGAATTCAAAAGTGGAACAGAAAATTCTCTTGTAATATGTGTTGTGGCCATGTGGACAGAGCCTTGAATGTCAGAGTGAGCCCTCGGAGAGGAGGAGAGCTGATGAGCTGGGGAGGGGTATTTCTGTCCTAATCCACCGCCCCCCGCCCCCCTCTGATCCTGGCTAGGGCTCACCATTTCAGGAACTGCAGCATTAACCCTGTGCAAACTGCTTTCTGGAACTCCTGGTTACCCTGACTGACTGACAAGGCTCTGGGGTATCGTCCCCATTTTAAAGATGAGAAAACTGAGGTTCCGAGTAATCTGCAAAAGGAAGTGGTACAATCTGGAAGTGGCAAGGCCAGAACGGAGCCCAGCTCTGCCTTCTGCTGGAGGAAATGTACCTCCACGGGGCTGCAAGCCTGCAGGAGCAGTGTGAGGGTTTAATAACAACACAGTTTGAGCACTGAGCTCCAGGCCTGGCCCTGAATTGCTGTTGCAGCGTCCTAACTGGTAAGGAATATACCTGCTTCCAAATGTCTAAGTGTCAGACTCTGAACTTCCAGGTGGTTTCATGAATCTGTGAGCTGGTAGCCAAGGCCGGGCCTGAGGAGTCCTTGTAGGTTGTTGTCGCATCTGTTTATGCTCGCTGTCTGACCCCAATTTTTTTTTTTATCTTTTAGTTCAGTAGTTTATAATTTTTTAAATCTCAGAGTCCATTTGCACTCTAAAAATTATTGAATATTTCAAAAAATTTTGTTGATGTGTGTTTCATCTATTGATATTTCTTGCTGTTGTTGTTCAGTTGCTAAGTCATGTCTGACTCTTTGCAACCCCACGGACTGCAGCACACCAGGCTCCTCTCTCCTTCACTATCTTCCAGAGTTTGCTCAAATTCATGTCCATTGAGTCAGTGATGCTTTCCAATGATCCTATCCTCTGTCGTTCCCTTCTCCTCCTCCCTTCAATCTTTCCCAGCATCAGGAGTTGGCTTTTTGCATTAGGTGACCAAAGTATTGGAGCTTCAGCTTCAGCATCAGTCCTTCCAATGAATATTCAGAATTGATTTCTTTTAGGATTGACTGGTTTGATCTCCTTGCAGTCCAAGGGACTTTAAAGAATCTTCAGTGGAGAATACATTTAAAATACAAGAATATAGAAGCATATGCCCTGTTAGCTAGCAGAAGTGATAATGTCGTCTCATTTGTTGTAGTCTCTGGAAAACTCCACTGTATCCTCATGAAATAATGAGAGGAGAAAAGGCAAATAAGATCTCAGTGTTATCATGAAAGTAATTTTGACCCCTCAGACCTCCTGAGCCCACACATGGAGAGCTGCTGTTTTTGTCTCTGAGGAGAAGTTTGAGGCTGTCTGATGACCGGGTGGCAGGGTCTCAATGTGTGTGCCTGGGCGGCGGGCTGTGGCCAGTTGAGAGCCATGAGTCAGGCATGTGTGTGACACATGCGAAGTGTGAACGTTCACTGTGCAGTGAGACAGCGCTGGGAGCAGAGGCGATGTTGCGGCGGCCGAACCCCACCTCTGAAAGGAGGACAGCGAGCTCTCGGGACTTCCCTGGGGGATCAGTGGCTCAGCCTCCACACTCCCAAAGCAGGGGGCCCAGGTTCGATCCCTGGTCAGGGAACTAGATCCCACATACCAGGACTAGAGATCTCACATGCTGCAGTGAAGATTGGAGGTCTCACATGCTGCCTCTAAGGCCTGGTGAAACCAAATAAATAGATCTTTAAAAATACATATATAATAGAAAGGGTGTGGTCCATCTACACAATGGCATGCTACTCAGCCATAAAAAGGAACAAATTTCAGTCAGTTGTAGGGAGGCAGATGACCCTAGAGCTTGTTACACGGAGTGAAGTGAGAAAGAGGGAAACAAATATCATGCATTAACACATACATATGGAATCTAGAAAAAATGGTACAGAGGAACCAATTTGTAGGGAAGGAATGGAGACACGGATGTGGAGAATGGACTTGTGGACACAGTGGGGGCAGGAGAAAGTGGGAGGAATTGGGAAAGTAGCATTGAGATATATACACTATGTGCTTAGTGGCTGGGTGGTGTCCAACTCTTTGTGACCACCGTGGACTCCTCTGACTGCCAGGCTCCTCTGTCCATGGGATTTTCCCTGCAAGAATACTGGAGTGGGTTGCCATTTCCTCCTCCAGGGGATCGTCCTGACCCAGGGATCAAACCCACGTCTCCTGCGCCTCCTGCATTGCAGGCGGATTCTTTACCACTGAGCCACCAGAGAAGCCCGTATGTGCATTACCACGTGTGAAACAGATAGCTCGAGGAAGGCTGATACGAAGCACAGAGAAAGCCCAGGCTGGCACTCTGTGATGACCTAGAGGGATGGGATTGGAGGGGGCAGGAAGGAGGCTCAAGACAGAGGGCACGTACATGCATAGTTATGACTGATTGGTGATGATGTATGGTAGAAACCAATACAACGTTATAAAGCAATTATCCTCCAGTTTAAAAAATAAGATAAAATTTTATACACACACACACACACAAAATAAAAAGACAATGAGCCTTCCCCTCCTTCTGCCCTATCCACAGGCTCGGATGAGATGAAACACGAGTCAGTTCAAGCCTCATGGACCCAGGGGTACCCTGTCCCATCACCCTTCCAGACTGCTCCTGGATTGCCTACTTGGGCTCCGATGAGAAAGAAGATTCAATGACCTGGTTTAAGCCGCTCTGTTTTGGGGTCTCGTTGCAGTGGCCTAACCTGCCCCTTGACTGGCACATTACTTTACGCATCTGGGCCCCAGCCCTGAGCTTGCTGGTTTCATTATGCCTACAAGGATGTATGAACTCCCTATTGGTTGAAGGTTGAGTATACAACCCTGGGAGGGGTTGGAACTCAGGTGGGTGAGAGACCCAGGGAAAAGTGAGCCATGGCAGGTCATAGCAGGAAACTGGCTTGGAAGCAGAGTACTTGGTGTTGACCCGGCCAGGACTCACTGCTCCACCACGTGCTGTCCTCCGGAGGCTTGCTGAGGGTGCAGTAGGTGGCCTGTGGAGGTGAGCCTGCAGTCCGTGTGGGAGAAGCAGGCGTGGGCTCTGTAGGGTGTAGGCAGTGGATGGGAGCCAGGCCTCCCCTCGGGGCTGGGCCGGGTCACATTGCAAGAGAACCAAGGCCCGACACATGCGAGAAAAACCAGGATCACCAGGTTTCGCCTGGCCTGTGGCTGGCTCTCCTGTTCCCAGTGTGAGACGTGTGTTGAATCACCAAATGCCAGTACCTAGGCTAAAAAGTTAATTTTTGTTTTCATAAACAAAAACCAGCATCGGTGTTAAAAAATGTTTACTTTGTGTTCAGTCACTAAGTCGTGTCCACTTCTTTTCGACCCAGTGGACTGCAGCATGCCAGGCCTCCCTATCCCTCACTGTCTCCCAGAGTTTGCCCAAGTTCATGTCCATTGAGTCAGTGATGCTATCTAACCATCTTATCCTCTGCTGCCCCCTTCTCCTTCTGACTTCAAACTTTCCCAATGGGGTCTTTTCCAATGAGTTGACTCTTCATATCAGGTGGTCAAAATGTTAGACCTGTAGCCTGCAGGACAGGAAGTCAGTGTCCTACTAAGAAGCCCAGCTCCCCTTCAGCTTTGCCCATGGAGAAGGGCCTTTAGGGAGAGTGGCCTTCCGGCTAAAAGAAGGCTTGGGCAGATGGGTGAGAGGTGAGGCTTAAGACCTTATTAAGCACGTTAGAGAACCTTGGGAGAATCCAGTGAGTGCCAAGGATGCACTCGGCAGAAAATGTCAGACTCCGCCACTGCCCTCTTCCACATTCCCCTGAAGAGGTGGGTGGGGTTGGCCAGAAGAGCCTTGGATCTGATCTGCAAAGAAACTGTGGAGCATCTGAATCTTGAAAACAGGTAGGACTCAGGCATCTGATTGGGAAGAAAAAAAGCCGTCCAGGCAGTAGGAACGGCAAAATGAGGACCCCCAGTGGGGACCTTGGCTCTGCTGTTCTTGTCTCCCAGGCTTGGGGGGGGGGGGGGGGGGCAGTCCCTGGACGCTGGGATCAGACGCTCCCAGCCTCTAACAGACCACAAAGCAGCAGACAGCGTCAGGTGATGACCATCCCTGCATTAAATGAGTGAGGCGCTCACAGATGCAGGAAGGAGGGGACAGGTGAGGAGCTGAGGCACGTCCCGGAAGGCACAGTGCCGAGCCCCTCTGGATGGACGAATAACCCTGCAGGCCTGTCTGTCCGTGGGAATCTGGCCGACTTCTCCCTCCTTCTCCAGACCATCTGAGGTTCCCAGACGTGGTGGTGGTGGTGGTGTTCAGTCGCTAAGTTGTGTCCGACTCTCTGTGGCCCCATGGACTGCAGCATGCCAGGCCCCCCTACTCCGGGTAGTCTCCTGGAGTTTGCCCAAGTTCATGTCCATCGAATCAGTGATGCCATTCTACCATCTCTTCCTCTGTCACCCTCTTCTCCCTCTGCCTTCAAACTTTCCCAGCACCAGGGTCTTTTCCAGTGAGTCGGCTCTTCCCAGGCATGGTACAGGATGGCAGAGAGGAAGAAAGAGGTTAAGTGTATGTCAACCGTGGGCATGATGGAGCCACCTGGCAAGGCTAGGGTTTTCCAGAAAAACCTGGCCTTTCACCCTTGAACTCCTTTCACTTTTGTTTACTGAGGTATTATTGCTGTGAATCAAGCAACATCCATGCTGGCAATATGCAGCAGTGAAGAGCTGGCAATCTGGGGGGAGAGGGAGACGAGATCTCAGCTGATGGGGAGGGGGAAACCGTGGACAAAGAGCTTGTATCCGAGTCCTGGGGCTGCTGTGATGAACTGCCACGCACTCGGTGGTTTCACACAACAGAAATTCACCATCTCAGTTATGGAGGTACGAAGTCTAAGATCAAAGGGTCGGCAAGGTTGTTCCATCTGACGGCTGTGAGGAAGAAAGCGTCCCGGGCCTCTCCCTGGCTTCTGGGGTTGCCAGCAGTCCTTGGCTTGCAGCGGCATTGCTCCAATTTCTGCTTTCACCTTCACATGGCCTTCTCCTCTGCGTGTTTCTCCGTGTGCTCCCCTTTCCTTCTAAGGACACTTGTCCTTGCATTTAGGCCCCACCCCCCAACCCAGGATGATCTCATCTTGCGATCCTTACCGTAATTATGTCTGCAAAGACTCTTTTCCAAGTAGAGTCACATTCGCAGGTCCTGGGTGGACATATCTTTTGGAGAGGGAGATCACTTAGGACCCTAAGGTGGAGGAGAGAGGCAGGAGGCACTGCTGGGGGACAACTGGAAGGCTTCCTGGAAGAGGTGATGCCCACCTGGGTCTTGAAGGGAATCACTGCTGAGCGGAAGAGGAATCCAGGTATGAGGAGCCTCAGGTCTCAGAAATGTTGGGCCTTAGCTGGCTGGAGACATCTGGGGGAAAGGTGGGGGGTCTGATGGGGGGATGTGAGAGGTGTGGGAGGCAGAGGGCTGGGTGCCCCAAGATGAGGCTGGACAGCAGATATGGTGGCCAGCAGAGGTTCCAGGGGCAGTGAGCGTGTTCTCTGCAGGACAAAGTTGCCAGGAGCAAATGGGCCACCTCACCAACACAGGACCTGTCTTGGGAGTGGGTGGAAACACATGACATGCGGGGGGGAGGAGGGAGCTGAGCCCTGGGGTGGTCCCTGGGAAGACCCAAGAGGCAGCTTATGATGTCCATGGAGAATGCAGCATGAAATTCAGTTTGTCTGCGTTGCTGCATTCCTAAAGAAAAGAGGGGCCCTGGCTTCTTAAACTCAGTGCCTGGTTTGTCTGGGTGCCGGTGGTGGTCCCAGGGGCTGGCTTCATTTGCACGCTGGCCTTTGCCTCCAGGCCTGGCCTTGCTCAGTTGCCAGGACCTCCCCGAAGCTGGCCTGTCCTGAGGACACCTTTTCAAGTCCCCAGTACTCACCCCCTCTGTACCTAGAAAACAGAGGCTGTCAGGGCTGTGGGCAGGGTTGCCCCACCACCCAGACCCTGCCCGGGTCTCGCCTAGGTCCTAGAGCTAGTTTCTGGCTTCTCGGGGAACAAGAGCCTTCAGCACCGCCTTGATTCTGGAAAGGCTGAGGTTTCCCCACCTGCCTGCACCTGAGCCACCAGGGTCCCTAGCAGGGTCTGATATGGCCAGGGCTGACCCCGACTCCATGCCCACCCAGAAGCAGCAGGGATCACATTTTTGCAATCAGTTTCCTTTAAGTGCTGGGGTGCACAGTGGAAGGAGGCTGGCTCCATCCCTGCCATATGGCCTTACCTTAGACCTTTAATCTCTCCTTGACTCAGTTTCCTCCTCTGTGAAATGGGGCCATCTGCCTTCTTTGCAGGGTTGATGGAAGAGATAGTGAGGAGTGTATCCATTGACCTAAGTCCAGTCTGTCTGGGGCCCCCACAGTGATCAGACCCTGAGCCTGGTGGAAGGGACACAAAGTCAGATGTGATGTAGGGGGGCTGGAACCCCCCTGCTGAGTACCCAGCTTTACTTGATGGACTCCCTGACGTCCAGAACTACCCCCCACTTTAGGGATTAGTCACCAAAGGAACTGATGTATCTGAACCTGGACCCCTTCCCTTTCCAGGGGACCCTCCAACCTTGAAACTGGGGCAGCGTTTGGGCCGGAGAACCCTCCTGTCTCCCCTCTTTGTCTCTCTGTCTCTCTGTGTCTCTCTCCCTGTCTCTCCTCCTATATCTGTCTCTCTTTGTTTCTCTCTGTCTCTCTCCCTGTCTCTGTCTCCTCATCTCTCTCTCTCCCCCCGTCTCTGTCTCTCCTCTGAGCGCAGAACCACAGCCTCCAGGCCCTTTGCACGGAACCCTGGGAAGCTCGGCCTCTGCAGCCCTGTCCTGGACTTTATTCATCCCTTGGTCAATTAGCAGTGAAACGTGGCCTTGGGAACTGGCTGAGGGGCTGGAGGGAAGGGCAGGAGGGCTGGGCAGACAAAAGAAGCCGGGCTGGGGTGGGTGGGGGTCAGTGGCATGGGTGGCTTATCACATTCTTGGGATGCTGGGCAGGGAGGGCTGGCCGACCATTTGTCCATACCCGTTGGCCCCTCTTGGCTGTGAAAACCAGCCCGGGGACCACGCCCTGGCTTGGCGACACTGTCCCCTGGGAGACTGGCAGCTGGACCCAGAAGGGCTGGGCTCAGTCTCCAGAGTCTGCAGGCCTGGGTGCCACCCTGTGAGCTCCACCTCTGGGGGCCAAGGCCCCTGGGAAGTGAGGGTCACGGTACAGGGGGACCCCTGGGCCAGGCCCTGGGCAGCTGATCCTGCAGCCCTGGATGTGGGGGGTGCATGACCCGGTGTGGAGAGCTGGGCTGGGAGGGTGTTGGACCCCCGACTTCAGCTGTTCTAGGAGCACATCTGTTCAGCCCAGCCTAGCTGCCAGGGGGACCCCAGCAGGACCTGAGCTGGGAGAATCACCACCCTGCAGAAAGGAAGATAGCAAATAAACGATAATATCGTGTTTAGACTGATGCTGAAGCTAAAGCTCCATTCCTGTGGCCAGCTGATGTGAAGAGCCAACTCATTGGGAAAGACCCCGATCCTGGGAAAGATTGAAGATGGGAGGAGAAGGCGGTGACAGAGGATGAGATGGTTGGATGATATCACTGACTCAATGGACATAAGTTTGCGCAGACTCCTGGAGTTGGTGATGGACAGGGAGGCCTGGCATGCTGCAGTCCACAGGGTCACAGAGAGTCAGACACAACTGAGCGACTTAACATCAAATTCATTTTTGAGGCATGAGGACCCAGGGGCTAAAGCCCGGGGCTATAGGATCAAGACAGACAGTCCAGAGACCAGAGGGAGGGGCGATGATGGGGGCTGGGGTGCAGGGAGAGTGGTCTGGGTTCCTATGTAGCTCGGAACCCAAAGACAGGCTCCCATGGCGCTCAACCCCACAGGTGCAGGTGGGCAGCTGTGCTGGAAGAACGTTGCTGAGAACCATTGCCTCTGCTCAGGAGGCAAGTTGGCTCTGGCTGCAGGCTGGCTCCATGCTTGTGGGGTTTGCTTGGCAGAAGAGAGCCCAGAAGAGGAGCTGATAGCCACTCCGGGCCCAATTCCCACAGCCCACAGGCCCCCCCGGCACCCCCCCTCCCCGGCTGCCTCTCTGCCCCTCCGTGTCTCCTCTGCATCCTCGCTGCCTTTCTGCTGGTTTGGGAGGGCAGGCCAAGCTCTCCCAGTCTCAGGATCTCACCCTGCCCCTCTGCTGTCCAGGGTTGGCTCTTAACTTTTAATTCTGTTCAGAGAGGCTGTCCCAGACCACCCATTAAATCCCCACCCCACCATCCTCTATTGCCTTCTGGATTCACTTGCTCTTGGTGCACAGATGGCGTGGCTTAAATAACAGAAATGGACGGTCTCACGGTTCTGGGGCCACAGGTCCAAAGCGGAGCTATCCTCAGGCTCATTGCTTCTGAGGGTTTCGAAGGAGGGGTCTGTTCTGGGCTTCTCTCCTCCGGTCGTGGACGGCTGTCTTCTCCCTGCGTCCTCACTTGGTGGTCCCTCAATGGATATATGTGTCCGGTTCTCCTCTCCTTGTGAGGCCACCCATCCTCTGGGGTGAGGACCCACCCCAGTGACCTCTCTCTCCCTTGATGACCTCTGTAAAGACTGTGTATCCAAATATAGCCACATTTTGGGGTACTGGAGGGTAGGACTCCAACATGAATTTGGGGCAATGCAACTCATCCCAAAGTACCCGCCTTTGCCTTATTTTCTGGACTTGCTTTCTTTGTGCATCTGTCTTGTTTTCTGTTTCTTCCACTAGAACGTCAGCCCATAAGGATGTAGTCGCAGTTGCTAGTGCCGGCTCACTTTGGTCATTTAGCAGCTGGTTGCTGAATGGCGGACGAGGATGCGATGTAACACGCAGACTCACCGGCCAAGCAGGACACATATGTCACCTGCCAGTGGCACAGGGTGGCTGGGGCTTCCAAAGCTCCTCGGTCACTGGGTGACTTGGGCAGCCCAGCCGGTCTGCAGCCCCAGCCACCCCCTGGTTAAGGGGCTTCCTGGAAGCCCAAGTAACCCCACACCGGGAAGCATCCGACAGCCGTGGGGCGGCTGAAGCTCACACTCCCTGAGGAGTCACTGCACACTTGGGCTTCGAAGCCCAAACCCGTCCCTGCTCGGCCTGCACCGACGTCTCAGATAACCCGAGAGCATCTGTCCACGGGGCAGCTTCCCTCAGGGCCCCCTTCTCACCGGGAACCTTCTTTCCCTGGCTACCTCTTTCCCAAATTAACTTCTAAGCGGCCTTTGTCTGGGAGATTGCAGTGAATTATGCAAAAGAAGTTTGCCAGGGGATGGGGCCTGTTTGAAGACTTCTGAGCCCAGCGGCAGCAGCAGCAGCAGCGAAGGCAGGCACTGCCCAGGGGACAAAAGCCTCACCTCTTCCTCCAAGTGCGGAGGCCAGATGACCGTCCGCTCGAGGCTCCAGGCCCTGCTGCTCCCCCCAGGGTTTAGCTAATTCGGAGGCCGGAGAGCCTCGGAAGAGAACAGCGGGAGAAGAAAGGGATGAACACAAAAAGGGAAGGACAAGAGGGCAGACTGTAAAAAACCCTCAAGAATGCGATTTGCTCCTGGACGCACCCCCCCACCCCGCTGCCCACCCTGGGTGGGCGGAATTCTGCAAGGGGGGCGGCGGGAGCTGGCCCCTGACCTGGGCCTGCAGCTCGGATTCCTAACATCTGCCCCCCAAGATAAGGATACGGCCACTGCTTCTTGGGGAGCAGCCCCAGCCTGGTACACGTTACTTCCTGGAGTCTGGCTTTGCAGACAGGGCATCGGGCTCAGAGAGGGTGAGCGAGTTGCCCACGGTCACACAGCCTGGGCAGTCCGAGGCCCACATTTCCTGCTAGACCCCAGGCAAGGGAGTGAGTCAGGATGGAGATCCCTGGGAAGTCTGGGCTGCAGTGACCCTACCCACTCCCAACTTGTGGGGTGTGGCCCCCATAGCCCGCAGTCTCTAGGGGTGGGGTCTGATGCCTCCTTCCGGCCTCCTTTCTCTGGTGAGTGTTATAAAGGGTATATTTGGTCCCCAGGGACCACCCCCCCTACACACACAAGGTTGGGCTTCTGGGATCTGGAAACCCGAGGCTGGCTCCAGCCCCTGCCCTCAGGCCAGCGGGCCCACACTCCAGGAGCCCCCAAGCTTTGCTCCATTCCTGAGCCCAGGCCTCCTGCTCAGGCGCCTTTGTCTGGCCTTGGGTTTCACAGGCTGCCCTTTGCTTTTCTCTCAGGTCTCGTGTTTCACCTCTTGCTGGGAGGATCCCTCCAATTCATGAACCAGTGACCTCCCAGGAGAGGGTCTGCCCACGCTGCACCATCAGGCCCTAGGAATTCATCCTGGGGCCCTGGTCCCCAAGGCCACCGGGCTGGAAGCAGGAGCTGAGAGAAGGGCCCAGCCTGGGGAGTCCAGCAGCCCCAGCCGGGCAGAGTTGGGGTGGGCCACTGTCCAGGGGAGGGTGGGAAGAGAAGGAGCCAGAGGGTCCCCAAGGAGCCAGATCGCCTTGCAGCTTTCTGTGCCCATCTGGACATTCCATCTCCCGGCAGAACACCAGCGGCTGAGAGGCTTCCTTATGGGAAATTCAGAGAATAGAGGACAGGAGTCTGGGGTGGACCTCCAAGCTGCTCAGGTCCTGGAGGGAGAGCTTGAGTGTGCGGCCCAGCCCCCTCCCTGATGGCAGGGCTACAGCCTTGCTTCCTTCCAGCCTGTTTCCCCGGGTGTAAAATGGGCTGATGGAGGTAGGCTCCTCCTGGCCTTGGCTCCCTGGCTCCCCATCTAGTGCAGACACCCCCCTAACCCCTTCCCAAGGGCTTCTTGCCCCCTGACTTCACCTTCCCACCAGCATCTGCTGTAGCTCCCTCTCTGTTGAATGGGGTCCCCTGGGCCCTGATGGCTAAAGAATCTGTCTGCAATGCAGGAGACCTGGGTTCGATCCCTGGGTCACGAAGATCCCCTGGAGAAGGGCAAGGCAACCCACTTCAGTATTCTTGCCTGGAGAAGTCCATGGACAGAGGAGCCTGGCAGGCTACAGTCCATGGGGTCGCAAAGAGTCGGACAGGACTGAGCAACTAACACTTGGCCCACAGATCACCCAGTTACCTCTCATCTGGGGGGCATTTATTACCTCCTCATCCCCCCACCAGCTGCCCCCCACTTCTCTCCTTGGCACCCATCTGCCCGTGCCTTGCCCACCCCACCAGAAGGGCCCACATCAGCCACCTCTGTTGTTGCCAAAACCCAGACCTCTTCTCTGCCCTCACCTTCCTGGGCAGAGGGAGTCCGTTCAGAAGGCTACCCAGTCCTTCCAGCACATTCTTCTCCAGGCCTCTCTGACTCCCCTCCCCCTCTTTTCCTCCTGCCTCAATCCTGCCACCCTGCAGACCCCTAAATGGCAAGGATGTAGTAAATTTGTCAGGAGTGGGGCGCTGCTCTGGGCCTAAGGGACCACGGGCCTGATACACCCAGGGGGTCCCCAGGCCCCTGGGACTTGTCTTGTGGGTTCCTCGGGGGTTGGACTAGGGTTTCTTTCTATCTCTCCATCCTTCTCCCTGGGTGATCTCACCAGTTCCCATGGATTTAAATATCCTTAAGCTGATTACTTCCAAATTTGTCCCTGCAGCTTTGACCGCTCCTTTGAACTCCGACCCACGTATCCGGCCGGCCACTTGACATCTCCCTTTGGGGTCTCTCAGACATGTCAAACAGCTCATGGCCAAGCTGGGCTTCTGGATTTTTCTCCCCAATCTTTTCCCAGCCACCCCCACCCCATCATCCCAGGCTCAGCAAACCCCACCGCAAACTCTTCTGGCTCCGTCCAGAAGCCTCTCTGTTTCCCTGGCTTTTCCCCTTCTATCCTCGCCCCCAAGACTCCATCCCCAGATGTGAGCATCGCGTGTCTGTAGACCCTCCCACTGTCTGCACTTTGCCTGCCTACCCAGCGTGATGAGACTTCATGGAAGTCAGGCGAGGGGGTCGTGCATGGTGAGAGGCCGCGTATGGGTGGGAGCCACTCTGAGTGAAGAGGCAGAGGGACCCAGGCTGCCTCCCTCTTCCTCGGAGTGGCTGCTCCCCACGCCCCAGGGCCTTGTGCTTGGGGTGAAGTCGGTCCCCTGGAGGAGGGGGCAGAGGGTGGAAATGGCTCATAAGGACACGCCAGGTCCGGAGAGTCGAGACCACCCTGCCCCTGCTAGTACCTGCACACTTGACCATATTGGGGATGTCCCGGCGTATGACACCAGCCTTTGGACTTGGGGAGCACGTGAAATCAGATCAGAGTAAAATTTTCTTTTTTTCCCCTACCTGTCCTTCACCTGATCGTGGAGTGCGCTGAAGGGGCTGCAGTGGTACCCACCTGAGGAAGAGGCGTGTCTTCACCCCCTGCCTGACAGGTGGGGAAACGGGCTCTGGGATGCCAGTTGTGAGTGGCCTAGTGATGCCAGCTGGCCCCGCCTCCCTGCATCACACTGGCTCCCTCCCAGCCTCCCTTCCCTCCTGCAGCAGCTCACAGCTCCCAGTCCAGGTGGAGGGAGAGAAAGCTCCTTGCCCCTCCTGGGGGTCTGCTCCAGGGCATGGGGAAGTAGAGTGCTCCAATTTTAGCATATGTGCTGCCAGAGCGAGCACTGGAATGCTCCAAGGGATGGCCACACAATGGAGGTCGCACCTCCTAAAGTGAAGGCTCCACAGGCTCAGAGCTTCCCCAGCAGGGAAGAGAGAGAAAGGGGCTGCCCACCTGGGCCCTGTCCCAGGGGCTCAGGGGTCTTCCAGGCCACTGTCATCCCAGTCTCCCTCCTTCTGGCTTCTCAGCACACACCCAGCCCAGGGCACTGGGAGGAAACTGAGGCTTTCAGCTCTTCTGCAGAAAGACAAGCAAAAGATGCTGGCGAGAGGGAGAGAGAACCGCACAAGCTGGGGATCTCTGCTGTGACTTCAGCTTTCCGAGTGTTGATCTTTCCAACAGACTATGTATTGAGCACCGACTGCATGCTGGATCTTGTGCCGGGCACAGGAGGTGGAGCTGGGAGCGGGACCGACAGGACTGAAGGATGTGCTCTTCGGTGGGAAAGACAAACAAGGAGCGGAATTCTGTGCTGCGCTGCACTGCCCGTTTCCTCCACTCATGAGGAGCTGAGGTTCAGTGAGGCTAACAGACTTGCCAAAGGTCACAGAGTGAAGGTGGAAGATCCAGGACTCAAAGCGATTTATCCTCCCACCCACCATCCAGTCATTCATCTGTCCACCCATCCATTCACCTAGTCATCTGTCCATCAACCCATCCATCCATCCATCCATCCACCCACCCGTTCATTCGTCCACCCACCCGTTCATTCATTTATCTACTGAGTACCTATAGTACGCTGGCCCCTATCCTAGCTGATGGGAATGAAGCAGAGGACAAAATAGAACCAATCCTTGACCTCAAGAGGGTCACACGCGGGTGGAGATGAAGGGAAAAAAATCCAGATAAATCAGACAAATAAATAATACAATTAGAAAAGTGATCAGGAGCTGCCTAAAAGAGGAGAAAGAGCCAGCCATGTGAAGGACGGTCACACATGTGTGCATGCATGTGCATGTCTTCCATGCACATGTGTATCTGTGGGACGCACACACACGTGTCTATGTATGTGTGTGCATGCACGTGTATCTTCCATGCACATGTGTATCTGTGTGGACGCACACACACGTGTCTATGTATGTGTGTGCATGCACGTGTATCTTCCATGCATATGTGTATCTGTGTTGATACACACATACATGTCTTTGTATGTGTATGTATCTTCACATGTGTGCATTCATACGTGTGCACTTGCATGTGTGTGTTGCACTCCTGACAGAGAAATGTGTGCGGGCAGAAGCACTGAGGCAGGAGGACATGGTGGGATGTAAAGACCTGTGTGCTGGGCTGGGAGTGAGGGGACAAATGGAAGGGGTGGTCTGGAGGCTGGGCTGTGAAAACCCTGTGTACATGACCAAGAGTTTTAATGTTTTCCTATTATTTCCTAATTTATGTTTTAGTTGGAGTATAATTGCTTTTCAATGTTGCATTCATTTCTGCCGCGTGACGCTGTGAATAACTGTATGCGCACACACCTCCCCTCTGCCTGGAGCCTCCCTCGGGCCTCCTCCCTCCCACCCTCGAGGTTTGCACCGAACCCCGAGCTGAGCTCCCTGAGCTGAACATCTCCTTCCCACTGGCTGTTTTACACGTGGTGGTGCACACGTCACTGCTGCTCTCTCAGTTCATCCCACGCTCCCCTTCCCGCACCGCGTCCACAAGGCCGTTCTCTGTCTGTGTCTCTGTTCCTGCCCTGCAAAGAGGTTCATCTGTGCCATTTATCTTGATTCCATATATACGTGCTAATAGATGATATTTGCTTTTCTCTTTCTCACTTACTCTACTCTATATGACAGACAAGAGTTTGCATTTCATTTAAAACGCAAAGGGAGACATTGGATGTATTTCCATTAGGCTTAAAAAAAAGAGGAAACTCCTCTGGCTTCTATGGGGGGAATGACTTGAAAGGGGGGCATTCGTGGAAGCCGGGGGCCCTGCATCTGCCCAGGGGAGAGGCCTGGGGCTCCGGAGAAGACCCACTCTGAGTTTCTAGCGAGGAAATGACACCCAAGGTAAAAATAATACGGGGGAGGGGGCATTGACCACTACAGAATAAAAGAATAATGAACTTGAAGACGGAGCAGCGGGCAGTCTCCAGAATGAGACACGTGGAGAAAAAGAGAGACGAGAAGGGAGCACGGAGCCTCCCTGAGGTCTGCGACGGCGCTGAGCGGGCCGGCCCGCTTGGAACTCTTCCCCCGAGAGTCACAGAGCTGCCACCACCCACCTGTACGCGTGCCAGGTCGCCTCAGTCGTGTCCGACTCTCTGCGACCCCATGGACTGTGGCCCGCCAGGCTCCTCTGTCCATGGAGATTCTCCAGGCAAGGATACTGGAGTGGGTTGCCATGCCCTCCTCCAGGGGCTCTTCCTGATCCAGGGATCGAACCCACGTCTCCTGTGTCTCCTGCACTGGCAGACGGGTTCCTTTACCCCTGAGCCACCAGGGGAGCCCACCTAGGAGGGCATCTGACATCCCGAAGCTTGGCCGTTCTCAGTCCTGCTGTGGATGTGGGGCTGCAGGAAACCCCCCTGAAGGTGAGAGCTTGTAAAAGTGCGGCCACTTCGGAAAGCTCTCTGGGATAGTCTCCAGATGTAAACGCACACCTCAGCTGCTCCACGCCTGGCATTTACCAAAAAGAAATTAAAATGCACAGCCTGCTAAAGTCTTGCCCACAAATGTTCATACTAGCTTTATTTGTAATAGCTCCAAGCAGGATAAAAACCCATGCCCATCAGCCAGTGAATGGCTAGTACAGGCCTTGGGGGTGCAGTTGTCTAGCTGCTGGGGCAAGAGCGGGGCCTGGGCACCCAGATTCCCGTCTGATCCTCCGCTGACCCTCTGAGGGCCCTGGGCAGGCCGTGTCCCCAGTCACAGACTCTGCTTCTCCCGTGGGGTGGGTCTGGGAGCCTGGCCTGACTCGCCAGGCTCTGGGTGACCCACGTGACATAGCCAGGGGAGCTCCCGGAAGTTTGGACACCAGGGGCGTTGGCACAGGCCTGGGCCAGCTCGGGTCTGGGAGCCATGCTGAGCCTGGAACATTCTGACGGGTGGGGAGGGTGCGGAGGCCACAGGGCTCATCCCCTGCAGGGCTGCGTGTGCTGGTACGGCAGGCAGGGTCAGGGATCATGTTTGACCATGGGGGAGCCCGGGGCAGTGCCTCCCAGCCACACGGCAGTCCAAGCAGCGTGGGCGGGCGGCCCCTTGGATGGTCCTGGGACAGAATAACAAGGCCTGGTCACTCACCCAGCCAGTCACGCAGGGGCAGTTTGAGAGGACAGAGAGGCACAGCTGACCCTCAGGACGGGGCCAGGGCCAGAGGCAATGAGGGGAGGGGGAAGTTAAAGCCTGCAGCGGAGTCTGGCTAGAAGAGTAGACAGCTTATGCCTTGATGTGAGTGGACCAAGGCCGGCCAGCTGGACCCCAGGGCCCCTGGGCCCTCCCCACCGTGGTCAGTTCTGGGATCCACAGCCTGGGCTCTGCAGCCGAATCTGTCCACTCCATGTGCTGCCTTGTACCTGCATTCGTGGTCTCCGTGGAGACACCCCCACGCACCCTCTGGGCTCTAGGGGGGCAGGGTGACATTCGGTCTATTGTGAGAGCCCCCACGCCCACCACATGGTCAGAGCGCTTCCGCTGTGTGCTGGATCCACAGCAAATGTGTGAATGAAAGAATCAGCCCACGAGAGCATCTCTGCCTCTCGATCGCGAGCTTGTCCAAGCAGGATCCGTGCCTGGTTCTGGAAAGTCGTTCCCAGTACTGGGTTTTATGTAACAAAGTACCACTTTAGTACTCAGGTCTTCCCTGGTGGTCCAGCGGTTAAGACTTCACCTTCTAATGCACGGGGTATGGGTTCGATTCCTGGTTGGGGAGATGAGACCCCACATGCCTCAGGGGCAAACAAAAATCCCCAAAACAAAACAGAAGCAATATTATAACAAATTCAATAAAGACTTTAAAAATGACCCACATCAAAAAAAAAAAAATATAAAAATAAATGGTTTGTTTGTGTGGGTCCTGAGTCCAAGCTCAGCTTCGTTGAGTCTTCCGTGTTGCAGGCGTGCAATCACAGTGACCTCCGGGCAGAGGCGGCCTCTTCCTGATGGAATTACTGAACTCAAGGACGTGAGCCTTGAGCAGCTGCCCATCACACACGGGCACTTGCCTGAGACTGAGGCCGATGCAGGGAGACCAGACGGACACACAGAAAGAGCTGGGGCCCTGACAGCCTCCTTAGTGTCCCTGGGTCATTTTATCCAAATTCTGCCTCTGGACCATCTAGTTACTCTGGCCGGTCAGTTTCTGTTTTCACTTGAGGGTGAGGGTTTCTGTCACTTGCAGCCCAAACTCCTAAGGCAGATGCACGCACACGAACATTTTTAATGTGAACAAATGAGTATCGATATCACTTAAAATATATAGTAGCCCATTTGAAACATTTTTATTACAGTAAAACTTGTCTGCAATGCAATTCAGTCTTAAAGCATGCAGTCATGTGAATTTTGACAAACACAGTGGTGTAACCTCCACCGCAGTCAAGACACAGCCCATTTCCATCGCCACAAAAACCTCCCCCGGCTTCCCCCTTGGAGTCAAACCTTCCCCACCCTCCCCCGACAGCAGAGACTGGTCGCCTGTCCTGGCAGCTTGGCACTCTGAGAAGGTCCTGCAAATAGAATCCTACGCTCTGAGGCTCCTCCCCATTGTCACCCGTCTCAGGCCCATCTCAGGAGTTGTGTGTGTGTGTGTGTGTGTGAGACCAAGCAGTTTCCATAGCACGTGTGTTCCAAGTTGAAAGTTGTTTCGATCGTCCCAAGTTTGGGGGAATTCCGAGTAAAACGGCCGCGTCCCTGTGAGCTGGTGTCTGTGTGTGTTTCCCCAACTCCAAGAAGGCGTGAGTGTCTTGAAGTCAAGATGTTCAGACCCTTGAAGGGCTCTTCTTGACTTTGTCATCATGCTCCAGACCCAGATTTATCCTGCAGGTGACAAAGAGAGCCGTGGGGAGCTTTCTCTCTCCCGATATCTGGCGCAGGGCTCCAGAAAGGACCACCGCATCCTTCCCTTTGAGCACGAAGCCCACACTGAGTAAACGGATTCGAGCGCTGTGCAGGGCAGGGTGGCCCAGCTGGCCTCTGGCGGTGGAGATCGCAGCGATGCTCATGGTGATGGGCAGGGCCTCGGGATCCCGAAGTGCTGAGTCCTCAGTGTGGCTCTGACACCCTTGCTCCCATCTTCACAGCATCCCAAGTAGGTGTGACTTCCCAGCACAACGGCAGAGATGCCTGAAGTTGTCTTCAAAGAGGCGGTGGGGGTCGTGCCTTCTGTTCCTCTCCCTGCTCAGCCCTGCCCCCTCCTCAGGGGTCTGCACTAATTATCCCGGAAGGGTTTCGCTGCCCCTCGTTAGCCCTGTGCCCCCTCACATTTGGTGCCTCCATCTGGGATTAACTCTCGGGCTGGGCCAGGGTTCCCGGAACGCCAGCCCCTCCGCTTCCAGCTCGCAGCCGGCCCTGGGCCAGCCCCTCACCACTACCCTCCATCTCACCCCGGCCGCCTCCTCAACTCAAAGGACGGCGCCGACTCTGGTGAACCTGGTTAGGAATGGAAATACTTTGCTTGGAGGCTGTCCAGTGGGAGGAAGACTGCAGCATTGACTGGCTGGGACCAAAGCACCACGGGAGCCAGACGTGGCCGAGCCAGGGACGGAGGTACACACGGGGGGCCTCTGGCAGAATTTGCTGATGGCGGCCCCCCAGAGCCCGGCCCAGCCAGTCCCGTCCCTTCGTCCAGCGCCGGAGCAGCGTCTGGGCCTTCAGGTTGGGCATCATGGCTGCAGATGCCAGTCCCTGCCCCTGACATGCTGACAGCTTTTATTCATCACCTCAGTGTGATTTCGCACCTCTAGTTTTCCCTCTTGATGACTTTCTTATGTTTCTGGAGAGTGTCAGGAGTAACTGAGTCTCTGTGGAGCTGGTGTCTGTACCCTGACTTAGATTAGACATTTGGATAGTGTCCATTCATTCATTCATTCAGCAAACGCTGGCAGAGCGTCCCCTCGAAGCCAGACACTCTTCAGGGTGCTGGGGACCCAGCAGGGAACAACGTAAGTCTCCACCCCTGTGGAGCTGACCTTCTGTAGTTCAGGGAGAT
The DNA here is from genome assembly GCA_020226075.1 of Hydropotes inermis. Classification (NCBI taxonomy): domain Eukaryota; kingdom Metazoa; phylum Chordata; class Mammalia; order Artiodactyla; family Cervidae; genus Hydropotes; species Hydropotes inermis. The sequence continues at coordinate 43,650,843 of CM035297.1, read as the reverse complement.
GAGGTAGTTCCGGGGGTAGGGGGAGAGAGAGGGATGGACCGGGAGTTTGGGGTTGGTGGATGCAAACTACCCCATTTAGGGTGGACAAACAGCAAAGTTGTATAGCGCAGGGGACTGTATTCAATGCACATGCACGCACGCTAAGTAGCGTCAGTCATGTCCAACCCTTTGCAACCCCGTGGACTGTAGCCCCCCAGGCTCCTCTGTGCGTGGGTTTTCCCAGGCAAGAATACAGGAGTGGGTAGCCATGCCCTCCTCCAGGGGATCTTCCCTGCCCAGGGATCGAACCCACATCTCCTATGTCTCCTGCCTTGGCAGGCAGGCTCTTGACCACTAGCACCACCTGGGAAGCCCCATAGTTAAGGTACAATTTTGTATTAATTTCTAGTGTAAAGCATAGTGATTCAGTTATACACAGGCGCACATATATTCTTTTTCAGATTCTTTTCCGCTATAGTTTATTATTGAATATAAATCCCTGTGCTATGCAGGAGGTCCTTGTTGTTTATCTATTTTATATACAGTAGTTTGTATCTGCTAATCCAATATTCTTAATTTTTTTCCTCTTTGCTTTTCCCTTCGGCAACCATAAGTTTGTTTTCTTTGTCTGTGAGCAAGCAACCCATTCTCAGAACCCCAGACACCCACCAATGCCCTCTCAATCCTTGCCTGATGATTCCATCTCTTGGTGTCCTCAGGATGAAATTTATGTGTGTATCTTAGATTCACCATCTACAGCATTATTATTAAAATATTTTTAACAAATACATCTGATTATGAAAATAAGCAGATTGGAAGCATTAGGTCAATAACGGGATTGGTTATTGGGGGATAGGTCATGTGCAGATACGATGGTAAATACAGGTGTGCCGGAACCTGAAGTTGTCACCCCAGCATCTGACATCTTGGAGACCAGGTGTCATCTCACTTAACCCTCACAAGCATGCATTCCAGAGTGAGTCTTGCCTCTCCATTTTATGGAGGAATAAAGGGACTCTGGGGCAAGTATGATGACCAATGACCACACAGCATTGATGTGACCTTAGGACCCTCTGATTCTGCCCTTTCACTCTTGACATGCCTGGGTAACAGAATGATCATGTTATAGTTTTAAATCCAGGATTCTGATTACATGCAGCTTGTATTCAACAGTTCTGGTGACTTCTGAATGTAGATTTTAAAATATTCACAATGTAAAAGTTGAGAGTTATGATTTACTTGACAGGAATGTTTAGAACGTCAAGCCTGGGAGGCAGCATCTCAAGTGACTCTGAGAGAACTGCTCTGAGGAAGCGAGGAGAGGGGCCAGGTTATAGGGAAGTTTTGCAACAAAGGGCAGGTCCTCTGAACATCAAAAGATGATTGCTAATTAAAGAAAACCAGATATCCCAAGTTAAGGAATTTAGAGCTCATATGGAAAGGTGCAAGAGTGTGGGCTCACTGAAGTCATTCCTTTGATATGCAGCTATGCTATCTGGGGCCAGCATCCTGTGTTTTCACAGCCTGCATTTTCTCAAGGCTCACCCTAGGGAGTGGCTGCAGTCTGATGGCTGCTGGACGGCAGGCAGGCATTCTTTCCTTCCTGAGTTACTTCAGGGCTCACCAGCTCACCATCCATGGTGGCTGCCGTCACTGACGTAGGTGACATCCTCTGTTTACTGATAAGGCAGGAAACACTGCATGTCTCACATGGAATCACCGAACCTTACTCTGGAAGGGACTGAAGATCATTTTGTTGATACCTGCTCCCATGGACGGGGGAAGCAGGCCCAGAGGGGAAGGGACCTGAGCAGGGTCAGCTGGTGAGTCAGGGCACTGCTGAGCCACACGCCCCCAGGCAGGCACCAGTCCTGCCCATGCTCCATGCCCGGCCAGGACACGGGCCAAGGACCTAGGCATTTCCCACTGGACCCACATTCCCACAAACCTTGGCTCTGGGCACTGCAATCCCAGGGCTGCACCCAGGGCTGAGCTGGCCTTCCCCAGGGTGGGGCGGGCTGGGCCTTTCTGCTGAGTCACCAGCAAAGCATGGGCCTGACCACAGGACATTTTTGAGATTCCAGGTCTGACTCTGCAGAGGCCTTGGCCCTGAGGCAGGTCCGGCCTCACCCGGCCCAGAATCACTGCGGGAGACAGACAGGGAGGCAGGGGCGGGGTGTCCATCCCAGCCTCTCTCTCTCACTGCTCCCCAGGGATGCCAGGCCAATGGGCTCTGAGCCCACAGCCAACAGGAGGAGACACACCGTCATGGCTGGACTTCAGACAGAAGAAGGATCAATCGATATTGAAGGGGCTCCGGGCTACCCTTTCACATGCTTTTGAATTTTCTCAAAGAAGATTTGTTAAAGACATTTTCATCTGTAATAATTCCTTGACATGGTTTAAAATTCAAAAAGTATCAAAGAAAAAGTACATGGTATAAATTCTCCCTGGGTCCTCCAACGGCTCCACCAGTTTCCTCCAGACAGGCAACCAGTGCAGTCAGTTTCCTTTATATCCAGGTAGATATTTTATGCATATATCAATGCAAATGAATCATCTGCACTGATAGATATATGAAGGCATGTGCATATGCACCCACACACATATGCATATTCGTTGTTCAGTTGCTGAGCTGTGTCCAGCTCTTCATGACCCCATGGACTGCAGCATGCCAGGGTTCCATGCCCTTCACCATCTCTATAAGTACACATATGGGCTTCCCGGGGGACATAGTGGTAAAGAATCCACCTGCCAATGCAGGAGACACAAGAGATGCTGGTTCGAGCTCTGGGTCATGAGGATCCCCTGGAGAAGGAAATGGCAGCCCACTCCAGGACTTTTTGAATAATCCCAGGGACAGAGGAACCTGGCAGCTGGACTACAATCCATGGGGTCTCAGAGTCGGACACGACTGAGCATGCACACACACATATAGGTATATATGCACATATAGCTGTCTCTCGGTATCTGGGGGGAGTGGGTCCAGGAGCCCTGGGCACTATTATCCTCAGATGCTCAAGTCCCTCATATAAAACGATGTGGTGTACGCCTATAACCTGCTCACCTCCTGAATACTAGAAATCACCTCCAGGTTACATACAAGAACCCAATACAATGTAATTGCTTTGAAACAGTTGCTGGTATGGAAAATTCAAATTTTGCTTCTCTGGAAATTGTTTTTCCTTAGTATTTTTGATCCACAGTTGATTGAACCTTCAGACAAGTGAACCTGTAGATGCAGAGAGCTGAATGTGTTTTCTTTCCACCCGAAGGAAACACGTCTTTGTCTCTGAAGGTGGATTTAGCTTCTGGAAAGGGCTGCAGGTTTTAGCTTCCAGGGCTGGTGCTCAGTTGCTCCACCATGTCTGACTCTCTGTGACCCCACGAACTGTAGCCCACCAGGCTCCTCTGTCCATGGGGTTTTCCAGGCAGGAACACTGGAGTGGGTTGCCATTTCCTCCCCCAGGGGATCTTCCTGACCCAGGGATTGAACCCACCTCTCCTGCGTCTCCTGCGTTGGCAGTGGATTCTTTCCCACTGAGCCATCAGAGATTAGCTTCCAGGGAACATTGCTAATATGTGAGGAGTACTGAGGAAGCAGACACTTGACAGATGTCTCTGAAGCCCCCGCAAGGCTTCCCAGGTGACTCAGGTGCTAAAGAATCTGCCTGCAAGGCAGGAGACCCAGGTTCAACCCCTGGGTCGGGAAGATTCTCTGGAGATGGGCATGGCACCTCGCTTCAGTATTCTTGTTTGGAGAATCCCACAGAAGGGCCTGATGGGCTACAGTCCACGGGGTTGCAAATAGTCAGACACGACCGAGCAACTAACACTTTCACTTAAAGGCAAGCAGCGACCCTTTCCTGGCAGAGGTTGTCGGGAGGGACAGTGTGGAGCCAACCTGCACAGCCCTGGAGTCCTGGGATCCCGGACTGCTCTGTGCCTCAGCGTGCCCCTCTGTGAAATGGGAATAAAGCCAAGCCCATGCCCAGGGGATCTGTGAGAACCAGCAGTGCCCACACGAAACATCGTGAATCTGTGTGTGGGATGCCAGGGACCGCCCCCACCCCAGATATCCAGATATTCAACCTCTCACAGCACAGTAGCCCCAAGAGCCCTAGGCTGGGCCACTGCCTGCCACACCTGGGAGAGAAACTTCCTCTGGACATTCTGTGATTAACCTGCATTTGGCAGGGTGCATCACGGCCTGGGATATCTGCGGGATAGGTTTGGACAAAACAAAGCCCACAGGTTGGGAGGGACACTTGGGTCCCTGAACACATAAGGCACCTCAAACAGAGGTGAACAGCGCTTCTCAGAGTGGTGAGGGGGATTCTGTTTTGGTTGGCAGGGTGAGAGGACCTCAGAGTTTGTTCCCACTACCTCTCCAAACTTCAGTCCAGCTCCCCTTGGACCACATTTGCAATAGGAAGATCATGTCAGCTTCATATTTCATTTTAAGTCTTCCAGTGGCCACACTGAAAAAAGGAATAGGAGAAATGCATTTTAATAATATACTGTATTTAACTCAATATATGCAGCCATGAAATTAAAATATGTTTGCTCCTTGGAAGGAAAGCTGTGACATACCTACCCAGCGTATTAAGAAGCAGAGACATCATTTTGCCAACACAGGTCCGTCTAGTGAAAACTATGGTTTTTCCAGTAGTCATGAATGGTCGCAAGAGTCTGACCATAAAGAAGGCTGAGTGCTGAAGAACTGATGCTTTTGAATTGTGGTGCTGGAGAAGACTCTTGAGAGTCCCTTGGACTGCAAGGAGACCAAACCAATCAATCTTAAAGGAAATCAATCTTGAATATTCATTGGAAGAACTAATGCTGAATCTCCAATACTTTGGCCACCTGATGTGAAGAACTGAGTCATTGGAAAAATCCCTGATGCTGGGAAAGATTGAAGGCAGGAGGAGAAGGGGAAGACAGAGGACGAGATGGTTGGATGGCATCAGTATCTCAGTGGACATGAGTTTGAGCAAGCTCCGGGAGTTGGTGAAAGACAGAGGAGCCTGGTGTGCTGCCATCCACGGGGTCGCAAAAACTCAGACACAAGTAGGTGACTGAACAAAAGCAGCGACAATTCATCCTATCACTACAACCTGCTCACTACTGCAGGTATCGATGAAATACTTTGCAGTCCCTCTTTCTGACGGCATCTTCAAACTCTGGTGCCTGTTCTGCTTTCCCAGCACGTCTCAGCGCGGACCAGCTACGTTTCAAATGCTCAGGGGCCACCCCTGGCCAGCAGCGGCCATACTAGGTGATGCAGAGCATCCTGGGACCACGGCAAGGAGACAAGAGTTCAAGCCCGCCATCTCAGCCGCAAGTTCCCCTGTGCCCAGCTCCTCTCCTGGGCAGAAGCAAAAAGTGACCCAGGTCCCCAGAGACAGGCAGGGCCCAGGCTTTGGGGGTATCTGTACCCCCCAAATCCATGCCATGGATGGCTCTGCTGCCTGACTGCCGCCCTGTCCCCAGGCCCTGCTCAGGCCGCCCTCCTGCCCGACGGCCGACCCTGCCTAGGTCTGCAGGTGGGCCCTGGGGACGCGCCACCGGGGCAGCCGCTTGTGAAGGGCTTACCTTTGTGTGCCCGACCGCGCCTCAGCCGCCGTTGACCTCACCCAAGGCCCCTTCCCGTCACTTCCAATTCTGAAGTTTGCACTCATCAGGAGGAAGTTTCTGGTGGCAGGGTCACCTATGGGAGGACCCACAGGAAGCTGAGAGGCCCTCTGTCTGGGGCTCAGAGAGGGGTGGTGGCCAGGCAGCAGGTGGTCCATCCCGGGCGTGGGTGCAGAGAAAATGTCCAAGTTCAGGCTTAATGAAGCCAGGTGTCTAAATGGTGAAAGAAACCACCTGTCAATGCAGGAGATGCAAGAGATGAGCGTTCAGTTCCTGGGTCTGGAATATTCCCTGGAGAAGGAAATGGCACTTCAGTATTCTTGCCTGGGAAATCCTGTGGACAGAGGAGTCTAGTGGGCTACAGTCCATGGGATTGCAGAGTCCAACACAACTGAGTGACTGAGCATGCACACACACACACACACACACACACACACACACACATGAATCATCATCACCCAGTGGAAGTAGGCTCTGTCTAACACCTGCAACGGGCTTCATTCATTCATTTCTTTCCTCAAGATGTGCGTGGATCAGGGCTGTGGACCCCGGGGAGAAGTCGGGCCCCAGAGGAAGGGGCTGGGAGCGAGCTAAGAGAGTCCTGCCCAGGCCCAGACCCTTGGGAGGCCCGGCCAAGGTGAAATCGAATCCCGTTCTTTTTTTAATTTGTTGGTTTTACAAGAAAACCAGGCCATAAAGAGGGAACTTGTGCTAATAAAGCCTGTGAGATTCCCAAGAAGGGAAAGGCAGCTCAGTTGGAGCCTGCCGGTTTTCGGCCCTTGAATCTGAAAGGGAGTCTGGGGAAATGCTAATTGTGAACTTTTCCTACACCCTTCCTGCCTCGGGATGCTGAAGGCTGCCTTGAATTCCTGCGCAGTCAACTGAGGGGAAAGAGTGGCGTCACTTCAGGACAGCGTCAGCTCGCTTTTCCCTGATGGGCGGAAAAGCAGGGTCTGCTTTAAAAGACACGTCGCATTATTATTTTTTTTTAATTTCTTATTTCTATTTTTTAGCCTTCCTGAGTGAAAAAATACATTCGGGGAATCTGAGTTTGGCCCCTAATTTGGAAAGACCGTGTGATCGGCTTGGGGAAAAAAATAGGCCTTGATCTGGGCGTCCTAAGAAGATGATAAATTCCATCTCCTCTGGGGGCTCATCAGAATCTGCCTGCAATGCAGGAGAACTGGGTTCAATTTCTGGGTGGGGAGATCCCCTGGAGAAGGAAATGGCAGCCCACTCCAGTACTCTTGCCTGAAGAATCCCATGGACAGAGGAGCCTGGCGGGCTACAGTCCATGGGGTCACAAGAGTCAGGCACGACTTGGAGACTGAACCACCGGGGACTGTCTGGGAAGCCCACGGAGAACGGACCCTCGACTTCCCGGAGCGAGTGGGGAAGAGGGACGTGCTGGTCACGGCTGAGAAGCGGTGGTCCTTAAAGGAGGGTGACCAGGTCCCCGGCAGGCCCCACCTGCTGCCATCACTGCAGTACGCTTGGCGGGGAGGGTGTCTGCAGCGTCACATCTGGACAGGGCCCGTGGGAGTCCAGCGGTGGAGACGGGAGCCCTGCAGGGTCTCTGAATGTGATGGGCACGGGGTTCCTCCTCCTCCTCCTCTCAGCAGTGAGGCCGGGAAAGGGTGCCTTTGTAACTGCACTGCCCCTCACCCGGCTCTGCCCAGACACCTGGCCCACCCACCCCTGAGCAGATTGTTGCAGGCGAGGGGCCAGGGTTCTGTCCGCCCCCGGCTGGGAGGGTGGGTTTCAGCCCTGGCACTCCACATGGACTCATAGCCAAGAGGGAAGTGGGGGGGGGGGTGCCCCACCGTAGTCTCTGCCTCAGAGACCCCTCCACCAGTCCTCTCAAGGCGGGGTGGCTCTCTGGCGCCCTGAAGGTCTGGAGGGGGCTCTGTGTTGAGGGCTGGGGGTGGGCGGTCAGCTTACCACGGAGGGCAGCGCCCGCCCCACTCACAGGGTCTGCCAGCCAGCTCACCTCCTGGGGAGTCAGGGTCCCTGCCTGCCTGGCCCTGCCCCAGCCCCAGCCCCAGCTGGCGGCAGCGAGGTTGGACCCAGCAGCGTTTCTAGGGCTCCGTGTGCATTCTTGAGGTGGTGGTGTTTAGTCAGTAGGTCGTGCCTGACTCTTTGTGGCCTCATGGACTGTAGCCCGCCAGGCTCCTCTGTCCATGGGAAGAATCCTGGAGTGAGTGGCCATTTCCTTCTCCAGGGGGTCTTCCCCACCCAGGGAGGGAACCCACATCTCCTGCATTGGCAGGCAGATTCTTTACCGCTGAGCCACCAGGGAAGCCCGTTCTTGATGTGAGATGCAAGAAAGGAAGGTCCCTATGGACCCGTTCCAACCCGAGCTGGCTCCATGTCCCACAGGCACCCCGTGGGGTGTGTGGGGTCTGGACTCCCAGAGCCGTCTGGGGCGAGCCTGGGGCTGGGAGAGGCTGACTTCCCCAGGATGCCCTGCCATGACGGCACTGTGCAGCCGTGCCAGGCCTTACTTCCTCTCCCCCAAGGTATGTCCCCCACCCTGTCTTCCACAGCCTGGGTCTGGTCGGCTTTGCTGGGGGTAGAGGACTGACCGCAGCTCACTCATTCACCCACTCGTTCCATGTCTGCAGATGAGCCCCCACCATGGGCCCCAAGTTGTCCAGGATGGCAGGGTGGCTACCTGGAAGGTCACTGAGACCTCGCAGGTGAGCAGTCTGCGAGGGAGCACGGGCCAGAGGGCAAGGCTGAAACGGCGCTGCCGGCCCTGATGGAGGCTGCCGGCTGGGGGGCTGCTGAGGAGGGGGCCGCTGTGCTGACAGCAGAGACAGCGGTCACAGAAGGGCTGGAGCCAGGCAGCGCTCTGCCTTCTGAGGCCTCCGCGTCTTCGCCCTCGCCCAACACTGGAGCCTCCAGCCAGCTTCAGAGAAAGGCAGGAAATGGAGGTTCAGAGAAACCGCTTCAGTCTTTACGGAACCATAGACTGCAGCGTGCCAGGCTTCCCCATCCCGCACCATCTCCCCAAGTTTGCTCACAGTCATGTCCATTGGGTCAGTGATGCCATCCAACCGTCTCACCCTCTGTCGTCCCCTTCTCTTCCTGCTTTCAATCTCTCCCAGCATCAAGGTCTTTTCCAATAACTCGTCTCCACATCAGATGGCCAAAGTATTAGAGCTTCGGCATGAGTCCTTCCAGTGAATATTCAGGGTTGATTTCCTGTAGGATTGACTGGTTGGATCTCCTTGCAGTCCAAGGGACTCTCAAGAGTCTTCTCCAACAACACAGTTCAAAAGCATCAACTCTTCAGCACTCAGCTTTCTTTATGGTCCAACTCTCACATCCAGACATGACTACTAGAAAAACCATAGCTTTGACTAGACAGACCTTTGTCCTCAAAGTGATGTCTCTGCTTTTCAGTATGCTGTGTAGGTTTGTCAGAGCTTTCCTTCCAACGAGCAAGCATCTTTTAATTTCCTGGTTGCAGTCACCGTCCACAGTTGGAGTTCTGAAATCCAGGCCCCTCTTACTCTGCAGGAGCTTCTACATGGAGTCTTGGGCAGGGCCAGCCAGACGGGGCTTCTTCCAGACCCACTGCTGTCCCCACGTGACCAGCACAATCCAGCCATGGCGTGACCTACTGTGGGCCGTGCAGTAGGAGCGGGGTGGGTACAACCCCCCCAACATCCTCTGTACACCAGCTCCCCATTCCTGCAGCCCCGTCTGTAAAGCCACCTCACTCTGGAAAGGAGGACGGATGGGGCTTTTCGGGGCCACATGTGGGGGCTGCAGCCCCTCCTTCCTGGGCCTGGGTGAGGGGCAGAAAGGAAGGCAGGGGCTGAGGTCCCCAGAAGACGTTCCCGGCCCATGACTCCAGGCCCTCCTCGGCCAGGTCTCTTGGGTGGGGGGTGGGAGGCAGGACCCTCTGTCTTCCTGTTTCCTGTGACAATAGCAAGTTCAGAGGCGGGCAGCAGGGATGAGGGTGACTGGGGGAAGCTGCCCTGAGTGAGTGGGGGTAACCAGAAAGACTCAGGGGAAGTTAAACCACCGAGAGGCTGCAGGCCCCCCGGGGGGGCCAGGGCTAAACTGGAGACCCCGAGTCTGGCCCAGCCTTGGTCTTTTGAGCTAAACCTGGGACCTGGCCCAGCATCACCGCTACCCGAGCACTTACTGACCTCACAAGGGCTCTGGGGTCTCCCCACGCCAGTCGGGGGTCAGAGGGTAAGGGTGTAGTCAGAGGTCAGATGCCCCAACCCAGCCCAGCTGGGGCCCTGGGCAGCCGTGGTCAGGGAAGGATCTTTGAGGGGCCAAGTGGCTATCGACTTGGGCGTGGGCAGACCTGGGTTCTGTTCTGGTACCTTCCTGGGCCTTGGTTTCCCTCTGCAGCTGCCTCTCGGTGGCCATGGAGGTGAGTGGTCATCTCTGTGCAAAGACTTGGCCCTTGCCTCATGCAGCCCAGGAGGAAGCGGTATCATGGGTCATGGATTCCTGTGGGGGAAGCGGGGTCACAGGCTGTGGGAGGGGGGCCAGGGCAGCTGGCTCCGAGGCGCCAGGCCCCGCTTTCCCTGGTTTTCCCCACGTCCTCTCCTTGGCCGATTAGCTCCCCCGTCTTCCCCAGCCCCCACTTCCCCTCCTTACACGGCCAGAGGAGCTGTTGCCTGGCCATGCATTTCTATTTCTGCACCTTCCGCTTCCTGCCCCGTGGCTGGCTGGCCACTGCGGAAAGTTCTGGAATCTTCAAGGCCAGCTGGTCCTGGAGCAGGACGTGGAGGCCTAATATTTCCTCCTCCCCACAGCTCCTCAGGCCTCCTAGGACTGGGCACTCCAGGTGTCAAGGAAGGCCTAGGATGATCACGGTGCAAGGAGTGCATCGCGGTGGAGCCTGGACCCTGGGCTAGACATGCACTCACGGAGGTGGGGCTGCTCCCTTCCAGGCCAGCGACCACCTAGTCAATCCGTTCAGGGCACCAGCCTTGCATCCCGTGTGGGCCCAGGCTCGGGGTGCAGTGTGAGCAGACTCGCCGGTTGCACTCTCTGTTGCTTTCGAAACAATCCACCTTGAATTCGAGTGGGTCTTGAATGATTTGCTGAAATTCACACTGCTGAGGAAAACAGACAGGGGCACTTGGGGGTTTGTGCTTCTTCCCACCATGTGAATAAGTGGATGATGTGTGTGTGTGTGTGTTTGTGTGTGTGTGTGTGTGTGTGCAAGAGAGAGACAGAGGCAGAGACAGCGAGATGAGATAGAGAGATGAGGCAGGCCGGAGCCATAATTGCATAAGACCCAAGGAAGCAGGCGAGGCCACCAGGGTTGAGTGGGCCGGTCCAGGAAGGCTTGCTCAGGGCTCCATCTGCAGTGTTTCCTGAGCACCAATGCTGAGCCAGGCTCAGTGGTTCATAAGCTTCCTCTGGGTCCTCAGGGTTGACCCCCCTTTTCCCTGGTTAGGTGGATTTGGGGGAACATGGACTGCGGGCAGCGGAAGTCTGAATTACAGAACATTTTTTAAAAAAAGGCAGTGTTCCTTTGTCCTGACATCACCTCGGGGGCCAGCCTTAGAGCCCAGGTAAGATCGTGCCGGTGTTTGGCTGGGTGGCTTGGCTATGTCAGAGCTGGCCCTGTGAGGCTGAGGGTGCACTGGACTCCCAGCCAAGCAGGGTCCAGAACCCAGCTCAGGTGCTGACCAAGGTCTGGCCTTCGACCAGTCACATCCCCTTGCTGGCCTCCAGGTTGTCACTGTGCTGGGAGCCGCTGGTCCCCACTGGGCTGAGCCCACATCACTGCCTGGAGGCAGTGTCCAGTGGGCTGGTCCCCACTGTCCCTTTCTCCATTTCTCACTTGATCCTCCTAAAAGCATCTCTGAATTATTTGTTGCATCTAAATTTAATTGAGTCATAGCTTTCATTTGTTTTCAAATTAACTTTTTCTGAAAGTAGCCTTATTTATTGTAAGAAAATGACCAGAGCTCCTTGTAAAAAGCAATAGAAGAAGCAAAAATACGTTAAAGTGCCATTCCCCCAGAAATAAATCTTAAAAATATCCCCAACTGCCCTTGCAGACAGAGAGACTGTTTAAAAATGGGGTTGTTCTAGCCACATTTTTTCTTTCCTGTAACTTGTTTTCCCACAAACTGTACAGCAGAGGTATCCACTGTGTGTGTCAATAAATAAGCGAAGATCGGCATCATTGTTTTAATTGCTCAGAGCATCCATTGCCTGGTTGTATCATCATCCTATTAGTGATGCTCTTGTTGGCGGAGATGAATGAAGTTTCCAATTTTCCCATTATAACACCCATGTGGAACAACTTTGGACAGAAACCCTTTACATTTATGGCAACTGCTCTGTAGGGCAAATTCCCTGAGGTGGGATTTCAGGGTTAAAAGTTTTACAAATTGTGTATGTTGACACCTACAGAAGGGTTTCTGCATTTTTCAAAAAGGTAAAAATTCCTGCTGAGTGGGCTCTTAATGTGGCACCACAGTGTTCTTTATGAAATCAGTCACTTCCTCCTTTATTAAAAATAGCTTCTCTGGGCCTTCCCTGGAGGTCCAGTGGTTAGGGATTTATGCTCCCACTGCAGGGGGCCCTCAGGCTTCCTTGATGGCTCAGTGGGAAAAGAATCGGCCTGCAATGCAGGAGACACACGTTTGACTCCTGGGCTGGGAGAATCTCCTGGAGGAGGAAATGGCAACCCACTCCAGTATTCTTGCTTGAAACATCCCAAGGACAGAGGAAGCTGAAGGGATACAGTCCACTGGGGTGCAGATTTGGTTGCTGGTTGGGGAACTAGGACTCCATATGTTGTACAGAAGAGCCAAAACTTTTTAAAAAATTGTTTAAAAAGTAACCTCTTTGTCATCCCAGTGCACCAGCCCTGAGCACCCTGTCTCATGCATCAAACCTGCACTAGGATGACCCTGAGGGATGGGATGGGGAGGGAGGTGAGCGGGGTTCAGGATGGGGAACACAAGGACACCCATGGCTGATTCATGTGACTGTATGGCAAAAACCACTACAGTATTGTAAAGTAATTAGCCTCCAATTAAAACAAATAAATTTAAAAAATAAAATAAAAAGTAATCTCTTTAAATGATTATAAAAGTAACACATTTTAATGTAGAAAATCTGGAACATACATACATGAACCGTGCAGGAGATTGAAATGATTTGATAATCCACACAGACTTAACCTATCAATTTAGCTATTGATCAGTCTATCACGTTAACATAATGTTTGTTTCACCAAACACCATATGACGTCACTGCCCAATGTGGTTAAATAGCTTTTGATAAGTTAGTCAAAACACACTTTGGGGGCATTATCTGGAGAAAACTAATTGGAAAAGATACACGCACCCCAGTGTTCATTACAGCACCATTTACAATAACTAAGATGTGGAAGGAAGCAGTCTAAGTGTCCATTGACAGATGAATGGATAAAGATGTGCTATACATGTACAATGGACTACTATTCAGTCTTAAAAAAGGATGAAATAATACCATTTGTAGCAACATGGACGGACCTAAAGATTATCATCCTAAGTGAAGTAAGTCACAGAAACCACAATCACAGAAAACTAATCAAACTGATCACATGGACCATAGCCTTGTCTGACTCAATGAAACTAGGAGCCACGCCGTGTAGGGCCACCCAAGATGGATGGGTCATGGTGGAGAGTTGTGACAAAACATGGTCCATTGGAGAAGGGAATGGCAAACCACTTCAGTATTCTTGCCTTGAGAACCCCATGAACAGTATGAAAAGGCAAAAAGATATGACAATGAAAGATGAACTCCCCAAGCTGGTAGGTGCCTAATATGCTACTGAAGAGTTATTTCTGAATAATTTCAGAAAGAAAGAGGAGATGGAGCCAAAGCAAAAACAATGCCCAGTGTGGATGTGATAGGTGATGGAAGTAAAGTCTGATGCTATGAAGAGAAATATTGCATCGGAACCTGGAATGTTAGGTCCATGAATCAAGGTAAATTAGAAGTGGTCAAACAGGAGATGGCAAGAGTGAACATCAACATTTTAGGAATCAGTGAACTAAAATGGACTGGAATGGGTGAATTTAACTCAGATGACCATTATATCTACTACTGTGGGCAAGATCCCTTAGAATAAATGGAGTAGCCCTCATAGTCAACAAAAGAGTCCGAAATGCAGTACTTAGGTGCAATCTCAAAAATGACAGAATGATCTCTGTTCGTTTCCAAGGTAGACCATTCAATATCATAGTAATCCAAGTCTATGCCCTAGCCAGTAATGCTGAAGAAGCTGAAGTTGAACAGTTCTATGAAGACCTACAAAACCTTCTAGAATTAACACCCTAAAAAGATATCCTTTTCATCATTGGGGACTGGAATGAAAAAGTAGGAAGTCAAGAGATACCTGGAGTAACAGACAAATTTGGCCTTGGAATACAAAATGAAGCGTGGTAAAGGCTAACATAGCTTTCCTGAGAGAACGCACTGGTTGTAGCAAACACCCTCTTCCAACAACACAAGCAAAGACTCTGCACATGAACACCACCAGATGGTCAACACTAAAATCAGATTGATTATATTCTTTGCAGCCAAAGATGGAGAATCTCTATGCAGTCAGCAGAAACAAGACTGGGAGCTGACTGTGGCTCAGATCATGAACTTCTTATTGTCAAATTCAGACTTAAATTGACGAAGGTAGGGAAAACCACTAGACCATTCAGATATGACCTAAATCAATTCCCTTAGGATTATACAGTGGAAGTGAGAAACAGATTCAAGGCATTAGATCTCATAGACAGAGTGCCTAAAGAACTATGGACAGAGGTTCATAACATTGTACAGGAGGCAGTGATCAAGACCATCCCCCCCAAAAATGAATGCAAAAAGGCAAAATGATTGTCTGCAGAGGCCTTACAAATAGCTGAGAAAAGAAGAGAAGCGGAAGTCAAAGGAGAAAAGGAATGATATACCCATTTGAATGCAGAGTTCCAAAGTGTAGCAAGGAAAGAAAAGAAAACCTTCCTTCCTCAGTGATCAATGCAAAGAAATTGCATGGAGGAAAACAATAGAATGGGAAAGACTAGAGATCTCTTCAAGAAAATAATCTTTGACAAAGGAAGCAAAAATATACAATGAGGAGAAGACTCTTTAACAGTGGCGCTGGGAAAACTGGTCAACCACCTGTAAAAGAATGAAACTAGAACACCCTCTACACTTGATCTTAGCCAAAAGGCCGAGAAGCAATGAAACTAGAACACTTTCTAACACCATACACAAAAATAAACTCAAAATGTATTAAAGATATAAATGTAAGACCAGAAACTACAAAACTCATAGAGGAAAACATGGGCAAAACATTCTCTGACATATATCACAGCAGGATTGTCTATGACCAACCTTCCAGAGTAATGTAAATAAAGGCAAAAATAAACAAATGGGACCTAATTAAACTTAAAAGCTTTTGCACAACAAAGGAAACTATAAGCGAGGTGAAAATACAGCCTTCAGATTGGGAGAAAAATAGTAGCAAATGAAGCAACTGACAAAGTATTAATCTCAAAAATATATAAGCAGCTCATGCATCTCAGTACCAGAAAAATAAATGACCCAATCAAAAAATGGGCCAAAGAACTAAACAGACACTTCTCCAAAAAAGACATACAGATGGGTAACAAACACATGAAAAGATGCTCAATGTCACTTATTATCAGAGAAATGCAAATCAGAACCACAATGAGGTACCGTCTCACACTGGTCAGAACGGCTGCTGTCACAAAGTCTACAAAAATCAAAAGCTGAGAGGGTGTGGAGAAAAGGGAAGCCTCTTACACTGTTGGTGGGAATGCAAACTAATACAGCCACTATGGAGAACAGTGTAGAGATTCCTTAAAAAACTGGAAATAGAACTGCCGTATGACCCAGCAATCCCACTGCTGAGCTTACACACCGAGGAAACCAGAATTGAAAGAGACACGTGCACCCCAATGTTCATCGCTGCACTGTTTACAATAGCCAGGACATGGAAGCAACTTAGATGTCCATTGGCAGATGAATGGATAAGAAAGTTGTGGTACATATACACAATGGAATATTACTCAGCTATTAAAAAGAATGAATTTTAATCAGTTCTAATGAGGTGGATGAAACTGGAGCCCATTATACAGAGTGAAGTAAGTCAGGAAGAAAAACATCAATACAGTATATTAACATACATACATGGAATTTAGAAAGATGGCAATGATGACCTTATATGAAGACAGCAAAAGAGACACAGATATAAAGAACAGTCTTTTGGACTCTGTGGGAGAAGGCCAGGGTGGGACGATTTGAGAGAATAGCTTTGAAATGTGTGTATTACCATACATGAGATAGACCAGTCCAGGTCTGATGCATGAGACAGGGCGCTCAGGGCTGGTGCACTGGGATGACCCTGAGGGATGGGGTGGGGAGGGAGGTGGGGGGGGGTTCAGGGTGGGGGACACATGTGCACCCATGGCTGATTCATGTCAATGCACGGCAAAACCACTACAATATTGCAAAGTAATTAGCCTATAATTAAATTCACTTTAAAAAAAGAGAAGAAGTGGCAAGCATACACAGAAGAACTACAAAAATGCTCTTCATGACCCAGATAAACTTGATGGTGTGATCACCCACCTAGAGCCAGACATCCTGGAATGCAAAGTCAAGTGGGCCTTACAAAGCATCACTATGAACTAGTGGAGGTGACGGAATTCCAGCTGAGCTATTTCAAATCTTAAAAGATGATGCTGTGAAAGTGCTGCACTCAATATGCCAGCAAATTTGGAAAACTCAGCAGTGGCCACAGGACTGGAAAAGGTCAGTTTTCATTCTAGTCCTAAAGCAGGGCAATGCCAAAGACTGCTCAAACTACTGCACAATTGCACTCATCTCACATGCTAGTAAAGTAATGCTCAAAATTCTCCAAGCCAGGCTTCAATAGTACCTGAACTGTGAACTTCTAGATGTTCCAGCTAGATTTAGAGAAGGTAGAGGAACCAGAAATCAAATTGCCAACATCTGTTGGATCATCAAAAAAGCAAGAGAGTTCCAGAAAAGAATCTATTTCTGCTCTATTGATTATGCCAAAGTCTTTGACTGTGTAGATCACAACGAACTGTGGAAAATTCTTCCAGAGATGGGAATACCAGACGACCTTACCTACCTCCTGAGAAATCTGTATGCAGGTCAAGAAACAACAGTTAGAACCAGACATAGAATAACAGACTGGTTCCAAATTGGGAAAGGAGTATGTCAAGGTTGTATATTGTCACCCCTGCTTATTTAACTTATATGCAGAGTACATCATGCAAAATGCCAGGCTGGATGAAGCACAAGCTGGGATCAAGATTGCCGGGAAAAATATCAATAACCTCAGAAATGCAGATGATACCACCTTTATGGCAGAAAGTGAAGAGGAACTTAAGAGCCTCTTGATGAAAGTGAAAGAGGAAAGTAAAATAGTTGGCTTAAAACTCAGCATTCAAAAAACGAAGATCACGGCATCTGGTCCCATCACTTCATGGCAAATAGATGGGGGAAACAATGGAAACAGTGACGAATTTCATTTTCTTGGGCTCCAAAATCACTGCAGATGTTGACTGCAGACATGAAATTAAAAGATGCTTGCTCCTTGGAAGAAAATCTATGACCTACCTAGACAGCATATTAAAAAGCAGAGACATTACTTTGCCAACAAAGGTCCGTCTAGTCAAAGCTATGGTTTTTCCAATAGTCATGTATGGATGTTGAGAGTTGGACTATAAAGCAAGCTGAGTGCTGAAGAACTGATGCTGTTTAACTGTGGTGTTGGAGAAGACTCTTGAGAGTCCCTTGGACTGCAAGGAGATCAAACCAGTCAATCCTCAAGAAAATCAATCC
>CM035297.1:43595603-43633343 GCA_020226075.1 Hydropotes inermis | reverse complement strand
TGAATATTCATTGGAAGGACTGATGCTGAAGCTGAAACTCCAATACTTTGGCCTCCTGATACGAAGAATCAACTCATTGGAAAAGACCCTGAGGTGATTGAATATTCATTGGAAGGACTGATGCTGAAGCTGAAACTCCAATACTTTGGCCTCCTGATACGAAGAATCAACTCATTGGAAAAGACCCTGAGGTTGGACAAGATTGAAGGCGGGAGGAGAAGGGGACGGCAGAGGATGAGATTGTTGGATGGCATCACCAACTCGATGGACATGAGTTTAAGCAAACTCTGGGAGCTGGTGATGGATAGGGAGCCTGGCGTGCTGCAGTCCATGGGTTGCAAAATGTCCTGCACAACTGAGCAACTGAACTGAACTGAACTGAAGTAAGCCAGGCGAAAACAAGTATCATATGATACCACTGTCATGTGGAGTTCTAAAAAATGATACAAATGAACTTATTTATAAAACAGAAACAGACTCACAGACATAGAAAACAAATTTACTGGTTACCAAAGGGGAAAAGAAGGAAGTGGAAATAATTAGGAATTTGGGATTAACAGATAACATTCAGTTCAGTTCAGTTCAGATACAGGCTGCTATATATAAAAGAGATAGCAAGAACCTACTGTGTAGCAGAGAGAACTGTGTTCAATGTCTTGGAATAACCTATAATGGAGAAGAATCTGCAAGAGAACATATACATGTGTGTGTGTGTGCGTGTCTGTGTGTATAGTTGAATCACTTATTGGAAACTAATACATTGTAAACCAACAATCAGTTCAGTTCAGTAGCTCAGTCGTGTCCAACCATCTCATCCTCAGTCGTCCCCGTCTCCTCCTGCCTTCAATCTTTTCCAGCATCAGAGTCTTTTCCAATGAGTCAGTTCTTCACATCAGGTGGCCAAAGTTTCAGATTACCTATACATCAATTAAAAAAAAAACCTACCTTTTATTTACTTATGATCATTGCCAGGAAACTTGGAAAATTCAGGGCATTCTGAAGAAAAAAACAGACAATAGCCCAAAAGGGGTGTCCCTAGGCCAGCTCTGTTTACAAGCTGGTATGTTCACTCCAGTCTATTTGTTATGCAGACGCAGATTTACTTGTTTTGCATAATTTCTATCAGATTGTGGTTGCAGTTCTGTCTCCTGATTTTTCACTTAACAGATCCTGATTATTTCCCCATGCTGTTAAGCAGTCTCTGAAAACATGATTTTTAATGGCTGAATACTATTTTATGGAGCAGAGTGTTTAATAAGTGATCTGTTCTTTGCTGTTTCCAGGTTTAAGGTGTTACAGGTAGTGCCGTGATGTTCACCCTGGTACCAAAGTCTATATACACGCATGGGAGGGTTTTCTCAGGGCGAATTCCTAGAAGCGAGATTGCCAAGCTGGCTACATGTTGCCAAATTGTCCTCCAGAAAGCTGCTAGCAATTACATTCCCAGCAGCACTGTAAGAGAATTACGGCCACCAACACTGCAGAGCAATGTTATTTTGTCTCTGATGACTGCAAATGGCATCAGGGTGTTTCAATGGCTACTTCTTTGCCCAGTAGTGAAAATGAGCACCTTTTTTTTCATAGGATTATCACCATGCATATTTCATGCATGAAATTCCTATTTGTCTTTTATCCAGCCATCTAGTGCCTTGTTCATCTTATTGATTTGTGAGTCTTTTGTATATGAAGACTACGTCAGTCTTTTGTGTGTTGCAACATTACTCAGCATCTCTGGACTCTGTTTTTGGTTTCTTTCCTTAATATAAAGGTGGCAGTGTCCAATCAAATGTCTTGAACTTCTTTATTGTTACTGTTTTTGAAAAAAATAAGGTTCAGAAAGGTCTTTCCTAACCAGAGATCAGTTCACTATAGATTTCACTTTTCTGTGACAAGGGCTCAGTCACTCCTCACCTGGAATTT
Source organism: Hydropotes inermis (assembly GCA_020226075.1). NCBI lineage: Eukaryota > Metazoa > Chordata > Mammalia > Artiodactyla > Cervidae > Hydropotes > Hydropotes inermis. Next base: position 43,631,423 of record CM035297.1, on the reverse strand, counting down.
GGAGTTTTTCAGGGAGTGGAGCAGCGATGTACTCCCAGCTTCCAGGAGGGGTACCTGCTTCACGGGGGGCAGGGGCCTGCTGTGGGTGGTTGCCTGACCCCACCTGGAGTCTACGCCAGAGCCTGTGGGGAGAGACGGCCCTACCGTTTCCCTGCAGAAGGTAGCACAGCTCAGCGGACTCTGCGTGTGCGCTGTGGACGCTGGGCTTCCACCCCGGACAGAAGGCTGCAGCCTTGGCCTTGAAAACATGGCCATCATCCAGACGACCAGCTGCAGCAATAGGACCAGAGGGCGCCCTTTCATGGCCAGGTGTGAGACACCCAGGGTATCCATTCATACTCGAGAGAGGCTCTGCCTGGGGTGGAGAGGTTGTGACCAGTTGGCAGGATTTGGGGGTTGCACACAGCTGTGGTCTCATTCATATGCATAGCCAGGTGAGTCCTGGGGCTATGCAGGGTATTTCTTCTAGTTCTCATATGGTTCTGTACTTCACAGTTATTCACGAGTCCGTGTGTTCATTCATTGACTTGTTCAACTGTTCACTGTGCCAGGAGCTGGGGATTCAGTGGCGAATGAACTCGGGAGTCAGAGAGTATCAACCAACAAAGGGTGTATAATATCAGCTCAGACAGAGCGGGGAAAACTGGGCCAGGGACAGCCAGTGGGGCCCGATGAAGCACCATAGATGTGGAGGTGGAAGGCTTGTTCCAGTAGACATTTGAGAAGGGTCTGGCTGAAGTCATCAAGCCGTGCAGTGGTCTGGGGTCAGCACTCCAGGCAGGGGGCTGTGTGAACAGAGGCTCCAGGAATTTATTCTGGAATCAGGAATGAAACTGGGACTCAGCTTTAACAGATCGCAGGCCCCCTTATTAACTGGTTCCGTCTTCCCTACGGATTTGAAAGGCTGCCTTCATAACACACTAAATTAGGGTATGGAGTAGGCACTGTTCGGGGCACTCCATGGGGGTCCGTGTGAAGCCTCACTTAGGGGGCTGTGGTGGGGCTGGAGGCTGGGCAAGGAGAGACACCAATGCATCCTCGGGGCACATGGGTGTCATCCTCAGACTTTGGAGTCTCCTGACTTACAGGCTGTGCCTGGAAATACGTGGCTTTTCGCCCCACTAGAAGCCAAAGTTGAGTTCTCACACTTTGGTTTGAACTACTATATAAGAATTCCTAGAAAGCGCAAGCGTTTCCTTTTGCCTCCCCACCCCCACACCTCTCCTGCCATTCCCCTGGCCCCAAAGTTCCTACAAGTTGGTTCCAGGGAGAGCAGACTGTTCCTGGAAGACAAATTCCCACTTGAAGGAGCCCACATGCCCCTACTTGACTGTAGGGCTTCCCAGGCGGGCATTAGGGGAGGATTTGCTCAACGGGGACCCTGAGGGGCTTGAAGCAGATCTGGGGTGGCACCCCTTTCCCATAGGGTGGGCCTCCCAGGAATGAAGCCGCACCTCCATTTTGGAAACAGTGCACACATGCGTGGAAGGCCAGGGCCATCCAAACATCCTGCCCCCTCTCCCTGGGTCAGATAAGGGTCAAGAGGGAACAAGTTCTCCCTAAAGTCACTCAGCAAGTACTGGCAGAGATGACTGGGCCTGCTGGGAGAATAGAAATGGAAATTAATCATGGCTGGCCCCAGGTGGGAATGAACTGATGGGAATGAGCTTCACTTGGCCTGGTTCATGGAAGAACTGTGCTTTCAATGGTGTCAGTGGGTAAAATCTAAGTTATTTCTCTCCAGAATAAAGGTGGATTTACCAGGACATAAATAGGTAAAATCAGAAAGGAAAATGGGGATATTTCTACCAACCTTCCAGAGATAAAAAAGGGTTATAAACTAATACTATGAATACCAATGAGCTAGATAACCTGGAATAAGTGGATAAATTCCTTGAAATACAAAAAGTACCTAAACTGACTCAAAGAGAAATAGAAAATTGAAATGGATCTATAATGAGTAAGGAGATTACATTAGTAATCAAAAACTTCCCAACAAAGAAAAACCCAGGACCAGGTGGCTTCACAGGTAGATCCTATCAAATATTTAGAGAAGTATTAACACCAGTCCTTCTCAAATTCTTTCAAAAGATTGAAGAGGATGAAACACTTCCTAAATTATTGTACACGGTCAGCATTACTGTGAAACAAAAGTCAGATAAGGACCTCACAAGGAAAGGAAACCACAAACTAATATCTCTTATGAATAGAGATGCAAAATTTCTTAACAAAATATTATCAACTGGAATCCAACAGTATATTAAAAAGATTATATATCCTGTCCAAGTGGGACTTACCCCAGGAAGACAAGGTTGGTTCAACATAAGAAAACCAGTCAGTGTTAGACATTACAATACTAGGAGGCAGAAAAAATTACTTATGATCATCTCAGTTATGTGAGAGAGATATTTAACAAAATCCAATACCCTGTCATGATTAAAAAAAAAAAAACCCTCTGGAAAAATTAGGAGTAGGAAGAAAACTACCTCAATATGATAAAAGATATTAGTGGGGAAAAGTATGACAAAGCTAATGTCATACTCAGTGGTTAAGGATGAAAGTGTCACAGTAAAATCAGAAACAAGACAAGGATATCTGCTTTTACCATTTTTATTCGACATGGTGCAAGAGGTTCTAGCCAGGACTGTCAGGCAAGAGAAATAAAGACATAAGCAGAAGGTATCCAACTTGGCAAGGAAAATGTAAAATTATCTGTTCACAAAGGACATGATCTTATGTCCTAAAAAAATCCTAAGGAATCCACAAGAAAGCTCCTAGAACAAACATACAAATTCAGCAAAGTTACAGGGTAAAATATCAACACACGAAAATCAGTTGTGCTCTCCACAGTGGCAACCAACAATCTGAACAGGAAATCAAGCAATTCCATTCCCAGTAGCTTCTTAAAAAAAAGAAAAGAAACACTTAGGAAGAATAAATCTAACAAAGGAAGTGAAAGATTTGTATGCTGAAAACCACAAAACATTGCTGAAAGAGATGAAGGAAGATCTAAACAAATGAAAAGACATCCCATGTTCATGGATAGAAAGACTTAACATTGTTAAAATGTCTCTATTGCCCTAAGTCATCTATAGGTACAACAATTCCTATAGAAAGTCCAAGAAACTTCTTCACAGAAATGGGAATGACAATCTTCAAAGCCATAGAAGCTGCAAGGAGCTTCAAAGAATCAAAATAATCTTGAAAAAGAAGAATAAAAGTTAAAGAACTGCCATAGGGTGGGAACAACTTCAAAACTTACTACAAAACTATAGAAATTAAAATAAGGCAGTGGTACTAGCAGAAAGCCAAGCATATAGACCAATGGATTAAAATAGAGAGCCCGGAGATGAACACTCACATATATGGTCAACTGATTTTTCAAGTATGCCAAGAACACTCAGCAAAGAAAGGACAGTCTTTTCAACAAGTAGTGCTGGGAAAACTGGGCATCCACATAAAAAAGAATGATATTAGTTAGACCTTTACCTTACAGTACAGACAAAAATTAACTCAAAATGTAGAAGGAAGGGATAGTTAGGTCATTTGGGATGGACATGTACACACTGCTATATTTAAAATGGATCATCAGCAAGAACCTACTGTATAGCACAGGAAACTCTGCTCAATGTTACATAGCAGCCTGTACGGCAGGGGAGTTTGGGGGAGAATGGAAATATGTATATGTATGGCTGAGTTCCTTTGCTGTCCACCTGAAACTATCACAACATTGTTAATTGGCTATACTTCAATATAAAATAAAAAATTAACTCAAAATGGATTGAACCCCGAACAACTAAAACCATAAAACTCAAGGAAAATATTTATGACACTGCATTTCACAATAGTTCTATGGCTATGACACCAATAGCACAGGTAACAGAAGAGAAAAAAAATAAATGAGTCTTCAAGAAATTTTGTGCATCAAAGGACATTGTTGCAGTCAAGAAAGTAAAGAGATAACCTACATGATGAGAGGAGTATTTGCACATCAGTCCTCCAATGAAGGCTTAATATCCAAATATTTAAAGAACACCTTTAACTCAACAACAGCAAAAACCCAATTGCAAAATGAGCAAAGGACTTGAAGAGACATTTCTCCAAGGAAGATCTAAAAATGGCCAATAGCACAAGAACAGATGCTCATCATCATCAGTCATTAGGGAAATACAAATCAAAATCACAATGAAATTCCACCTCAGACCCACTAGGATGGCTATTATTAAACAGAAGTGTGAGGGGAGTAAAAACTGTGGTGTGGATGTCGAAAAACTGGAGGCCTTGAGCACTACTGGTGGGAATATAAAATGATGCAGTCACTGTGCAAAACAGTTTAGTGTTTCCTCAACAAGTTAAACAGAGCTACTCAGCACATGGCTCAGCAGTTCCCCTTCCAGGTAAATACCCCTGAAGAATGCTGGGACTCTATAATAGATATCTGTGCATCAATGCCTACAGCAGCATTATTCACAACAGACAGAAGGCAGAAACAGTTGAAGCGTCCACCAACAGATGAATGGATAAAGGAACAGTTATCTGTACCTACAGTGGAATAATACTCAGCCATTAAAAGGACTTCCTTGTAGCTCAAACGGTAAAGAATCTGCCTGCGATGCAGGAGACAAGGGTTTCATCCCTGGGTCGAGAAGATCCCCTGGACAAGGGAATGGCAACCCACTCCAGTATTCTTGCCTGGAGAATTCCATGGACAGAGAAGCCTGGAAGGCTACAGTTTGTGGGGTTGCAAAGAGTCGGACATGACTGAGTGACTAACACACACACCCATAAAAAGGATTGAAATTCTGATGTATGCTACAAGGATGAACCTTGAAAACATCATGCTAAGTGACATAAGCCAGGCATAAAAGGACACATATTGTATCCCATTGATATATCTTCTCCATTTATATGCAGTCCCTAGAATAGGCAGATTCATAGAGAAAGACAAAGGCCCAAGGGAGAAGGGGATTTTGGACTAGTGGAGGAGCTGGAGAGAGTTCAGTGGAGCTTAAGGGTCCTGATGGGCAGGGCCATGGAAAGGCTGGGTGTCATGTTGTTCAGACGCTAAGTCGTGTCCGACTCTGTGACCCCAGGGACCGCAGCACGCGAGGCTTCCCTGTCCTTCACTATCTCCCAGAGTTTGCTCAAACTCGGGTCTATTGAGTCAGTGATGCCATCCAACCATCTCATCCTCTGTTGCCCTCTTCTCCCACGCCCTCAATCTTTCCCAGCATCAGGGTCTTCTCCAATGAGGCAGCTCTTCACATTAGGTGGCCAAAGTATCAGAGCTTCAGCTTCAGCATCAGTCCTTCCAATGAACACCAAGGACTGATCTCCTTTAGGACGGACTGGTTGGATCTCCTTGCAGTCCAAGGGACTCTCAAAAGTCTTCTCCAACACCACAGTTTGAAAGCATCAATTCTTCCATGCTCCATCTTCTTTACGGTCCAACTCTCCCATCCATATATAATTACTGGAAAAACCATTCCTTTGGCTATATGGACCTTTGTCGGCAAAGTTGCTTTTTAACACACTGTCTACATTTGTCACAGCCTTTCTTCCAAGAATCAAGGTTCTTTTAATTTTGTGGCAGCAGTCACCATCTGCAGATTTTGGAGCCCAAGAAAATAAAATCTGTCAGTCTTTCCATTTTCCCCCTATCTATTTGCCATGAAGTGATGGGACAGGATGCCATGATCTCAGTTTTTTGAATGTGGAATTTCAAGCCAGTTTTTCATGGGGACTCAGAATGTTCTTGGGTTTTGAGTTTTCAGTGCTCCTCCTTCCAGCCACCCATCTGCCATCACCTACCAATCCTTGCATCCCCCCTACTCATTTACCCACCAACCTACCCATCCACTCATCCACCCATGCATCCCCATCCGCCTCCTATTCATTCTCTATCCAACTGTGACTGTTAAGTTTGTGTATGAAGTTGACTGGGCTCCAGGGGCCCCAAACATTTGATTAAACATTATTCTGTGGGAGTGTTTCTAGATGAGAGTAGCATTTGAATCCATCGTTTCTGAGTAAAGCAGATTGAAAGTGTGAGTCGTTCAGTCGTGTCTGACTCTTGGCGACCCCGTGAACTATACAGTCCATTCAATTCTCTAGGCCAGAACACTGGAGTGTTCCAGGACTGGGTGTCCCAGAAGGGCAGCCGTTTCCTTCTCCAGGGGATCTTCCCAGCTCAGGGATCAAACCCAGATCTCCCACATTTCAGGCAGATTCTTCACTGTCTGAACCACAAGGGAAGCCCAAGAATACTGGAGTAATCAGCCTACCCCTTCTCCAGTGGATCTTCCTGACCCAGGAATTGAACCAGAATCTCTTGCTTTTGCAGGTGGATTTTTACCAGCTGAGCTACGAGGGAAGTCCCAAACTGGATGGGCCTTGTCTAATCAGTTGATGTAGACCCAAGTATATGAAGAGAACAAAAGGCTGTTTGTTACCCCTGAGCAAGACAGAACTCCTCCTGCCTGAGTGCCCTTGAGCTGGGACATCACCCTTCTCCAGCCTCAGACTGAACCATCTCTCTTCCTGGATCTCCAGCATGATGTCCTCTGGACTAGAACCACATCATGAGCTCTCCTGGCCCTCAAGTTTCTGGACTCAGACTGGAGCTAAGCCACAAACTCTGCTGGGCCTCCAGTCTCCCAACTGGAGCTCTTGGGATTTGTCAGCCTCCATCATCTCATGAGCCAGTTCCTTATGATAAACCTCCTGTGCATGCAGCTCCTATTGGTTCTGTCTGTCTGGAGATTTCTGACCATCCCCATCTATCCATCTCGTAGCATCTCTTACATCTCCCCTGGATGCTGAGTCCCATGTTGTGTGCTGGGACTCTTGTCAACGTGCTTCAGACACACACACGAAATCCCACGGAAGCGTGCATCTGTGTGCTCGTCTACACACCAGCAAACAGACTTGTTGGCCCCCCACGCCTGGCACAAACGCACAGATGGTCAGAGGCTGAATGTACATCCACGCAGAGAGGCGCATCCCTCACAGACGTTCCCGAGGCACAGACCCCTGTGACCAACAGGCACAGGTGCCAGGTGTGAGCTCAGCCTGCTGCCTGCAGCAGCAGGACCTGCCGGGTAGACATCACACACACATGCGTGCACACACTCATGCACGCGTGCACGCAGACCCATGGGCATGCTCTCAGGGCCCCACGGCCACCCGTGGTGGTGAGAAGTTTCCACGTCCCACTACCAAGCAGTTGCCAGTTGGAACTTGCTTAATTGCTGCCAAAGCCAAGGACCCGTCAGCAGTTTCCGACTCAGGCCAGCTTGTGGGGTGGGTGCCCTCTGGGGCCTTGGCTGCCTGCTAACCAAACCCAGACTGGCCTCAGGAACGCAGGCAGTGTGAGGGAGGAGGGAAGCGTGTTCACCCCATAATTTAAACTTCTGAGTGTGGGGCTGGCCGTGCCCATTGTGGGCGCATGAAAGGCAGGCAGTGCTGGACTCCCTGCCCCCGCTCCTCACATCACCCCAACCCCTGGCACCTCGGAAGCCCCCCCGGGGACTGGAGCCCCCTGGCTCTCCATGCACTCTGACACAGGTGCCCTCCAGGGGGTCCTAGGGGCTCCCCGGGCCGTCCCAGCCCCACAATCCTCAGTTCTGTGGGCCCCTCGGCCTTGACCGTCCTCAGCTGGACTTGCTCCCTCGTCTCTGCCCCGCACCCCCAGCCATCCTTCATCTCTTCTTTACCTGGGTGTGATTTCCATCACCCCTGAGCCAGGCCTGGGAACATGGATGCTGGAGAAGCCAGCAGGACTGGCTGGCATTCTGAGGAGGGATGCTGAGGATGGACCCCATGGGGAAGAGCAAGGATGCGAGGATGTGTTCCGAGGCGGCCACATCAGAACGATGAGGGAGTGTGGACGTGCGGCCCCTGTGACCCCGGTGGACGGGTCAAGCTGTGCTCTGAGGGACGTCTGTGGGCTGTGAAATGTGACCCTCCGGTCACCCTGCAAGGAATCCCCCCACCCTCGACTTAGAAATAGGGCATCCTTAGGGTCTGCTTCCCCATGTGGTCCCACCGTCCCGCCCTGTGAACACTGACCCTCCCTGCGGACGCTGACCCTCCCCACCAAAGCTCACCCTCCCTGCGAACGCTGACCCTCCGGGCTGTTTCCTGGATGAACCGTGCTCCCCCACCAGGAGGACTTGCATGGGCCGTCTCTGTCATCCCCTCTGCCTTCCGCTCCAGCCCAGAGCTCCAAGCCCACATTCTTGGGGTGGGCTTCCCTCACCTCCCCACCAAGACAGCTCCACCCGCGACCAGCATTCAGAGTGCCACGAGCCAGTCTCTGCAGCACTCAGCACTGTGCATGTTTTCTAGGAATTTGCATTTTTAATTTAGTTCCTTCTGGGAAGGAAGCGTGTCTGTCTTTGGTCACCATGGCACTTCTAGAGCCTGGTATACAAAAGGCGCTCAATAAATAATTGTGATGTGAATGGAAAAGGCAGGGGGTGGGTGGGGTGGTCCGGATCATCTCAGGAGTGGGCAGAGAGCCGCACTCTGTACAGATACAAGCTGGGTTCTGTGTCATTTCTTTGCTCTAGTCAGACTGTTGCAGTGGCGGGACCTGAGGCCCTCTCCTCCCCTCTCCTTAGGGAGAGCCCACGTCCACTGCCCCCCGGCTCACTGCCCTGGGGGACCCCACCTCCCAGTGTCTTGGGCCGGCTACCATCACAGCCCCTCCCCTGCTGAGTCCCACCCCAGGCCACCTCTCGGCTCTCAGGCTGAGGCCAAGTGGAGATGCCTCCTCTCTCCGCGTGGCCTCCAGGTGTACATGGGGCCTCTGTCCTCCCCCAGCTCCTGGGCGCAGGTGTGGAGGAGATGCTGAGATGCCCTGAGCGTCTCTTCTGTAACTGGCCCCCGGGGGTCCAGGGAGCACTCAGGCTACAGGGAGGAGGAGCAGGGGGCACCCGCTGGTGCTCACCTCCGGGCTCCTTCCTCTTCAGGCTCCCGGGGAGCTGGGCCCCCCCCACAGGGCTCTGGAAAGATGTCCTCAAGGGGCATGTTTTGCCCCCTGGATGACTTTGACCTTGAAAGTGAGTTTTCTGGGCTCACTGTCTTGGGCTTTTGCGGGGCAGGAGAGGTGCGTGCTCAGCCAGGCGGTGCCTCTGGGCCTTGGGACTGGGGTGGGAACCTCTGTTGGCAGGGATGGAGAAAGGAGGGGGGGTCCCTGGACTGTATCACAGAGGGGCTTAGGAGACGCTGGCAAGGAGTCTCTGGTGCCTCCACCCTGCTCTCCGTCTCTGGGATCTGCTCTGAAAGGTCCTGTCTGTAAGGGTGGGGGCCTTGTCCACCTGGAGACTTGTTCTCTTCAGCGAGGAGGGGGTGAGGCCCAGCGCTGCAGGCAGCCGAGGCTGGCAGAGGAGGACCCCAGCCCTCTCCCCAAATCCCTTGCCAACTCTGCCTGTCGGCCTGTTCAGGGGCTGCCAGCTGCCCGCCAGCCTCCTCCCCAGCCCCTGTGCCTGCCCATCCCGCTGGGGCGGGATGGCTGAACTTTTAGGGGAAACACCCTGCTTTGTGGTCAGGGGTCTCAAACCTGCTAAACTCAGGGTTCATGTCCTCAGGACTCCCGGCCTACAGATGGACCGGCCCACCCTGCACCCCTTTGCCACCACCCCTGGCAGAGGGGCTCTGACCCTGCTCGCAGGGGCTGCTCAGTGGAAACACAAAGTCTTTATCTGGTGCAAAAAGTCGAGAGGATCCCATCAGGGCCCCCGGGGACCCGGCTGTTTCCCACAGCTTTCCTCCCCGAGCCCGGCGGCCCCCCGAGGCCCTCTGGGGGCTGGGAGCAGAAGTGGCCTCGTTTCCCAGGCCCGAGGAAGGGCAGAGGCTGTGGGCGGGCCCTGCGGTGTGAACGGCCTGCCAGAGTCTCTCCGCCTGTCCCCAAGGCTCGGGCCTCGGGGTTCAGGCAGGGGGAGGGGCCTTGACAGGAGGAAACGGTATCGGGGCAGGGCCGGAGCATGGGGGCCGAGGCAGCCAGTATGGGGCTTCCACCCCTGGCTCCCCACCGTCCCCGGAAAGACCACCCTCCATCCACCGTACAGGCCCCAGCCCCTCCAGCCCCATGCCTCCTTTCAGATCCTCCACGGGCCAGGCACCCCAGGGCCTTTGCACAGAGTTTCCTGACCTGGGGATACTCCTTTAACTTCTGCTTTTGCACCTTGCCACCCCTCCCTCTTTGGACCACCCCCAGCCTCAGATCAGACTGGGTGTCCACCATAAGCTTACCCACTCCTTCATGGAGCCCTGCAATTTTAGCTTTCTCCATCATTTGTGCTATCTTGACTCTGCCAACTGGCAGACTGCTCAAGGGCAAGGGGGACTGTCCTACCTAGGACGCACCCACGTCACAGGGGTGGAACTGGCCCCGGACACTCACAGATGGTGGGAGGGCAGAGAGCTGCCACTCACAGGTCCAGTTGCCTCCTTCCACAGACACTGAGGGCTTCCCTGGTAGCTCAGATGGTGAAGAATCTGCCTGCCGTGCAGGAGACCTGGGTTTGATCCCAGGTCGGGAAGATCCCCCGGAGAAGAGAATGGCTACGCACTCCAGTATTCTTGCCTGGAGAATCCCACAGACAGAGGAGCCTGGCGGCCTGCAGTCCATGGGGTCACAAAGAGTTGGACACAACTGAGTGACTGACACTTTCACTTTCACAGAACCTGAGTGTCAAAGAATTGATGCTTTCAAATTTTTGGTGCTGGGAAAGACTCTAGCGAGTCCCTTGGACAGTGAGGAAATCAAACCGGTCAATCCTAAAGGAAATCCACCTTGAATATTCACTGGAAGGACTGATGGTGAAGCTGAAGCTCCAATACTTTGACCACCTGATGGGAAGAGCCGACTCATTGGAAAAGACTCTGCCGGGAAAGTCTGAAGGCCTTCCCCCTACAAGACTCATTCCACCTGCCGGAGCTGGAGACACCCGGCCAGCCACCCCACTGTCCAGGGGTGTACCCCCACATTCAGACCTCCACCCCAGCTCTGGGGGCTTCTGGCTTCACCTGACTACCGGTGGGGTTTTGCTGCCCTTTCAACTCAATTTAACAAGGATCCCAGGATTGCAACTTCAAAGGCCACCTCTCAAAAGACCTCCTTTCCACTCAGTCTCCCCTCTAAAGATGGTGGCGCCAGTTTTGCAGATTAATAAACAGGGCTGCTGGGGCCGAGTGCATGAAGCCTCCATCAGGATCCTTTGTGTGGCCCCCTGACCCCAGCCACCAAGCCGGGACCCCAGCCCCCCAACAATGCCCGTCCAGCCTGGGTGGCACTGCACACTCCCACTTGAAAAGGCCTTTCGCTGGGGCTGCCTTTTAAGATGGGACAATTGGCAGGAGGCCTGGCGCCTATTCATGCAGAACGGCAGTGAAAAGTGCTCGGAGCCAGTGTCAGGAGTGGGCAGCGCCCAGAGCAAGGGGCCGCCAGAGCTTCGGGAAGCCGGTCGCTAGGCGACGGGGCCCCCAGGCATCTCCTGGCCTCCTCTCAGAGCTCCCGAGAGGGCCCTGTCCTGGCCCCACTTGGGCACCCAGGAAGGAGGGCTGGGGTGCTTGGGATCCTGCTCCCTGTCTCTTTGTCAGCTTGGCCCGGATGGGCTGGAAGACAAGATTCAGCTCTGTGCCCTTTCTGGGCCTCCTTCAGTGACTGGCTGTGCGAGATATTCCCAGCATCCTTAGCTGCTTAGATTCTTCGAGGGTCCAGCTCTCCAGGCAGGAGCTGGGTCTTCGAGGTGGGCGGAGTTATTTGGTTGCTAGGAGGAATCTCTGCCCACATGCTGCCCCAGCCCCACTCTCTGATTTCTGGCTCCTCCCTCTTGTCTCCAGCATCCTGATAACACTCCACTCCGCCCTCCACCCCCCCAGGGATTTAGCTCTAGGATGAGCCCTGGGGACTACCTTAGAAGAGGGCCACCTTCTCTCTGTCCAGTCTCAGGCCATGTAGCTGACCCTCTGCCAATAACAGGCCCTCAGCACTCCCTGTCCTGTCCTTCTCATCACCATCCCCTTGCACATCTGCCCCCGATCCCATCCTTCCCCACCCCTCCCGTCCCCGCTCCATCCTCTCGCTGTCTGCTCCGCTGCCCCTTGGCCCTCATGCCTATCCTAACGTCTCAGGCTCTGCCCTCAGCCCCCTGGACCTGCCCCCTCCAGCCACATGCCTGCTGCTGTCTCATCCCCACATGCTATGTGGGATGTTAAGGCTGAAGGGGTCAACAAGACCTCTCTTTCCAGCCACCCCCAGGGCCCAGGGTGTGGGACAGTTCGGGCTGGAGGCGTGTCACCTGCTCTCCCGCTTCCTTGCGGGAGGAGCTTGGGCGTGGAGCCAGAAGATGATAGCAGGAAGGTGCATCATCTCCCCTCCTAGCCCCAGCAGGTTGTCTTGAGGAGATAGAACAGGATTGAACAGTTGCCTCGCACTGAAGTAATGGAGGCCCGGAGGGTGGCGGGAGCGGGAGAGGAGGGGGTTAATCCCCACCTCGCACCAGCTCCCAAGAGCTGAGTACTAAGTTCTTGGGAATTTGAGGAGCTGGCTGTTAACCATGACCAGGATGGAAAATTAAATTATGCAAGCCCAGGGTTACATAAAATTGATTAAAAAGTCACTGTCATAAGTGCTCAAAACTCATCACTTCCTAATTATTCTACTAGCACCTACGCTGTGACCTCATATGGTCTTCAAGTCCATAGATGGACATATACAGTAGTGCAACTGTCTGCAACTGCCAAATTCTGCTCAGTGATTTCACTTTGGCAGTTTGCTACCGGCCATCATGGGAGTATTTATACCGTGGAAATTGGCATACATAGACCGATAGCTTTGTTAACTGTGTACATTTAAGAATGAGCTGGAGAAAATGTCAATGCAGATTAAACTGAAGAGTGTAGCATTCTGGGGCTTCCCAGTGGTGCTAGTAATAAAGACCTTGCCTGCCAATGCAGGTGACATAACAGATGTGGGTTCTGTCCCCCTGGAGAAAGGCATGGCTACCCACTCCAGCATTCTTTCCTGGAGAATCCCATGGACAGAGGAGTCTGACAGGCTACAGCCCATAGGGTCGCAAACAGTGGGACACAACTGAAGTGACTTAGCACATAGCATTCTGTAGCTGTTCTAGTGTGAACAGCATAGGAAATTAGATTCAAATTCAAAGCATAGGAATTCCAGGATTCAAAACCAATTACCCCCATTCAGCAAAGAAGTAGCTCCCATTCTCGACAAATGAGTACAACTCCAACATTACATCTCTGTTATTTTACTTAGGTGTTAATTAACTCTGCAAGGTGAATGAAGATGTCCACCAACAGGATGACACTCACTCATAAACTGCACTGTAAACTGGCGACTGGAAGTTGATGACTGAAACTGACTGGAAAAGACCAGTTTTCATTCCAATCCCGAAGAAGGGCAATGCCAGAGAATGTTCAAACTACCGCAAAATTGCACTCATTTCACATGCTGGCAAAGTAATGCTCAAAATCCTCCAAGCTAGGCTTCAACAGTACATGAACTGAGAACCTCAAGATGGACAAGCAGATTTAGAAAAGGCAGAGGAACCAGAAATTGCCAATATTCACTGGATCATAGAAAAAGCAAAAGAACTCCAGAAAAACATCTATTTCTGCCTCATTGGCTCTGCTAAAGCCTTTAACTGTGTGGATCATAACAAACTGTGGAAAATCCTTAAAGAGATGGGAACACCAGACCACTTTACCTACCTCCTGAGATACCTGTATGCAGGTCAAGAAGCAATGGTTAGCACCGGGCATGGAACACGGACTGGTTCAAAATTGGGAAGAGTGCATCAACGCTGTATACAGTCACCCTGCTTATTTAACTTATATGCAGAGTACATCATGCAAACTGCCAGACTGGATGAAGCGCAGACTGGAATCAAGATTGCTGGGAGAAATATCAATAACGTCAGGTACACAGATCACGCTTATGGCAAAAAATGAAGAGGAACTAAAATCCTGTTGATGGAGGTGAAAGAGGAGAGTGAAAAAGCTGGCTTAAAATTCAACATTCAAAAAACTAACATCATGGCATCTGGTCTCATCACTTCAGGGCAAATAGATGGGGAAATAAGGAAACAGTGACAGATTTTTTTTTTTTTTAATTCCAAGATCATTGCAGAAGGTGACTCCAGCCGTGAAATTAAAAGACGCTTTCTCCTTGGAAGAAAAACTATGACTAACCTAGACAATATATTAAAAAGCAGAGACATTACTTTGCTGACAAAGGTCTGTAGAGTCAAAGCTATGGTTTTTCCAGCAGTCATGTATGGATGTGAGAGTTGGACCATAGGGAAGACTGAGGGCCGAAGAACTGATGCTTTCAAGCTGCGGTGTTGGAGAAGACTCTTGAGAGTCCCGTGGACTGCAAGGAGATCAAACCAGTCAATCCTTAAGGAAATCAATACTGAATGTTCATTGGAAGGACTGAAGCTGAAGCTGAAGTGCTAATATTTTGGCCACATGATGTGAAGAGCCAATTCATTGGAAAAGACCCTGATGCTGGTAAAGATTGAAGTCAGGAGGAAAAGGGGAAGACAGAGGACAAGATGGCTCGATGACATCACCAACTCGATGGACATGAGTTTGAGCAAGCTCCAGGGTGTGGTCATGGACAGGGAGGCCTGGCTTGCTGCAGTCTATGGGGTCGCAAAGTGTCCGACACGATTGAGCGACTGAACTCAACTGAATAACATTTGATGAACAGTAGTAATTCTCAATCATCTTCATGTAATTTAATTTATAAACATTTCCTCTTATGGTTGGCCTTGGTGTGTCTTATTTAAGAAATCATTGCAGCTTGGGAGAGAATGGATACACGTATGTGTAGGGCTGGTGGGCGTCCCAGGTGGTGCTAGTGGTAAAGAACCTGCCTGCCAGTGCTGGAGACACAAGAGATGTGGGTTCGATCCCTGGGTCAGGAAGATCCCCTGGAGGAGGACATGGCAACCCACTCCAGTATTCTTGCCTGGAGAGTCCCATGGACAGAGGAGCCTGGCGGGCTATGGTTCATAGAATTGCAAAGAGTCGGAAATGACTAAAGCCACTGAGCATGCACGCACATGTGTGTGGCTGAGTTTCTTTCTGTCAACCTGAAACTATCACAGATTGTTAATCGGCTATACTATAAAATGAAATAAAAAGCTTTTTTAAAAAGAAATCATCTCCTGCTCCGTCGTCAGAAAGATCTTCTTTTCTATTTCCTCTACAAGTGTCCATCAGATCTGGGATCCATCAGGAACTGATCTGAGTGTTGCAGGGTGAAGGTCAAGATACAGTTTCTCTTAGGAGGACCCATTAACCCAAAGTTACTTAATGAAAAGGCCTGCAGTGGCCACTTGGCCTGGCACGTGAGCCCCTGTGGGGCTGCCTGATCCACTGGTGGATGGGGTTGTCCGGGTCAGTGCCGCACTGAGATACTATTACCCTGTTCCTGGCCTTGAAGTTTGCCATCAGCCCTCGGCTTGTGTAAGAGCTTGACTCTTCTTGGCCCTTTGTAATTTCCCATGAATTCTGCAGTCTGCCTGTCAATGTCCTGCAAGGGAGAGTTTGCCAGGAAAATATGGAGTGAAGCAAAGCGTGTCGCCGGAAGAGGAAATCATGTTACACAGCCGTTCTTCCAGGAAAGTGGCACCATCCTTGTTTCAGACCCTGGGGATCAGAGCTGAGCAGACTGGCATCATGCCATGGCCCTGGGGCGCAGGGCCTGACACTGCACACAGGGCACTGATGAGGAACATGAGGCCTGGTGGGAAAAGGTGACTCAGTCACAGTCACAGAGGAAGTGCAAGCGAACGAATGCTAAAGCCCGTTCTTTCATTCATTCCGCACACAGCAACCAAGCACTGCGTTGAGTGCTGGGGTCCTGGTCCCTGAACCTCTGTATCTGCCCAGTCCTTAGAACCAGAGAGACCACCAGAACAGTAAGAGGAGGAGCCGGGGGCAGAGACGAGCAGGGAGGCCACGGCCACTGACCTGCTCACCCACGGGATAGGGGAAAACTTGCCAAGAGGAGGAAGGGGGAGATCTTTCCAGGATGAAGGAACAGCACGTGCAAAGGCCGGGGGGCACGAGAGCGCCCGGTATGCTCAGAGACCCCAAGTGACTCCTTGAGACGAAGCAGAGGAAGGAAGCGACCACGGGTCGTAGGAGGTCCCTGTCGAGGGGCCGGGCTCTGTCCTGGCAATGGAGACCCCCTGGAGGGAGCAGGAAAGGCTAGAGTCCCCAGAGCAGCCCCAGCCTGTCCTGGGGGGGGGGGGGGGGGGGGGGGACGGCGGCCTGCAGCAGACCAAAGGCGAGGAGTCTGGGAGGAAGATCACAGAGGCATCAGCGAGACTTGAGGAGCAGGGATAAGAGGACAGAGCCAGAGGCAGGGAGGGGGCTGTGGAGTGAGGGGCGCTGGAGGAGGGGGCATGGAGTGGGGGTAAGGAGGCAGACCCCCCACGCAGATGCCAGATGCCAGGCTTAGAGGACATGCCTGCAGTGGGGTCTCACCTCTGGGCACAGAAGCTGGGTCAGCATGGGGAAGGGGGAACATGGGTGCAGCTTGGGGTCAGGGGTCTCTGGGCACCTCTGCCTGAGGTTCTGGCTTCTGCCCAGGCCTGGCACACATCAGGTGCTCAATAAACCTCTGATGGATGGATGGATGAATGAATGAATGAATGAACCAACAAGATTCTCCATTCACAAGCGGGAGCCATGTCATGTTCCAAAGGCCTGTCTGTCCTTTCATCTGTCCCCCCACACCCACCCCCCAAAGCCTTGGAGAGAGGTGGGGTGGTCCTTGGCCACACGCCCACCCCCGTTGTACCCTCCTCACTCGCTGGATCAGCCTGGTGGCCCTCACACACATTCCCACTCCCACGTGGTTGCAGCAAAGGGACCACTCTTTTACGGGTTTATTCCAGCTCAGTGAGGGTGGCAAGCCAGCACCTGGGCATCCCTGGGTGCCAGCCCCCCACCCAGCCAGCTGCAGCTCCGGACAAGACTGGACAGAGGCGAATTCTGGAGCCAGGAACACCGTGGGCAGCACTGCCCTCCCTCCGCCCGCCACACCCCCAGTTTACAGCCGTGGGAACAGAGGCCCGGAGGCAAAGGGCCAGCCCATGGTCCCAGCCCCTCCCCACGGGACAGGGCTGCCTTCCAGGCCTGGCGTCACGCGGCCCACGCGGGGCTCATGCTCCGCCGTCACCGTGTCGAAATTCCTGATAGCTTTCGGGGCCCGGCACCCCCTCGTGGCCATCGCTGCCCAGCCGGTCCCGAGCCTGGGCACCTCGTCCTGCTGTGTGTGGTGCGCGGGGGGGCTCCCGGGTTTTGCTTTCACTGGAAGGCAGTGGTCCACTCCAGCACACAATGCCCTCTGATTGCATGCCAGGAAGTACATGAATAAAGGGCAGGAAAAAAGGAAACACTCAAACCTTTCCTGGTGAAAACGGAGCCCGTTTTAGCTCCGACGTCAGAGTGTCCGCGTGCCTTTGCCAACCCTGGGGAGGAATGGAGCCACGCGGGTCGGGGGAGGGCCCAGAAGGGCCCCTCAGGACATAGGGCCCTTGAGCTCTGCTTGGGGACCATGTGGAGCCACGGGCTAGGCATCGGCCCCTGGGCCCCCAGGCGGGAGGCAAGGCGCAGACCTGGAGCCCTGGAAACCCCACTCGGGTGGGGACGCCTTTGGGAGAATCATGGGCCGTCCTGGGCCTCCTTCTGCTGGAATCTCCCTCTTGCCTGCCTTCCGGCGGGGGCCAGTGATGGGGGATGGGAACGGGGAGGCTGTTTCCACGGCATGGCTGGAGCAAGGTGAGAACCCCTCCTGCGGAGCCCGGCTCACCCACGTGCCCCGCGAACTGCGGCTGCTCACGGGGTGCTGACACCCGGAGCCCTGCCTGGGGTACCACACCCCACCCTCCATAGCGGGGTCTTCTCTGGAGGGGCAGACGGGAAGCACATGCCCTGGCGGCCGTCTCAGAGATGAGGTTGACTGCCTCGGTCCCACAGGGGCCACCGCCTGGTGGTCTGAGCCCTGCTGGCCTCCGTCCACTGGCTTTTCACATCCACAGGCTGCAGCCTCAGGTGGGCCATGGGAGGGGCGCCGGGTCAGGGGTCTCCAGGGTGTTTCCCCACCCGAATCCTTTCCAAAGCAGAAACCACCATCCTCCGGCCCCTCGGACCCCTCGGAGAGCAGGCATCTAGGTGAGAGGTCCGCTTTTCCTGGGTGTTGGGAAGCTGGGGCCTTCATGCTGGTTCCTCCCTCTAATCAGCTCCCACTGCCCTCCTAAGGGAGGCTGCAGGACAGCAGGGCTGACAGCCCTCGGGGCCCAGCCCCGCGCCCCCTTCCTGGACGGAGGGGCCTTCGTCTGACCTGATGCTCTGTAGGGCTGAGACCCGGGGCGGGGGAGGGGGCACTGGACTTGGTGTCGGGGGCAGTTAGCATGGGTCTCTGGCCTTTCCTTGCATGTTAGAGAGCAAGGCTCTCTGGTCAGTGGAGGTCCCGGTGGGTCTGTGATGGCCATGCTGTGTGAGCCAGACATCGGCCTTTGTTTTCCTGAGCGGCTCAGATACCGCAGCATGGGCTTCGCAGGTGCTCAGTGGTAAAGAACCCGCCTGCCAGTGCAGGAGATGCAGGAGACCAGGGTTCGATCCCTGGGTTGGGAAGATCCCCTGGAGAAGGAAATGGCTACCCACTGCAGTGTTCTCGCCTGGAGAATCCCAGGGACAGAGGAGCCTGGTGGGCTCCAGTCCATGGGCTATCCAAGAGTCAGACACAACTGAGCGATGGAGCATGCACAAACGGTGCTGCAGCATAGCCAGCTCCATCCAGAGTGCTATATGGCAGAGCTCCACTTGACGGTGCGAGGGTCCCAGGACAGCTAGGGGTCTGAGACCGAATCTGCTTGCTGGACACAGCACCTACAGACTTTGAGGTGGACCTCACGCACGTCTGTACTGGTCGCCTTCACTCCTCTCGTGATTTGGCAAGCTGGCAATTCTGCGGTTTCCTGATCCTTCATCTTTAGCATCGCCTGGCTGTCTTCCTTCTCGCCGTCCTTCCATCCTTTGCTTATTCTTTTTCCGCGGCTCAGGTTGTGGCTCGACTCTGAGGTACCTGCCGTCAAGCAGATGGGCCTCCTGGGATGCTCGCTTGTAAAGGCCCCCTTCTGCAGATGGCCTGAGCCCCCGGTGGGCAGCAGTGAGCAGCTGTAGGCATCGTATTGCCCTGGGAAGCAGACCTCTGTGTCCCAGGCTGCCATGGCCGCCAGCCCAGCCTCTGGTCAATTATTTCTTAGGCCCGACTCATCCCTACCCCCAGCTCTGGACTCTTTTAGGATGACCCTCAGGAGCCTGGCATGAACAAAGCATCCCATGTCTAGCTATCCTCCCACTGCTTCTGAGACCACCCATGGGGTCTGCGGGATTGGGGTCCATCTCGGTGCTAGTGATGGCGGCCCAGTGTCTGCAGACCTGGCACTGACCGCCCCTCGCTGGGTGGTTCTCCTTGGGGTCTGGAGCTCAGTGCCGTCAGGCCAGGGTATGCCAGTGGCCAGAACATCTGGGCTGGCCTGACGGCCACTGGGGTGAGCTAGACATTCCAAGGCCTTCTGGCCCCTCCCGAGGGGCCCCCCGTTCCTGCTGGAGGCAGTGCCCTGGTTCTCTCTTCTTCAGAGAAGTGTGCTTCAAGAGCCAAGGAGCTTATGAGGCTGAGAAGGCATCCCGGTGGCTGTCTGACCTCCGCAGACCTCAAGCCCGTCACCTCTGGGCCGGCCTGCCTGTGGCCTCGTCTGCAGGCCCCAGTGTGGGCTGGCTCCCTAGCTGACCGAGGTCGGCCCCCACACAGCCCCAAGCTCCAGGCAGAGCCACCCAGGGCCCCTTCATGGGCTCTGTAAAGATCAACAAACATCTCCAAGCAGTGGAAATTTCTCTGGCTCTCCAAGGCCAGACAGACAGAGCTGGGACAGAGAGGCACTGCAGACGGGGCCGCCCAGCGAACAAGCCGCGGCCTATATGTGGGAGCTGTCCAGACGCCCCCGGCCACCGAGCGGCCAGGAGACACAGACGGCGTCTGTGCTAAATGGGGCAGAGCCTGCCGGCCGCCCACCCGGCAGAGGCTCCTGGACCCGCCAGGCCCACAGAGAGCAGGGAGCCAGGAGGCAGGAGACCCACTCCCATCCCACACAAGGGACCCTGGTGGGTCCCTACTCTGCAGAGTTTGGGTCCTCACCAAAGGGGTGGGGGGCCCTACCTGGCTCCCAGTGCTTGTGACAGGAGGTGGATGACCTGGCAGCCCGCGCAGGCCTCCCTGGCATGGGTATGTGAGCTGGGCTGGCTCCCAGTTAAAACTGGGCTCTCAGTCTGGATCCTTGGAGAACGGGAAGAGCTAATGTGCATCAGGGTCTGTGTGCCGGACACGCCTCTCGGGACTTTTCCTACGGTGTCATCTCGTTGACTGCTTTCAACAAATGATGTGTTAGGCCCAGCATTATCCTCCACACAAGGGATGGAGAAGCTGAGATCTGGAGAGGCTCTGTGGTGGGCCCAGAGAGAAACCAGGTCTCTGGCCCAGCTCTCCGCACTGCAGGGCCTCCCTGAGACTAGGGGAGGCCCCTCCAGGGTGCCTTCATCAAGAGTTTATTTCTCGGCCTTGTGCTTTCAGAGGGAAGAAAGAGAAACTTACATAGAGCTAGAAGGCACCTATAGTCACAGATTCTCCTCCCTCCCCTCCTCCACCACCTCCAGCATCACCTGCAGATCAGGACCAGCATCACCACAGGTGCCTTCAGCAAGAGCATTAGCATCACCTCCAGTATCACCTCCATCACCTCCGACATTAACTCCAGAGTGTCACCTCCAACATCATATTCAGCATCACCTCCAACATCACCTTCAGCATCACCTCCAGCATCATCTCCAGTATCACCTCCAAGACCACCTCCATCACCTCCAACATTACCTCCAGAGTGTCACCTCCAACATCACGTTCAGCATCACCTCCAGCATCATCTCCAGCATCACCTCCAACATCACCATCAGCCCCAAAAGTCTCACATCCAGGAACCACATTGGGCCCCACAAACTGGGCTGGCTGGTCACCCTAATCCTACAGGCTCTGTGACGCTGCCCTCACCACCCACTGTGGGGCGAGAGCACTGCACCTCAGTACCCAGGATGCCCTGGCTTCGGTATTTGAGTTCTGTGGTTGACGCACACCCTCCAGCCTGTTTTCTGCTGCTGTTTCACTGCATCCCTTTCACACACCTGAGGCAATGGAGGAACCCAGATGAGGTTTGCAGGAACCCAGGTCAACATAAGAAAAAGTAGCTCTGAGCAAGGGTCTGAGGTCCCCTCCTTTCAGCCAGCATAGGGGGAATTCA
Organism: Hydropotes inermis; assembly: GCA_020226075.1. NCBI lineage: Eukaryota > Metazoa > Chordata > Mammalia > Artiodactyla > Cervidae > Hydropotes > Hydropotes inermis. The sequence continues at coordinate 43,610,022 of CM035297.1, read as the reverse complement.
GCCCCCTGTAGATTTTAGCTCAAACAGAGAAAATCATCTGCAGCTCAGATCCCAAATGGGGCATTGAATGTCATTTCAAACAGAGCTGTCTGTGTCCAGCTGTGTGTATACCTGGGTGTAGGTATCATGGGTGGGTATGTAGCACCCCAGCCACAGGGAAGCCAGGATTCCAACTGTGCCAAAGTCTAAATTGTCTCCAAGACCGTCCCGTGCCTTGTCCTTCTAGCCCTGCCCCTCTGCCATCCCCAGCACTGCACCCTGCCCACTGTGCCCGATTCATCCTTGCCCCCTCCCCACTTGGTCATCAGCCCCTGTCCCCCACCGTCCTGCCTGGTGCTCTCCAGATGAAGGCTGAAGGTCCAGTGGGTCCCCTACATCTGATTGCCCCAGATGGTGGAAAGTAGGCACCTTCTGGAGGTACCACATCCCCATCCAGAGGATTTCCACTAGTCGGGGACATTTTGGGGAAACAGCCAAGAAGCTCTGAGAGCACCAGCAGGTCACGTGCATTCAGATTCTGAGTTTCTGGTCCCAGGGACTTCCCAGCAGGTGGTGGGCACAGGTAACAGAAGCGGGGGTTCCCGAGAGGTGAGGTGGGCCACCCAGTGTCACCCGGCTGGGAGCACGGCCACCCCAATCAGGTCAGTGCTTTCTCTCTCTTATTTTTTGCAATTTTAAATTTTGGTGTCATTTCACATTTAGGGCTTCCCTGGTGGCTCAGATGGTAAAGAATCTGCCTGCAATGCAGAAGACGTAGTAAGACGTGGGTTTGATCCCTGGATCACAAAGATGCCCTGGAGAAGGAAATGAATACCCACCCCAGTATTCTTGCCTGGGAAACCCCTGGACAGAGAGAAGCCTGGTGGGCTGCAGTCCATGGGGTCACAAAGAGCCGGACACGACTGAGCAACTGACACTTCTGCTTTCTCTGCTGAGAGACGAGGCCAGTCACTGGGGTTGGAGGCTCAGGGCCCCCGGAGCAGCCCCTGCCCATGCCCGAGGTCAAGACGGAAGCAGGATGCTCACCTCTGCTGCTTTGCGCGCGCCAAGCTGCAGGCCCCGCACCTTAGCGGGCACCCACCCCTGCTGGTGTCCACTCCCTCTCTGCCAGCCCCTGGATGGAGACCCCTCCCCGTCTTTCCCAGTTCACGACCTCTGCCAGCACAGACAGCACGAGGGATGGCCACCCAAGGACCCCCGAGATGCTGGCCATTCCCTCGGCTCAGTGGGAGGGAGGTCCAGCAAGGGACCCAGGTGGCCCCAGCTCACGCACCAGTGCTGGTCGGGCACCAGCTCGCTCATGCCCAGCCTGGAGGTCATCCCCAGCCACGCCCTCCCCTGGGGTCTCTGGAAAAAGGCCTGGGCCACAGGAGTCCCCTGGAGGGGAGAGCCCCTCCCTTTCCCCATGGCCGCTGCAGGACATGACCTCACCCTGCACCAGGCAGCTGGGCCCCAGGCCAACGCACTGCGCTGGGAACATGCTTTCCCGCTGCTCAGACCCATCGGATGGGGATGCACGCTGGGCCCGGAGGAGCGGGTCCCACAGCCTCAGCCTCTGCTGGTGCCATCCCGGGTGGCCTGCGGGGGTGATGCCAGACCCTCTGGGATCACGGTGCCAACCCGCCTGGACCCCAGGGTGCTGGCCCCTGCAGCAGCGGCGAGGGAAGGGAGTGCGGCCTCTGCGGAGTGTAGATCTGCAGGAAACAGACGCACCCAGAGGAAGCGGCTGGTGGACCAGCAGCCGACCTGGCCACGTGGAAGCCTCACCCGCCACCCACCCCACCCACAGCGGGCGCCCGAGGGGCAGGGCCGGGGGCGGAGCCTCACGGCCTGAGATGCCCTTTCCTGGGCCCCAGGGGCTGCTTGGGAGGAACTCACAGTGAACCTGGCCTGGTTTCCCCCACACTGTAAAGGTGTTATTAAGTCCAAGCTCACTGTTCGCATCCGAGAGAGGAGGTGCTGAGGCAAGGAAGAGACTTTAATCGGGGAGCTGGCAGGCTGAGAAGATGGAAGGCCAACACCTCCAAATAGCCGTCTAATTGGGGTCTGGATGCCAGGGTCTTTTATAGACCAGAGACAAAGGAGCAATGGGAAACTAAAGTCAAAAGGCAGAACAGAGAGGGAGAGGCTGTGGGGAAGTAAAGTGGAGGGGGCTTCAGTCTTGCAAAACGTCTCCAAGAGGATGGCAAGCCTTTGGAAAAACAGGTGTGTTAATCTCTTCTATTCACAGGTTCAGTTCAGTGTCTCAGTCGTGTCTGACTCTTTGCAACCCCATGGACTGCAGCACACCAGGCTTCCCTGTCCATCACCTACTCCCAGAGCTTGCTCAAACTCATGTCCATTGAGTCGATGATGCCATCCAACCATCTCATCCTCTGTCATCTGCTTCTCCTCCCGCCTTCAATCTTTTCCAGCATTGGGATCCTTTCCAATGAGTCAGTTCTTCACATCAGGTGGCCTAGGTATTGGAGTTTCAGCCTCAGTCCTTCCAGTGAATATTCAGGACCGATTTCCTTGATGATTGACTGGTTTGATCTCCTTGCAGTCCAAGGGACTCTCAAGAGTCTTCACTGGAAGAGGCAATGGCAAACCACTTCAGTATTCTTGCCTTGAGAACCCCATGAACAGTATGAAAAGGCAAAAAGATATAACACTGAAAGATGAACTCCCCAGGTCGGTAGGTGCCCAATATGCTACAGACAAGATTGGAGAAATAACTCCAGAAAAAATGAAGAGACAGAGCCAAAGCAAAAACAATGCCCAGTTGTGGATGTGACAGGTAGGCATAGCGGAACAAACTATCTCCATGAGCCGAACAAAGGCACTTTACAGTCCAGCAGGGGGGCCAGGTCCTCCAGGCAAGCCACTGAGTATGATTATAATAATAAGAGCAAAGTCAACCTGCTTTACGAAAAGCAAGTCAAAGAAAGTTTCCAACATGGAGTCAGAATTGGCTTTCTCCCTGCAACGCAGGTGCTGGGGCGAGTGTCATAGCCAAGCAAACGGGTGACAGCTGTAGTTCCACCCTTCCAGGGACACTGTCCTGCCACCACCCCCAGAGAGAGCACACCCACTGTCTGCTCCCTGGTCCCGCATCCCCAGGATGGGTGTGGGCCCCCAGGAGATCAGGGTCCTGCCCCAGCCTGCTCAGCAACTCCCAGGTGCGCTGGCTGAGTGCTGGCCTTCAGGGTCTGTTTCCTCCCCACATGGAGGTCATGCCCAGCTCCACGTCGCTCCCATGTGAGTCTCCGGGCCCCTGTAGCAAAGTCCCACAGACAAGGCAGCTCAAACAACAGACATTTATGGTCTCCAGTCCTCAAGGCTGGAATCCGAGATCCGGGTGTGAGCAGGGCTACTGTTTCCTGAGGCCTCTCTCCTGGGCTTATAGATAGCCGTCTCCTCCCCGTGTCCCCCACATGTTTTGTCTGTTTCCTGACCTCCTCTTCTTATAAAGGTGCCAGTCCGGTGGGATAAGGACCCACCATAGTGACCTCGTTTTTCCTAACCACCTCTTTAAAGACCCCCCCATCTCCAAACACAGTCACATTCTAGGGTGTTGCAGGGATCAGGACCAAAACATGTGAATTTGAGCGGACGTAATCCTGCTCATACTCCCCCCGCCCAGAGGGCAGATGATTGCACTCTCGGCTCATCACTCACGCGTTTATCCCACAGATGTCGGCTGAATGCCCTCTGTGGACAGTGGAGAGGTGGCTACAGCGACGGACAGGATGGAAGTGGCCCCTGTCCCCGAGGGGCTTCCTGAGTGGGAAGCCAGGAAGGAAAGTCCAGGTGAGATCGGAAGCAACCTAAAGGTAACCACGTGTCTGGGGTCACCCTTTACTCCTCTCTTCTCTCACCCCCAACTTCTGACATCCAACTTTAGGCCAGCCCCTGCCTCTGACTGGTTCACCGCTGGATGCTGCCACCACCCTTGGCCCACCACTCCTGGATCCCAGCCCTGCAGGGATCCCTGCTGGCCCCTGCTTCCGTTCCCCAACTCCAGTCTCTTCTCAGCACAGAGTCGGGGTCCTATCCCATCTCTGTCAGATTATGTCATATGTCAGAACCCACCTGCTGCCCATTCCCGCCAGGGAACACACCCTGGTCCCCAGGACGTCCTCGTGGGTGGCTGCTACCGCCCGTCTGTCCTGGTCTCCCCCACTCTCCCCCTTCCACCTGCCCCAGCACCCTGCCTGCTCCTGGCTTCTTCTCAAACCTGCAACCACGCTCCTGCCTCGGGGCCTTTGCACTGGCTCTTCCCCCAGCCTGGGGTGCTCTTTCCTCTCCTTTTTCAAGGGATGCTACCTTTTGTCAATTACAGATTGGCACTTACTAAGAGCACGGGATTCCCTGGTGGCTCAGACGGTAAAGCGTCTGTCTGCAATGTGGGAGACCCAGGTTCAATCCCTGGGCCAGGAAGATCCCCTGGAGAAGGAAATGGCAACCCACTCCAGTACCCTTGCCTAGAAATCTCCATGAAAGAGAAGCCTAGTGGGCTACAGTCCATGGGGTCACGAAGAGTTGGACATGACTGAGCGACTTCACTTTCACTAAGAGCACTGCCAACAACTGAATAGCAAAAGCATTTGCCATCTGCCTCTATGGAGACTGAACCCATGAGTCAGTTCTTTGCATCAAGTGGCCAAAGTATTGGAGTTTCAGCATCAGTCCTCCCAATGAATACTCAGGACTGATTGCCTTTGGGATTGACTGGTTTGATCGCCTTGCTGTCCAAGGGACTCTCAAGATTGCTGCTGTAGCGGTTGACCTTCACCAACCCCTGAGGAAGTTCGGGGTGGAGTGAGGCACTCCGTGCTCCGGGAAATCTGGTGGGACAGGTCTTTAGACAGTTGGATATTTTTAGGAACACATTTTATTATCTCAATCCTTGCATCTCCTCATATCTAGAGAAGCACTAAATCCCTTCATGGTGACATCAGATCCTCATGACTAATAAAAAGCCTTTTGTAAAATGAGTGCTTCATGGTATTGAACTCCCCCTTCACCAAAACCTTGTATAGTGGCCTTCCCCCTGCCCCTTTGGAACAGTCTCTCAGAGCTATGTGTCCCGGGCTGCACACAGATGCTGTGTCCCGGGCTGCAGTCCTCATCTTGCCCCCAAATAAAACTTAACTCACAACCCTCAAGTTGTGCGTCTTTGTTAGCTGTCGCCTTGACGGCTTCATGTGCATTGCCCCCACCGGCCCTCTATATCCCCTTTCCTGTTTATGACACTTACAACCTGCAGGTCACATAATTTTCTTCGTTATTTTGCTTGTTGTCTAACTCCCTCGACCAAGACGTTGGCCCCCCCACTCAGAGGCAGAAGTTTCATCTGTGTTTTTACCGCTGGATGCCCGGCACCTAAAGTGAGCCTAGGACTCAGTACATGGCTGTTTGTGAACGTATGTGAGAAGAAATTATTTGGTTTTCCTCAAGGACCAGCAAATGTTTCCTGTCATGGAGCAGATAATAAACACTCTCATGGTCTCTGTGGAAACTAACCAGTTCAGTTCAGTTCAGTCACTCAGTCATGTCCCACTCTCTGACCCCTTGGACCGCAGCACGCTGTCCAGGCTCCCCTGTCCTTCACCAACTCCTGGAGCTCACTCAAACTCATGCCCATCGAGTCGGTGATGCCATCTCATCCTCTGTCATCCCCTTCTCCTCCCGCCTTCAATATTTCCCAGCATCAGGCTCTTTTCAAATAAGCTGGTTCTTTGCATCAAGTGGCCAAAGTATTGTAGTTTCAGCTTCAGCATCAGTCCCTCCAATGAATATTCAGGACTGATTTCCTTTAGGATTGACTGGTTTGATCTCCTTGCAGTCCACAGGACTCTCAAGAGTCTTCTCCAGCACCACAGTTCAAAAGTATCAATACTTCAGTGCTCAGCTTTCTTTATGGTCCAATTGTCACAACCATACATGACTACTGGAAAAACCACAGCTTTGACAAATGGACCTTTGTCATCAAAGTGAAGCGAAACTCACCCAATCACGTCCGACTCTTTGCGACCCCATGGGCTATACAGTTCATGGAATTCTCCAGGCCAGAATACTGGAATGGGTAGCCTTTCTCTTCCGCAGAGGATCTTCCCAACCCAGAGATTGAACTAAGGTCTACCGCATTGCAGGCAGATTCTTTACCAGCCGAGCCACAAGGGAAGCCCAAGAATACGAGTGGGTAGCCTGTCCTTTCTACAGGAGATCTTCCAACCCAGGAATCAAACCAAGGTCTCCTGTATTGCAGGCAGATTCTTTACCAACTGAGCTATGAGGGAAAGCTCAGCAAAGTAATGTCTCTGCCTTTTTAATATGCTGTCTAGGTTTGTCATAGTTTTTCTTCCAAGGAGCAAATATCTTTTAATTTCATGGCTGTAGTCGTCATCTGCAGTGATTTTGGAGCCCATGAAAATAAAATCTGTCACTGTTTCCATTGTTTCCCCATCCAACTGTACCATTAAAAAGCAAAGTAGCCAGTGGCATTGAGCATGTAAATGGGCATAGTCATCTTCCAATAAAACTTTATTTACAAAAGCAGGTAACAGGGCTGGATTTGGCTGTGGACTGACGCATGCAGACCGCTGGGTTGTCTGGTGAGCCAGTGGCTGACCCGTACTCGCTCACCCGCCCCCTCCCTGATGCCCCTCCCGTCCTGTGTGCTCTACAGGGGTATTCTCGCCCTCCTGCATGCCTGTGCCACCCAGCAGCCGCAGCGCTTGGCTCTTTGCCTCGTCTGAGTCCCCAGGGAGGGGGCTGTCTAGAGTTGATCCTCCCCACTTAGCAAATGCCAAGGTCGGCAAGCTCGCAGGGGGACAGCGGGAAGGCACTGAGCCCTCTTCCCTCCGCTTTCTTTCCCTTCCCTTCCTGATGCTCCCCAGCTTCCTCCCTTCCCCGCCCTCCACAGACAGACCCAGCCAGCCCTCCGGGATCCCATTCGAGCCCCTCTGCACAACGTGCCCTGAGATCCCTGGGTTTGATTTCCCCTAGGTGGGCCTCTCCGACTCCCCAGAGCTTCTAGGGGAGATGCTGAGTGCTGAAAAGTGGCTGGTTCATACACAAGCTGCTGTCAAGAACTCTCGGGCTCCTGGCCAGGGCTGGGGTCCCGACTGGGTGTAGACACTGCAGGTGACCAAAATGTCCTGACTTACCTGCTGGGCTATTGGTCTTCCCTGATAGCTCAGTTGGTAAAGAATCCACCTGCAGTGCAGGAGACCCTGGTTCAATTCCTGGGCTGGGAAGATCCCCTGGAGAAGGGAAAGGCTGCCCACTCCAGTATTCTTGGGCTTCGCTGGAGGCTCATATGGTAAAGAATCTGCCTGCAATGCGGGAGACCTGGGTTCAGTCCCTGGGTTGGGAAGATCCGTTGGAGAAGGGAAAGGCTACCCACTCCAGTAATCTTGGGCTTTGCTGAAGGCTCAGATGGTAAAGAATCCGCCTGCAATGCGGGAGACCTGGGTTCAATCCCTGGGTTGGGAAGATCCCCTGGAGAAGGAAAAGGCTACCCACTCCAGTATTCTGGCCTGGAAAATTCCATGGACTGTATAGTCCATGGGGTCGCAAAGAGTCGGACACGACTGAGCGACTTTCACTTTCACTCCCCTGCTGGGCCCCGGTGCTGTTAGCCCAGGGTCCCCAGCCTCTGTTCCTGTCTCCACATCACCCCAGTCTGCCATTTCTCTGACGACTGCTTCTCTGTTCAGCCTCATCTCAGGCATGGCCCAGGACCGATGTCCAGTCCTGACACCACCAGCTTTTCATGGAAGCTTCATGACAAGTCGCAGTTGTCCCTGTGTCCCTTAAGTTCAGATTCTTAAAGAACTGGTCTGGCAGGCCACTGGTCAGCCCCAGTGGTTGCTCAGCTCACACGTCCCTCTGTGGCCCAACCAGCCTTGGCCATGGAGCAGGATGGATGACACACCACCGAGGGATCCCCTTGCAGCCCGCTACACGTGGCTAGTATAACGGTGACCAGGTGGCCTGCCCCCAGCCTGAGGGCCAAGAACTCAGCGACACCAGATACTGCCTGGAGGGCCTCCAGGGCCGGAGGAGCTGAGAGCCCCGTGAGCACCCTACTGACATGATGGTGACCAAGACCATCTCTCTTATCTCACAGAATTAAGCTCCAGATTAGTTTCCCGGGGCTGCTGTAAACAAGTTGGGTGGCTTAAAACCACAGAAATTTATTCTCTCATGGTTCTGGAGGCTAGATGTCGAAAATCAGCTATATTTGGCTAAAATTAAAAGTGTCCCAGGGCCATGCTCCCCCTGGAGATGCCGGGGGGACGGTTCCTCCTCACCTCCCCCAGCCTCTGGGGGCCCAGGCATCCCTGGGCTTGTGGACACAGACCTCCATCCCCGCCTCCATCTTTATGCTGTCTCCTCTGTGTCTGGCTCAAAGGCCCCCCGCCTGTCTCCTAGCAGGACACATGTCACTGGAGGCAGAGCCCAGCTGCATGACCTACGGTGGTCTCCTCCCAACTCCTAAATTTAAGCTGGGAGTCTTTTCCTCAAGGAGGCTCTCAGAGTCACATCTCCATGAAAACAGACAGTGCCAGCATCCCACATACGCAACGTCTGACAAACCGTAGGAAATCCTGCTGATAGGACAGGCCGTGTCAACCACGTCAGGGACGTGCAAAGTCAGACGGTGTGATGTCAGTCCCAGCTCCCCTCCTTCCTCTCAGGTTTACGGAAGTCAGTCTGGCAGCAGCAAGGGCGGCAAAGTGAAAGCAAAATGTTAGTTGTTCAGTCGTGTCTGACTCTTTGTGACTCCATGGACTGTACCCCGCCAGGCTCCTCTGTCCATGGAATTCTCCAGGCGTGAATATTGGAGTGGGATGCTATTTCCTTCTTCAGTGGATCTTCCCAACCCAGGGATCAAAACTGCGCTGTGGGCAGATTCTTTACTGTCTGAGCCACCAGAGAAGCCCCAATGGAGAGAAATGGGAGCTCAGGCCCCCCCCCCCAAGGATGGGGGGGGTCTCTTTGGATAGCACCATGGCCTTGTCTGGTGGAGCTGGGGCTGTGTCACCCCCTGGCCCCTCAGCTCCCCTCGGAGTCCCTCACCTCATCCTTCACTGGCGTGAAGATCAGTGCGAGAATGTCCACTGCAGCTTTTTAAACTGAAGTGTAGCTGATTTACAATGTGTTAATTTGAGGTGTATAGCATAGTGATTCAGTTATACATATACGTATATATATATTCTTTTTCAGATTCTTTTCCCTTATAAATTATTACAGCATATCAAATACAGCTCCCCGTGCGATACAGTAGGTCCTTATTTATTTTGTATATAGTAATGTGTATCTCTTAATCCCAAGCTCCTAATTTATCCCTCTTCCCCTTTCCGCTTTGCTAACCATAAGTTTGTTTTCTATGTCTGTGGGTCTGTGTCTGCTCTGTAAATAAGCTCACTGATGTCATTCTTTGGATTCCACCCATAAGTGACATCATACGATACTTGCCTTGACTTACTTCGATTAGGATGATTATCTCTAGGTCCATTCATGTCGCTGCAAATGGCGTTAGTTCATCCTTATTTATGGCTGAGTAGTATTCCGTTGTGTGTGCACCTCATCTTTCTCATCCGTTCACCAGTCGATGGGCCCTTTTGTAAGCAGTGCGCTCTTCAGCATTCTAACAGCGTAGGCATCCAGCCACAGGAGGACCGGGCTATTTCCACAGTTACATACGAGGAGGAGTGGAAAGGAACGAACAGGAATTGCCCGTATCAACACGGGTGACTGTCACCAGCATAAACAGAAGCTAAGGAAACACGACTCAGAGTCAACGTGGGGCCCTAGAGGGTATCCTGGAGCAGAAGGTCATTAGTGGAAAAGCCTAAGGTGCGATAAGAGCCTGAGGTTTAGGTCATAGCGTCGTACAGAACTGAATTCCTTACCTTGGATGCGTGGGTCGCGGGTCTCTGAGATGCTAACCCTAGGGAAAGCTGGGTGAAGACTACAGGGGACCCCACGCTGCTCCCCTGCCCCGAGCCAGCACTGAGCTGGCACCTTTGGGCCCCGCCCTGGCCACCGGACCTCACGCCTTCGCCTGGGACTCTGCTTGTCCCTGGCCCCACGTCCTTGCTTCTCTAGCCCCGGCCTTGACTGCTTCTGCTAAACCAGCTGAAAGGCAGGCACACAGCATGTGAGGTGGGAGTGCCCCCTGAGGGCTGAGGGGTGGTCTGTGGGTGGAGGGTTGGCTGCCCAGGCATTCGTACCCAGAGGAGTCCCCTGCTCTGCCCTGAGAGCGTGTGTTGGAGATCCTGTAGGAGCAGAGAGCCCCACAAACATGGCATGTCCCCTCTTACTAAAGTGATGCATCTCATGAAAGAAAACCTGAGAAGTGCAGGAAAGCAGAAAAGTTAAAAAAAACAAGTGAGAACAATGACCCAGGCCCACCCGCCCCACCTGATTAACCACCAGCCACCCAGACCCTGAGCCTGCCTCCATTTCCTTGAAGAGCTCCCACCAGGTCACAGCGGATGGAGCATTTGAGGCTCGGTGGCCAAGACTTGACCCAGGCTGGTGGGCATGCCCCTCCGCCCCCAAAAGGGGAGGGGGTTCTTTCTGTACTGTTTTATTCTTTGTAAAAATCCTATCTCACCAACATTCAACAGCGCTTGAGCTGAGTCACTGCCCGGGAGCTCGTCGCTGATTCCAGGACTGGGTTGATTTCTCCCGCCTGCCCGTCCTCTCTGCAGCAGGGCACGTTCCCGCTGGGCGGGGGCCTCGGTGACACACAGCCGCTGAGCCTCAGTTTTCCCCACAGCCGACCCACCCACAGCGGGGTCACATGGCCGCTGTCTCAGTGACCCCTGGGGAGGAGCCAACAGCTGTAGGTGGAAAGGACTTAAGACCCCACAGGAGGAAAAAAAGCACCCGTGAGAGTCAAGGGCCGCAAAAGGGGACTCGGGACACAGGGCTTATGCTGCGCCCATTTCTCACACTGATCCTGCCGTGACGGTCACGCTCCTGGTCTGTCATACCTGTTGGATCATTTCTGCAGAGAAATTCCCACCTCCGAACTGAGCTTCCTGGTGCTGAACATGCAATGTTCAGCAAGGAGCTAAGGCGGGAAGCAGGTGTTGGCTGGATGGGACAAGTGTCACGGTAGCATCTCTCCAAGATTTGATCACCCTGTCTGTAAAAAGGGAAGAACAGCCCTGACCTCCAAGAGCTGCTATGGACAAATTTTATTAGAGACCTTAGGATTTTAACCCAGGAAGACTCAATCTTCTCTTGGTGCATTCTGCCAGTGGGGAAAAAATTGATTCTATATCCACAGTAAAATATGTATTTCTTTGTTTCAAAGTATGCACATGTACTTTGGTCAAACCAGTGATAAAACATTAGAAAACACAAGAATATGGAAATTTAAAAGAATTAAGTTTTTTTTTTAACCTGCCGATTCAATTCTTTAAAAGTTAAAGGACTCGTGAAGTTTTCTATTTCTTCTTGAGTTATCTTTGGAACATTAAGGAATCACTGTATAATTATGACTTTGTTTCTTTTTATAATTAACGTCATTTCTTCCTTAGATGTCTTTAAGACCACACTGGAACAACGGACTGGTTCCAAATTAGGAAAGGAGTGCATCATAGCTGTATATTGTCACCCTGCTTTTTTAACTTATATGCAGAATACATCATGCGAAATGCTGAGCTGAATGAAGCACAAGCTGGAATCAAGATTGTCAGGAGAAATATCAATAACCTCAGATACTCAGATGATGCCACCCTTGTGGCAGAAAGCAAATAGGAACTGTAGAGTCTCTTGATAAAAGTGAAAGAAGAGAGTGAAAACCTGGCTTGAAATTCAACATTCAGAAAACTAACGTCATGGCATCCAATCCCATCACTTCATGGCAAATAGATGGAGAAACAACGGAAACAGTGAGAGACTTTATTTTCTTGGGCTCCAAAATCACTGCAGATGGTGACTGCAGCCATGAAATTAAAAGACACTTGTTCCTTGGAAGAAAAGCTATGACAAACCTAGACATCATATTAAAAAGCAGAGACATTACTTTGCTGATAAAGGTACATCTAGTCAAAGCTATGGTTTTTCCAGTAGTCATGTATGGATGTTGAGAGTTGAACCATAAAGAAAGCTGAGCGCTAAAGAATTGATGCTTTTTGAACTGTGGTGTTGGAGAAGACTCTTGAGTCCCTTGGACTGCAAGGAGATCCAACCAGTCCATCCTAAAGGAGATCAGTCCTGAATATTCATTGGAAGGACTGATGATAAAGCTGAAGCTGCGATACTTTGGCCACCTGATGCGAAGAACTGTCTCATTGGAAAAGAGCCTGATGCCGGGCAAGATTGAGAGAAGGAGGAGAAGGGGACGACAGAGGATGAGATGGTTGGATGGCATCACCCACCTGATGGACATGAGTTTAAGCAAGCTCTGGGAGATGGTGATGGACAGGGAGGCCTGGCGTGCTGCAGTCCATGGGGTTGCAAAGAGTCAGACATGACTGAGCAACAGAACTGAAGACCATACTTTTGAATGAAAATAAGTTTAGAATTCTTATGTCTTTCTGGTAAATTGTATTTTTTTATGTTAAAAGCCCTTTTAACATAAAAGCCAGTTTGACATTTATATAACTACATTAACTTCTTTGTGGTTACCTTTTGTTTGATACATATTTTACATATTTTTTGGTCTTTTAAATTCAATATTTCTAAATCCTTATGTTATAGATATCTTTTGCAAAAGCATAATAGCTAGATTTTGCTTGTTTCTTATTAGTTCTCATAAGCTATCATTTAACTCATATTTTAGATTCATTTACATTTATTGTAACTAATAGTCTGGTATTAATAATTTCAAGGATTCTTACTTTGGGCTTTATGTTTTTGCTGTATTTCCCATGATTCTTTTTATCTTTTCTCCTTATTTTAAGAGTAATTGACTTTTATTTATTCTTTTCCTTATCCCTTACTCACTTGGAAGTTATGTAATAGACCTCCAATGTGTTGGTGGTTAATTTACAGTTTTTAACATGCATGTTTGACTTAAGTGTAAAATTAAATATTTCTACCAATTGCTGAAGAATATAAGGACATTAGAATGCTTAAAGCATAGTCTTCCTCTTTTTAATTTTGCATCCAGTATTATTTCCATATCTTTCAATAATTTGAAGCTGAAGTTGCAATACTTTGCAAAGTATAATAATAGGTTATGTAATAACTCTATTATATTATATTATAATACAATATAATAATATTATATTATATATGTAATATATATTATATAGTAATATTATATTATATAACAGTATTTAATACAGCAATGCTTATTTATATTTACTTATGTACCCATCAAATTCTTTATAATTTTTTCAGATTAGTATTTTTTCAGTGACAGTCTATAGGTGGCAAATTCTATTTTTTGTCCAAACAACTTTGTTTCACCCTTATTATCTTAAATGATAAGACTTTCACCCAGCCTCTCCAAGTGTTATTCCTATTGTCTTTGGCTTCTCTTGTTACTGTCAGCTGAACTGGACTTCTCTGTGTGTGATCTGCTTTATTGTTCTATCAGGTTTCTATAACTTCCAGAGGTCTCAGCTTCTGGAGACTGAGTGAAGATCACACTGTGAATCATTCCTTAGAAGAGGGTGTGGGGGGTGGGACTGTGAGGGTGACCCCAGCCAGGGAAATCAAGAGAGCCTGCCCTGGGCCGTGACTCCGACCAGGGTTCTGAGACAGAGCGGGAGTCACCTGAGTGAGGTGGGCTCGGGAGCAGAGATCCGCTCACCAGAGGGAGGGCCACGCCGGCCCACTCACAGATGCCCGCCACGGCCCTGCCTCCTCCGACCTCACACCCGCCACCGACCACCATGAGACAGGTAATCCTGTGTTCTTCCCTGAGCCTGGAGTCACAGACCCGTCCCCCGCTTTCAGTCGGGGAGCCCTGAGCTGTGTCTGGCCTGGGGCCACCAGCAAGGAGGGCGGAGACCCAGGCGAGCAGCCCCCATCCTCCCGCCCAATGAGCCCTCCCACCACCCTCGATGGGGCTGGGTCATCAGCCCTCCTGCGCTCCCAGCTTAGCCCCCAAACACTGGGACGCAGGCGTACACCCGCCTTCGAAAGTAAAAACCGCGGTCTCTGCGAGAACAAGACGCTGACTTGGGCCTCTGGCTGCAGGATGAGACGTCACCCGGCTGCTTATACGGACAGTCGCCCAGATCCCGGGACCAGGACCGCATCAGAGGGGCGGCTCCAGCCCTGCCCTGCCTCTCACTTCTCACTGCATTAAAACAGCCAGACCCACACACACAGACACACACACAGATACTCACAGACACAGAGAAACACACAGACAGTTAAACACAGAGACACAGACACACACACACACAGAGATAGACACAGAGACACATAGAGACATAGACACACACACACA
>CM035297.1:43564247-43595503 GCA_020226075.1 Hydropotes inermis | reverse complement strand
ACAGACGCACACACAGACACGCACACACACAGACACGCATGCACACACAGACACGCACACACACAGACACGCACACACACAGACGCACACACAGACACGTGTGCACACACAGACACGCACACACACAGACGCACACACAGACACGTGTGCACACACACGCAGCCCATGCAGTGCCCTTGCAGCCTGGTTGGCACGGGGCTCTGAGCAGACAGTCTCAGGGGCTGAACCCCTGTTCTGAGCCTCTCCCACTGTATCCCTGCCAGCCAGCACCCCTCCCCTGGGACCCTCATCTGCAGCTCGGCGCCCCAGTGGTCCCCCCCTCGGGGTTCTCTAAGGAGGACACAAGATGACACAAGAGCAGTTGCCGGAGCAGAGCCCCTGGTCCGGGCACGGCTCAGGAGGCGGTCACCGTGGGTGACACCCTGCCTTGCGGCCTTGGCCTGCCCCTCCGAGGCTGTCGGGGTCACTGTGCCCAGCTGCCCTGGATGCTCCAGAGGAAGCAGGCTGGGGGTAACTTCTCCAAGCTGGGGGGCACGGCTCCCTTCACGCCCAGTTCCTGGTCCCCCTGGAGCCTGACCAGCCTCAGAGAGGGGACCACGCAGGCTCAGCTTCCGGGACGCCTGTGTCCTTCAGGCTGCAGGACGAGACGGCGTCAGAGCTCCCGGGAAAGTGCGTCCTCGCGGGTGTGGCAGGGAGGGTGCTTCTGCGAGCAAGGACCACTGCCCGGGGCTCAGCACCCCTGAAGGTGAGAACAGCAGCCGCGGCGGCTCCTGACTGCCTGCTTCTGACTCTGCGCTCTGCCCTCCCCAGGGCCACACCCGTGTGGTGAGGGCCCTGCCCCCAGCCCTCTATCTGCTGGGGTCCCCGGAGCCTGCTGCTGGGAGGCCTGATTCCTGACTTCAAATCACCAGGCTGAACCCACTCTCAGGGCCCCTGTGGATGACCTGGACCCCTCCGGGCCTAAGTACCCCCACTCAATCACGAATTCCTGTTTGAAATGCTACCTTTGTCACCCCCACCAGGCCCCTAATTCATCGGCGACATCCATTGCAGCATCTCTCTAACAAGCTGCCCAACTTCCTGAAACGTTCCTCTGACCCGGTGACCCTCCCTCCCCATCCTTCCATGGCTCCTTGTTACCCTCAGCCTGTACTCCGAGGCCTCTGCCACCCCGGAGGTCTGGTGCGGGGTGGTGCCCCCCGCGCGCCGCCTCTCCCATCAGGTTTCCCCGAAACCCCGACACCCACCAGCCCCCAAGGGAAGGGAAGAGCCTCCGCAGCCTGCCCTCCCAGAGGCAGTTTCAAAAGAGTTTGTTTTCTTTCAAAACAGAACGTATCGAGCGTCCGGCTGACCAGCGGGTCTGAGGCCAGAGCCGAGGGAAAAGCTGTGACCACTGGCCGTGCTGAGCTGACAGCGTGGACGGGGCAGTGCCCGCAGGAGCTTGGCCGGATCACAAGCAGCAGGCGCTTCTGATTCTCCCGGGCCTGGTCCACCCCCAGCCGAGGGCGGCGGAGGCCGCGAGTCCCGGCCCCCCAGTGGGTTCCGCTCCCCCCGGGGCCGTGGCTACGGGAGCAGCAACGACTCAGTCCATGCCTGGTCTGCTCCCCACCCCCGGGGCTCTCCTGCCCTGCAGACCTCCTCCCTCCGTCCCTCCAGCCCCCAGCATGGGGGTCCTGGGAGCAGAGAGAACGGTCAGGTGGTTCCCAGTTCTTGAAGGTGTGCACTGAGCCCCAGGCATTTTCTCTTCTAAGAAATCCTCACTGCTACTATCTTCACTTTACAGATGAGGAAACTGAGGTTCCCAATGCTCATTGCCTACCTTCCTGCGGCCTGATAGGCCTATCTTTCCTCCCGTTCTGCTGCCAAATGCCGAGCTGGGCACATGGCCTCCGGGCTAAACACTACATTTCCCAGACTCCCTTGCAGCGAGCCCCGGCCAAGCTCTGACCAAGGCAAGGTGAAGAGGTGTGTCTCCCCTCCTCCTTCCCCATGTGGGACCTGAGATGGAAGCTACTTGCAGAGGACGGCCGATTGATAATATGGAAGGAGGCTTGGCAGCCTGGGCTTCCTATCTGACCTTTCTCTGAGAAGTTAATTTCAAGGCAGTGTGTCTTCAGGTCCTTTTGTTACGCAGTGGTCTACTGACCGATACAAGATTGCCCAGAGCTTCAGGCTGCAGTGCTCACGGTGCTCACGCAGTTCATCACTGTGCAGAGTCTACCTCTGGATATGTTGCTCTGGCAGATGGAGCCTGAAGTGTCTGAACGGCCACGTGAGTGGGGTGCAGGCGACCACGCCCTGTGATGTGGGTGGCTCTGGACGCTGGGTACCGAGCCTAGGACCTGGCCCCAAAAGTGACTGGTGTGGCCTGAGGGCCCAGAGCCGCACCTGTCAGGGGTGCTTTGAGAGGCTCAGAATGAGAAAATAAAAGGCCCACATTTACTGGGTGCTGACAGCGGCAACATGCTGCTGCAGGTCTTCTCTGTACGGTCCTGATTCATTTCTTATTTATTCTTTTTTATTGACTCATTTCTTTTTTTGCTTACAAGGGGTAGGACACTGGGCTCGGGCACTTTCCACATGGATCCAGGTTCCTTTATTTTTAACCCTATTGAGACATAATTCACATACCATGCAACTTACCCCTTTGAAAGTGTGCGATTTGGTGGTTTTTAATACACTCAGAGTTGTGCATCCATCATCATAATCACTGTTACTACATTTTCTTGCCCCTAAAGAAACCCCAAGCCTCCTAGAGCCACACCTCAAATCCCCTCCCCACAACTATCCACCACTTCCACTCTCTGGCCACCACTAACACACTTTCCATCTCTACAGATTTCCCTCTATGGTCCATATCAGTGGACTCGTTCAGTATGTGGGCTTTTGTGTCTGGCTCTGAATTTCTCTGAAGACAATGTCCTTGAGGTTCATCCACATTGTGGCACGTGTCCATACCCAATTCCTTTTTAGGGTTGAACAATACTCCGGTGTATGGGTAGACCATGTTTTATGTATCAGTGCCGGATGTTTAGGCTGTCCTTATCTTCTGCTCATTGTGAACGATGCTGCTCTGTACACACGTGTACACGTTTCTGTGTGGACTGCTGTTTCCTTTCTCTTGGGTCCATACCGAGGAGTGGAATTGCAGGCAACTCTGCATTTAGCCAATCTGGCTTACTCCTGAACCAAGATGGTGAATGCAAAGGGTGGCAGGGAGGGTCAGACGACAGAGCTTTGGTTCTGTCTCTACCATCTGCAACCTGGGTGACCCTAGGCTTGACCTTGAACCTCAATGGTCAGTAAGAGGGGATTGGGGAGTGGGGTGACATCTGACATTTTGGCAGGGGGTCACTCCATGGTTATTACCTGGCACACAGGGGTGTGACAACACTTGTGGGGGGCTTACCCTTACGGGGCTCCCCCAGGCACCCTGGGGGATTGTCCCAGGAGGTGCTCTGAGTGGTGAAGGCCAGTCTGGGGTCCTTGAGTGGGTGAAGTATCCGGGCCTGGGTTTGGGACTCACAGGTGCTGACTGAACACCCATCCTTGGCTATAGGCTGAGAAAGGGCGGGGGAGAGGACAGAAAGACCCTCAACCCACCCCCACCATGCTACCCTGAAACTTGTCTCCTGACCCCATGGGCCTAGCCTGGGGGATGCACAGCCCTACTCACCAGCCCCTGCCTCTCCCATCTCAGCCCCAAGCCTCATCCTCAGGCCCCTGCTCAACTGCTGTTGAGTCCATGAAGCCCTCTGCTCTCCCCCCATGCCAGTGATGGAGGCTGGGCCTGGCCTGGGGTGCTCTCCGAGGAGGCCCCCAAGCCTCAGTCGTCGGGGACTCTGTCCTGCCCCCACCCCCCACCCCCCAGCCCTTCTCTGCGATTCCAAGTGACCTTAGCCCCGCTGCGACATTGGAAGGGACGTCGGCCTGTGTGGGTGGTGGTTGGTATGTGGGCCCAAGGCCTTCGGCACCTCTCAAAGGCCCGCCTGGGCCCCGGACGCTGCTGGTGGCCCTGCCCTGACCTGGCCACCATGGGGGTAAGCGTGGCCGGCACTGACCCAGCAGCACTCACCTGGGCAGCTCCCCTTGGATCCAGACCCCGAGAGGCAGGTACAGTCCGATCCCCACTTTGCAGATGAGCACGCTGAGGTGCAGGGAGGGCAGAAATCCTCCCCAGCTCCCTGCAGGAGGAGCCAAACAGGCCCGGATGTTTCGCCCACTCAGAGACCCCAGACGGGCCTTCACCACTCAGAGCACTTCCTGGGACCAGCTCCCCAGGCACCCTGGGAGACCCCCAGCCGGGGGAAGCCCACCACAAGGTTCTGGGCACCTGGAGATGAACTGATCACCCCAACGCCCCTTAGACAGCCCTGGACGCCCTGGGCAGGGGGAAGGAGGGCAGAGGAGCCCCCCAGAGTCCCGCCAGCACCCAGGCATCTGGGCAGTGCCTGAGGCTGGTGCTCCAGCACCGCCCTGTGCTGGGCAAACGGCAGGGAAAGCTGGAGGTCCGAGCACAGAGGACAAGGCCCGAGGACTCCAGGGCAGCACAGGCCTTCCTTGAGACTGTAAGAGCCATTTTGCCCTGAGAGTTGTGCAGTGCACAACCTGCACACCCATACGGTGGCCTGGAGCAGACAGACTCAGGGCAGACCTGAGGGCAGATGCGCTGGGGGACCCTGTCACACCTGCATCGGGCTGGCCAAGAGGGGGAAGCCAGGTGGGTGCAGGCCGGTGGGGAGGTAACCTCTACTGCAGCCTTCTCTGATATGCAGGTGAGGCTGTGGGTGGCTGGGGCAGTGCCCTCAACCCTGGCAGAGTTGGATCCCCCATCCAGGAGGCAGTGTGGACCCGGCAGGTCTCTGACTGGGATCCCAATCCCAGCTGCCCCTCGTTCCCACTGTGTGGCCTGGGGACTCCCGCTTGCATCTTTGAGAAACAGGTCTCTTCTCTATGATATGGCAAACCTCCCGAGGGGAATGTTATAAAGGTCATTAGCATTTAAAGCATCAGATACCAATCATGATAACAAACTGTGAGCTGACTATTTGCTTTGCCTTAGACGGAGTGTTTGATCACAATTGCCTCATTCACACTGAAATTTGAATCCAGATCAGATTCCAGAGTCTTTGTGACTGCTGTCCCTCCCACCAATAATACTTCAGCAGCTGCCATTGATTGATCAGCTGCCATCTATTGATCAGCCTCTGGCAGGCAGTGGGCAAGGTGGTTTATGTGCCACCTCATCTTATCCGATCGTCACACAGCCCTGTAAGAGAGTACGGTTAATGCGTTCCCCACTTCACAGATGAGGAAACCGCCGCTCAGAGAGGGCAAGTAACCTGCCCAAGGTCACATAGCTGGTTTGTGGCAGAACCAGGATTTGGGCCAGGCCTGTACAATTCTGGGAGACATGCTTACAGCCTCTCTGTCTCCTAAAAGACTCAGTCTGATAAAGAAATGCTCAAGTTATTGGCCACATATTAAATTCTCAAACATATTATTGTTTAAATATTCTGAAACTCACAATGTATGAATTCTACAAACTTAAACTTTGATTACAGAACAGAGAATTCTATAGCTAATGGCGACAAAACATTTCCTCTCAAAAATCATTTCATCCTTTATTCTTATGACTTTTCCAGTAGTGAACCTTTATATTTTATCATTAGAAAAGCATGATATGGAAATAAAGTCTTTCTTCTTAAGTATTTGTTTGGAGATTTAGATTCACAAGAGTTGGAAAAATAGTAGAGTTCCAACCTCCCCTTATGTACATCTTATATGATAAAAAACTATGACAAACCTAGACACCATATTAAAAAGCAGAGGCATCACTTTATTGATAAAGGTACATAGAATCAAAGCTATGGTTTTTCCAGTAGCCGTGTATGGCTGTGAGAGCCGGGCCACAAAAAAAGGTTGAGTGTCAGAGAATTGATGCTTTCAAACTGTAGTGCTGGAGAAGACTCTTGAGAGTCTCTTGGACAGCCAGGAAATCAAACCAGTTGATCCTAAAGGAAATCAACCCTGAATATTCATAGACTGATGCTGAAGCTGAAGCTCAAATCCTTTGGCCACCTGATGCGAAGAGCCACTCATTGGAAAAGACCCTGATGCTGGGAAAGATTGAGGGCAAGAGAAGAGGGCAACAGAGGATAAGATGGTTGAATGACCTCTCGGACTCAATGGACCTGAGTTTGAGCAAACTCAGGGAGATAGTGAAGGACGGGGAAGCCTGGTGTGCTGCAGTTCATGAGGTCACAAAGAGTCAGACACGACTTAGCAACTGAAGAACAACCACCAGCACCCATGGTTAAATAAGTCAGAATAACGGTCACTTTGTGGGAGTAGGCACTGCTGTGGTGTGAGACTTCTGGAGGAATGAGAAATGCTTTTCATGTAGATCAGATAATGATTATGTGGATGCACACGTAGGAAAAATCTCAAGGATCCTGGTCTGCGGCAGTGGTGTAATCCCCCTGTAGCTCAGCCCCTTGTGGATTATAATTACTCACTCCAGACAAAATACACATTGTGAAGGGGCTCAAAACTTAGAGCAGAGACCTGCATCAAGGGTGAGCTTTCTTGCTTTTATACTGTCTGTAACTGTGCCCCAAGGATGAACCCGAGTCCCAAGTCAGTGCTGTGTGGGGAGCTAAAACTGTGACAGAAACCCTGCTGCCTTCCTGGCTGGAGGACAAGAGCCCAGGCTGGCTGGAGTGTGAGGGAGAAATCCTGAGGGAGAGAGCCAAGAACAGGCTCATCCAACTATGTGTAGGAACCCCCACGAGTCCCAGTCTCACCCTGAGGTACATGTGCAGGATGCACCCAAAACAGCCAAGGTGAGCACCCAGCTGAGCGCTGAAGTGAGACGTGACTCCCTCCTCCCACAGGAGGCGAGATGAATCTCATGGTCTGAAGCCCACTGGGCTCATTGCAGCTAAAGCAAACACAGTGGCCTCCCTCGGAGGATTTTAACAAAACCCAGAGTCTGTACAACATAGCATTCATGATGCAATCACACCCATGTTAGGATTCAAAACTATCTCACATGCAAGGGAACAGGAAATTTAAGCCCATGCTCAAAGGATGGAACAATCAACCAGATGGAAACACCAAGATGATCCAAGCACTGGGATGGTCGGACAAAGAATTCAAAGCAGCTATTACGACTCTACTCAGTGAAGTAAAGAAAAACACATCTGAAATGAATGAGAAGATAGGAAATCTCAGCAGAAAAGGTATTGAGAGAGGATATTGAAATGTTAGCCCTAATGAATAAAATATGTGAAACTTTAGAAACTCAGTGGATACACTCAATAGAATGAAGGTGGCAGAGGCAAAGTCAGTAAACCTACAGACCAGTCAAAATTACCCAATCTGAAGGAAATAGAGAAAAAAGATTGAGAGAGAAAATGGAGAGGTCATGAGGAATCTGAAGACATCAAAAGATTGAACATGTTCTGGTTATAGTCCAGAAGAAAAAGGGAAAGAGGTGGAGTAGAGAAATCTTTGAAGACATAAGATCCTAAAATTTCCCATATTTAGTAAAAGATCAACATTTGTGGACTCAAGAGCTCAGAGAACACCACACAAGGTAAATCCAAAGAAACCATATGTAGATGCATCATAAACAGAGTAATAAAAGCAGAGAGGAAGAAAAACTGAATGGAGCTAGAGAAAAATGACACATTTTGCACAGGGGTGAACAATTTCAATGACCTCAAGTTTCTTATTATAAATCATGGAGGCCAAAAGACCCCTCTAAAGTGTTGAAAGGGGGGGGTCTGTAAAATACAAAATTCTGTAACTTTTGAAGATATTTTTAAGTTCCTTAAAATACAGAGGAATGTCTGAAGCAAAAATCAAAACACTGGTGGGGTTTCTTCTGTATGACAAATATAAAAATTTTAAAATGGGGAGACCTGTAGAAAGGCACCTACATGGTTGAAGCTTTCCTATATTTAACATGAAGTAGAACAAAATTAATTCTAATTAGCCTGAGAAAGTTTAGATACGCACACTGTAATTCCAAAAGTAACCATACATACATACACACACACACACAAAGAAACATAGCCAGAAAGCCCATAGACAACTTGAAAGTGAATATTAAAAATATTCAAATAATCCAGAAGCATGCAGAGAAGTCAGAACAGAGGGGAAAAAATTAGAAAGGACTGATAGTGTTAATTCTAAACACTCTAATTACAAAAAAATAGGAAATTGATCAAATGGATTAAAAAAATTAAGACTCAATTATGTGCTACCAACAAGAGATTCATTTTTTAAAGAGGTTTTTTTGGGTTTTGTTTGGTTGTCTTTTGGCCTTTCAGTGGGGCTTGCAGGATCTTAGGTCTCCCACCAAGGACTGAACCCATGCTGTCCACAGTGAAAACATGGAATCCAAACCACTGGACTACCAGGGAATTCCCTGATTTTAAACATAGTGACACAAATAAGTTGAAAGTAAATCAACTAAAAATAATAATCATAAGGTGGCCAGTGACATATTCATATTAATTAAAATTTACACTAAAAGGTAGACTTTAAGAAAAAGAGTGTTATCAGAGATAGAGACATTTTCCTACAATAGCAGAGATGATAAATCAGGAAGACAAAATAATTTTACATTTTTATCTACCTAGTAATAGAGCCTCAAAACACATGAAATGAAATTGACAGGGTAAATGAAAGAATTAGACAAGTTCACAGTCATAAAGGGAGATTTTAACACCTCTCTCAGCAATTAATAAAACAAATATACCAAAAAAAAAAAAACCCACCAAAGATATGAACAGTACAAACAACACTATTAGTCACTTTGATCTAATTGGTGTTTATGAAACAGTACACCCAACAACCGCAGGGAACACACTCCTTTCAAATGCACATCCACCAAGATAGACCATATGCTTGGCCGTAAAACAAGTCTCAGTAACTCTTAAAGGATGGAAAGTATGCAGAGTGTCATCTCTGACCACAACTGAATCTAATTAGGGATTAATAACAAGGCATCTAGGAAAATCCCAAATATCTATAAATGATTCATGAATCTACAAACGATTCATGAATTCAAGATGAAATCACAAGGGAAATTAGAAAGTAATTCAAATTGAATGATAATGGAAATCTACCATATCAAAATCTGTGGGATGCAGTAAAAGCCCTGATTCAAGGGGAGCTCAGAATTTTAAACACTTACGCTGGAAAACAAAAACAATCTAAAATAAATTACCCACTGATTCACCTCGGGAAGCTAGAAAAACAAGAGCAAAGTAAAGCCAAATGAAGAAAAAAGGAAATAAAAAGAACAGAAACCAATGAAATAAAGAACAGACAACAGAGAAAAAGACAAAGACAAAGCCTGCTTATTTGAGAACATCAACAAAATTGAAACTCCTAGCTAGACTGTTGAAGCAAAAGAAGAAGACATGGACTGATGTAAATATCAGTACCAATATCAGAAAGTGGCAAAATATTGTCATCACAAATCCTACAGACAAAGGATATCTATAGAAAAGGGACATTTCTATAGCAACAAATTCAAAATTTTCAATGAAATGGACAAATTTGAGGAAAACTCAAACAAAAAAAAATTGTACAAGAAGAAATGTAAAATCTGAATAGCTGTACATCTGTAAACAAAATTTATTGATGATATTTTTAAAAATCTTCCAAAAAAGAATATCCAGAGTTACATGGTTTCACTGGTTAATTTTATCAAACATTCAAGGAAGAGAGAAACTAATACACAATTTTTTTTTTTAAATAAAGGAAACATTGCCAACTTATTTTAAGGCCAGCAGAATCCTAATATTAAAAAATGAAAAAAGCAAAAATGATATATTAAAAAAAACCTGAAAAAGATCTTAAAATTGTGGCCCAACATTCTTCATAAATATAGACACAAAAATCCTTTAAAAATATTAGCTAGTCAAATCTCACAATACATAAAAATAATAACATATTAGGACTAAGTAGGGTGTAAGCTTGGCTAAACATTTGAAAATCAATCAATCTAACAAAATACTAACTAAATAGAGTTTAATTTCATGAACTTTAAAATAAATATAGAGAAAATGTTGCTTCAAATTTAATATGCATTCTTAATGAAACAATTTCAGCAAACTAGGAGAGGACCCCCATTGCATTTTGGATGAAATCCACACTTCACTCTTGTCACTGTGCTCGCGTGCTCCATCTTTCAGGCGTGTCTGACTCTGTGCGACCCCATGGACTGTAGCCCCAGGCTCTGCTGTCCCTGGGATTCTCCAGGCAAGAGTACTGGAGAGGGCTGCCATTTCCTCCTCCGGGGATCTACCCCACCCAGGCATTGAACCTATGTCTCTTGCATCTCCTGCATTGGCAGGCAGGTTCTTTATCTCTGCACCACCCAGGAAGCCCACTGGTCTCACTGGGGCTGGGGGACTTCAATTTCCTCAAAGGGCTGTGCCGTTCCCTCTCTCCAGGCCCTTCTCATTAGAACACATGGAGCATCTAGGGTACTAGTGTGGTAGGGCTTCCATCATAGATGATGCGGCTAAAACCATAGAGATGTGTTGTCTCAGTTCTGGAGGCTGGAAGTCCAAGATCCAGGTGTCAGCAGGGCCTCTTCTTTCTCAGACCTCCATCCTTGGACATCTTCACAGGGTCTTCCCTCTGGATGTCTCAGTGTCTAGCTGCCTCCCAAGTGGTTCAGTGATAGAGAATCTTCCTGCCGATGCAGGGGATGCAGGTTTGATCCCTCGGTCAGGAAGATTCCCTAGAGAGGAAATGGCAGCCCAGGCCAGTATTCTTGCCTGGATAATCTCACGGAGTAGAAAAGAGTCAGACACAACTGAAAGACTGAGTGCTCAAACCTGTTGGGTCAGAGCCAACCCTAAGAACCTCATTTTAACCAGATTACATCTGGTCCATCTAGTCAAAGCTATGGTTTTCCAGGAGTCATATTCAAATGTGAGAGTTGGACCACAGAGAAGGCTGAGAGCTGAAGAACTGATGCTTTTGAATTGTGGTGTTGGAGAAGACTCTTGAGAGTCCCTTGGACTGCAAAGAGATTAAACCAGTCAACCCTAAAGGCAATCAATCCTGAATATCCACTGGAAAGACTGATACTGAAGCTGAAGCTCCATTACTTTGGCCACCTCATGTGAAGAACCAACTCAACGGAAAAGACCGCAATGCTGGGAAAGTCTGAGGGCAGGAGGAGAAGGGTGTGGTAGAGAATGAGATGGTTAGACAGCGTCACTGACTTGATGGAGATGAATCTGACCAAGCTCCAGGAGACAGTGAAGGTCAGGGAAGCCTGGTGTGCTGCAGTCCATGGGGTCACAAAGAGTCAGACGCAGTTTAGTGACTAACCAACATCTGCAAAGACCCTGTCTCCAAATAAGGTCCCATTCTGAGTAAGGAGTGGTCAGGACTCTAGCATGTGACTTTATGAGGGGGATACAATTTGGCTCATCACAGTCACTCCTTCTAGAACTTCCCTCTCCTTTCCCACCATACTTCTCAGCTTACTCTTTCATCAGGAGGCATTTCCAGGACCCCAAGGCCAGATAAGCCCCCAGTACAGGACACAAGTCTGGTTCTCACCTCTGGACACCACCCCCCACCTTAGCGTCTGAGCTAATTCAGATCTGCGTGAAGAGCCAGGACCTGTCTGTGCTCAGTGAGTATTTGCTGCATGACTGCCTGATGGATAGATGGATGGATGAGTGATTGGATGAATAAATGAGTGGGTGGATCTGGCCACGCTGCCTCTCCACCTCCCCCAGACCTGGAGGGTGCCAGGATCTCACAGAGAGCCTGTGGATTTTAGTGAGTTTGTCCTGCGCCCCCAGGGAGGTCTTGGGAAACCCGAAATGGCTGTTATTTTACCTTCTGGAGCTGGAAGGTGATCATACAGACCTATGTTTAGCAGCGAGGCTGGCTCGAGGCCACTGCCAGATAGACGGGCCTGGGTTCTGGGTTCCTGGAGACGGGCCCTGAGGCTTCCCCAGCCCTCCCTGTGGCTGCCCTGACCCGCTTTCCCCTGCCAGGCTCTCTGGGTGGGTGGGCGGGAGGGCTGTGGAGCCTGGGGGCTGAGTGCTGTGCTGTGCAGGCAGGGCGCTGAGCCCTGACTCCCGAGCCATGGGGCAGAAGTTGACTGCAAAATGGAGAGGCAGCCCATGATTTCCCAGGTCCTATAGGCACTTCCCGAGGGGGGCAGGCACCAGCTGCCACGGTGGGAAGAAGCCCTAGAGAGCTGGGTTTGAGCCCTGCTGCTCGCCATGCTGGCTGGGGGCCCCGGGCAGCCCTTGGATTTTACTAAACCTCTGTTTCCTCCCCATAGCCTCCTCCAGCTTGGGTGCTGCCATAAGTGAGGTGGGCGCCATGTGACCTGAGGTCTGGGGTCCTTAACCCCTGGGGTCGGGCAGACTGGTGGGCCTGGAGAGCTGCAGGGAGGGCAGAGTGGCCAGGTGGACTCTACTCCTCTGACCCCTGTATCCCATGGCGGCTCCTATGTTCTATGGTCAGAGGACCACACTCCAGCTGCCAGTATCAGTACCCACTCAGGGGACGCCCCTGGGAATTGTCAGCCACGGGGAGAGTGACAGATAGGTCGGGAAGGGTCCAGGCGCCAGCTCCTTGCCCTTGATAGGTATGACCCCTTCGTCTCAGGGCCCCTCTCAGGACTCGCATAAAATCACCCCTTCCGGGCTCCTTGCCCCCTCTGCCCTGCTGCCCAGGGTCGCTCCCTAATAAACCCCTCCCGCAGGACCCCCTCTCAGGCTCTGCTTGGGGCACACTTCCTGGGATGGGTGACTGGCAGGGTTTGGGGCAATCGAGTAGGCCCAGGCAGCAGAGGGTGTGTGGCTGGTGGGGTTCTGGAGACATATCTTATCCCGGCGTGAGCTGGCGGGGGCATGAGGGGTCCCTACCATCTGCAGAGTGGGAGCCAGGCAGCCCTGTGGTTCTCCTGCCCCAGCCTCACCCTCCCCTGGCTGAGGGGAGCAGGGGGCAGCTTGGTATAAGGCCTCTCTCTGGGTCCAAAGCGTCTCGAGGGAGATGCACGTGTAACCAGGACCCCAGCCTCACGTCCCCCCTGCACCACATTAACTTGCTGGTACAATGAGATGCTAAAGGTTCATGGAGCAAAATGTACCTTCAGTAAGAGAGTATTGACGGGCCTGGCACAGGGTCGCCCCCACGGTGGGCAGGACCTTAAGGGAATGCACATTTTTGCAGGGCAACAAACTGTGTCACCGCTAATTAGCAAGGCAGAATTGCTCTGACCCAGGCCTGCTCGTCCCACCAGAGAAACCCCAGGCCAGCCAGCTGGAGCCGCTGGCTTGTCAAACTGCACCCCCCTCCATCCCCAGGACCCAGGGCTCCGGGTGACCCTACCGGAAGACCCCACACGTTGGCATGGCACCCAGCTGACTCCACATAGGAATCTGCCTCCAATGCAGGAGACCTGCGTTCGATCCCTGGGTCAGGAAGATCCCCTGAAGAAGGAGATGGCAACCCACTCCAGCATTCTTGCCTGGAGAACCCCATGGACAGAGGGGCCTGGCGGACTACAGAGGTGGCGAAGAGTCAGACACGACTGAGTAACTAACACTCCCACGTCACTTTCCGTAACAAATGACCAGAGACTGGGTGATTTTAACAATAGGAATGTCTTCTCTCACAATCTGGAGGCCGGAAGTCCAGAATCAAGGTGTGGGTGGGACCTTGCTTCCTCCTAGGGCTCTGGGGGAGAACCCTTCCTGTCTCTTCCAGCTTCTAGGGCTCCAGGCGTCCCTGCCCCGTGGCCGCATCCCTCCGGCCCCTGCCTTTGTCCCCACATGGCCTCCTCCTCTCTGTCTATACAGTCTCTCTCTGCCTCCTCTTAGAAGGACCCTTGTTTGGACTTAGTCTAATGCAGGGCAACCTTATCTTAAGACCCTTCACTTGATCACATCCCCAAAAGCCCTTTCCCCAGTAAGGTCACAGGTGTGCAGATAAAGATGTAGACACAGCTTTATTTTTTAATTTATTTTTTGTTGTTATTTTTTTGTATTCCAATTCCTTATTTTTATTAATAATTTGTGTCTCAATCATTTTTTAAAACTTTTTATTTTATATTGGGGTATAGCTGATTAACAATGTTATGGTAGTCACTGCAGTTGATGACTGCAGCCATGAAATTAAGACACTTGCTCCTTGGAAGAAAAGCTATGACCAACCTAGACAGCATATTAAAAAACAGAGATATTATTTTACCAAGAAAGATCCGTATAGTCAAAAGCTATGATTTTTCCACTAGTCATGTATGGATGTGAGAGTTGGACAGTAAAGAAAGCTGAGTGCCAAAGAATTGGTGTTTTGAACTGTGGTGTTGAAGACTCTTGAGAGTCCCTTGGACTGTAAGGAGATCGAATCAGTCAATCCTAAAAGAAATCAGTCCTGAATATTCATTGGAAGGACTGATGCTGAAGCTGAAGCTCCAAACCTTTGGCCACCTGATGCAAAGAACTGATTCACTGGAAAAGACCTTGATGCTGGGAAAGGGTGGCATGAGGAGAAAGGGACAACAGAGGATGAGATGGTTGGATGGCATCACCGACTTGATGGACATGAGTTTGAGCGAGCTCCGGAAACTGGTGATGGACAGGGAAGCCTGGTGTGCTACAGCCCATGAGGTCGCAAAGAGTCGGACACGACTGAGCAACTACACTAAACTGAACTGATGGTCGTCTCAAGTGAACAGCAAAGGGACTCAGCCCACATATACATCTACCCATTCTCCCGCAAGCCCCACTCCCATCCAGGCCAGCACATAGTATTGAGTAGAGTTCCATGTGCTATACAACGGGTCCTTGTTGGTTATCCATTTTAAATTTAACACTATGTATATGACCTCCCCAACTCCCTCAGTATCCCTTCCCCACAGCAACCATAAGTTTGTTTTCTAAG
This sequence comes from Hydropotes inermis, assembly GCA_020226075.1. NCBI lineage: Eukaryota > Metazoa > Chordata > Mammalia > Artiodactyla > Cervidae > Hydropotes > Hydropotes inermis. The sequence continues at coordinate 43,580,554 of CM035297.1, read as the reverse complement.
TCTTTGGTTCTGTTTTTGTTTTGTAGGGCTTCCCTGTTAGCTCAGACAGTAAAGAACCCACCTGCTATGGAGAAGAGAATGACTACCCACTCCAGTATTCTTGCCTGGAGAATCCCATGGACAGAGGGCCCTGGCGGGCTGCAGTCCATGGGGTCACAAAGAGTCAGACACGACTGAGTGACTAATACTTTCTGTTTTGTAAGTTCATTTGTATCATTTCTTTTTAGATTCTGCATATAAGGGACGTCATACGATATTTCTCCTTCTCTGACTTATTTCTGATGGTGGACCATTTTTAAAGTCTTTATTGAATTTGTTACAGTATTGGGTTGTTTCTGTTTTATGTTTTGGATTTCTGTCCAGCAGCCATGTAGGATCTTAACTCCCCAACCCTCATTCTCTGCACTGGATGCCCCTGGACCACCAGGGTCATCCCTGGACGTGGCTTTTTGGAGGTCACCATTCAAGTGTCACACTGCAGGTGTGAGGAGATACAGGGAGAGTAGCAAATCCCTGGAGGGGAGAAGGAGGGGCTGGGGCTCATGTGGTTCACCCCAGGCGACCTGCTGGAGGGGACTTAGACCATGTCCAGAAGGCCCGGAGTCCCCAGTACAAGGTGTGGGGCGGGGCCTGCTTGCCAGGGTCTGAGGGCTGATGTAGCCACCGCAGGGCTGGCCCCTGATCACAGCTGGCTGGCCCTCTGCCTTTTCCCATGGGACAGACGTGGGGTTGCCCGGGAACCACTCCAGAGTTTGGAGGTGGCCTGGGACTTGGGGTGGGCCCAGCACAGAAGTTGCGTGAACTCAGCAGGGTGCTCAGCCTCCCAAAGCCTCAGTTTCCCCACCTGTAAGGAGGATGATTGTGGCCCCAAAGCCCAGGGCTGCCATGAGATCTGAAGATGGAGTGGGCCAGCCAGCACCAAGCCTGGCACCAGACCCCCTCCACTCTCGGGTGCAAGGCTGGTCCACACAAGGCCCCGGGGACCCACTTGGCTCTGGGTCATCAGCGGGTGCCTCCGGCCCTCGTCCACGGCCAGCCTGCAGAGACCCACAGGCTGGGGAAATGTGTCCACACCCAGACCCCCATGCCTCATCCAAGGTGAACATCAAACAAATACATAAAGGTGGCCGAGGAAAAAATGCAGACTGTGTGCCGTTTATGTGAGTGATTAAAATTCTTTGGCTGGCCACGTTTCATCCCACCTCCAAGAGAGAAACAGTTCTTATTAAACCCAAATGCAATGTGTCAGGTGGGGCTGGTTGTTAGGTGGAATTTTCCCTGTTAAGCTTAGCCCATAATGAGGGCGGCATCTTCAAAGGGGCCTGCGGATCGCCGCCTAGCCCCACAGCAGGGCCCACGGCCCCGGGCTCCCCAGGGCTCAGCCCCCCACTCCACCCCATCCCCGGCCCCAGCGCGCGGCCCGGCTCTCCAGCACGCTGGCCCCAGGGGACCGGGAACCAGCCTCCATTCTCTGAAAATGGGTCTGCGTGTGCGCCACGGGAAACGGCAGCCCACTCCAGCCCTCCTGCCTGGACAGTCCCACGGAGAGAGGAGCCTGGAGGGCCGCACAGAGTCGCCAAGAGCCGGACACGACTGGGCAACTAACACTTTCACTTTTTACACCGTATGAAGTCAGGAGGCACAGTTCCGCCCAGAGCGAGGTCTGATCCCTACGGTGAAGCCCCCCCCGCGGCCTCTCACCTGTCATGACATCCCCACCTGGTGCCAGCGCCCGGCCTGCTCTTCCCCAACATGGGGGACCCACGCTCTTGCTTGTTGCCTGCCGGGGACTTTCCTGTCCAGGGATGTCTGCCTTTGGCTCAGGGGTTCTGGATAACGTCTAGTGACTCTATTGGAGAAAGGCAGAAACTTCCCTGGTGGTCCAGGGGCTAAGACTGTACTTCCAGCACAGGGGTTGTGGGTTCAGTCCCTGGTCAGGGACTCTCATATGCTGAAACTAAGAGTTCACATGCTGCAGATCCCGCAAGCTGCAACTAAGACCTGGGACAGCCAAATAAAAAAAAAACCTGAGCCAAATTCTGCTTCCAGCTCTGTTGGCGTTCCTGGTACCAGGCTGACCCTCCCCCCAGGGTTGGCCATTACATTTGGACAGTACCGTTGAGGCGGCTCTTGGCCAGTGCTGGATAGGCAGCCCTGTGTGGCCACCATCCTCAGAGAAGGAGGCTCAGAAAGGAGCCACAAAGTCCGCTGGGTGAGCAGAAGGCAGCTGGGGGTCCTTGGAGCATGCTGGGCCCATTGAGCAGAGATCAGAGTCCAGGACACTGATGCTTCTGGAAGCTGTGGGCCAGGCACCCAAGGGAGGTCCCCAAATTGGGGGTGGGATGTGACTCCAAAGGTTGAGCATTGCTAAAATACGTGATCCAGCCAGGGTACAGAGCACCACCTTTCCCCGGAAACCCAGCTGGGTACCAGAAAGACTTGCCTTAGGAGTAAGGATGCCATCTTGAGGCAAGACCCACTTTAGAGTCCCCCGGAACAGACTTAAGCCTTCATAGGATTCAGCCGAGACGGTATGGGAAGGGAACCTCCCCAAGTTAGTGGGGCGTGGGAACACTTGGGCTCCCTAATACCCTCTAACACCGTGTGATGTCAAAGAGGTACAAGTTCAGGGAGCTACTCACCAGGATAAATACCAACATTCCTCAGAGGGATGAACGAGGAGAGACTGTCTGCGGGATACACCCCTCATACAGTCTAGCATGTAATAAAAAATTAGCAGATACCAAAAAAAAAAAAAACAGGAAAATGTGACCCATAGCAAAGAAGAAAGCAGTCAACTAAAACGAACCACTTGATGACTCACGGGCCAATAAAATAATCACAAGGGCAGTAAGGCACTAACTATGAAAATAGAAACTTGATGAATTGATTTCATCAAAGTTAAAACATTCTGGACTTCAAAAAAAAAAATGGCAAAGAAATCTGAAAGGCAGATGACAGACAAAGAGAGAAGACTCCCATGGCATCTCTTGACAAAAGGATTTTTATTCAGAAGACATACAGGACTCTTAAACTCAATCATAAAATAAACAGCCCAATAAAATTGTGGGCACAGGATACGAACTTACACTCCCCAAAGGAGGCATCTAACTGGCCAATAAATACATGCAATGCTGCTCACCACCATTAGTAATCACGGGAATGAGAATTGAAACCACAGGGAGGTGACACCACCTCCCCTAAGATGGTTTGTGTTAAAGATGGGCTTTACCAAGTGTCAGCCAGGATACAGGACATCTGGGATCCTCACACACTGATGGAGTGAAGGTGGGGGGTTGGCAAGTCCAGTTGTCCTTCCACTTTGGAAGAATTTGGCAGTTTCTTTCTTTTTCTTTCATATGAAGATGCTCACTCAGACATCCAAGGAGGAACGGGCCAACAGAAGCAAAAACCTTTCTGGTGGAAACTGCAAATGTCTGGAAATTTGGCAGTTTCTTGTAAATTAAATACCCTGTTACTTTACAACACAGTCACCCCACTCCCAGAGATTCACCCAGGGGAAAAGACAACCTACATCCTTGAAAGACTCAGACACCATGCTCACCACAGCAGGAAATGGCCAGCCCACCACTCATGACCACGTGAATGATAAACAATCCAGGGCATGTTTGCAGCGAAAGGAATGAAGTTCAGATACACACCGGCTCATACAACCTCACTACTGCCCTGCTGAGCAAAAGAAAGATGGACCCAGAAAAGCACCTGCCACACCCGGTTCTCCTGGAGTGGGATCCAGACCTGGCAGATAAAAACTGTAGCACAAGACGGTTGACAAGTTGTCACTTGTAGACGGGAAGGGCCAACTGATTGCAAAGAGGCACAAGAGAACTTTCTAGAAGCATTCTGTATTCTGGTAAAGGTGATGATTGCCCAGGTGTTTGCATGTATCCACTCATTCACTGACCTGAACTGGCGTATTTCGTTGTGTGTGAATTATACCTCCATAAAGCTGATTATGGGGCTGCCCAGGCAGCATTAGAGCATGCCTGCCAATGCAGGAGATTTAAGAGATGCCGGGTCGATCCCTGGGTCAGAAAGATCCCCTGGAGGAGGGCGTGGCAACCCACTCCAGTATTGTTGCCTAGAGAATCCCAGGGACAGAGGAGCCTGGCAGGCTGCAGGCCGTGGGGTCGCAAAGAGTCAGGCATGGCTGAAGCAACTTAACACGCACATGAAGCTGATGATTTTTAAAGGTCTGAGGCATTGGTGTTTGTCTTCCCTCTTGGCCCCAGACTAGTCAGTGTGACTGACAGGCGTGTCCAGATCCAGACGTTCTGTCGGTAAGCTTAGCCAGGGCCAGATTCCTGGGAGCGGGTAGAAGGAAGAAGCATTAGCCCAGTGGTAACCGAGCCCATGAAAACCATGGTTCCCAGAACCTTTCTCGTGGTCATGAACCACCCCCAGTCTCTCCATCTCAAAGGTCTGCGATAGCAAAGTCTGTGTTCAGTGCACTTTACGTGGCCTCCAGGAAGGCGGGAGGCAACTGCCGCACCCCGGGGGACACAGGCGCTGGAGGCAGCTGTCTGGGGAGCTCTATCCACGACGTGGGCGCTGATGCTGGCAAGCGCCATGCCAGAATCTTCCCTCTAGCCAATTAGCACCAGGATCGTCCCACTTACCAGTCTGTTGGCACCAGAACTGGGACCCTTCAGGCCAAACAGCTAGTCAGACAGGGCAAGGCCCCACCCACCAGCATCCCAGCTGCCGGAAGAAACTCCGAGCCCACAGCACCCCCAAGGACCTGGCCCTGCCCTCCAGCATACCAGCAAGCCGGCACCAGGGCCAGGACTCCAGGGGCCCCACTACCAGAGAGCCAGGGACAGTACTCCGCCCACCAGCAGGTAGGCACCAGACCTGGGGTCCCCTGAACCTTGGCCTCACCCACCAGCTGGCAGACAACAGCCCCTGGGGTACCAGAACCTGCCAGGTTAGGACAGCAGGCTGTCACCAGCGCCAGGACCACCTGGGCCCTATCCCCAGCAGGCCAGCCTCAGCTCCGGGATTCCCATGGCCCTGCAGCCAGAGACCCCTGGGACCTGACCTGACAGAATTATCATATAATCCAGCACTTGCACTCCTGGGTATTTACCCAGAGAAAACAAAAACACTGATTTGAATAGATATGTGCATTCCTTTGTTCATTACAGCAGTATTTACAATAGCCAAGATACTGAAGCAACCTGTCTCATCAATAGATGAATAAATAAAGATGAGTTACGTATGTATATATATAAAAGATATGAGATATATATATGTATATATAATGGACTATTACTGAGCCATAAAACCTAATGAAATCTCATCATTTGTAACAACACGTATGGACCCAGAGGGTATTATGCTAAGTGAAATAAGCCAGACAGAGAAAGACAAATACTGGATGATTTCATTTATATGTGCAAACTAAACAACAAGACAGATGAACAAACATAATGAAACAAAAGAAGAGCTATAGATGCAGAGAACAAACAGGTGGTTGCCAGAGGGAAGGATGTGGGGGAGGAAAGAAGGGATTGAGATCAAGAGGGACAGACTTCTGGTTGCAAAATAAATGAGTCATGGGTATGGAATGTGCCATGCAGGGAATAGGGTTAATAGCTACGCTATATCTCTGTATGGTGACAGAAAGTAACCAGACTTACCATGGCAGTCATTCTGAAATGTATAGCAAAATGAATCACTACACCATGCAACAGGAACTTGCATAGCTGTTGCTATTGTTTAGTCACTACAGTCCATGGAAGTCCCCCAGGCTCCTCTGTCCATGGGATTCTCCAGGTAAGAATACTGGAATGGGTTGCCATTTCCTTCTTCTGGGGATCTTCCCAACTCAGGGACCGAACCCGCATCGTCTGCCTTAGCAGGTGGATTCCTTACCACTGAGCTACCAGGGAAGCCCCAACTAACATAGTATCATATAGAGCAATTATATTTCAGAAACAAACAACCTCATAGAAAAACAAATCAGATTGGTAGTTACCAGACACAGAGGTGGGGTAGGGGGAATTGGATGAAGGTGGTTATAAGATATAAGATAAATAAGCACTAGACATGTAATGTATAACATGATAACTATAGATATGGGATATTTTATATGATAAATATAACTAACACAACTGTATGAAAGTTTTAAGATAGTAAATCCCAGGTTCTCAACATAAGGGAAAACATTTTTCTATTTCTTTAACTTAGTACCTATGTAAGATGATGGATGTTCGCTAAACTTGTTGTGATAATCATTTCTTTATGTGCTTCGTGCATGCATACTAAGTCGCTTCAGTTGAGTCTGACTCTTTGCAACCCTAAGACTGTAGCCCACCAGGCTCCTCTGCCTATGGGATTCTCCACGTAAGAATACTACAGTGGGCTGCCATGCCCTCCTCCAGGGGATCTTCCTGATCTAGGGATCAAACTCACATTTTCTGTCTCCTGCATCGGCAGTGGGGTTCTTTACCACTAGCTCCATCTGGGAAGCTAAATTTATTGTGATAATCATTTCAATATGCATGTAAGTTAAATCATTATGCTGAATACCTCAAACTTACACAGCGCTGTATGTCAATTATATCTCAATTAAGTTAGAAGGAAAAAAACCAACAATTATCAGCATGTAAATTAAGAGGAAAATGCAACCAAAATTGAGGAGAAAAATCCATCTACCCGACAGATCCAGAAATGACAGCAGTGATAGGATTAGTAACCAGAACATTAAAGCACATATTAAAACTATATTCCAGCACCATGGTAATGAGAGCATTAGCAGGAATCAAAAACTGGGTGAGAGGTGTACTTCTGTTTTGGGACTGCACGTCATGGCATGTGGAATCTTAGTTCCCTGACCAGGAATCAAACAGGCGCTCTCCTCATTGAAAGCATGGAATCTTAACCACTGGACCACTAGGAAAACCCCAAGAGGTGTACCTTTGTACACCTGTTATTTCTTCACTTGTATTCTGCAAATCTAAGATTATTCCCAAATTAAAATTTTATTTTCTTAAAAGCTAGAGGAAAGGTTGCACATGTTAAGTAGAAACATAAAAGATATAAAAAGACCCAATTTGAATTTCTGGTGAAAATTATAACGCGTCAGATAAAAGGCACATTGAATGGGATCATAGCAGATCATCATTGCAGAAGGAGGGAGAAGTAAATTTGAACTCAGAAAAACAGAAATTATTCAAAATTAAACATGAAGCAAAAAAGACTGGCAAATACAGTGGAATCCCTGGAAGAGGGAGGTGAGGCAGGGAAAGATATTTGAAGAAATAATGGATAAAAAGTTTCTAAATTTGAGGAAAACTATAAACCTACAGGTCCAAGAAGCTCAGTGAAACTCAAACACAGAAAACATGAAGAAAAATGTGCAAAAGTACATCATCATTAAATTGTTTTAAATAACAGAGAGCTTTCATTATCTGAAAAGTTAGTCGCTCAGTCATGTCCGACTCTTTGTGACCCCGTGGACTGCAGCCCACCAGGCTCCTCTGTCTATGAAGTTCTCCAGGCAAGAATACTGGAGTGGGTTGCCATTCCCTTCTCCAGGGGATCTTCCTGACCCAGGGATCAAACCCGGGTCTCCTGCATGGCAGGCAGATTCTTTACCGTCTGAGCCACCAGGGAAGTCCCCTTTAGTTATCCATTACTTCATTAAAAAATTACCCCCAATCTTAGCAGCTTGAGAAAAGCAGACATTGACTATCTCACAGGGTTTCTGAGGGACAGTAAAGAATCTGCCTGCCATGCAAGAAACCCGGGTTTGATCGCTGGGTCAGGAAGATCCCCTGGAGAAGGAAATGGCAGCCCACTCCAGTACTCTTGCCAGGAGAATCCCTTGGACAGAGGAGCCTGGCAGGCTACAGTCCCTGGGGTCACTCAGAGTTGGACGTGAGTCAGGGACTAAGACTCTGAGGGTCAGGAACCCAGGAAGGGCTTTGCTGGGTGGCTCTGGCTCAGGACATCCTTCGAGGCCGCAGTCAAGATGTTGACCAGCGCTGCGGTGTCTGAGGCTGGGGTGCCCAGGGCGGAGGGAACAGCCCATCAGGGTGGGGAGATCTAGGTTCCAGTCCCCGCTTGGCCCCTCGGCACCACGTGACCTTTGTGAAGGCACTTCCCTCCTCTGTGCTGTTTCCCCTGACGCGCAGGGCGGGGGTGGGAGAGGTGAGACCCAGCAAGCCTCAGCCTTAGTACTCTCAGCGGGTGGACTAAAGCAGAGAGCCTTCTGCACGGGACCAGGCCCAGAATCCCCTGGATTCCTGGGTTCAGAGGACCCAGGGCTGGTCTGTGCTGCCAGCCCCTGGTAGCCAGGGGCCAAGGCTGTCTGGACACTTGGCCTGGCAGCTTCTCAGCACTCACTTTCCCAGAAGCCAGCGTGGGAGGACCCGCAGGACCCGCTGTCCCAGAGACAGGCACAGAGCGTCCCAGCGGTGCCGCCGGGGCTCAGGAAGCAGGTCCCAGAAACTGGGAGCAGGTGACCCACCGGCCTGGCCTGCTTGGGAAGGAGGGGGCTTCCAGGACCGGGGGGCTTCCCACGGTAAAGCCAACCAGGAAATTCACACAGAGCCGCCACCCAGGGTGCCACCTCCACAGCCTCCTCCAGCCTCCTGCTCCTCCCCAGGAGCACAGCGGCCCTTACTAAGCACAGAGGAGGCCACTGCTCCTAAAAGTGGGACCTTCTCACAAACTTTTCTCTCCTACCTCAAAAATAATTTTCTGTCGATGCTATTGTTCCGTCTCTAAGTCATGTCACGTCTCTGCTACCCCATGGGCTGCAGCACACCAGGCTCCTCTGTCCTCCACCATCTCCCGGAGCTTGCTCAAATTCTTGTCCACTGGTCAGCGATGCTGTCCAACCATCTCATCCTCTGTCGTCCCCTTCTCCTCCTGCCTTCAATCTTTCCCAGCATCAGGGTCTTTTCCAATGAGTTGGCTCTTCGCATCAGGTGGCCGAAGTATTGGAGCTTCAGCTTCAGCATCAGTCCTTCCCCAGCATTGTTGTGAATGTGGAGCTCTGTGCTTTCCTCCACCATGGACCCTTGACTCCTTGGGAACCTCTGGGCAGAATGCACGAAGTGCCTTTCAATTATTCATATTCTTTGACTCAGCAACTCCCTTTTTGGGAAATCCCCCAACGAAATGCTTAAGCATGTGAGAAATCTGGGCATCTATATAGGTTCACTGCAGTGACAAAGTAGTAAAAATTGGCAAAGACCCAAATATACACCCCTGGAAACTGAACAACACATCCATGTGATTCCGCTGAGCTGTTCAACTCTGACAAAGTCGGGAGCTGTGTTCAGTGTCCAGAAGTTGTCATGATGTGCTGGTACTGGGAGAAAGTTCCAGAACATGAAGTATCTGACCCACCAGCAGGCAATGAACCGTTCATCCCCGGGGAGAGGTCTGCAGGTGTCGCAGGGTTATCTCTGGAGGCAGGGGCGGCTATCAGGTGGCTTTTTTTTTTTTTAACTTTTTTCTCTTGTGCGTTCCTATATTGTTTGAATTGTTTAGGTGAGACACTTTGTTTATATAATCAGCAAAAGTAGTCATGGCATTTTACAGGTTATAACAGAGTTGCCCTACAAAGGTAGCCCCTGGGGTGAAGCAACAGGTCTCAACCTCTGTCCCCTGATATTTGGAAGCTGGGTCAGTTCCAATTTGTTCCCTAAAAATAGGAGGAAAAGGAGCCAGACTTGGGTCTAGCAAGACAAGAGTCGAACTTGGAAGTCAGGTTGTCATAAATTTTGTTTTCTTGGGAAGGTTCTGGATTCTAGGAGTCTGAGGAGGTTAGAGGTATAGTGAAGGACACTTTGGTTTGCAAAGTACAGATGCCCAGCACAGACTCCTGGGGGTTATTACATGATCCATATAACTTGGAATTTCAGGGCTAGATCAGGCTACCTTCAGGTACAGCTGGATCCAGGTGTTTGAATAAAGCTCCTAAGGTTCTCTCCTCTTCCCCATTCTTCCTATATTCTACTTTCAGTTCTCCTTGTCTCTGCTGCACTTAGCAAGCTCCAGGAAGAACTCAATTTGCCCAGCCTGGGCCACGGGCTCATTGCTGCGACCTAGAGGAAGTGGGGCACTGAACCTGCCCAGTCCCTCCAAGCCACAATGAGAGAGAGAAATTGTACAAGATTCTCCAGAAGAAAAAGGATGATGCTGCCCAAAGAAGGAGGGGAGTCCGGTTCCACAGGGAAAAAAAAATTGTACTGTAGCCACATTCAACAGATTCTAGTGCTTATCTACACAGCGGGCACACGCTCAGAGCTTTATGGCCATATGTCTTCCAAGATTTCCACATGACCATGAGCATCCAGAGGCCTGGTCACTCTGATCCCCAAACAGTTCAGAAAGGCAAGCAGGACCAGTCTCCCTTTACTAATGGGGAAACTGAGGATCAGGGAGACCAGGTAAGTGGTCCAGCTCACTAGGTGCTAAGTTCCAGGACTGGTACCAAGAGCTAGGTTCTCTGACGTCAGAGGTCCCTGTGTGTCTCTGCTCTCAGTCTCAGCCTGTACCCGCCCACGACGACCACCAGGATCACCACCACTGTCATCAACAGCACCATCACCATAACAAGAAACAAAAACCCCCCAGACACCATCCACCCGGCAATGCCTCCCAGAGCCATCGCTCTCAGCGGTAGGCACAGCCAAGGCACTGTGAAGCTAATCCAAAAAGGAGAAGTTGATTGACTCACAGTTTCCTAGCGGGAGCTCCTTTCTTGGCAGCCAGGACTGGGACCGGCTCCTTCGTGGCTGGAACCCAGCTTTCTTCTCAGAGCATTGGGATGCTTCTCCGGAGATGGCTGGGCTGATCCCAAACCCCTGGGAGCGTGTTTAGGAAGCAACACACGTGAGTCACTGGGGCTAACATTCTTTGGAATCTGACAAGGTTTCTACTTTGGGAACCTGCTTCGTTGACTCAGCAGCGGTTCACCAGCAAGCGGGCAGTGAAGCTGGGAGCACACCCCTCTTCACAAGCCGTGCTAGGGCCACTGGAGGCTGGGGTGGGTCCCAGGGGCTGTGCTTTCGGGCTCCAGATGACTCCTGTGTGGAATTCGGGATGAAACTGAGGTTCAGACAGAAGAAGCGGTGCGTCCCAAGTTTCCATGGTAACAGGAAGAGGCAGGACTCGACCCCCAGCCTGTGGCCGCAGAGCCCACAGACATCAGTGCCCCTGAGGGACTCAGGCTGTCCCTTCGGCTCTGCCACCTGCTCTGAGATGGGCTCTCGGTGGCTCTCGCCCAACTTCAGGGGGAGGATGGCTGGATGAGTGGTGTTGAGGGATGCTCCACGTCCCCCTCACTGAGCAGACCCTAGGCTGCCTGGGTTGGAGCAAGTGCACTCCAGGTTCCCCCAGAAAAGAGATGACTCGAGCTGAGAATCCTGCAGGATGGAGGGGACCCACGTGAGGTTGGCGGTGTACCGCATCCCAGGCCGCTGTCACCCTTAGGCTGAAGCGCTGTGCACTCAGTCAGATCCAACTCTTCTATGACTCCATGGACTGTAGCCCACCAGGCTCTTCTGTCCACGGGACTTTCTGGGCAAGAATAATGGGATGGGTCACCACGCCCTCCTCCAGGGGATCTTCTTGACCCAGGGATCGAACCCAGGTCTCCTGTGTCTGTCTCCTGCATTGTCTGGTGGGTTCTTTACCACTGCACTCCCTGGGAAGCTTTAGGCTGAAGGGGTGAGGGGAAAGGACCACTGCAAGAGCCTGGAAGGAAACCCTGGGGAGAAAGCTGAAGAGGGAGACAAGCCCTTCAAGGCAAGGACACAGCCTGCCCAAGGTGACCCCCAGGGGAGATGCTGGACATGGACATGCAGATTTCACTCTCCTCCCCCTCTGACCTGCAGCCAGAGCTTGCCCAGGGCCAAACCCAATAGGAAGCCAGAGGCTGTGAGAGCCCAGGAAAGGGGTCCATTGGGCTGAGCCTCTGGGACAGAGTCAGCATCTGGCCCTGTGGATCCATAATGCCTCCTATAATCCAGAGAAAATGTCCTAGGTTTGGGGAATCTTGGGATGTGTCTGAGACCAGAAATTGAAATGTCACAGGAAATAGACTTGTCTCTTAGAGTTTCCCTACCAAAAAGGGGGGGCAGATTAGGAAAGGGAGATAGGTGGCCAAGGGGAGTGCCCCCTCTGTGAAGCAGGCAGGACATCCGTTCAGTGTTGGGTCCTCCAGCGTGCCTGGGGGTCCTCTGGGGGTGGCAGGTGGCCCCGGAGACCCCATCGGGAGACAAGTGTGCACACAGCCCTGTCAGCAATACCTTCTCATTCTGGTGCATCCATTAGTCCTGCAAGGAGCTCTCACTGTCTCTTTCCTTGTGAGACCATCAGGGACCAGAACCCCCAGAATCATCATCAGGGATGGTCAGCCTGTGGATTCATCCTTCCCCTCACTGGGGTTTGCCTCCCTGTGGGGAAAACCCAGGTTCCACTTCCAGCATCACGACACACCAACACCTTCACCCACTGGGCCCTCCGCAGCCCTGGGCACTGAATGTCTCATCACATGGTAATGGGGCATGTCCCCCCGCCAGGCTCTGGGGAGACACTGTGAACCTGCCATTCCTCTGGCTCCTGAGGATCTGAGAGCCTGCTATGATGGAGGAAATGCAGGTATGGTGTTTATATGTAGAAAAAGCATCCAACTCAGGCTTGGAGAATGGTACTACCCACTCTTGCCTGGTAAATCTTGCCTGGTATTCTTGCCTGGTAAATCCCTTGAACAGATGAGCCTGGCAGGCTACAAGTAGTCCGTGGGGTCACAAAGAGTCAGATGCAACTGAGAGACTAACTCTTTTACTTTTTTTCCCCCAGGATTGGAAGATCAGGGAAGGTCACCCTGAGGAAGTGATGAGATAAGATCAGAACAGTTGCCACACAAAATACCCAGGGCATTGCATCCCACTCACCCACCACATGAGGGCCCTGAGACAAGAGGTGACGGCACCTGGGAGCTGCAAATAGGCCCACATGCAGGAATATGGGGAGCTGGTAATAAGAGAGGGTGTGGAGATGGGCACAGAGAGATCTCAAGGGTTGTCTCCCGAGGCAGCAGCAGCAGGGTTTTAATAAGGTAGTGCCGAGGCCCGATATTCAGGTTGAGAACGGCTCCTCTGGCAGCCCGGTGGGGAGCAGATCACAGCAGAACAAGACTGGAGGTCAGAAGGCTGACGAGGAGGCTCTCAGCGTGCTGCCAGAGAGGACAGACTGGGCAGCGGGATCAGAGAAGGAACTTTCGTCTGACCCCAGAGCTCCTGTGAATGTCAAAGAGGCCAATACGGGTTGATGGGTCCCCCAAAGAGAGTGATAAAGGGGGTAACAGCCAAGATGACTCCCAGGATTCTGTTTTGGAGGAGTGGGTGGGTTGTCCTCAGGTGGAGAACGTAGGGGAAGAAGGCTTGGGGTAAGATGGTCACAGCACAGTTAACTGGAACTGTTAACTGGATCAGCTCCTCTGTCATAACCAAGCATAAAACTACACAGAATACACGAGGCCACCATCTTCAACACAGTATCAAAGGCAGGGCAAGACTGCGATCCCCAAGAGAAGAGGAAGACATGCAGTGAGCCCTGAGATCTCCTTGGATCTGCACGTGGGGGTGCTCCCTGGACCACGGTGCAGCCTATGAGTGTCCACGCGGAACTCAGAGGGCCCACTGAACTGAGGGTGCAGAGATGGGACTTTAGGATCGCTGAAGCAGCTAGAATCTTCAGGGCTGGAAGCTGCATGGGGAAAAGGGAGAAAGTCCCTGTGAGGGTCCCTGGGTTCTGGTGAGACCACCTGAGGCTTAGCAAGTGGTCTCAATCCCTAAAGTTTTGAGAGTGGAACAGATATACTAGATATCAAGCAATGCTAGGGAACTTTAGGGGTTTTTGCCCAACCAAAGTGGAACAACCTCATTAACACTAGGGCATCCAGATGTAACACAACAAAGGCTTCGTCTTAGTAATAAGGACCACACCTTTGAGTAAGGCCAACTGTAGACCTTCCATAACAAAGCTTAAAAACAACTTCAGTAAAATTTACAATTTGGAGTTTGATTCTCACCATGTTAGGAAAGTTTGGGAGACACCTTCCACTTTCATCGACCGTGACAAATAATAAACCAAGACCACACATATTCAAGTGATCAACTGGTAATTAAACTGACTGCTAGAACAAGAATCAACCCTTTTCAGAGGGAGATACTCAAATCCAGCATTTCTACAACACATCATTCACAATGTCCAGTATACAATCAACAATTACCAAATATACAAAGAAGCAGAACTGTGTGACTCATAGCCATGACAGAAAACAAGGATCAGTAGAAATCAATCCCTATTGATTGATAGCCTATCCCTTCTCCAGGGGATCTGCCCAACCCAGGAATTGAACTGGGGTTTCCTGCATTGCAGGTGAATTCTTTACCAGCTGAGCTACCAGGGAAGCCCCCTAGAGAGCTTAAGTAACTGCAGATAACACCCATCCTTTCAACCCTACATCTCAGAGGACCCTGCCCCCTCAAGTAGATCTTCAGCCAACTTTGCACCTTTTGAAGCCCAACCACTAACTGCAAGTTCCTTACAAAGCAGAGAGGGGCCTTGGTGATCCTTCTCTGCCAACGAGAGCTGCTTCGGGAAAACAACTACGCGTGGGGTTCCCCGCTGGGTGCCAAGCAGACCAGTTCTCCTGCTTCCTCCCACTCTTGCTGAAAGTGCTCTGTGATCTTGCTTGATCTTGGAAACCAGCAGTCTCCCCATAGACATCCCATCCCCGTAGGCTCCGGAACACAAGGGGTGGGGGACAGTTGTCAGGACCTGCTCTTGGCAACCCAGGTCCTAGGGTTTGTTCAAACAAACCAAAAATTAGGAACAGGGCTGCTGAGAAGGGGGTGAAGAACTTCGCCCCACGCTGGTCATGATTCGAAGTAGTCTTTACTTGAGCGCTCACCTTGGGCCGGCGCTGTGCTAAGCACCTTACATTAACTGTCATAACATCCCTCTTTTCCAGGTAAGGACGCAGAGGCTTGAAGAAGTTTAGTGATTAGCACATAGACAATAGTGTGGCTAGGATATGAACCCAGGTCTCTCTGACTCCAGAGCCTGTATGTTTAAAGTGAGGTGTCTGCCTACCTGTTCTTCAGCCCTGTTTCTTAGAGTCATCGTGGTCTCTGAAAATGAATCATCATCCTCCCAGGTCCTCAGGCCAAACACCTGGGAACCACCCCACTTCCCTTCTCCCTCCCGACGATTCACAAACCAAGTCTGTCGTCTGTACCTACAAAGTACATCTTGAACCTGCCCCACCTTCTGAGCTCCATCTCCACTGCCCTCATCTACTGTCTCCACAGTGGCCTCATCTGCTGTGATCTGCTCACCACCGTCCTTGTTTCTCTTCCCATATCACTCTCTATACCCCTTCCCGGGAGCCAGAGATGTCCTTTGAAAGACTCACTCAGACCAGTCATTCTCCTCTTAATGCCCTCCCTTGGTTTCACACGCTGCTCAGAACAAAATCCACAGTTCTTACCTACAAGACTCTGCACGACCTGACCCTCCTAGCTTCACACCCTCATTTCAGGTCATAAGCCCCATTATTCTTAGTCTGCTCCAATTATACCGGCTTTTAAAACATTCTGGACAAACCTAACTTTGTTTCTGTTTCAGGACCTTTGCAGGTCTGTTGCTGTGTCTTCTTCAGATCTTTCGAGAGCTGACTCCTTGTCGGGTCTCAATTTGATGCTACTTCCTCAAGTATCGAACATTTTCCTGACAGCTAAAGTATACCTTCTCAGCCACAGAACTTCCCTGAGTCAACACAGGCATCTATTTGTCTTCTGTCCGTTTCCCTTGACCTCACCACCATTTCCCTCACACACACTAGGGATGCTCTCAGGAGAGGAGCAATCTGATTATTTGCTGGGTCCTTGGAGGCCAATAGAGGAGAGAGCTGAGTATAAATTTTTATGGATGTTGACTGGCTGGCTGGATGGGTGGGTGGATGGATGAGAGATGGGTAAGGGGATGAATAGATGGGCGGATGTATGGATGGGTGTGTAGAGGAGTGGGTAGATGGGTGGATAGATGGATGGATGGATAGGTGAATTGATGGATAGATAGATGGGTGGATGGAAAAATAAATGAATGGATGGGTGGATGGATAGATGAGGGGTGATGGCTAGAGAGATGGGTGGATAGATGGATGGATAGATAGGTGAATGGATGGATAGAGAGATGGGTGGATTGATGGATGGGGGGTAAATAAATGGATGGATGGGTGGATGGATGGATGG
>CM035297.1:43545840-43564147 GCA_020226075.1 Hydropotes inermis | reverse complement strand
TGGGTGGATGTGTGGATGGATGGATGAATGGGTAGGTGGATGGATGGATGGATGGATGGGTGGATGGATGGATGGATGAGGGTTGATGGATAGAGAGGTGGATAGGGGGAGATAGATGGGTGAATGGGTGGATACAGAGATGGGTGGATTGATGGATGGGGGGTAAATAAATGGGTGGATGTGTGGATGGATGGATGGGTGGGTGGGTGGATGCATGGTTGTTAATAGAAAGAGTCCCCACACCCTCCCTTTCCTCCACAGTGGTTAGTTTCGTGGCTGCCTCGGTGTCGTCCACTGAAGGATGGCTCTTTAGAGGGCCCGGACAGGCCTGGGAGGTCTGGAGGGGAGGCCAAGGTGCCTGTTCCCTTTCTTCCCATGGCCCCTCCTCAACGAGACCACACATGACACCCCTTTGAGGGGCTCAGCTTTCCAGGAAGCTCCATCAAATCACCGTGATCCCTTCCATGAATCACCCACTGCAGATGCTGCGGGCTTTGGCCTCCCTCTTCTCAGCGTCCCAAATCCAGCCCCTCCGCTGGCCCCCACCCCAGCCCAGGGCTGTCCCCGTCGCCGCAGCTGTCCACACTGACAAAGCCCGGCTGTTGGGTAAGACTGTGCCAGCTGCACCCAGACACCTCCCGTCCAACGGGAGCCTCTGCATGGAGCCTGGGGGCAGCTGTCAGCTCGGGGGGCACAGGACCGGGGCTGGGGCCTCAGCAGACAGTCCTCCGGGCCTGGCTTCAGGTCCCCGAATTGGCTCCACAGAGTGGAGGGCTGGAGTGGGAGTCAGGGGAGCTGGGGGAAGAGGCTGCAGTTGCTAGAACCTTCAGAGACCTCATGTCCGGGCCTTGGGAAAGCTTCCCCTCTTGGAGACACGGGGGTCAGGAGCTGGCCTGGAGTCTGGGGGCTGGCAGGATGTTCTGGCCCCCTCCCCGAGGTGACGCTGTCCTCCTTGGTCACCAACCACCAGTGGCTGGGGCAGAGGCTGCAGGAAGAGGTGAAGGTCAGTATACCCACCAGGCTTGGCCCTCGGGATGGCCCCCGTGGCCGGGATGGACACTGCTCTTGACCAGCACGCGGGCCATGGCAGTGAGTTCTGGCAGAGTCTAGCCCAAGCAAGGAGCTGGGACATCACTTCTGGACAAACCCTCAGTGAAAGGTCTTTGGGGCAGCTGAAATGGTCACTCTTCAGCCTTTCAACCTTACTCTTGTTGGTTGAGCACCTAATGCGTGCTGGGCGTGGGGACACCACAGGCCGGAAATCCCTGCCCTCATGGAGCCCGTGTTTCCAGGGGATGACCCCTCTCCACCTGGGGCCGCCCTGCCCAGACCCCAGGCCCGTCAGAACCTGCGCCTTTTCTGGCTCTGATTCCTCCTCAAAGTCTCTAATTATATCCTGGGAGAAACAATTAGAACGAAACTAAGGGGTTTTTTTTTGTCTCTCCTCCAGGCCGGACCTGTTTAATAACTTAATTAAATAAACAGAATTATAATTATAATGTTAATATTTCCTTTTTGTAATGTCGACACCTTCTGCTGGAAAAAGCCTCTCTTGGGAACAGGGGCTCCGTGCGCTCCCCAGCACCGCCCCGGTTCGAGGCTGGCCGCCCACAGGCCCCCAGTCTGGGCCCACCCGGTTCTGGGACCCAGCGGAGCTGGCAGGGGCCCCAGCCAGGGGGAAAGCAGCGTCCTCTTCATCGTGAGTGTTTACAGTCGAGCTCAAACCACACGATGGAAATTCCTCTGAAGCTCCTAATTGCACATTTCCTTCCTCCAACCATTTTCTTTTGACAGTCGACTTTGAAAACATTCACCACTTAATTCTCCCCAGGAGGGAAGGGGGAGAAGGACTGAGCCTGCCGCACTGGGGCTCCCTCCCCCACCCCACTAAGGAGCCGGGCTCGGGGACCAGGGTGCTAGGGCTTCGTTGGTGGGGACCCCGGGGGTCCCCCGCAGTGAATCTTGCTTCCCTGCCTCCGTGCCGCACGGTCTCCAGCTGACCCGGGGGGACGAGTCAGCTCAGTGTCATTTCCTTGACTGTAAGACACGATTAAGAATACTCGTTTACCAGGAGACGGTAGGAAATCATCAGGCACATAGTAGGTGCTGATAAGGGTGAGACTCCTCCAGCTTCTTAGATGAAACGCAGCACATCAAGATGGGATTCTCCCAGCTGCTCTCTCTACGTGCGTAGTTTGCATGTGTGCATGCCAAGCAGCTTCAGGCGTGTCCGATTCTTTGCAACCCCATGGACCATAGCCCTCCAGGCTCCTCTGTCCCCGGGATTCTCCAGGCAAGAATACTGGAGTAGGTTGTCATGACCTGCTCCACTCGTGTCGTATAGACAGAGGTTAAGAGCAGGCTGCCTGGGTTCACACTCCGGCTTGGCCTTTTAATGGCAAAGCAATGAGGCCCTGGGAAGTGTCTTGTCTTCTCTGTGACTCGGTTTCCAGGTCTGTAAGAGGGGACCTGACGGTGTTGACATCACTAGTCATCCTGAGGATTATGCTCCTTTACCGTCATGAAGGGCCTGAAACAGGGCGAGATGCAGAGGAAAGCTTAGCTGATGTTGACAACGACCCCCAGGGGTCAGTCTGGAGGTGGCCGATGGGCTTTGGCATCAGACCGACTGGGGTTCCAGTCCCCGCTGTTCAGGGACCTGATTTCCCGGATCATCCACATCCCTGCTGTGAAACGGATGTGATAACACACGGGGCTGCTTGCAAGGCTTGAGGCGGACAGCAGGCATGAAGACCTGGGCAGAGACAGACAGGACTCCTGCCCCTAGACTGCAGGTCCCAGTCTCAGGGATGATGAAGGGAGGGAGAGGCTGCATGGTCAGAGAGATCTCCCACTGGGGCAGAGCCACTACCGAGGGAGCGTGCCCAAGACCCAGCCCCTCTCCATCCACAGCCAGGCCCCGGGGCCGAGTGGTGTCAGCCCTCACTCACTGTGTGGACTTGAGTGAGTCATGGAACCTCTCTGAGCCTCCATCTCTACATCTGCAAACTAGGAGCGATAGCTGG
Source organism: Hydropotes inermis (assembly GCA_020226075.1). Classification (NCBI taxonomy): domain Eukaryota; kingdom Metazoa; phylum Chordata; class Mammalia; order Artiodactyla; family Cervidae; genus Hydropotes; species Hydropotes inermis. The sequence goes on along the minus strand of CM035297.1, from coordinate 43,561,121 downwards.
GTTTCTGAGATGATTGGTGAGTGAAGGCTGTCAAGGGTTTCCCAGGGCCTGGCCCACAGTAGGTGTTCAGTAAATGTTAACGTAACATTCATGTGTTGAAAGGCACTCAGTCGTGTCTGACTCTCTGCGACCCCACAGTCTGCAGCCCGCCAGGCTCCTCTGTGCATGGAATTGCCCAGGCAGGAATACTGGTGTGGGTTGCCATTCCCTCTTCCAGGGGATCTTCTCAACCCAAGGATTGAACCCGGGTCTTCCACATTGCAGGCAGATTCTCTACCATCTGAGCCACCAGGGAAGCCCCAAAGATCATGTGTGTGTGAAAGTATCAGTCAGTCATGTCCAGTTATTTGCAACCCCAGGGACTGCAGCCCACCAGCCTCCTTTCTCGTGGAATTCTCCAGGCAAGAATTCTGCAGTGGGTAGCCACTCTCTTCTCCAAGGGATCTTCCATGACTGTTATTTATTCTCCCGAAGCTCAGTGCCAGGCCTGGGTGGTCCCAGAGCTGATGGAGATCTAGCCGTCTCCCCGAGCGTCATCCTGGGCAGAGGCCAGGATACATTTTCTCTGCCTGGAGCTCCTCTCCCGTCCCCACAGCTGGACTCCCATGTCCGGAGGCCCTGCTCTGACATCGGTCTCCTCTTGCAGGCTTTCCACAGGCTCAGGCTCCAGGGCTGGACTCCATTCTCCCCAGACCCTCCTCTCGGCACATCTTTGCTCCCAGTGTGTTAAACATATATGAAGGTTCTGTTGGACTTGATTCCCGAGGGCAGGAACTGCTGGCTTATCTCTGCCTGTCTCTCTGCTGCTCTTCCCCTCTGGGTTCTATGGGAAACCCCAGGAGCCTGGGGTAGGACCTGGACCAAGATGCTTTCACTCATGTGGGCAGGGCATCAGAGGTCACCATGGAGACAGAGAGAGGGACCTATTGTGAGGCAGGATGGCTGAGGGGGATACAGGGGGCGTAGCGAAGATTCAGAGAATGAGACCGATTGAGATTCATGGAAGGAGCTGGAACACTGAAATGAAGTGGAGAATCTGAGAGCTGCATCTGAGAGGTGATGGACAGGATGGGCTTTGAAAAGACAGCTCAAGAGTGACGGCTGTGTGTGAGGCTTGGCACCGTTCCCTGAGATGGGGAGCACTGTGGAGATCCGGATTGGGGCTGGTGGGGTGGTCACCAGTTTGGTCTGGGCTGTGTTGAGCTGAGGGAGACTTTGAACAATTTAACTGGTGGTTGGGAGATACATCTGGAGTTGCCTTTGCACACTTGATGATGACAATGAGCGGGTGGTTGAAGACAGGTCTGGGGTGCCCTTGAGCACCCAAGGGTGACATTCTGATGGGTGGAAGAGGGGACCTGGGGCTTGGAGGAGAGATTGCAGCTGTGAGATGACCAGCCATTACTGTTCATGTTTTTGCCCCAGGGTCACATAGAGCTCTGAGCAGAGCTGGGCCCAGGACCTGGGTCTCCACTACCCCCAGGTCCAGTCCGGAGACTTCCTGGCCCCCGTTGTGGCTTTTCCAAGAGGATGCAGGGTGGACAAAGCCCAAAGAGGAATGTTCCCTTGAAAACACAAATCCTTTCAGCTGTTTTCCTCTTGAATCATTGGCGAGGACCCAAAATCTATACATTTTTTTCTGGTGAAAAAACATGGCAAACCTGCCCTGGTCGCTCATGCCATGACATCAGAGGCAGCAGACAGAGGGCCTGCGGAGCGCTCCCAGCCCCAGCGGCCTCCAGCTGCAGGGCACGCAGGCGCCAGCAGCTCTGTGCCCGCAAGGAACAGGTGCTGTGGGCGGGAGGGCCTGACGCAGCGTGGGCCTGGAGCGGATGCAAATAAATGCCCCATCTCCTCCAGATTCCTGGAGGAGTCTCATTGTCATCTTAAGTCTTCAGGGGACCCCCAGGACCCTCAGATCATTTTCTCTGGCGAAGACCTCTCCCTAGGTCTGAGCTGCTAATCCAGCTACCCAAGGCTCCCCTTTGCCGTTGAGAGATCTGTGAGCAGCAACACCTCGGCATGCCCCCACGCCAAACCACCCCTTCACGTCCTGTCCCCCGGGGTTCTCCTCCTGCAGGCATCCAGTCACCCAGCCACCAACCTGGGGACGTCCACAGAGCCCCACCGAGCTGCCTCCCTGGGCCCTCAGGCTTCCCTGAAGCTCTCCCCCAGCTTGCTACCTCGCCATCTCCCCTCCTGATGTGTCCTGCGCTGTCTCAGGAGTCCTTCGAGTGGGACCCTGCCATTATCACCTCCTGCTCCGGCGGAGCTCCAGGTGGACTTCTGAGGCCCTCCACCCATGTGCCTTGCAGCCCCTCAGTGAGGGCCCAGTCCTGAGGTCCCCAACACTGCCTCCTCCGTAAGACCCAGCAGGGCAACCACCAACCTGCCCGATCTTCCGGTTCGTTACCTTCGCACAGGCTATTCCCTCTCCCAGAATGCCCTTCCCACATCTGCAGGTAAGCCGGATCCCTCCTCCCTATCACCTTCTCTAGCTCAGCTCAGGGGCTTCTGCTCTGGGGTGCACCCCCAGGAGTAGCTTGCATCCTGGGGGCTGCCTCGTGGCCTCCTCCTTTGCCAGGAGGGGCTCTCTGTGTGGGGGGCGGGTCGCAAGGATCTTGGTGAAAACCCAGGTCTTGCAGCCAGACAGAGCCAGGTTCAGATCCACACAAGAATAGGGACGTGGCCGGCAGGCCATACATTTCCGAGACAGGAGCGTCTCCACGCAGGAACTGCAGGCAACAGCGTGACCTGCCCCATAGGGACCCACCCTCATTGGTTCAGAGAATCCTTGTGGAGCATCTCGAACATGCCAAGCCTGGTTGTAGGTGAAGGGGACAGAGCAGTGGGCAAAACACCAGAGGATCTGCTGCCAGGCTGCAGGCAGGCAGAGGCAGCGACAACACAGTCCACGCAGAAGCCATCTGGGTGTCAGGCAGTGAGTGCTACAGCTTCGGGGGTGGGGGTGGGGAATGTAAACAGAGGCCCCTGAGAGGCTCATCCAGCAGTGCAGACACTGCAGTGTCAGAGAATGTCCCAAGCCGGGGACACAGCAAGTGCAAAGTCCCTGGGGTAGGAAGGCAATCACGAGGTCAAAGGAACATCAGGGGAGCCACTGTGGCTGGAGATGAGGAAGGGGCAAGGAGGAGACCAGAGAAGGGACCAGAAGGAGCGGGCAGGGATGTGTGGCTGCAGGTCTGGAAGACTCTGCCATTCCCTCTGAGATGGAGCAGTGGGAGGTGAGCGCGGGACGGGCGTGACAAGACTCAGCTTCTAACAAGATCACTGCCTGCCGGGGTCAGGGGAGCGCTCTGAGGAGGCCAGGGAGGCTGGAGACACGAGGAAGGGGTAGTGGTAGGACCCATCGGGGTCTGAACGCCATTTGGACGGACGGGGAGAACCAGGGCATGGAAGGCACTCCAGAGTGTGTCTGGCATGAGTTGTACATTCAGGGGTCGAGAGGAGTTTGTTTGGGCCAGTTATTATTTTGTTGCTAAATCACGTCCAACTCTTTGTGACCCCATGGACTGCGGCAAGCCAAGCTTCCCTGTCCTTCACTACCTCCCGGAGTTTGCTCAAACTCATGTCCGTTGAATTGGTGATGCCATCTAACCATCTCATCCTCCGCCACCCCCTTCTCCTCCTGCCCTCAATCTTTCCCAGCATCAGAGTCAGCTCTTCACATCAGGTGGCCAAAGGATTGGACCTTCAGCTTCAGCATCAATCCTTCCAGTGAATATTCAGGGTTGATTTCCTTCAGGATTGACTGGTTGGATCTCCTTAAAGTCCAAGGGACTCTCAAGAGTCTTCTCCAGCACCACAGTTTGAAAGTATCAATTCTCTGGCCAGTAAATAACACAAATATGCAGGGGACGATGCCCATGACTAAGGCCAGGGCACAGGAGTCCAATGGAGGGGAAGACTGCTTTTCTGACCTGGGAAGGTGAGGTTAGGGGTCACAAGGTCCTGATGGGAGAAACTGGAGTATGCTACCTACTCCTGCGTCCCCTTGTCCAGTTCCAACCCTAACCCTTTGGGTCTGCTGGGCAGGACTTGGCTCCGCCAGGTTCTTGGAGTGAGGAACCACCAGGACCCTAGGTTGTCTGGTAGACACAGACCGTGCCCCGGGGTCTGGCTACAGGGGTGCTGGGTGTCCCCTGGTTCCCAAGCCAGCACCTTCTGACCCAGCTAGCTGCTCCTGTGACCTCTGGCCCTGCAGCTAACTTCCTGGTGGCCAAAGGAAGTGGCATCTGCAGAAATGCAAATGCTCCTTGGATGGGAAGGAAGAACATTCTGGAGCTGAGCACACAGGGGGTGGGTGGAGAGCGGTTCTGCTGGTCAGCTGTTTCATCCTGGCATGTTCCTCTGTCCCAGAAGCCGCAGGGTGACCCCAGCCCTGAGTTCACCCGGTGTCAACAGCGGAGGAGACCAGGGCTCCTGGGGACCACCCAGTAACTGGGTCTGTGCCCCCGCGCGAGTCCCCTTCCCTGCCTGGGCCTCCGGGCCACCTGCTTGTGTCGTTGCGTGCACCCCTGAAAGGAGAGGGTCCACGGGGACTAACATCTGTGAGATGTAATGGCCTCCACTGATCGGAAGAATTCCGGTCCTTCGTCACCTGGCCTCAAGCCCCCTCTCTCCACCTCTGTCTGCACCGCCAGCGCCAAGCTCACCGTTCGTATATGTCAGTGTCCTTCCTGACCGTGCATCTTCCCAGCTCAGTGGGTGAGTTCCAGGACAACCGGTGCCCCTGGAGGCCCTTCCTACCACCCATCAGCTTTCCCAGGAAGGGCTCTCCCGCTGGCTGGGGTCTTTTTTTGGCCTCAGCCCCGCCCTCCATCCCCAACTGCCCTTGAGAAGATGCCCATCAGGGCCCCTGTTCCTTAACCACATGGGCAGCAAGAAGGCCTTGGTGAATCCGGCTGCCATGGGCCCAATGTTCTGCCAGCCAACCCCATTTCAAAGGCCCTCCTGGAGAAACTCCTTGTCCAGAGGCCTCCAGGTGCAGCACTGGGAACGGGGATGTCCAGGACCTCTGGCAACAGGCCTTCTGCTTCCCATACAACTGTGAACTCATCCCCGAGTCTCCCTGCCTCAGTCTTCCCATCTGTGAGATGGAACCCCACCTTCCTCACGGCTCTGACCATGCAGATCTCTGCTCAGGATGGAGCAGTGAAGGTCACTTGCAATGTTGGCCCTTGACTCTGGCTCCGCCCCCTACAAGGGGTCACTTCAATAGCCAAGCACCTCCTATCCTTAGAGGTCTCATCTGGTGCCAGCCACTTTACAAATAATACATCTTGACATCAGCCTACCTAGGTTAGCCCATTTAATTCTTTATTACTCCAGTCTTGTTGCCTGGGAAATCCCATGGACAGAGGAGGCTATCTGGCTATAGTACATGGGGTCCCAAAGAGTCGAACATGACTTAGCCACTCAACAACTGTGTATCTATGTCAATCCCAGTCTCCCAGCCCATTTAATTCTTAAAGCAATGCTGCAAGGAAATTATTATCAGCATCATCCCCATTTTACAGATAAAGAAACAGAGGCTCCAAGAGGTTGCCCAAGGATGCACAGGTAGAAGGGGGCAGCCCGAGCCCAGAGGCCCTGTTCTTAACCATTGCACCACGAGGCCTCCCTTCCGATGAAGCAGAGACTGTCCAGAGAGGCCGGAGGCCTGAAGAAGCTCACCCAGCGGGCAGCTGCTTGCACAGCAACCCAGGATTCTTGGACCAGGAATTCCAGGCCTCTGTTCCTGCTTCTCCACCCCTAATTCATATCTTCCGGGGGTGATCTGGGCAGGGTTTTTTTGCAGGAGAGAAACACAAAAGAAACTTCTCCTTGAAAGAGGTACCTCCTGAGATTCCTGAGCAAGATTAATAAAATCTTATCCAAGAACACAATGATTCACGCCAACCCACCAAGTCAACCAGGAATCGGCAGGACTGTAATTTCTATCAAACTATAATTAGCTGAGTTTCCTTTTGTAATCTTGGGAATCTGAACAGTGTGCAGCCTATCATTGGAGCCATGGATAATGACCAGCCATCTCTCGTACAAAACGGTTCAGAGTAAAAATGTCCTCCGGGTCCCTTTGATGTGTAAAGAGGACTCATGAGTGCAAAGACACGAAAAAAATTAGTGGAATTTCAAATGCAAAACAATTGTAGCCTTGTTGGGATACAGAGTGTAGCAGCGGGGAGGGCTGCTGGCAAGGTTGTTAAAACCAGGATGGTGTTCTGCCCTGCCCCTCCTTGGGCTAGACAGTGTTTCTCCAGGGCTGGCACAATGCTGGGGAGACTGAATGCACGCAAGAAACGTGTAGAGAATGAATGAATGAGTGAGTGGAGAGCAAGAGACAGGTGACGCAAGCGGCTGGGCCATTTCTCTCTCCTTGGTCCACTGAAATTCAGTGAGCTGGGGAGGCCACGTGTCCCGAGGCCCCCAGATCTCAGGACCTCACAGAGGCAGGCACCCGGCCAGTGAGGCTCAGAGTGATCCTGGGCCAGAGTGGGGCTCAGGAAGTGTCCACCCCCTCCCTGAGGAGTCTCTCTGTCTGGTCCTCTCTCCCTGCCAGGGTTAAGGGGTCAAGCCCTTGGTCCATCCAGTCAGGGCAGGCTGAGTGCCCCCCACACCCTTGGCAACTTCCCCGGGGAGGATTCCAGGGAGGTGCTCTTTGGGATGAAACCGAATGAATGAGAGAATGCGCGGCAGGAAGTGACAGGGTGACTCAGGGTTGCTCAGCCTGGAGCCTGCCGGGGGCCTGCTGCAGCGCTGTCTGCGGGCACAGTAGCTCCCCGCCCTCCCCACTCAGGGCAGGGGCCAGCTCTCCTTTCCCCGGGGCCTGGCTCTCCACCGGCTTTGTGCCCAGACGCCTGGAAGTCACCGGGAGAGAGAGCATGGCAGGTGCCTGGGGCCGAGTCCCAGTCCGAGTCCGGGAAAGACGCGAGGGAGAACCTGTGAGCGGGAGGGGAGGGGGCTGAGCTGCGGCCCCTCCCCCGGGGACCCGGCCACCTCCTCCCGCCTTCCTCAGAAGCCCACCCCGTCCAGCATCTTCACGTTACAGACAGACAGGGAAACCAAGGCCTGGAGAGGTGGCCACCAGCCAAAGTCAAGGAACCAAGAAAGCCGGAGCGCCAAGAGGATCCAAGCCCCGGTTCTAGCTTGGATCACCAGTCCCCAGGCTGGTGCCCAGTTGGTGGAGGACATGGTCCTTGGGCTAGGCACGCTGAAACCCCCTACCGGAGGTCCTGCTGGCCCCACCAAGCCCTCTGCTAGCATCATCTCACACAGCCCATGTTCTCTCTTTGAGATGGACCCGTATACTTTCTCCACTGTCTGCCAGCCCACTGATCCATCCATCCATCCATCCTTCCATCCATCCATCCATCCATCCGTCCATATGGGCATCCATCCATCCGTCCATCCAGGCATCCATCATCCATCCAACGTGAGCCCTTCTTTGAAGCCTGGCCTTATCCTCAGCATCCCTTCAAAACACACACACACACACACACATACACACACATTTATCCTGTGTTCTTTCATGCCCCATTCTCCACATCTGTCCATCCCTCCACCATCCATGCATTCGCCCTTCTGTGCCCTCACACGTTCATCCATCACCTGTCAATCTACCCGTCCACCCCTCTATCTGCCCACCTTGTCACCCACCCATCCATTCATGTGCCCACTCATCAACCCTCCCTCAGATGATCCAGATGTTGGTCAGTCCATTTATCCTTCCACACATCTCTCTGGCTGTCCATCCATCCATCAGCTATTTAGTCATCAAACAAAGCTTAGTAAGCTTTGTCCAGACAGCCGGCTCTGTGGCTTTCCCCACTCATCCACGGCCCACTTCCTCCTCTCCAGACATCAAACTCTGTCCATCCCAGTAGCCTCTGTGACTTAGGCCATGGTCCATGCCCTTCAGGAGCTTACAGTTGCCAGTGTTCTGGGATCCGGACCTGGAAAGGCCTAGACCAGATGAAACCGTCCCCTCCTTCTATCCTGGTTGGCTGTGAAACTTGGTCTTGCTCCTACCGTTACTGATCTTCAGCACTCACGTGGCTGGGGAGACAGGGCCCCCAAGCTCCCCATCCTCCTATGGGCTTGGTCAAGGACAGCCGGCGTGGTGCCTCCAAGAGGAGGCGGGGGCCCCCGAACTCCGGGGCAGCAGTGAGTATGAGCAATGCCTGCTGCTTCCTGGCTGGCCCCAGCCTGCCCCTCCCAAGCTCCTAGGTGCCGGCTGCTGTCCTTGGCTGCAGGGCCTGATTAATTCTGGACCCCGGTGCTTTGAGATCACTGGATAAGAGGGAATTCCAGAGGGACAACTCAGCCTCATAAAACCTTAACTGGCTGTGTTTTGAATAATTGTAATGATATCTTAGGGCTTTTGCATCTCAAAGTGCCTGCAGCAATATGCAGGGGGGTTAGGTCAGTTAAGAGACCACTGGACCACACGGCGCACGGTGTGAGCCGGGACTGAAATATCCCCTGGAACCTCAGTCTCCTCCCGCTTGGCCAGGGGGGTCACAGATCAGAATGAATCCTCTACAGGAGAACCCAGCACAGTACCCTGTGGGTTTGTTACAGGAGGCTGTGGCCAGTCAGGCAAGGGTGGTGGAATGGGGTGAGGTTCTCCCACCTGCCGCTGAGAAACCTCATCCCCTTGAGTGGTCCAGAGGCACCACAAACATGAAGCTCCATGGCAACCTCCGGCAAACTTCCTCCTCCGGCCACGCCCTGGCAGGCCCCTTCTAAGCCTTCAGCCATCTCTTTCATTTTCCCTGCTGTTCCGTCACGCTCCATTATTAAGTGTGAGATGCAAGCAAGGTAACTGAGCTAGTCTCTACAGGTAAGAAACGGCCACGGATGGCAGATGGGACCCACAGCGCAGTCAGGAGCCCATGTAGCCAAGCCTGGATGGGGGCCCAGCCCACACCTGGGGCCAGCAGGTGGCGGCTCTGGGTCACCCCTGCTCCCCTATCCCCCCGCTCCTTGGGGTCTCAGAGCCCCCGGAGTCTGTGGACAAGGTTGACCCTGAGACACGTCCCAGGAGAGTCCCAGGGACACGACCCTGCCCTGGAGAGAGGACCCAGGCCCCATGTGGGGGATGCAAGGCTGGCTGTGTCTCTCTCATACGATTTTCTCTTCAGTTTCAAGCTCAGGGCTGAGGCCCTCCCCGCCTCCATCCTGTCTCAGCTTTTCTCAAACCAGCCAAGGTGCCGGGTCTTAGATCTCCTTCTGCCTACCTGGCCTGGGGGCATTGCTGGCACCGTTCTGGGGGCAGTCCCATGGCTCGGGCATGGCCTTGGTGTGAAAGGTAGGTAAGCCCTCCCCACCCACCCTGTCCATGGAGGCAGAGAGGAGCCAGTTCCCGAAGCAAACCAAGCCCATGACGGCTCCTCAGCATCGCCAGGGAGCGTCTGACCTGCTCAGTTCTGCCCTCTGGTTCAGCAGGACCTCCCTCCCCCTCAGCCTCTGCCTTCTTGTCCTGACCCATTTCCCCGTCCCCGAGAGGACACTCTGCTCAACTGCCCTGATGGATCTCTGCCTCCAGCTTCTGCAAGAACCGTCCCCTCCGCCTGGAGCCCTTCCTGTCTCCTCCCCTCCACCCTCAACCTCGGCTAAGGTCTCCCCACCCTTCAGGGCTCAGCCCCGCTCCTCCTGGAAGGCTGCTCTGACCCCACGGCTGGGCTGGGCCTCTTCTCTGCCCGTCTCCTGCTGAGGCACTGCCCACCCTGTAGTCTCACCGTCTGGCTGTCCAGCGGTCTCTGCCCTCAGACTGGCAGCTCCAGAGGGACGGGATCACATCGAGTCACTGATGGACCCCGAGCGCCCTGGCCTGGAGGGGCTTCAGGACCAGCTGACGAGCCATCGATGGCGAGACCCCAGGGCCCCCCACCAGAGGGAACAGTGAGTGGCTGGGTTTGGGAACTTGTGCCCCGAAAGGCGTCCTGCTCTTCTTACCACTGTCTTCCCTCCCTCTTCAACCCACTCCGTCCTGGGGGGTGGGAACCACGGAGGGGAAGGCACGCACAGGGAGGGAGGCAATCTGCCTGGACCCCCGGTGGAGGGGCAAGGCCTCCGTGACAAGTCCCCACCTCCCAGGCCTGCCCCCCACCTCACCCCGTCCCTGCCCCAGCCTCCAGGGAAGATGAGCCAAGGGGCTGGAGGGAGATGCCTAGGTGGTCACCAGCCATGTGGACGCACGAACTCTTAACCCCGCCTCCGAGCATCTCATTCCTTGCAAACCTGGAAACACCACAGCCGGCAGGACCTGGGAAGCAGGCAGGTCCTGTTTTTGTGAATGGAGCTACGGCCTGGGTCCCTGCTTCTGCACAGGCCCTGCTGGCCTCGCCTGACCACTCCCTAACCTTGCCAGAAACGCTGACAAAAAACGGGGACTTCAAAACCTAAGTGTGAGTCAGACAGAGGAGGAAAAGAGGGAAATTCTTCTTCAGCCTCACAAAGGCCTCACACTGAGACCTGCCCTGGGGTTAGAGTTCCAGGCCCGCCACCCGCAGGAGCCCCCTGCCTCAGGCTCAGCAGCATCCACAGGTCACCTCGGCCTGGCCCCTGGCCCCCAGCCTCAGGGAGAAGCCAGCCCACGCTCTTGACAGATTACGGCCATGAATGCCCTGCAACCACTCAGCCTTCCATCTGTCCATTCTGTGAATTCGTCCTGAACACCTCCTATGGGCCAGGGCTTGTGCTGAGAACAAGACACACAATATCCCTGCCTTCACGGGGCTGAAGGGCGTGGGGAAGCCAGTGAACACACACAGACCAGGGTGGGAGCTGTCCCTCATGCTGGCAGAACTGCTGGAGCTCTGGGGCAGGCCTGGCAGGGGGACCTCGGGAAAGAAGACAGGACCACAAACATCGGGGCCACGCATTCCAAGTGGCCAGAGGGGCTGAGGGCAAACGTCCTAGGACCTGCGACCGGAAGAAGGCAAGACCAAGAGAGTGGCCCGCAGAGTTCCGATGGCCTCAAGCTTGGGCGGGGTTTCTGGCCAGGCTAGAAGCAAGGTCGCCGAGGGCCCGGGGCTTCCCGCCCTGCAGACGGTCAGCTCTAGGGCGGGGTGGGGTGGCAATCACAAGCTCCTCTCCCAGCAGGGCAGGAAACCCCCTCCACCCTGAGTGAGGGCGGATGGAGGCATGCTGCCTGCCGGAGATCCCCAAGCTCCTTCCTGATCTCCGACCGCCACTTCCCCTTCCTTGCATGCCTGCCCCAAGGAATCAGCCCTGCCGCCCCTTTAAAGGGGCCTGATTCAGAGAATTAAGAATGAAACTGACTCACGATGGATGGACGGGTGGTCACTGGGCTGGCCGGGCGCCAGGGCCGCGGCGGCAGAGGAAGCTGAGCGACCGCAGCTGCCTGTGTGCGCTCTGCTGAGAAGGGCAGAAACCACAAAACCCCATTTGAAATTCCACCATGTGGCGTGGCTTGTGTAATGAGGTTACCCCTCATAAAGGGGGCATTCAGGGCCCACTCGGGCCTGTGGAGCTGGGGACTTGCCCCCCAGGGCCAGCTGATGATGATGTCATCTTCCGTTAGGGAGTCCTCCCCCACCTCCCCCAATGAAGGACTTAAAAAAAAAAAAAATGCACCAGGAAACTAAAGTGAGAGCCAGAACGGAAGTCTTGGTTTTATTTATAGTTGATAACTTATGTCCGGCCTGCTCCACGGGAGGCCCGGCAGGGAGGATGAAAGTCTGAGGATGGAGCTGACACAAATATGACCCAAAGCCTAGGCTGATGTGGCCCCTGAGAGTCAGCCCAGAGCTCCAGGCTGAGCTCCCTAGCAGATGGAGCAAAGGGGAATGGGACGCCGTAGCGTGACACTGCGGAAAACGGGGATCCGGGAAACTGGGCTCAGACCCCAGCTCTGCCGCACAGGAGCTGTAAGATCTCAGGAGCTTCTTCCTCACCTGGAAAGGGAGAGAAGAATGCAGAGCTGGTTTGGAGGGCCAGGCCAGGCACCCAGCACTACCTGGATGTGTATTAGAGGCTCTGTTGGCCTGCAGTCTACAGGCTGTTGGCACAGCCTCCCATACTGCCGCACCACTGCGCAAGACAGACATCACTAACAGAATGCAGCACACCTTTCCCGAGCCAGATCTGCCTCCCAGGCCCCTTACAACGCAGTTCTCCAGGGGAGTGAAGTTGCTCAGTCGTGTCCGACTCTGCAATCCCGTGGACTATAGCCTACCAGGCTCCTCCGTCCATGGAATTCTCCAGGCAAGAATACTGGAGTGGGTAGCCATTCTCTTTCCGACCCAGGGATCGAACCCAGGTTTCTCGCTTTGCAGCCAGAAGCTTTACCATCTAGTCACCAGGGAGGCCACCACCAATGTGCCAGAATCAGCCTGGGGTCCAACCTGCTTGTCATCCTGCCTGTAAGTAGCTGAGGAGGGGCCCAGGAGGGCCTGGGTCGTTTCGGTATTCCAAGCACCTGGCTGGTGCCTGCACAGAATGGATCCTCAATAAAAAAATTTCTAATAAAGGGGGAGGGGGACTTCCCTGGTGGATCAGAGGTAAAGAATTCGCCTGCCAATATAGGTGATGCAGGAGACCCGGGTTTGATCGCTGGGTCGGGAAGATCCCCCAGAGAAGGAAATGCAACCCTCTCCAGTATTCCTGCCTGGAGACTCCCATGGATGGAGGAGCCTGGAGGGCTACAATCCATGGGGTGGCAAAGAGTCGGACACAGTGGACTGACTTAGCACGCAGGCAGGGAGCATCCTGCCCTGTGCTCCAGGGGCACGGCAGTGAACATGACGACAGATGGGAGCAGGCCAGCTATTGGCAGGCCAGGCCCATTGTCACCAAGGAAGCAGACACTGCTGAGTCAGGGAAGAAAGCAGTGGGTGCCATCACTGCTTGGAACGGTCAGCAAGGCCAGCCGAGGAGGTAACCTGAAACTGAGAACCAAAGGCAAGGAAGAGGCTGCTCCGGGTGCAGGGAACGGAGTGTGCAAAGGCCCAGGTGGGGAGAGCGTGGGGTGGGGACAGCGAGTGAGCAGACCCGCGGAGGGCCACCCCTTCAGGGTGCATGGAGCTGACATCAGTGGACATCGTTCTGAATGCCCGGGACGTCTCTGAAGGCGGTGATCACAGCATGACCCACTTAAATTACTGCCTGGTTGCTCCTAAGCAGATCCTAACTCCAGGAGCCATGCTGGGGCTAACCCCCTGCAGGAGTCCCCCATCCACACGTCGCCGCCTCAGGCTGGGCGCTTCCACCACCTCTATCAGGGCGAGGGCCAGCGACCATTCCACACCTGGGTTCCACAGGCTCCGGGTCCCTCCACATTTTTATGCCCCAGCCCAGAACCTGAAACATGGAGAGACCTGCCCAGACCCCCGGGGCGGCCCAGCCCAGGAGCCCCGCCCACTGTCCTTGGAGAAAGGGATGAGCAGCCTTCTCAGCTAAGGTCCTCGGCCCCAGATCGGGGGTCTTTGGGACCCTCCTGCCCTCTGTTGGAAACAATGACCAAGCAGAAGCCACTGGCCTGTCTTGGAGGGGGCAGCGGTCGGAGGCCTTGTGTCATATAAAGGCCCAGCCTTGGCACTGCTCGGGCAGGCTGCCTTTCTGTCCCCGCCAGCCAGCTCTCCACACTCCAGCCCAAGGGCTTTCCTTAAAACACAACAAACACTCCACTTTCCCCGCACAGGCCCACCAGGGCCCAGCCACCTCACTCTGGATAAAACCCAGACTCTCCACCAGGCTGGAAGGGCCATGTGATCGCTGCCAGTTGTCTGTCCTCTGGGGTGGGGGCTGGGGGTCCGTAGCCAGCAGATGGCCCAATAGCTGCTCCACCAAAAGGTACGAGCCCAAGGAGGCCCCAGTTCACTCTGTCCAGGCGACACCCACCATCACCCCCAGATCCCCATGAGGCGGGGCCTGAGCTGAACTGTGCCCTCCTTGCCCCCTGACCCCAGGAGACAGGGCCCCGGGCAAAGAGCAGCAAGGTCCAGAAAGCAGCGTGTGGCCCAGAGGCTGGCGGAACTCTCTGATACAAGGTGCCCGTTACTGAACAGGCTGTCTCTGAGATGGTGAGCTCCCTGCTCCCAGCGATATGTAAGCTGGGACCCTCGACATGGGTACTGGGGGTCTCAGCCGATCCAAAAGTGATGGCGCCAGCAGCGCCCTCCGTGTCCCCCCACCGGAGGGGCAGAGGGTGGGAGACAGTCATGGGATCCGGGGCGAGAGAGCCCCGGCCACCGGCTGCAAGCCCAGCCCCGGCCCGGTCTCCCAAGCCACCTGCCCTCTCCCAGGCTCACCTTCCTCCTAAGAGAGCGGGGCACCTGGACGGAGCCGGCGCAGAAAGCCCGCAGAGCCAAGACCTCAGAAGTGAGGTGGGCGGGGCTTTCCTTCCCCTGGGGTTAAGGTCAGGGGCACCCTGCTCGGCTTGGGTCGCCCGTGGGGGGTCTACGCAGCCACCTCCCTCAGGGAGGCGGGAGGCACCCAGGGGACCAGCGGGGGTGTAGCCGGGGTGCCCCTTACTCCTTCCTCCCTTCCTTCATTCACTTTCCATTTATGGAGTCCGTCCACCATCCCCGTCCCGGGCAATAATAATACAGATACACACAGTCTGCAGCGCCTCCATTCCCAGCGCCCCTCCCCCACCCAGGTCGCTTTCGTGCTCACCAGCACCACCTACTGGAGGTCCAGGGCGGGCCCCCGGTGGTGTCCTGATGCGTCCCCACTTAGAGAAGGGGGAGCTGAGGCCCAGGAGGCCTGTCTGAGACCACCCAGCGAGGGAGGGGCAGAGGCGGCGTGAGACCTCTGGGGTCCTGCAAGCAGCCCCTCTTTAAAGAGCCACTTCTGAGGAAGTGGAAGAGCTGGGCGCCAGGAGATGCCTCATCCCACTGCTGTCTGCTGTCAACATCCCAGCAGCCCCAGATACTTCCAGCAGCCTCACACTGACCCCAGACTCGGTCCCGCCAGAGCCTCGTGCTGGCTAACAAAATGTTTTCCCTTGAGCCAGTGCCTGCTTCTGTGACCACTCCACCACCGCAGCCCTGCTGGGAGGTGAGGAATGGTACAGATTTGTGACTCTTCCTGCGATACTCAGGGTGCAAGTCCACCTGTTAAACCCATGATGAGATGATATGGCGATGCTGATGGTGGTGATGGTGATGGCAATGATAACACTGATGATGACAGTGATGGTGGTAATAATAATGATGGAGATGGTGATGAAGACAGTGATAATACTGCTGATGGTGGTGATGGTGATGGCAATGATAACACTGATGATGACA
>CM035297.1:43521781-43545600 GCA_020226075.1 Hydropotes inermis | reverse complement strand
GGTAATAATGATGGAGATGGTGATGAAGACAGTGATAATACTGCTGATGGTGGTGATGGTGATGGCAATGATAACACTGATGATGACAGCGATGGTGGTAATAATGATGGAGATGGTGATGAAGACAGTGATAATACTGCTGATGGTGGTGATGGTGATGGCAATGATAACACTGAAGATAATAGTGATGATGGTAATAATGATGGAGATGGTGATGAAGACAGTGATAATACTACTGATGGTGGTGGGGTGATAGTGATGACCGTAATAACGATGATGGTGATGGTGGTGAGGATGGCATGAAGATGATAATAGAGAGAATAATTTTATGAAACACCCATTACCTGCCGATTGCATTCCCACACTAATTCATTTAATCCTCATGGCAACATTTTGAGCACAGTCCCCTACTTATCTCTATTTTACAAGAGGACAATGAGGCTGATTTCAGGGAGGTTCAGTCACATAACTAGTTAGCAGTCGAGGTGAGGCTCACACAGGCTGTTGTAGCAGAATCTGTTCACTGACCACTACCTATCCTACCTGTCATGAAACAACCTGCCACATGTGCCCCTCATACGATGCTCATTGTTCGCCTCTGAAGGAAGACACTGTCCCCATAAGTACCTTCTGGCCGCTCTTCCCCAGTAAGACACAAGGAGGAAGCTGAGGTCCTGATGGGGGGAAGGACAGAGTTGTGGGTGCCTGCAGGGCACCGCCAATGCCACCCCACTGCTGTGGACACATAACCACGTCACCTGCTGCCACTCTCCACCCAAGGCTCCTGCTCTAATGGGTCAGGCGTGGCCCTGATATTCTTCCCCTCATAGCAACCAGCCAGTGGCGAGCCCAGGCTGCAACCACCAGCCAGGACAGGCCCTGGTCAGCACATGGTATGTCTCTCAAGGACCCCTATCTGGTAATCAGGCCCTTCTCTGGCCACACTTGCGTGGAACAATGCCTAAAGTGTACTTGGATGCGTTGAGCCTGAAAACATGCTTTATCATCCATCCCATCCTGCTTGGAATGAAACGGAAAGCTGGGTCATTTTAAAAAACCATGATACAGCAGCCTTGTTCAATATACGGTCCACCAAAACCCTTGTCTGCTTGACTCACTTGGGTGTCTTGCTGCCCTACCAGTGGCTCTCATTCCACTTTACAGATGGGCAAACTGAAGCCTGGAACAGTTAAGCTGCTTCCCTGAGGCTCTCATCATTGGGAAAAGTGAAAGCGAAAGTGCTAGTCACTCAGTTGTGTTCGACTTTTCGCAACCCCGTGACTGTAGCCTGCCAGGCTTCTCCATCCATGGAATTCTCCAGACAAGACTACTGGAGTGGGTATCATTCCCTTGTCCAGGGGATCTTCCCGATCCAGGAATCAAACCTGTGTCTACTGAACTGGAGGCAGATTCTTTACCATCTGAGCCACAATGGAAGCCAAATCATTGGGGAGGGAGCCGTGATTCCAGCCCACCCAGCCCACCAGTCCACCTGCTGCTGCCGTGGGAGGGGGACCCACTCAGCCCAGCACCTGCTGCCTCCATGGAAACGAGCACCTGGGACCAAGGTGGTCAAATGCTGAGTGTGTTGCTTCGTTGCAGTGGGCAGAATTCTAAGGTGGTCCCCGTGATCCCCTAAACCTGGTACATGACCCTGTACTCCCTGCCACTGTGAATATGATAGATTCCACTCCTGTGACAAGTGATGTTATAATGCACAGCTTGTTCACTCTAAGAAAGGGACATCAATTAGGTCAGGGGGTGCTGACCATGGGAGTCCTTTGGAAGCAGAGGATTTTCTTCAGCAAGAAAATGGGGACATCAGTCCTACAGCCTCAAGGAACTGAATCTGGTGAATTCAATTCAACCTGAATGATGCAGAAGTGAATTCTTCCCAGAGCCTCCAGGAGGAATGCAGCCTGGCTGATAGTATGCTAATATTAACAATAATTAAGCAGACTCTGGGAGATAGTGAAGGACAGAGAAGCCTGGCATGCTGCGGTCCATAGGGTCACAAAGAGTTGGACATGATTGAGTGACTGAACAACAACAGCAATAATTGTATTATGATTTCCATGCAGATGGAAGAGGTGCCCAGCCAAGTTCTGGGGCAGGAAAACAGACTTTGGCATCTCTGCCTCCCTAATTAGAGCCCCAGATGAGAATCTCACACCCAAGGAGCAAGAAAGAGGCCAGTTTGTGCCTCCCCACCTCCAGTTCCTGGGGCAGACAGGAACCCTGCCGGCCAGTAGAAAAGCCCACATATTCATGCCCTCAAGAACCTTTCAGAGGAGTTAAAAAAAAAAAAAAAAAAAGTATTTATCAAACACCCTGATAGCTCAGCTGGTAAAGAATCTGCCTGCAATGTGGTTTGATCCCTGGGTTGGGAAGAAGCCCTGGAGGAGGGTATGGAAACCCACTCCAGTATTCTTGCCTGGAGAATCCCATGGACAGAGGAGCCTGGTGGGCTACAGTCCATGGGGTCACAAAGAGTGGGACACGACTGAGCGACTAAGCACAGCACAGCATTTATCAAACAGCGCTTCTCTGGTGGCTCAGTGGTAAAGAATCCACCCACAATGCAGGATACCTGGGTTCGATCTTTGAGTTAGGAAAATCCCCTGGAGAAGGGACTAGCAACCCACTCCTGTATTTTTGCCTGGAGAATGCCACGGACAGAGCAGCCTGGAGGGCTACAGTCCTTGGGGTTGCAAAGAGTCAGGCACAACTGAACAACTAACACACACACACATTTATCAAGCAGTAAGAAAAAGTAAATCTTAAAAACCTACAAGGGCCTTTATTCTGTGTCCACAGACTCAGAACGAAACGGACACAGGTCCTCTGCTGGCAACACTAGGACCAAAATGATCCCTGTCGCTGCTCCCATGAGCCCTGGCAGAGGCAGACTCGGGAATGACAGCTGACACAAGGCACCAAGGGGAGATGCAACTGTCTTGTGCCACTTGGAGGGCACCCACCTGCACCACACCCTGGGCTGGGCTGTGTTTTGGGCCCTGGAATTGAGCAGAGGACAGAGACCCAGTGCATAGGCTGTTTATCACGTGGTGTTATCCGTGCAAAGCCTGGGTCTACTGGGGAGGCTGTGGAGCTCGGAGACGGTGGGCAGAGAAGGGCAGGAGGCTCTATCTGATCCCCATGGAGCCTGGAGAGGCTCTCCAGGCAGACCAGGTGAGGAAAAGCAGAGTGGGCAGAAGGAACAGCCTGGGCAAAGGTACAGAGGCTTATTGGGGAACCACATGCTACTGGGCACAAGGAGGGCTGTCTCCTCTGGGAAGGAGCCCTGGGCCTCACTTCTGGAAGGGAATTCCTTTGCTTCTATTCCTTCCAAGACTGACTCAGATGACTGATTAACCAAATGCACCACTTCCCCAGTAAGTTTTGCAAACTGAGCCAGCCACCAGACAGGGCCCAAGAGAGACCCCAGAAGGGGAGAGCAGAGGCCAAACACCTGGAGAGGCTGAGCTCGGCAGGCAGAGGTTTGGCCCTCACCTGGTGTCTGAGGCCATCAGGTGACCCTGGACAGTGGGTGAGGCCAATGCAGGTCCAAATCTCAGGACGTGTCACAAGGTACTCCAAGCCCTTGAGATAAAGTTCAGTGGTGTTGTTCAGGAGTATTTATGAATTTTCCTCAAAAGCTACTTCAATTTAGATCTTAGAGCAGGGCCAACACTTGAAAAGCATGCACGCTATCCCTCTCCATTATTGCTCAGAGCAGACTAAACTAATCAGTGGTAGAATTCTCAATCCAGTTACTCAAGCAACCGATCCTTGTGGCTATTTGGGGTTTGAGCCATTGTTCTCAATGAGATGGAGGCCTGGCTTTGTCATGAAGCCCACTAGGGTCTGACTCTCCACGCTCTGGCCACTTTTGGCCAAGACAACCGGAAGATTATAGAAACCAGTATAATAGGAGTCAGTGCAGATGGCGACTGCAACCATGAAATCAGAAAATGCTCGCTCCTTGGAAGAAAAGCTATGACAAGCCTAGACAGCATGTTAAAAAGCAAGGACATCACTTTTCAACATAGATCTGTATAGTCAAGGCTGTGGTTTTTCCAGCAGTCATGAACAGATGTGAGAACTGGGCCATAAAAAAGGCTGAGCATCAAAGAACCAATGCTTCTGAATAGTGGTGCTGGACTCTTGAGAGTCCCTTGGACAGCAAGGAGATCAAACCAATCTTGAGTCCATCCTAAAGAAAATCAACCCTGAATATTCATTGGAAGGACTGATGCTGTAGCTGAAGCTCCAATACTTTGGCCACCTGATGCGAAGAGCTGACTCATTGGAAAGGATCCTGATACTGGGAAAGGTCGAAGGCAAAAAGAGAAGAGGGCAGCAGAGGATGAGATGGTTGGATGGCATCACCGACTCAATGGACATGAATTTGAGCAAAGTCCAGAAGATAATGGAAGACAGGGAGGCCTGGTGAGCTGCAGTCCATGGGGTTACAAAGAGTCAGACCTGACTTAGCCCCCGGAACAGCAGCAACAACATAATGGGAGAATGAGACAGCCCTCTTTCTCCCCGCCCCTTCCTCTCTCTCACTCACACAGGAACACAGGCAGAGCAAGGTCACATGCACCACAGATCGCGTGAAGCAGAGTGAAATGTGAGCCACGTGGCAGAAGGCACCTGTCAGGCTCGTCTCAGGCTCTGTCCCAGCGTCTAGGACAGTTCCTGGTACACAGAAGGCCTCTTGAGTGAAGGAACCCCTGTGCCTCCAAGCTGTCTTCGAACCAGCCCTGGCTTCCCCAGCACGCTCTCCTGGCTGCCTCAGCGTCTCAGCGCCCTTGTCCCAGTGCCCCGATGCTCATCTCTTCCCCCAGGAAGCGGTGTTGACCAAGGGACAGCCTTCTCATTAAATGGTTGATGAATTAGGGTCTGGAGAAGTCTTCCTGGGACCTTTAAATTACCGTTGAGATGAAGTTCTAGATAAATGCCGAGTGAGTGATGGGGGTGGGAAAACCAGGCTTTCCGAGGGGTCTCCGCCTCCCCCGGCCACATCCCTGCTCCTTCCTCAGGGAAATTAACTGGTATCAAGAAAGGATTTTCGGAAATGGCCGTGTTTTAAAGGCCCCTGCTTAATGTTCCCTTTAATTGGAATGGGTTTCACTTGACATTCCTGCTGACCCGCAGGGGGAGGGCGGCCCCGCCCGAGTGAGTGCCCACTGACCCTGGAATTCCTGCATCTCAGTTATGCCCTGTTCGTGGGCTGGCTTAGCCGAGTTCAAAAGAATGGCTTTTTCTGCAGCAAAACACCAGCCAGAGTTCAGAGTCACTCCCCTCAGTTCGGGCACCTCTGTGGGAACCTGGATCCAAGACATTCCTTGGGAAAGAAGAATGCACACGCGAAGGACAGCTGGGTCCCCGCCAAGGCCAGTCACCCAACAGGCTCGGCCGGCAAAGCCAGAGCCCCGGGGAGGAGGGACTCGGCAGGGCTCGTGGACGGAGGCGTGGGCAGGGTGCCATGCACCTGCCCCTGGGTGTCAGGCCGGGAGGGGGTCCTGTGAGCTCGCGATTGCAGCAAGGTGGGACCTGACAAGAAAGGTCAAGTGCAGGGAGCCCAGGGTAGCGATGAACATTGGGCAGTTCTGTCTGGGCACGCAAGGCTGGGCCACATCACGCCAAACCTCAGACCTGTGCAGTATTCCTGTCGTGGTCCGGCCAGGGTCTTTGTGATAGGTCTCCTCCGGCAGGGGTGCAGGACGGAAGGGCTTGGGTGAGGGGCCATGTAGACTGGAGGAGCTGAGGCAGAGATTCTGGCCTTGAGCCCTGGGTAGATCAGGGTGGGCTCGCCGAGCAGGAAAGATAAGGACAGGAGCAGGGGCCGGGGGCCCGAGCCCTGGGGACACGCCAGCGTGCGGTGCCATGAGCCACCCCAGTGGGGACGCTGGTAGAGACCTGCATGCGCAGAGCTTGGGGGAGGGAGCTGACCAAGTTTGGAAGAGGCGCACTTGAAAAGCTCCCTCATTCTGGAAAGACGACTTGGCCAGTTCACCACATCTAAGTCGTGGGAGTGGGAGAAACGGGATCACCAAGCCATTTTATGGGGCAGGGGGAGGGCCTCCCCATTTTACAGACAAAGTCACTGAGGCCCAGAGAGAACACAGCCAGGGGGTTACGGAGCACACCCCCAGCCTCAATGTGTTCCATCCACACCCCTGTCCCCTGCAATGGTGGGCACCATTAATATCCCCGTTTTACAGATGGAGAAACTGAGGCTCAGAGCAGTTCAGCGAGGTCCCCAGAGTCACCTAAGAAGCCAGCAGCTGACCTGAGATTTAATTCAGGCCATCCAAGGTCATAGCTCATGTTCTCACTACACTAAGTCTGCTCTCCCGATTCTTTGCCCTCTCATTCAGGTTTGGTTGGAATTCCAGAGCCTTTAGCCCCCACCCAGAGAAGTTATCAGCCTGTATCTGAAATTACACCTTGCTCAAAGCAGATTTGGGTCTAATTCCTCCCCTGCTATCATTTTTAGTGGCATTCCTGGGCATAAGACATCTCCACTCAGCCCTGGGGTCTTATCGATGGAATAATGGAGTCTGGAATGTGGGACCCACCAGCTTTATCTCAGAAGGCAGGTGGTAATTAAAGTGTCCTGTGCTGCCGTGATGAAACTAAAGACTGGCCACCAAGTCCAGCCCCCTGCTGAGTGGCCATCGGGTCAGGCCAGGGTCAGGCAAAGGGGCATCACCATTTCAGACCTCGGGGGTAGAATCAGGAAGCTTCTACGCTCCCTGCATACCCAACAGTACAGTCATCACCTCGGACCCAGCTGCCCCCTGAGTCACCATCCCCATTCCACGGAAGAGGAAACGGAGGCTCAGAGAGGGCAAGCCGCTTGCAGAGGCCACCCCGCCAGCAAGTGGCAGAACCGGGACACAGACCCAGGCGTTTGGACCTCCGTCATTTCTTCCATAAATACATCTTGAGTCAGGCTGGTTCAGGGCCAGGTTCCAAGATATGGGCTGGGAACAAGCAGATAAGTAAGACTTCATGCCTGACCCTGACGGTCTCGTGGTTAGAGGGGAAAGGAACACGAATGGAGAAACCATTCACTGTGGAGTATTACTCAGCCTCCAAGAGGAAGGACGCATTGTGACACATTCTCCAACGTGGGTGGCCTCGGAGGGCACCGTATGCCGTGAAACCTGCGTCCACGTACGTGTAGTTCCTTGAGGAGTCAGGGTCCCAGAGACAGTGGGTAGGACGGTAGTGCCGCGGGCTGGGGGAGGGGGTGAGGACTTGCTGTTTAATGGGGACAGAGTGTCTGTTTAGAAAGAGGAAAAAATTCTGAAGACCGGCTGCTCAACAGTGTGAACGTACTTAAACACTACTGAACTGTACGCGAAAGTGATTACCGGGGTAAAATTTTGTCACTTTTATTTGATCACCATTAAAATATTTTAATTACAAAAAACATTTCAGGGACTTCCCTGGTAGTCCAGTGGCTAAGACTGCACTCCCAAAGCAAGGGGCCTAGGTTCGATTCCTGGTCAAGGCACTAGATCCCCTGCAACTAAGGGTTCGCATGCCTCAACAAAGATCAAAGGTCCCGCATGCCACAACTAAGACACAGCCTAGCCAAATAAATAAACAATTTTAAAGATTAAAAAAATAAAAGGAAACTTTTATTCATTCATTGGTTCTGCAGCAGTGATCGCAGCAGAGCCTCCTTCAGTCCTGTGCCAGGCACTGGGCCAGGGGATTATGTGTGTATGTGAGTGTGAGTGCGTGTGTGTGTGCGTGTGTGTGTGTGTGTGTGTGTGTGGCAGGGCATAAGAGGGATATAAGAAGGTGGTCCTGCTCACGGGTGCTGACACCCCAGGCAGGGAGGGCAGAGCCCCACACAGGCAACAGTCACAGCATCTCCATGGCCCCTGGGAATGCTGGGCACAGTGGAGGCTGTATCCCATTCGGTTCTCGGCACATTCCTCTAAGGGGCTTTTGGTTAAGCTTGTCTTGTAAAGGAGAGAAACAGGTGACTCAGTTCATAAGGAGAAGCACACAGTTCAAAGCTCATGTGTTAGTTAGCTCTTGCTGCGTAACAAATTAGTCCAAAACGAGGAGGATGGAAACACCAAACTGTTATTACCTCCCACCGTTTCTATGGGTCAAGGACCTGGGAGCCGCTAGACTGGGAGGTTCTGGGTCAGAATCTCTTAGGAGACAGGTGGCAAGATAGCAGCCAGGGCTACAGTTATCCGAAGGCTTGAGTGGGGCTGGAGGATTCACCTCCAGGACGGCTGCTTTACCTGGCTGCTGGCCGGAGGCCTCAGGACCTTGCCACCTGGGCCTCTCCACGGGGATGCTTGAGTGTCTTCCCAGTGTCGTGCATGGTTTACCCCAGAGTGAGCAGTTGAAGAGATCAAGGCAGAAGCCATAATACCTTTTAAGACTTGGCCCTGGGATCATGTTCCAGCTTCTCACTGCATCCTATTGGATACCAGGTGAGCCTTATTCAAGGTGGGGAGGGGGCTACCCAGGGGTGACTACCAACAGGCCCGCATCATCAGAGGCCGCCTTGAACTGGCTGCCACCCCAGGCCAGTCTGACTCTCCCACCAGGCACCTGCGTTCTGTAAGTGGTATGGTGGCATCTGGTGTCAGAGACAACCGGGAGTGGGTTGCTCTGGAGGAGGGGGGTGTGTCGGGGGGGGGGGGGGGCACCGTGCCGATCGAGAGGGACCCGAACCGTAGCGGCAGCAGTGGGCTTGTGTCTCAGCTGAGGGGAGACGGTCACGCCCGGCTGTCGTCACTTCGGGGGAAACACAATGGATGATCAGGCCCCGGAGGTACTGTTCTCAAACACACAGCCTGCTGGGCAGGGCCAAGGGGACTCAGGGAGAGAATGACCAGGAGAAGGGCAGCCCCTCCAGCTGTGGCCCTCGGAGCTGGATGTGAAAGTTGTGGGACCTTGAGTAAGTCTCCCAGATTCACTCGGACCCTCAGTCTCTGCCTCTAAAATGGGATAATTAGCCATTTCTCCCAGGCAAGAGAGAGAATAAAGCCCCACGGGCCCAGGGGTCTGGCATGTACCGGAGCCTCAGGGTCAGCCTCACACAGACCAGACGCAGCAGCAGGCCTGCAGTTGACAGGGACCCACACACAAGGGTCCCCTTCCCCCTGCCCCCGCCCCGTTCAGCCAGTGAGCCAGGACTCTTACACCCCAGATTAGCCAGAGTAGTAGCTCCCTCTGGGGTGTTCTGGGGAGAAAAGGCCAGCACGGCTGGTGGTTATTGGAATGTCCCATTGATGAGAAACAAGCTGGACAAATATTTCACTCCTCCTTTGTCACATTCCAGCGAGAAAATAACATGGGCCGCGGAACGCTCCTTCCCAGGACCGCGGACAAAGAACACGGACATTCCTTTATCTCCGCTGGAAGTTTTGTTTTCCTTTTATCAAAGAGGTGTTACCAGTGCTGCTTAAATATCAATACAGAAGAAATGTGCAATTGAAAACAAGGCATGGCCAGCTAGGAAAAAAGAAGGCCTGGGCAAAGGAAAAACTGCAGAAAGACATGGTTTTTCACTAACTGGGCATTCGGGAATCACAGCAACCTCTCCTTCTAAAACTATCAATTGGACAGTCCAGCCTCCCTGTCAGTGACAGTTAATTATGGCAAAAACACAGATTACCTACCCTGGGTGTTTTGCTGTCACATTGCTCAGGAACAACATGCTGGCATGAATCTTCACACCATGCAAGTTACCATGTCCAATGTCATGCAGACCCAAAGCCCAGGCTTCCTCAGTCCCACTCCATTTGACCTCCCAGAAGAGGAAGGGCAGGTGTGACTGGCAGGGGAGCTGTAAAGCCAGTGACTGAAAGTGTCTGAAAGTGGGTTCAATTTGAACCAACCTGGTTTTGACCACATCACCCAGAATTCATGCCGGCTAGTGTTGCTCCATGCTGATGGCTTCAGGCCTGGCTCAGGGGATTCGCAGGAGGGCGTGGATGTGCAGGGTGGACAGAGAGACAACTCAGTGGGCGGGTGAAGGCTGCATGGGCAGATGGGCAGTCAGTGGAGGATGCTGGCAGGTGAACGGCTGGGCCGGTGGAGGGATGACAGGATGGACACCTGCATGCGTGGCTGGCTGGCTGGTGGGTGACCTGATGGGGTGGCTGCTCACATTGGACAGGTGATGGTAAGTGTGGGTCAAGAGGGAGGATGGGTCGATGGGCAGGTCCAGAGGTGGGTGGGCAGTGGAACACGTGAGTAGGCAGGACAGACCCCTGACTGCCAGCCTGACTCCCCATTCCTTGGACAGCAAGATCAAATCAGTCCATCCTAGAAGAAATCAACCGTGAATATTCATTGGAAGGACTGATGCTGAAGCTGACGCTCCAATACTCTGGCCACCTGATGCAACAAACTGACTCATTGGAAAAGACCCTGATTCTGGGAAAGATTGAGGGCAGGCGGAGAACGGGGCAACAGAGGATGAGATGGTTGAATGGCATCACTGATTCAATGGACATCAGTTTGAGCAAGCTCTGGAAGACAGTGAGGGACAGGGAAGCCTGGCGTGCTGCAGTCCAAGGGGTCGCAAAGAGCTGGAGACAACAGAGCAACTGAACAACAATGTTAATTTAGCAGGATCTCTGTAAGGACTCAGGGAGGTGGTGTTTGCAAACAGCCCGGGACAGCTGGCCCCACCCCCACAGCGGGCCCCACCCCCGGCCGTCAGGCTCCAGGCTCACCTGTGGGTGGTGGCTGAGGCCCCGCCCTCCCCTCAGCCCCAGCCGCCGCCGCCCCCCACCCGCCCCCGTAGGTGACTGCAGAGGTTCCAGGGCGCTAGCCCCGGGAGCGTGGGAACTTCCTGCCGCCCTGTTTGTCTTGGGCTGCTTGGGAAGGGCTGCCACCCTCCGTCAGCTCCAGCGCACTCCTGCCAGGTCGCCCAGCGTGAAAGGGAGGAATTGTTCCCGCGACCTTTGCTTTCCTTGTCAAAGGTGCTTTCGAATCTTCCCTAAAGATCAGGCCAGCCTCGATTCCCACCGCCACAGGGGCAGAAGGGACCGCCTGTGCCCCTGGGAAGTCGAGGGGAACCTGCAACCTCGTCCCTTGCTGGCAAGTGTGAGACCCCCGTGCCCCTCTGTCCCCACCCCCGAGCCAGCAGCAAGCCTGTCTCATCCCGATATCACACCACCACTTACCTGGTCCCCATTCCTCTGTGCCCCCAGGACCCAGCATAGGACCCAGCCCCAGGCTCAGCTCTGGCATTCTAGATCAGTCAAGCTCCCCAGCCCAAAGAGACACCCCCACCCACCTAGAGCAAGGCATCCCCTTCCTGCCTGCCGCACCCCACCCCCCACCCCCAGCTTGCCCTGGGAAGGCATTCCCCACGCTGGTCTCTGCAGGTGGGCCACCGGCCTCTACAGGGGTGGAAATGCTTTCTCCACCAAGTCTGTGTCACTTGGCCTCAGCCTGCTCCCCCCGGTGATGTGGCCAGCCCCCTGTCCCTGCTCTGGCGTGGCTGGTGGCCCCAGGGTGTAATCCTGGCAGCCATGGCGCCGTCGGTAGGTCAGCCCTGCGGTGGCTGCAGCCAGCAGCACAGCTGGGGTTAAGGGCGGTCTCGGATCATGGAGGCCCCGTTTCCGATTTTCCAGAAGATGCTGATTATTAATGATCATTGTTCTTTCCTTCTGGGGCATGAAAAAAGCAGGTTCAGCTCACAAGCGGAAAAGCGGCGGGTCAGGGTTCCCAGAGTATGAAATGTCAGCCCCTGGTGGCAATGACATTCACCCAGAGGCACTAAAAATAGACGCAATGCAGAAGCACCGGGTCTCCGGAGGCTAGAGAAATGAGGTGAACTCAGGGCAGAAACGACACTCACTGATTACGTGTGTGGCTGCATGCAAGGGTTGTTTTACTGTTTTGGGGGGTTTTTTTCCTCCTTAAGAGAAAATTAGGAAGTGAACTGGAGAAGGGTCAGGCCAGAGGGACCTTGCTTTTTCTTATACGACCTTGCTGTATGTAAAATGCAGATGGAAACAGAACCTGCAGTGAGCTGTGACCCCAGGCAAGTGTGGGGTTTGGCAGAACTCACACCTTCTTGGTCCAAGCAGGTAGCATGTTTGCTGTCCTTCCCAGGGATGAGGGACAGGCTACGGCAACCTGACCGAGGCCAACACAGTCCAAGAGGATGTCTGTGATGACAGCAGTGGTCTGTGTCTGCTCCGGGCAACAGGGAGTTGCTAGCCCCGTGGAGGCATCGAGCCCTTGAGATGTGACTACTGGCTTTCAGCAATAGATACATTCATTTGATTTCACTTGATTTGATTTAGATTTAAATGGCCATATTTAAATGGTGGCTGGTGGCTACCATCTGGGGCAGCATGGTTTTGGGCTGTAGGGGAAGGCGATCTGCAGCTGATTAGCAATGTCTACCAGGACTTCCCAGGTGGCTCAGTGGTCAAAAAACAATCCACTTGCAATGTGGGAGATATGGGTTCGATCCCTGGGTCGGGAAGATCCCCTGGAGAAGGAAATGGCAACCCACTCCAGTATTCTTGCCTGGGAAATCTCACAGACAGAGGAACCTGGCGGGCTGCAGCCCATGAGGTTGCAGAGTCACAGACACAAATAGGCACACACGTGATGATAGCCATATTTAAACAGTGGCTGGTGGCTACTATTTCGGACAGCATGGTTTTAGGCTCTAGGGGAAGGAGAGCTGTAATTGATTAGCAATGTCTACCAGGGACATGGGATTAGAAGGTAAGATATGATGCCATATCACCGAATGACCAAGGGAACTGGTGTGACCTGCATCACCTGGGGTCCAAGTCGTCGATTCTGGTGCCTGCATAGTTTTCACATTTATCATTTTTATTAATGGCTGCTCTGGGTCTTTGTTGCAGCATCTTAGTTCCCTGACCAGGAACTGAACCCAAGTCTTCTGCATTGGAAGGTAGATTCTTCACCACTACACCACTAGGGAAGTCCCCCCTACATTTAGAAGAAAAAAACACCTGTGAAGTTTTCTAACCACACCCCCCCCCCCAATCCTTTAGTCTCACAGTCTTTACTCCAGGCAGCCGCCAGTCTCCTGGCTGGCTTCTGTCCCTGTGGGATCCCATTTCTAATCCATTCTCCACACAGCAGCCAGAAGCATCCTTCCAAAATGCTAATCCAATCATGTTCCACCCTGCTCAAAACCTTCCTTAGTCACCACGGCCATCAAGACCCTTCCCCACCATGCCTCTCCTGTCCTGTCCTCTTCCATTCTTCTCCATTTCCGCCCCACTGATGCTGGCTGGGTCCCTTTCTACTCCACTGCCCAAGAAGCCCCAAGGACCAGGGCCAGCTCTTGCCCCATCTCGGCAGCCCCTGCCCAAATCACAGGACGTGAATACCTCCTGCAGAAGGCTCCCGTGATCCCAGGAACACACATGCATGCTTTCTTATTGTGCCTGCAAAATAGGAAGACAAGCACCATTATTGCTCTGTTTCATAGGTGAGGAAGCTGAAGCTCACAGAGCGGAAAGGTTTGGCCAAGGACAGGAGTAGAAATGACAGATGTGAGGCCCAGACCTGAGTAGGCATCACCCTCAAACTTGGCTTTCTGCAGAGAGCACTCTGCACCAACACTACGGCTGTGCTGAGGCTGGAAACCAACCAAGTCACAAGACTCAGTCCAGTTATTCCTTCCACTAACTCAAACCTGTTAGGTGAAAGAAAGGATGGATGGATGGATGGATGGGTAGATGGATGATGGATGGATGGATGATGGATGACAGATGGATGGATGGATGCAAGGATGGATGGTGGATGGGTAGATGGATGATAGATGGGTGGATAATGGATGGCAGATGGATGGATGATGGATGGATGGATAATGGATAGATGGATGATGTATCGGCGGGTGGAAGTGTGGACGGATGCATGCATGTGCTCATGAATGAATGAAAAGTCCACAAAACATGGTAAGAAGTGAAGTAAAAGGTCATGACTAGGGAAGTGGGTGAGATAAAGGTCTGCCTTTTTCTTAACCGTTTTCCAGGTTTATCAGAAAATCAGGTCATGCAAAAAATCCTTTGAGACGTTTGTTTTTAAAGAGACAAAGTAAACGGTAAGCCCTGTGTGCCTATCAAGAAAGCCCCGGGCTGTGCCAGGGCCTGCTTCCTTCTCTCCTCCTCCCCTGCCACCACCCCCTCCTCCCCTTGCCAGCTCGCTGAGCTCCTCCCCAACACCGCTTTCCCATGGGAAGGCTGAGAAACAATAGCAATTTCTTCTGAATGAAACTCTTCCCTGAGCCAAAGAGTAAACAGGAGTCAGGGAAGAGCCGCCGGTGTGTGGCTGCTCTGCAGAGATTACATAACCAGGACATACCTGGGAGAGGCGCTGATCCAGGGGATTTTTATCAGAGGTGGGAGAACGTGGGTCACACCCAGCGCAGGAACGGCTGTGCAGGTACCTGGCCCCGCTGGGAACTAGAGCCACAGTGTCCGGGAGGAAGCATCCCTTTCCAGGGGCGTTCTCACACTAGGATAGGTCCCTGCGTGATCTGATCATCTTGTTTCATCTTTGCAACAGCGCTCCAAGGTGGGCACAGTTACAGGCCATTTTCTAGGTGAAAAAAATAGAAATGAGATGCATACAGGAGCCATCTGCTGCCAGTCACAGAGCTGGGCTCCAAGCCGTCTGACTCCAGGACCTGTGGGGTTAACCACCTCCCACCTCTGATTTCTCTGCATGTCTCTCTCCCTCCCTCCCATTAAGTCTTGTGTCCATCTACTCTTTCCATTTTCCATCATCCACCCCTCAGTCCCCAGCCGTTTTTCTCTCCCTCAGGACTGGGCCTGCATCAGGAGAGGAGCCACACAGAAGCGGGAACACCCGCTGCCCTTGAAAGTCTAAGCTTCTGAGATGCATCGGGGTCATCTGCAGTGTGATCTTATCACTTCTATGTACAGGACCCTTTCTGCGCGTGAGGGACATGGAAGGAGCTTTGTGATGTTTTCTTGCCTAATCTGCAAAGCAATTCCCAGGATGGCTCTCCCCTTTGGCAGAAGAAGAGTGAGATCTACAGAGCCTCAGGAGCCGTGCCCTGGAGTCCTAGGGGTCAGGGGGGGCTTCTCAGAAGGGGAGCTTTAGTGGGCTTGGGCAGGGCACCCAGGAGATCCTCAAGCAGAGGGAAAGAGTGGGTGCATCTCTGGCACACAGCCATGATATCAAAGGGAGGCGGTGGAAAGATGGGGTCTCTCATTCGACTCAGAGGCTGCCGGCCTCAGAGCTCCCAGAGTGGGATCTGGAGAAGACCCCAGGAACAAGTGAGCCGGGCCGAGCACAGGCAGCCCAGAGCAGGGGCCTCGGCGCTAGGGCATAGCTGAGTCAGACCAACCCTTCTCTTGAACAAGCATCTCTCCTCTCTGAGGGTCACAGCCCCATCCGTGGAGTAGGGATGGGGGAGGACCCATGAGAGCCCATAGTGATGCCCACTGGACACCGGCGAGCCCGTAGCCGTGTGTGTGCCTCTGGAGGGGCTACTCAGGGAGGAGGGAGCCCACAGACAGGTGAGGCCTTGGGCCTGACACCCCTGCCTCCGGGGCCATCCGGGGCTCCTGGGCCAGACCAGCAACCCCCAGGAGTGGGCCGTAGGGTACAAGTCTCGTCATGTAGGAGGCCTCTGTCTCCTGCGGTGCCCGGGGGCTGCCAAGCACCACGCTGCCATTACATAAGCCGCCTACACTGCCACGCAGACCGGCCGTGTTACCGCGCAACTAGATTCCTGTATTTACCTTCCGTGGGGAAGGGACGGCCCGCCTGGGAGGGCGGGCAGAGATGAGCTCAGAGGCCTTTGGCTTGATTGCTGCTGCGCACCCGTGCCTGGCCGCTGGGCTGGGGTGGGGGCACGTCGGCAGGGGGCAGGGGAAGCTAGGTCCCGGGAGTGTGGGCCACACACCTTTGCAGTGGTCAGCCTGGGCCAGGGGAGGCAGGGCTTCCCTGGCAGGCAGCTGCAGGCCAGACCCAGGTCACACCTGCGTGGCACCCATCTGATGGCCCCCAACAGCTCCAAAGTCCTGCCTGCTGTTGGCACCACTCAGCTGCACTGGGTGGACAGATGGCCATCTGATCAGGACAGCAGAGTTGGGAGACCAGAGGAACAAGACTGGGGCACAGCCCTGGATTCCACGGTCATTCCTCCAGGACACAAACGTTTATTAAGAACCCACAACATGCTGCACTCTCTGTTCCCCACTGTGTGAGGACACGACGAGAGGGTGACTGCCTACAAATCCAGGTGGGCTCTCACCAGATGCTGGATGCCAGCATGTTGATCTTGCACTTCCCAGCCTCCAGAACTCTGAAAAATAAATATTTAGAAATCAACTCTGAATACTCATTGGGAGGGCTGTTGCTGAAGCTGAAGCTCCCATACTTTGGGCATCTGATGTGAAGAGCCAACTCACTGGAAAAGACCATGATGCTGGGAAAGATTGAGGGCAGAAGGAGAAGGGGGCGGCAGGGGATGAGATGGTTGGATGGCATCACCAACTCAATGGACATGAGTTTGAGCAGACTCTGGGAGATAATGAAGGACAGGGAAGCTTAGTGTAATGCAGTCCATGGGGTTGCAAAGAGTCAGAAACAACTGAGCAACCAAACAACAACTTTCAAGGAAAAAACCTACTATGCACAGAATATATCTTACATGTTTTTCTTTAATTTCCAGAATAGTCTCAAAGTTTGTATTCTTGTTTTACACAGGAAGAAACAGGCTCAGAGAGACAAGTGACTGACCCAAGACCACACGACTAATGAGATGACGGAGTTAGGATTTGAACCAACTTCTGTCTGTCTGAGAATAGTTATCTCCAATATATATGTGACCCTGGTGCCTCAGCGTTTTCACCTGAGTAGGGACAGTTATACAGTCCAAGAAATGACATCACTCTGCACTGTGTGGTCAATAGGGCGACTCTGTGCAGCATTATCTGTTCATGGATATTTGGCTGGATCAGTGAATCAGGTGGATGGACGGTGGGACAGCTAGATATGGATACATGGTTGGATAAGTGACTGCCACATTTATAAGTAGGGTGGGAAGACAGAGGGCTGTATAGATGGTTGAATGGATGAATGGATGGGTGGATGTATGGATGGATAAACCTGTGAATGAGTGGGCCAAGAGATGGATGAATGGAAGAATAGATGAATAAGTAAGCAATGAATGGATGGATGAGCCAATGGATGGTGGATGTGTGTCTGGATGACTGGAATGAAAGACAGAAGTCTGGATGGAGAGATGGGTTTAAAGTTAGGTGAGTGGGGGGATGGACGGGTCCCTGCTGATTGAACTCTAGGTGCACAAGAGACTTCCTCAAACCCCCAGCTCCCAGCCCAAGCTGAGGCTCAGCTCTGTGGTCCAGGTGCTGTCAGAGTCCCCTATGGAGCCAGTGTCCCCTGCACTGTTCCAACAGCCCGTTGCAGGCAGAGGCGCGTCATCAGCCGCTTTCCCTCCCAACCTGAGAAGCTGGAGACACATCTCCAGGCTTGACACTCGCCTGACGCATCCTGGAAGGCCCTGCGCATCTTGGAGATTCTGCCACAGGTGGGCAGAGGACAGGAGTGGAGACCCAGCAGGCACTGGCCTAGAGGCCCCCTTGCAGTTGCCGGTGCTACTGCGCACAGGCGAGTGGTCTCCAGGCACCCTGGCCCGGACCATCTCCGGGCTCGTCCAGCCTCAGCAGATCGAGATTCCGGCCAAGAAAACCAAGTCCCGGCAGCCCACACTGAAAAGGCAGCTGGAGGAGAAAAGGCCCTGGGTTCATCTGGGCTCCTAATCTTGCCTCATCGTTTCATTGAGTTAGACTTTATTTTCTTAGGCTCCAAAATCACGGCTGATGATGACTGCAGCCATGACATTAAAAGATGCTTGCTCCTTGGAAGAAAATCATGACAAACCTAGAGAGCATATTAAAAAGCAGAGACATTACTTTGCCAACAAAGGTCTGTATAGTCAAAGCTATGGTTTTCCCAGTAGTCCTGTATGGATGTGAGAGTTGGACCATAAAGAAGGCTGAGTGCCAAAGAATTGATGCTTTCGAACTGTGGTGCTGGAGAAGTCTCTGAAGAGTCCCTTGGACTGCAGGAGATCCAACCAATCAATCCTAAAGGAAACCAAGCCTGAATATTCATTGGAAGGACTGATGCTGAAGCTGAAGCTCCAATACTTTGGCCACTTGATGCGAAGAGCCAGCTTCTACGAAAAGACCCTGGTGCTGGAAGATTGAAGCCAGGAGAAGGGGAAGACAGAGGATGAGATGGTTGGATGGCATCATCGACATGAGTTTGAGCAAACTCCGGAGATGGTGAAGGACAGAGGAGCCTGGCGTGCTGCAGTCCATGAGGTCTCAAACAATTGGACCGACTGAGCGACTGAACGACAACACTCTCACCTGGCCAAAGGTGTCCCCTCGGACGTGTGTTGAGACAAAATCAACCCCTCCTCTGGGTCCACCTTCCCATCTCTGTCTTGAGCCTGTATGGAAGACAGTGTGGGTCAGGAACATGGGGATTTTTCTGGGACTGGAGCCTGGGGTGTCCTGGGCCTGGCAAGGAGGGGCCTGTGGGAGAACTGGGGAGGGTTGTAGGCCACCATGTGCCACACATGTCCCAGAGCAGGTTGGGGCGGGGCGGGGGGGGGGGCACTGGAAAGTCCAGCAGTGGGAGCCAGAGGCCCTGGGAAGCCTGAGGGAGACACGGTCCCTTCTGAGGCTCCCTGTCCCCTTCTGTGTTCGTCCTGGCCTCAGCAGGTGGATGCCTGGCGCTGGATGCCAGGGTACCCCCCTGGCCCAGGCCTGGGGTCCCGGCTCCTCCTGAGGCCTGGCATCTGCCATCGCAGTGCTCGGCTCACGGAGCCCATCCGAGACCCTCGCAACCGCCCAGCCACAGAGCACGTGAGGTGCTTGCTGAGCTGCAGTCTGGCCCCCACTGTGGGTTTGGGGAGGGGCTGCCAGCCCTCCAAGGCTGGACAGCAGAGCCTCTTCTGGCTGCTCCCCTGGAAGTTCAAATGCTGGGAGTGGAGGTGAGCCTGGCCGGGGCAGCGGGGGAGGGGGCAGGCAGGGTTTGGGGGTCCTTCTTCATGCCCACACTGGCCCTCTGTCCCCTTGGGGCATCCCCCTTGGTCTGACCAGGGGCCTGAAGTTCCTCTGAGCCCAGCCCTTCCCGATCCCCTTGCAGCCGACCGGTTCCCTGACTCTGATCTCTCCAAGTCTCTCGCTGCCCCTGTCCACTTACCCTCATCCTCACTCTCTGGTCTCTGGTCAGCCCAGGTGGTCCAGCTTTGAGCCTGAGGTCTGGGAAGCCCCTCTCTGCCCCGGGGGTCTTGTTTCCAGGCCTCCTCTGCATAAAGCTAGCCTTGCTGGCCCCCAGGGTCCTCTCTGCCCTCCTGTCTTTTCTCCATTCCTGGGAAGGATGGGGAGACCCCTGTTTCCAACCTCCCCGGGGGCCAGCAGCCCAAGGAGAGATTCCACTGATTTTTTCTGTGACTGCGTGGAACCCCAGCACCTGATCAGGACCGAGTTCACTACTCTTGGCGGCCTGGCTATTTTCCTTCCATTCACAGAGGCAGAAAGGGGTCTCCACCCAAGGGAGCAGACATTCATCTACCCTCCTTGCCCCATTCCCCAGCATGGAGGGTTCTGGAGGGTCCCTTCCACCCACCCACCCCGCCCCCACCCCCTTAGGGGAAGGAAGCACCATCTGGGGCAGGGGGGGCCAGACACCCTCCAGACACAACCCCCCCGAGGAAATGAAGCTCACAGCTCTGCAGACACCCACTTAGCGTGGAGAGAACACGGATACACATGGTCTCCGCTTCCCAAAGCCAGTTCCAGTTCCACAGGATGTCAGTAGGGTCAGAGTTTAGGGGGTTA
The DNA here is from genome assembly GCA_020226075.1 of Hydropotes inermis. Taxonomy (NCBI): domain Eukaryota; kingdom Metazoa; phylum Chordata; class Mammalia; order Artiodactyla; family Cervidae; genus Hydropotes; species Hydropotes inermis. Next base: position 43,525,684 of record CM035297.1, on the reverse strand, counting down.
CAGAATGAGGCAAAGTCTTTCCTGAGGACTGGGTCAGAGCCTTTCCTATGTGCCTCCAACAGGAGAGAACAAGCAGAGTTTCTCAAGCTAATCTGACCTCAGAAATTCTTTACCAGGAACATCTTATGGGGCCAGTGTTCCTTGGAACCCTCTTTGAGAAACACTGCCCAAGGTGCCCGCGAAGCCCTGAAGTGCTGAGTTCATGGCTCTGGCCCAGCCTGGTGTGGAGTTGGAGTTGGAGGAAGATGCTTAGAAAGCTCCAGGTAGCAGGTGTGGGCTCCTGGCACCCTCTACCCACACTCAAGGACTGAGGACTGCCACTGTCTCCTTGCCCTGGGGAGTAGGTGGCATCAAAGCCCACAACACCACCATCAAGGATGTGGGGGCCAAACGGCTGCCTTCCTGGGCCCCTGGAGACGCAGCACAGTCCCCCGTGGTCCAGAGGAGCCTGCAGCCTGGGACAGAAGTTTCAGGGGGCAGCAGGAAGGCCAGGACAGGTGGCTGGGTTCCTTGGGGAGGAATAAGGCGGGGTGGGGGTCTGCTTCTGCCCCTCCAAGACCTCTCCTCATCCGCTATACTCTCCCCTCACCAGGAGCCTCCAGCAGGCAGGATCCCAGGATCTGGGAGGTCTGGCCACAGAGCTGGCAAGTGTGGAACCTAGTTTGGGGGGTCCCAAGCACTTGTGAGCAGGCACCAGGCAGGCGCCAGCTGGCACTGCTCCCCAGCCCCCTGGGTGGTTGCCCCGCACCCCTGTCCTTCAGCCTGACCCTGAAGTCACCGCATTCCCCAGCAGCACCTTTGACCCCCCTGGAGCCTCTTGTATTGATTCAGCGTCTAATCTGGCTTCCCATCTGAGTTGCGAAGGGCCCTCCACACCTCTCCTTTCCTCCCGTATTTCCTAATCCTCCGGGTACTGCTTACTTAGCGCTCCTTCCTGAGCTCCGGCCAGTGCCTCCTTCCCCTTGACATTCCTGCCTGGTCGTCCCCCGCCCGCCCTCCCAGCTATGGCCCTGCCTCTCCACAGGCCCATGCCTCACCTCCATGTGACCTCCATGTGACCTCACCTCCATGTGACCTCCATGTGACCTCCATGTGACCTCACCTCCATGTGACCTCCAGGTGACCTCCATGTGACTGGCTTCCCCTGAGTGCTCCTCTGCGCCAGCACAGGGCTCGCCTCCGTCGTCCTCTTCAGACACAGCACGTCACCGGGGGCTCTCACAGGCCTCCTGCAGCAGCTACAGCGTCCCCTCGGCCCCCACCCTTGAGGGTGATGAGTTTATGCCCACTGCGCAGGTGAGCAAACTGAGGCCGGAAGTTGCTCTCAGTTGCTCCACTCACACACGTAGGGGTGGTGGTGGTCTAGTCCTAAGTCAAGTCCGACTCTCGCGACCCCATGGACTGTAGCCCTCCAGGCTCTTCTGTCCATGGGATTCTCCAGGCAAGAACACTGGAGTGGGTTGCCATTTCCTTCTCCAGGGGATCTTCCCCACCCAGGAATCGAGCCCAGGTCTCCTGCCAACTGAGCTACGGGGGAAGCCCAGGTAGGACAGCCAGGACTAAACTCTGGATGAAACTCTAGAAGGCTGTTCTGGCTGGCATTTCATAGCCTGATACTCACACTGACCTGTGACAGGTGGCCCTGTGACGACTCTGAGCCTTGGGCCCCAGGGGGGCCAAACGTCACCAAATGTGACCCAGGCTCTGACACTGTCCTGGCTTGAAAAGCCCATGGCCCCCTCGCTGCTGAAAGTGGAAGTGAAGTCACTCAATCGTGTCCAACTCTTTGTGACCCCATGGACTGTAGCCCACCAGCCTCCTCCATCCATGGAATTTTCCAGGCAAGAGTGCTGGAGTGGGCTGCCATTTCCTTCTCCAGGGGATCTTCCTGACCCAGGGATAGAACCCGGGTCTCCCACACTGCAAGCAGACGCTTTACCATCTGAGCCACCAGGGAACCCCTCTGTTCCCTGCTGGACACCCTCTATTCACCCACTGCAGGCTCCCCAGGCGGGAGGCTCCCTTCACATGAAACATCAGGCTTTGATGCTCCAGTGGACAGAGGATTCTGCTCCTAATTGTTGATGGTCTGCAAGATGGGCAGGCAGGAAAGGTGCACCTGGCAAGCTTACATCCCTGCCCCGCGAGAGGGCAGGTCCCAGCCTCGAGCTGCCCCCAGCCCGCCTCCCTCACAGGAGCACGGGGGTGGGGCCTGAGCCGGGGCTCCGCAGGCTTGGGCTCTTGGGCAGCAGGACCCCGGGCAGGACTCACAGGGGCCAAATAGAGGGCTCTCGTTCAAAAAAGCATGAGGTGCTTCCAAGTAGCTACTGCGGAGCAGAGTCAAGCGTGCACCCTGGGGGGCGTGGGGCCCAATTACACGATCGCTCGCCCTGAAGCTGGCCCAACGCTGGGGTCAAGACGCGCAGCAAAGTGCGTGGCATTAAGGGAAGGCTGAGCTGATGCCGCAGCCCCAGGCTAGGTGGGGGGGAAGGCGCCGCAGAGGCCCGGGGGACCCCTGAAGCCCTCTCTCCGTGGGGGCGTCAAAGCCTGATGTTTCATGTGGAGGATGCCAGCTGCTGTGTGACGGTAATGGGTGAACAGAGTGTAGTTGGGGGGGGGTGGGAAGGCCTCTCCGCGTATGGCATGGGTGACCCAGTCCCAGTGGGGGCCTTGGAAAGCGGCTAGTGGGTTCTTTCGCAGTGCCGGCAGGGATGACCAAGGCCGGGGGCAGCAACCTGCCTGAGGTCACCTGACTGGTCAGGGGGAGAGCTGGGACCTATACAGTGTCAGCCCAGACCTGGCACCTTCCACCTCCCTGGAATCCAAGAGGAGCAGTTTGTGTCTAGAGCAGGGGTCCCCAACCCCCAGGTCCCAGGCCAGTGCTAGTCTGGTGCTTATTAGGAATGATGCCACACAGCAGGGGAGCAAGCAAAGTTTCACCTGCACTCCCACTGCTCGAATTGCCACCCGCACCATCTTCCCCCGCATCCCCTGCCCTCAAGATCTGGGGGATAATTGTCTTTGGGTAAGTAGGGGACAACGTAGGATGAGATGGTTGGACAGCATCGCTGACTCAGTGAACACGAGTTTGAGCAGGCTTGGGAAGTTGGTGATGGACAGGGAAGCCTGGCGTGCTGTGGTCCACGGGGTCGCAAAGAGTCAGACACGACTGAGCGACTGAACTGAACTGAACTGAGGCCGGGGACCGCTGTTCTAGAGGGTAAAATAATCAGGCCATGTCAGCCACCTAGAGACGCAGCCCAGCGTGGGGAGGGAGTGTGGGGCTCATGCTTTCAGAACCAAAGTGGGAAATGTTCTCGCTCTTGGCCCTGGACACCCAGTGGTCACTGTTTACTCAGCTGTCTTCCCACCAGACTGAGGCTGACACAGCAGGTGCTCAGCGAGTCTTTGCAGGGAGGATGGGGGGTTGGGTGGTAGGTGAGTGGTGGGCGGGTGAACAGACAGTTGGATTGAGAGGGCAGAGAGAGGGGTGGATGGTACTATAGACTGAATGCATCCCCTCCAAAACTCACACGCTGAAATCCTAACCCCCCAAAGTGATGGTATGAGGAGGTGGGGGCTGTGGGGTGATGAAGTCCTGGGGGTGAGTCTTCATGGATAGGATTAGAGTCTTTATAAAAGAGACCCTGGAGGGTTCCTTCCCCGCTTCTGCAATGTGAGGACAGAGAAAGAAGTTGGCCATCTATGATTCAGAAAGGGGTCCTCACCAGATACCAAATCTGGTGACACTTTTACCTTTTCCAGCCTTCAGAACTGGAGGGAATAAATTTGTGTTATTTATAAGCCACTCAAGTCTATGGTATTTGTTGTAACAGGCCAAATGGACTAAAATGGATGGATGGATGGGTGGATGGATAGATGGATGAATGGATGGGTGGATGG
>CM035297.1:43372050-43520901 GCA_020226075.1 Hydropotes inermis | reverse complement strand
GGGCGGGGACCACATAGTGGAAAAAGCACCCGCTGCAGCTGAGGACCTGGCGCTCCCAGGGAGCAGGGGCTAAAGGGGCCCCGCAGCGGCAGTGAGGGCAGACCCTCTCTCCTAGTCCAGGGATGGGGGGCTGTGGGAAGCAAGGAGCAGAGGGGACCACACCCAGTCAGGTGGGGAGGAGGAAGGAGCAGGTAAGATTCTCAGGAGCACCCTTCCCACCCCCAGATCTAGGTCACCTTATTCTGGAAAGGCAAGCCACAGCTGGGCTTTTCTTTCTAATGACAGCCTTATTGAGACATAACTTATGTCTTGTACAATTCATCTATTTAAAGTATTTTTAGTGAATTCCCAGAGCTGTGTACTCACCACTACCATCTTTTTTCGAACATTCAAATCACTCTTAAAAGAAACTCTGCACCGTTAGTCATCAGCCCCAGGAAGCCACTAATATACTCTCTATCTCTATAGATCCACCTATTCTGGACATTTTGTCTAAGTAAAGTCATACAATAAGTATTTTTGTGTGTGACTGGCTATATTCACTCAGCATGCTGTTTTCTAGGTTCATCCATGTTGTAGCGCTTCTATCAGTAGCGCTTATTGTTGCATCCATCAGTATCAGCGCTTCATTCCTTTTTATGGCTAAATAATATTCTATTGCCTCTGCCACAGTTTATTCATCCGTCCATCAGCTGATGGGCGCTTGTGTTGTTTCCAGCCCTACTGCCGCTGTGAACACTCATGTCAAAGTATTTGTCTGAGGAGCCATCTTCATGTCTCTTGGGCATCCACCTAGAAGTGGGAACGCCGGAACATACAGTGGCTCCCCTTTTAACCTTCTGAGGAGCTGCCAGCCTCTTTTCCACTGTGGCTGCACCATTTACATTCCCACCGGCAGCACAAGAAGGTTCCAGTTTCTCCACATCCTTGTGGACACTTGTTACTGTCTGTTGTTAACAAGGGAAGGAGGCAAAAGTGGGTCAACTTGAAAGTGTCCTGCCCGAGGAGCTGAGACCACCACCTGGGGCCCCGTGGGGACTTCTTGGAGAGTCACCCAGATGGGGCTCAGCTAGAGGGTGCCTGCCCTGGCCAGCGGTTCATGCCGGGTCCCACTGAGGACAGCCTGGTAGAAAATAAGCACAGCCAAGCAGGCTCTGGTCATGAAGCTGAAGGTCTTCCAGCACGTCAAGTCACATTGCCAACACTGATGTCTTGCCCTTTAGGCCCTAAAGGGCCCCAGAAGTTTTAAACTTGTACATTGAAGGCACAGTAGAAGGACCCATCCCTTAATCTCACCATCCACCTGGAAATTTCCATATGAATGTTGATATCACAAGTGTGAGCTCTAAGGAAACATCTTGCTCAAATCTGAACCTGACTCTGGAATCTCCCTGAGCTGGGGTTACAAGCTGATGTAGCCACAGACCCCACAGAGTAAGAACTTTCTAGATACTTCCTTCATTGCCACATGTGATTCGTTTTTCCCTGCTTCCCCCAGGCCTGCCACATCCTAATTCTCTAACCTCAGTGAATGAGCTATGAAATACTTCAAAATCAGTTTAACACAAAAAGGGTAAGATCTCTGTGGTGAAAATGACAAAACGCCATTGAAGAACTAAAGTCCTGAATCAATGAGCAGAAATGTTCTCCAAGAAAAAGCCATTACTGTCACAATTGGCCAAATTTCCAAGGATTAATATATTTATTCTTATTCATTCTGGATCCCAGCAAGATCCTGAATTTGGATCTAAGTCATTTCTTTAGAAACTAGACCAAATCTTCATTTTTTAAAAATTGGACCATATGAATAACTTCCCTGGTGGTCCAGTGGTTAAGACTCCATGCTCTCACTGCAGGGGCATGGGTTCGATTCCTGGTCAGGGAACTAAGATTCAGCATGGCTGATTCTGATGTTCAAGTGGAAAAATCAATCTGTAAAAACTGTCAGAACAACTTTGATAAGAGACCTCGCAGGGGTTGTGCCCAGCTAGATTTTAAACCTCACTCTACAGCTGTGGTCGTTAAACAGTTTCTACAATGGGAACAGACAGGGCAGCGGAAGAAATAGAGTCCAGACACCCCTCCAAGTATATACAGGAACTTAAAATATGACAAAAGACAGATTTTTTTTTATATGAAAGAGTTGGGACAATCAACCACCCATTTGGAAAAAGTCAAATTTAAATCCCTACCTCACACCATTGCTACTGCTAAGTCACTTAACAGTCGTGTCCAACTCTGTGAGACCCCATCCCTGGGATTCTCCAGGCAAGAACACTGGAGTGGGTTGCCATTTCCTTCTCCAATGCATAAAACTGAAAAGTGAAAGTGAAGTCACTCAGTCATGTCCGACTCTTCGTGACCCCATGAGGCTACCAGGCTCCTCGATCCATGGGATTTTCCAGGCAAGAGTACTAGAGTGGGGTGCCATTGCCTTCTCTGACCTCACACCATATGTAAGAGTAATTTCCAAGTGAATCCAAAGAAAGGAGCATTGTTTTTTAAAAGCTATGAACATATGGAAAATCATAGAAGCAAATATTCTTACAATCCCACTGTGCAGGAAGTCTTCCTAAGCAAGACCAGAAATCATAAGCCACTGAGAAAAAAAAATAAACAATAAAAATTGAGTACACAACACATGTAAAGTCTTCCAAGGCTGTGCTCTCAGAAGGCCACTCTGGTGGCCGGTACGGGAGAAGCCTTGGCGGAAGATGCTGGCCAGAAGGTTATGAGGAGTCCCGGGGGAGGAAAGTGCACTTGGTCCTGCAGGGAGGCATCAGAGTGAACCAGCACTGCTGCCAGCAAGAAAGATGCCAGCATTGCATTAGAGTTTAAAACACATAGGATAGAAACAAACTTTATTCATGTATGAACATAATTTGCCTTCCCCTTGGCATCAACAATGCTAAAGAGAGCTTCATCTCCACCCAATCAGATTCGCTCCAGAAGAGACCATGGTGTGTGTTCGATGGAGAATGGAGATGTCAGCTATCAGATGAGTCAGGCTGAGTGGAGGCGTCAGGCCAGGTAGGATGATGAATAAAAAACAGGGAGAGGGACAGGCTGCGGATCAAAGACACTGCAGACCACTGCCACCAGGAGAGGGCTGCAGGGCTGCTGGCACCAGACACGCAGGGGCCCAGGGGTGAGGCGGCCTCTGCGTGTGGCTCCCTCTGCACCCCCACCTAGCTTTCTTGCTCCTCCAGCAGTTCTCAGACTGTGACTGAGACTCACCAGAGCACTCATTAAAACAGACAGCTGAGTACCTCAGTGTACCCCAGTGTTCATCGCAGCACTGTTTACAATAGCTAGGACATGGAAGCAACCTGGATGTCCACTGACAGATGAATGGATAAAGAAGTGTGGTGCATGTATATACCATGGGATATTACTCGGCCATAAAAAGGAACAAATCTGAGTCAGTTCTAGTGAGGTGGATGAGCCTAGATCCTGTTACACAGAGAGGAAGACGTCAGAAAGAGAAAAACAAATATTATATATTAATGTATATATATGGAATCTAGAAAAACGTTACTGATGAACCTATTCACAAGAGAGGAATAGAGGCACAAACAGAGAGAACAGGCTTGTGGACACAGTGGGAAAGAAAAGGGTGGAACAAATGGAGACATAGGACTAAAACATACACATTACCGTGTGTAAAGTAGATAGACACTGGGAAATCACTTTATAGCAGGGGCCCACCCAGTGCTCTGTGACACCCTAAAGGGGCGGGATGGGATGAGGGGTGGAAAGGAGATTCGAGAGGGAGGGGATGTATGTATACATATGACTGATTCATGTTATGTGGCAGAAACAAAGAGGACATTCTAAAGCAAATATCCTCCAGTTAAAAGAAGAACTGCCAAAAATGCTAGCAAAAATTCATGAGTAAAACATTTTTTAAAAGTGTGTAACTACAACATTTTATATCATTAAAATATCAATACCATGTATTCAATTTGATAGGCTTTCTATGCATATTATTTTTAAAATAATATAGATTAGTGAATTTGACAGGCTTGTCCACTTCTTCAGTTCAGTTCAGTCCCATCCAACTCTTCGCAGCCCCATGGACTGCAGCATTCTAGACTTCCCTGTCCTTCACCATCTCTGGTGTTGGCTCAAACTCATGTCCATCGAGTCTGTGATGCCATCCAACCATCTCATCCTTTGTCATCCCCTTCTCTTCCTGCTTTCAATCTTTCCCAGCACCATGGTCTTTTCTAATGAGTCAGTTCTTCCCATCAGGTGGCCAAAGTATTGGAACTTCAGCTTTATCATCAGTCCTCCCAAAGAATATTCAGGACTGATTTCCTTTATGATTGACTGGTTTGATCTCCTTGCAGTCCAAGGGAGTCTCAAGAGTCTTATCCAACACCACAGTTCAAAAACATCAGTTCTTCAACACTAGATCTGGCCTGGAGGTTCAGATTGCTGAAGGTTAGATTTCCCTGGTGGCTCAGATGGTAAAGCATCTGTCTACAATGAGGGAGACGCAGGTTCAATCCTGGGTTGGGAAGATCTCTTGGAGAAGGAAATGGCAACCCACTTCAGTATTCTTGCCTGGAAAATCCCATGGACCGAGGGGCCTGGTAGGCTACAGTCCATGGAGTCGCAAAGAGTCAGACACAACTGAGTGACTTCACTTTCACTTTCACTTTCCTTCAAATTTCTCACCCATACCTGACTACTGGAAAAACCATAGTTTTGATTAGATGGACCTTTGTTGGTAAAGTAATGTCTCTGCTTTTTAATATGCTGTCTAGGTTGGTCATAACATTTCTTCCAAGGAGCAAGTGTCTTTTAATTCCATGACTGCAGTCACCATCTGCAGTGATTTTGGAGCACAAGAAAATAAAGTCTCTCACTGTTTCCACTGTTTCCCCATCTATTTGCCATGAAGTGATGGGACTAGATGCCATGATCTTCGTTTTTTGAATGTTGAGCTTTAAGCCAGCTATTTCATTCTCCTCTTTGACTTTTATCAAGAGGCTCTTTAGTTCTTCATTTTCTGCCATAAAGGTGGTGTCATCTGCATATCTGAGTTTACTGATATTTTTCCCAGCAATCTTGATCCCAGCTTGTGCTTCATCCACTCCAGCATTTGTACTCTGCATATAAGTTAAATAAACAGGATGACAGTACACAGCCTTGACATACTCCTTTCCCAATTTTGAACCAGTCCAAACAGTTCCATGTTTAGCCCTAACTGTTGTTTCTTGACCTGCATACAGATTTCTCAGGAGGAAGGTAAGGGTGGTCTGGTATTCCCATCTCTTGAAGAATTTTCCAGTTTGTTGTGACCCACACAGTCAAAGACTTTGTCATAGTCAATAAAGCAGAAGTAGATGTTTTTCTGGAACTCTCTTGCTTTTTTGATGATCCAACAGATGTTGGCAATTTGATCTCTGGTTCCTCTGCCTTTTCTAAATCCAGCTTGAACATGTGTAAGTTTTTGGTTCACTTACTGTTGAAGCCTTGCTTGGAGAATTTTGAGCATTACTTCCTAGCATGTGAGATGAGTGCAACTGTGTGGTAGTTTGAACATTCTTTGGCACTGACTTTCTTTGGGATTGGAATGAAAACTGACCTTTTCCAGTCCTGTGGCCACTGCTGAGTTTTCCAAATTTGCTGGCATATTGAGTGCAACACTTTCACAGCATCATCTTTTAGGATTTGAAAGAGCTCAACTGGAATTCCATCACCTCCACTAGCTTTAATAATGATGCTTCTAAGGCCCACTTGACTATGCACTCTGGGATGTCTGGCTCTAGGTGAGTGATCACACCATCGTGGTTATCTGGGTCATGAAGATCTTTTTTGTATAGTCGTTCTGTCTATTCTTTCCACTTCTTAGGTAATATTAAAAACCCAATATAGTTTAATCAATTTTGACAAGTTTGTCCATTTGTTTCATCACTAATTTTTCAAAATTTAAAAAAATTGTAGAAACATTAGTTTTTCACAGATGAATTTAACTTATAGGCTAATAGATTTGATTTTTTTAAGTAAATAACATCGGTTGTATTAGAGTATGACTTTCCCAGTCGCAAAGAGTTGGAACAACTGAGGGACTAAGCGCAGCGCACCAGCTCGGAGGTGAAGAATCTGCCTGAAGTGCAGACGTCTCGGGAGATGCGGGTTCAATTCCTGGATTGGGATGATCTCCTGGAGGAGAACATGGCAACCTGCTCCAGTGTTCTTGCTGGGAAAATCCCATGGACAGAGGAGTCTGACATAGCCTTATAGCCCGTGAGGTCGCAAAGAGTCGGACACAACTAAGCCACTGAACGCACACACACACATATTTATGTGCTTTCTTTTTAGGATTTAAAGGGACTAGTTTTGTCTAAAGCAACTGTCAAGTGGATAAAATAAGGATGACTTTAGTTTTCCTTTAAACTCTTCCTGATTCAGATTTAGGAATAAAGTGAAATCCGTAGGTCAAAAAAAAAAAGATTGAGCCTGCTCCTAAAGTTTCATAGTTTTTAGGATTCTTCTGGCTACTCTCTTTCTCTACTCAGGTCTTTCTGTCTAGCTTTGAGTTCTTTTCTTGATACCTGGTTTCCCTGGTGGCTCGGCAGTAAAGAATCCACCTCCCGATGCAGGAGATGCGAGTTCAGTCCCTGGGTCGGGAAGATCCCCTGGAGAAAGAAATGGCAACCCACTCCAGTACTCTTGCCTGAGGGCAGAGGAGCCTGGCGGGCTACAGTCCAAGGGGCCGCAAGGAGCCAGACACAGCTGAGCACACAGGCATGCATGCACACATGTTGAATCTACAAATCAAATTAAGAGGAACTGACATCTTGACAATATTGGGTCTTCCAATCCATAAACATGGAATACTTCTTCCATCAACCCTCCACCGTGAGTTTCTCATTCAGCAACCTAGGGACCTGAGGCTTTGTATTTCTACCTCATGCCCAGGTGACCCCCACTTTGAGAACTGCTCTCCTAGACCCCTGCCTGGCTTAGGAGTTGGAGCCATTCTAAAGACTGGGACCTTTCTGGGCTGGGCCCCAGGGTACCAGAGGAAGTTTTGGTTCCCATGCAAACCGCAGCAGGCTAGTTCTGCCGGAATTTGCATGCTAACAGCTGACTCTTTCAGATTTTTAATCTCCATCAGATAAACAGTGGGTGCCAGGAATTCACAGGTGTGGAGGTTCAAGGAGACACTGCCACTTGCAGGAAAGGGCTTTTTCTCTAAGTATCTGATTCCTCAATTTCTTGGGTGAATTTCTTGCCTCATGGGACTCTCCCCTCCCCCAATAAATACCTCCCAGGAAATCTCAGAAAGTCAACCCCAGGTCTAAAACTAGCAGGGCATGGAGGTGGCCTCTGGCTGACCCCAAGTGAGTCCAGCTGGGTGGGACTGAGCAGTCAGAGGCTCCTGGGAGGACAGAAGGTGACTGCGAGCAGAGGGCGGGCACATAGGACACCCCACTTCCCTTCCTAGGGGAGATGAAGGCCAGCCTGGGGAAGGGCCTGGCCTCCCAGGGGGAAGGAACAGCCTGGGCGGGGCTCAGAGGTCGACACCCGGCCTCCACATGGTCAGGCAGGTGACTCTCGGTGGCCACCCTCCTGCCTGCCTGTGACGCCAACTCCTAGTGCTCACTCAACCCTCCCCCTTCCCCTCCTGGGCCGGCCCTCCCAGTTGCCCCTCGCTGGTGCCAGCCACGCAGAAGCCCACCAGGAATGCTCAGCAATGTGAGTGGGAGTCCCACAGGGTGGTAGCTCTGGCCCATCTCCCTGGCTGGGAGGGTGAGAAGGCTTGGAAGCTTGGCTTCAGTCTCCATGGGCATTCTGACAGTTCTCTCTGCTTCCCAGAGTCTGCAGAGGCTCAGAGTCATCACAGGGCCTGCCCAGAGCCTGCTTTAGAGGAGCAGGGGCCCCCAAGAGGGAGGGATGGGTGGCTGTGGCTTCAGAATGCAGGAACATGGCCACTGTGATTGTTGTTGGGATTGAGGTGTCTGATCAGGGCACTCCAAGGGCCAGAGTTGTTTCCATGGACCCTAGACCCAGCCCTGTGGGCCCCCAGAGACCACAGGCTAGCCGTTGAAGCCGGCAGATGGGCCATCCTGGAGACCCTAGGCCCCTAACCCCACGCCTTCTCCCAGCATTGGGGCTCCGTTGCCCCAAAGTCCAGTAGCACCTCTGAGCCCAGATCCCGATGCTGGGAGTAGGGAGGACCAAGGAAATGCATGTGGCCCGATCTGGGGCTGCTGAGGGCCCCTCATCAGCAGCCCCACGGAGTCTTTGTAAATGGGCAAGAACATTTGCTAAACATCCACCCGCAGCCAGGAATCGAGTGACCAGGGGCCTGGGCTTCAAGTGCACATGGGTTCAAATCCTAGCCAACAGCCGTGTGGCCCTAGGCTTCCTGGGACCTTTCCAGGTTCTGGAAATCGGGGCAAGCACCTGTGCCCCAGGCTGCAGCGAAGGTCACAGGGCTTGCAGAGCCACACGCCCACGTCAGGGCAAAGCCTAGAGCCAAGGATCCTGTCACTGGCAGTTCCGTTCGGCGGTCCTGGGCACCCAGCTGGGGAGCATCACAGAGCGGGTGCTCAGGAAGTTCGAGAGAGGCCTGGCTCAGCTTTTCCAAAGCCGTGCAAGCCCATGGCCACCACTGGCCCTCGAAGAGGGGACCTCAGTGTGGCTTTGGCTCTCTGTGATCCGGCCCGAGACCAGGCAGGCCTGCCACAGGCCTCGGCACACAGGCCGTTCACCGGCGTCAGCAGGGGGTGGGCACTTGCGTCCGAGTGTCCTGCCTGCTTTGTGCCTGTGTCCACAGCACCCACCTCCCCCAGCCTGAGCCTGTGGCCCTCTCCGCAGACCCGCTACTCTGCAAACAGGCATCTGGATGGTCCCCTCGGTCTGCCTTTCCAAAGGTCCCATGGACGGGGTGGCTCAAATGACCGAAATTTATTCTCTCCAGGCCTGGAGGCTGGAATCCCAGACCCACGTGTGGGTGGGGCTGGTCCTCCTGAGGCCTCTCTCCCGGGCGAGCAGACGGCCGTCTCCTCCCCATGTCCTCCCAGGGCCATTCCTCTGTGTGTGTCTGTGTCCTGACCTCCTTTTCCTATAAGGACGCCAGTCCTATGGGGTTAAGACCACCCTAGTGATCTCATTTTACCTTAATTACGTCTTTAAAGGCTGGTCTCCAAACAGTCACGTACTGATCTGTTGGGAGTCAGGACCTCAGTATAGGGTTTGGAGGGCTACAACAGCCCATAGCAGCCTCTGTCTCCAGGAGCCTGTGAACGGCACGTGTGTAACGGGAGGGGAGGCCCAGCGCCCGCTTGCCACCACTCACTGTAGCTGGACCAGTGGGCTTTGCTCCTTCCCTTCTCTTTTCTCAGGAAAGCAAAGCCTGGTGTTCCCAGGAGGCCTCAGGGTTGGATGCCCCGTGTTTCTGGTTGTATAACATCCCCTATGTTATTTTTGTCTGGGAGGCCAGCCCAGCCAGGTTTGCGGCCAGTGAGGCCAGGATCCCAGCCAAGGGGCACCCATGGGTGATGCCACCTGTGCTTTCTGGGTGGGACCCCTGCCCCATCCATCCCAAGGAGCCTATGGATTCCTCTGGGCAGCCCCACATCTGGCTGGCGAGGTCTGACATCCATGGACAGAGGGGAGCCGTGTGATGGTGCAGCTGAGAGCTCTCAGGAATTGGGGGGGTGATCAGCAGAGGAGACCCATACAGGGAGAGAGCCAGGTGTGTCCCCACCATCATTCATCATCTTGCCCTCAAGTGGCCAAAGGCAGCAACTGCCAACACCTACTAATGACCACTTCCCATCCTCGAATGGTATGTGCTTCTTAGGGTTTATTGATTTATGTAAAACTATTTGCCCTTGCACCATGTGGCCCCAGTTTGAGCTCACAGGGTTTCTTTATCTCCATTTTCACTGCTTTGTTGTGTTGTTTTCCGATCATTAAGTCGTATCTGCCGCTTTGTGACCTCATGGACTGCAGCATGCCAGGATCCTCTTCCACTATCTCCCGGGGTATGCTCAGATTCATGTCCACTGAGTCGGTGATGCCATCCAGCTACCTCATCCTCTGTCGCCCCCTTCTTCTCCTGCCTTCAATTTTTCCCAGCATCAGGTTCCTTTGCAATGAGCCAGCTCTTTGCATCAAGTGGCCAAAGTATTGGAGCTTCAGCATCAGTCCTTCCAATGAATATTCTGAGTTGATTTCCTTTAGGATTGGCTGGTTTGATCTCCTTGCTGCCCAAGGAACTCTTAAGAGTCTTCTCCAGCACCATAATTCAAAAGTATCAATTCTTTGGCACTCAGCCTTCCTGATGGTCCAACAATCACATCCGTATATGACTACTGGAAAAACTATCGCTTTACTACAGCTTTTTATCGACCTTTGTTGGCAAAGTGATGTCTCTGCTTTTTAATGTGCTGTCTAGATTTGTCATAGTTTTCCTTCCAAGGAGCAAGTGTCTTATAATTTCATGGTTGCAGTCCCCATTTTCAGTGATTTTGGAGCCCAAGAAAATAAAATCTGTCACTGCTTCCACTTTTTCCCCTTCTGTTTCCACCGCCACCCTCCCACCAAATCTCGCTCTCCGTGTCTCTCTCTCAATTTCTCCCCCTCTCTCTCCTTCACACACACACGCACACCCCACACATCCAATTTCTGAGTCCCTGATTTCCGACTGAGTAGACACAGAAGTCCGAAAATCCATCATCACTTTTTGTACAGTAAGAGTCAGCAGGCCACGACTGAGGGCCTACCGAAAGCGGATGTGTCCGCACTGAGCCTTCTGGGAAACCTCGTGCTCCGTTTGCTCCCCGCTTGCCTGCAGAGCTGACGTTCTCAGAGCTAGGGCTTGGTGCTTCTCTTAACTGCTCTGTCTCCCTTGGTCTCCCATTGGCCCAGCTCCTAGCTAAGCTAATCTTCATTCACTCCAAGCTCTGAGCTTCATGAGGACTCGATCAGCTGCAACTCAGCGATTCCAGCGACCTCCTTACGTCCTGTCCAGCCCACACCGCACACCAGAGAAGCCACTGTATTCTGTCCGCAGCATGAGTGAGTGAGTGAAAATAGCTCAGTCATGTCTCACTCTGCGACCCCGTGGACTATAGAGTCCGTGGAACTCTCCAGGCCGGAATACTGGAGTGGGTAGCCTTTCCCTTCTCCAGGGGATCTTCCCAACCCAGGGATCGAACCCAGGTTTTCCGCATTGCAGGCAGATTCTTTGCCAGCTGAGCCACAGGGGAGCCCACAGCAGAAATCAGACCAAACCCATGTGCTTGAGCCCCTTCAGTGGTTGCTTGGTGGGTATGCTCCAGCTCCTTAGGCTAACTCTCAAGGCTTTTCATGGTTTGACTCTGGCTCCAACGAAGATACTGACAGAAGTGCCAATGTGTGGGTTGTTTCCCACACCAACAATTCTTGGACATGAGCTGGGAATCCTATAATTCCACTCAATTCTGACACTACCAGCCTGGAGATAGTACAGACCTTGCAGTCACCGGCTCACTCACACGAGCCCCCAATCCCACTTAGATGCCAGAATCAAATCCAGGTCACCATCTGTGCTTCTGACCCACTAGCTACAGTTCAGAGGTTCTGGCGACTCTCTCCTTGGGTTCAATTATTTTGTATAACTGTTCACAGGACTCAGAGAAACATTTTGCCTACTAGTTCACACAAACACACACAGAGTCGCTCAGTCGTGTCCAACTCTTTTTGAGCCCGTGAGCCATGGCCCACCAGGCTCCTCTGTTCATGGGATTCTCCAGGCAAGAATATTGGAGTGGGTCGCCATTCGCTTCTCCAGGGGGTCATCCCGACCCAGGGGTCAAACTCTGGTCTCTCACATAGCGGGCAGATCCCTTACTGCTTGAGCCACCAGGTTCATTACAAAAGGACGTAACTCAAGGACACAGAGATGGAGGAGAGGCACAGGGCAAGGCGTGAGGCAGGGTTCAGAGCTCCCACGCGCTCTGAGCACCACTCTCCTCAAATCTGCACGTGTTCACCAACCCGGAAGCTCCCAGAACCCTGTCTTTTGGGGATTTTTTTGGAGGATTTATTACACACACGCAATTGGTTAAATCGTTGGTGATTTGTGATGGGTTCAGCCTCCCTGGTGGTGGGGCTGAAACTTTCCATCTCTGATGTGTGTGGTTGGCTCTCCTAGCAACCAGCCTCCATCCTTAGGTAGTTTCCAAAAATCATATTATTAACATAACAAAAGACACCTTTATGCTCTCTTCAAAGGAAATTCCAAGGCGTTTAGGGTCTCTGTGCCAGGAATGGGGACTAAGACCAAATATACATTTCTTACTAAAAATCATAATATCACACTTGGCCAGACCTCAATTCTGCCTAACCAGCCCTTTGGGCAATCATGCCCATCTCTGCCCTGGGTGTAGAATGTTCTCCACCTTCTCCAGCGTGGAAGACCCTGGCACGTGGCCCCTGTTAATAAACAGAGCGTCATGGCGCACTGTGTCTTGTGCATTGATGCCGCTCCCAGTGCAAACCTCTCTCAGCCCATGAGATTCAAGAGATGCAAAAGATGTTCCCCAGACCCAGAGCGGTCAGTCAGCATTTCTTAGCCCCCCGGCTATTGTGGCTGAATCAGAAATGGGCATGAGACCCCAATCAAATCCACGTGAGCCCATCCAGGAATTACAGCCTTCTCAGAGGAAGGCAGAAATGAGACAGGGAGAAAGTGAGATTGAGGTCTGATGATAGCTTTTGAGCCTCTGGATCCAGCCATTCCTGAAGCTGAAATCTCTGGGCTTCTCAACACACGCATAAGCCACCTGTACTCAGAAAGACTCCTGTCCAATAGAGATACAAAATGTGAGTACAACTCCCTGGTCTTGGGAGAGACTGACACCTGGACGGACATTATTAATCCATCTGGGTGCTCTTGCCTCCCCCAGCTTAGCACGTGCACAGGCAGCCTGGACCAATGGGTCTAAGATGTAACGAGCTCCCGTGAGCTCACGCATTGCCACTCATGTGGTTGAATCATTTGATTGGCCCCCTTGCTGGACACCAGTGGTGGACTTGGGAGGATCTGACACCTTCCTGCCAGGCCATGTTCATGTTTCTCAGGGTGTCCTTCCTCCTGGGTGTTCTCCAAGGGGTGCTGAGCAGGGCCATCGCCCTGCTCCTTCCCGCTGCCCTTCCCCTCCACCGGCTCTGGCAGCGATTCCAGCCTCAGTGACTTTCTTCTCCTGGTCTGAGCTGCTGCATGTAGAGCCAGGTCGGAGCTTGCGGCTCTGAAGACACTGGGAGGAGCCGGGCCGCCCCGCTTTCTCATTCTTCGTCAGGGTGTGCCTGGCCTCAGACCCAGGAGAGACAATTTGCTTTCGGCGGGGGCTCTGCCAGGAGGAGCGCCGGGGCTGGACCGGGAGCCGGGTCCCGGGGGTCAGGCCCCCACCCCGCGTCTGAGACGAGGGAAGGGCAGTCCCAGGACACGGGCTCCGAGCGGAGGAACAGAGAGAACACGACTGTTGACAATGGGGCTTTGATCTGCCTAATGTCACAAGACAGCCGGGGACAAACGCCAGGCCCCAGGTGCCTCCCAGTTCCCACAGGAGATGCCCTGCGCAGGTATTCACATGGGGAAATTCTTGGCAGGCCCGGGGCCCTGGGTCCGTGCCCGTTGCAGACACAGCTCGGCAGTTAGGTTTTGGAAGATGGTGGGTGAGGCTTCAGCCCGCGGCCCGAAGGTGGCGTCGGAGGGCGGGGGCAAGGCCAGCCCCAGCAGGGGCGGGTGGCTGCCTGGTGTGTTCAAGGGTGAGCGCGAGGAATGCCTGTGGTCAGGGCAGCCGGCCGGCCGCAGAGACTGGGCTGGCACCCTCGACAATACATGTTCTGTCCCCCAGCTGGCGGTGACCTTCGCCAAAGCCCTCGATGAATGCACCATGCCACTCCCAGGTGCGTCCAAGCCACTGGCGCTGGAAACACATGAAGAGGCTGCGCCGTGGGGAGCGTTCACAGGACGTGTTGTAACTTGGGTGCCCACGAGGGCTACCCTGGGGCTCGGGCCAGGCCAGTGGGGCTGCCAGGGGCCAGTCCTCCCGGCTGTCAGGATGCATTATCTCCACCTGTGCTCAGGAACAAAAGCCTCACCTGTAACTCGCTCCCATCCCGGGGTGGATGAAAGGCGCGCGCCTCCTGCCAGCAGCTCTGGTTTCCCACCTGCTCCCCTGGGAAGGAAGCGGCAAGAGGTGCCCGGAGCCCGGAGAGATAGCAGCCGGAGGGAGGAGACCGCCTGAGTGCTTCCTGCTCTGGCCTCCGGACCGCTGGGAGCATGGGTCGCTGACCTCGGGCCTGCTGGGGACGAAACCTCCATCAACCTCTGCGTCCTCTGTCTTGGCCTCTGAGAGCATCAGCCCCGCGATGGCGTAGACCCGGCTGCATGTTACATCTGCGCAGACTGAGGCCCCAGCGGGTAACAAGCCGCCTTGGCTGTGAACCTGGGCGTCTGGTGTCCCCGTCCACACAGGTCCCCTTGGTGACAGGGGGATTCCGTGAACACACTTCCCTGTTCATGCCCTTCCCACCGCCGGCCCACTCCCGGGGGCAGGGGCCCTCGCTCCCGGCCCAGTGACTGTTTGTCAAATCAGTAAGAAGGCAACTGGGTAAAATAGGCACTGTTTCTTGAGCCCCAGACCGGGCACATCCCAAATACTTCCATGCCAGACCTCAGCTTCCTCCCCCAACATCCCAGCCTGCGGAGGCAGGATCACCATCCCCATTTTACAGATGAGAAAACTGAGGGTGAGAGTGATTAGGTAGCTGACTGAGGCCCACCCAGCTCATCAGCAGTGGTGATGGATTTCCACGTCTAGTCTGGATGAAGGGAGACCAGGGGAGGGGGCATATCAAAGATGGGAGAAAGGACGCTGGCTCACCGGCAGGCATCGGCTCCATCCAGGTAAAGTCACCTCCCTGTCCCCGCCTGTGATGACCCACAGCAGCCATGCCTCCAGGACCCCCACTTCTGGGGCATCAAGGCCTGCGCTGCACTCTCCATGCCCTGGGTCTGAACAGTTTGGGGGTTTTGAGGACCCCACTCGGAAATCGTAACAGCGAGTGGCATTTTCCGGTCCCGGGGGAGTGTTTGCCGAGGGGCAGAGTGGGTAAACTAAGACCCACAGAGAAAGAGAGTTGGCAAGCACCTTGCAGAACCCCCAACCCTGCTCAAAGCTGTCGTGTGCAGACAGACGTGACCCTGAGCGGCCCCGGCGGTAAAATATTTAGATGCCAGAGAGCAAGCTCACATGTCAACAACAGAGCCTTTGTCCCGGTGGAGGAGACAAGGATGGACGGGAATCTGCATTTCTGAGCGCATCTTCTGGTTCTGTGGATGGCCCAGACTACCTGGCCCTCACCACCCCGCGTCTGGGAGACCCGGTGCAGGGGGTGTCTGCGTGCCGGGAACGGAATAATGAAGAATTAATTTCCCCAGCAGGGCCCTTTCAATGTCTGGGAAGCTCTCGCACCTTCTCCGAGGGGGCAGACGTGTTTCCTTGGGAGGAATGCTGTTACACAATCGGTCTGTCAAGAGGCCGCATTAAGAATCCAGGCGAGGTTGCTTCAGCTGCGGCCGGCTCCTCTGATTCACACACTCCCCACGGGCAGACCCAGACCCCTGGCTCCCTGCTGCCCCGAGAAGGCACAAACCACCCGCGAGGGACCCCACAC
This sequence comes from Hydropotes inermis, assembly GCA_020226075.1. Taxonomy (NCBI): domain Eukaryota; kingdom Metazoa; phylum Chordata; class Mammalia; order Artiodactyla; family Cervidae; genus Hydropotes; species Hydropotes inermis. The sequence goes on along the minus strand of CM035297.1, from coordinate 43,505,208 downwards.
AGGAGCCAGAGAAAACACGGTGGGAATGCACCCCGCCCCCCACAGGCAGGAGGCTTATACCCCGCGTCCCGGGGAGCCCCCAGATGTCTGTGTGGCAGATCTAACACCCATTGTGCAGACAGGCAGGCTGAGGAACACAGAGCCCCGGGGCCAGCAAGGAGCAGAGCAGAGATGACCAAGCCCACAGCTCACTTGCAGGGCCGCTCACAGAACAGGCGGGGACACGGGCGCGGCTGGAAGGGCTGCTGACGCACTGAGACCAGCGAAGAAGGGAAGAAAGGATTGACCGGCTGCTGGAGAGAGTGTGGAGGAAGGGGATCTTTCCTGCACTGCTGGTGGGAGTGTAAATTTATACAGCCACTATGGAGAGCAGTATGGAGATTCCTTTGGAAAAAAAAAAAAACTAGGAATAAAACTACCATATGACCCAACAATCTCACTACTGGGCTTCTGCCTTGAGGAGACCATAACCAAAAAACACACATGTACCCCACTGTTCATGGAAGTGCTATTTACAATAGCCAAGACATGAAAGCAACCTAGATGTCCATCAAGAGATGAATGAATAAAGAAGTTGTGGTACATACATACAATGGAATAAGGAATATCACTCAGCCATAAAAATGAATGCATATGAGTCAGTTCCAATGAAGTAACTGAACCTAGAGCCTATTATACAGAGTGAAGTAAGTCAGAGAGAGAAAAGCAAATGCCATGTAGTAACGCATATATATGGAGTCTAGAAAGATGATACTGATGAAGCTATTTGCAGGGCGGCAGTGGCGATGCGGTCACAGAGAACAGACCTGTAGACACGGTGCGGGAAGGAGAGGGTGGCACAAATTGCATCAGGGGCGTGGAAGCACATCCACCGCCACATGTAAGGGGGATGAGCCGTGGAAAGTTGCTGTCTGATGCAGGGACCTCGGCCTGGGGCTCTGTGGGAGCCCGGAGAGTGGGATGGGGTGAGAGGCGGGAGGGAGGCTCAAGACGGAGGGGAAACATGCATCTATGGCCGACTCACGCTGATGGATGGCAGGAACCAACACAGGACTGTAAGGCAATTATCCTCCACTTAAAAATAAATACGTTTTTTTTTAAAATGTGTTAGTGTTAGTCGCTCAGTTGTGTCCGACTCTCTGCAACCCCATGGGCTGAAAAAGAGCAACCAGCTGCGTCAAAATATAAAGGGAAGGAAAGGGGCCCCCCTGGGCTCTTCATAGGTTAAGGAGGGAGCTTCCAGGCTCGCCAGGCCGGGACCCTTCGAAGATCCCCGGGACTCACACCAGCTCCCCTGTCGGATCACCAGAGGCTCTCTGAGAGGATTCCCACAGGAGAAGAGGGAGACAGAGGGTGAGGTGGTTGGATGGCATCACTGACTCGATGGACATGAGTTTGAGCAGGCTCCGGGAGACGGTGAAGGACGGGGAGCCTGGATGCTGCGGTCCATGGGGTCTCAAAGAGTCGGACACTGCGTGACTGAACAAAAGCAATATTATTTGATGATAAAAAAATAAGAAGGCATTTTAAATAGTCAACATTATAAAGACAGGAGGTGGAATGGTGGATCCCTGGGGCTGGAAGAGGGGAGGATAGGGGGTCAATATTTTGTGGGGACAATTCCCAATTCACAACATGAAAAGAGTTATGGGATGGCTGATGGTGATGGCTGCATGAGATATTTCCTGTATCTAAAACCATTGAAATATATACCTAAAAAAGGCTAAGTTGGTGAGTTTTGTGTTAAAGAGGGGAAGAAAAATGCTTCTCTACATATAAAATAATCTTCAGAAGGATGTTCTTTCAAGAAAGTGTTAACACCAGTTGCCTCCAAGGAAGGGAAGCAGGTAGCTGGAGGATGGGAATAAGAGGGGGACTTTGGTTCCCTTTGAATTTGGAACCATATGAATGGATGGCGGTCAAAAACTTTCTTCATTTTTAAGAGCAAAACAAGAAGAAGAAATGAGCTATCAAGCTACAAAAGACATAGAAGAAATGTAAAAATGAGAAGTGAGGGAAGCCAGTCTGAAAGGCTATACTGTCTGATTCAACTACACGACATCCTAGAGAAAACTAAAACTATGAAGACAGTAAAAAGATTAGGGGAAGGAGGGACAAATAGGTGGAGCACAGAGGAGGAGGAAATGGCAACCCACTCCAGTGTTCTTGCCCGAAGGATCCCGTGAGCAGAGGAGCATGGCGGGCTGCAGTCCATGAGGTCACAAGAGTCAGACACGACTGAGCGTGCATCAGAAGACGCTATTCTGGATGTTATAACGGTGGATACGCAGCAGCACGCATTTTCCAAAACCCACAGAACGTACAACACGAAGTGTGAACCCTAATGTTAACTGCAGGTTTTAGTTACTAATAATCTGTCAAGGTCACCTTGTCAGTTGTAACAAATGATAATGTATCAAGACTGCTCACCAATGGCGGATGCCGATAACAGAGGGAACTGTGAAGTGGGGAGGGGAGGAAGCATTTGGAACTGTGAATCTACTCAATTACTCTGTAACTTAAAAATGTTTAAATTAATGGTGAAGTCACTATGGAGAACAGTATGAAGGTTCATTTAAAAACTACAATTGAGATCCCATATAATCCAGCAATCTCACTCCTGTGCATATATCCAGAAAAGACACAAAAACTCTCATTTGAAAAGATATATGTACCCCAATGTTCATAGCAGCACTGCTTACAATGGCCAAGACATAGAAGCAACCTATATACATATGTATATACATACACACACATATATGTGTGTGTGTGTGTGTGTGTGTGTATAGTTGTTCAGTTGCCCAGTCATGTCAGGCTCTTTGCAACCCCATGGACTGTAGCACACCAGGCCTCCCTGTCCCTCACTATCTCCCGGACTTTGCCCACGTTCATGTTCATTGCATCAGAGATGCTGTCCAGTCGTCTCATCCTCTGACGCCCTTTTCTCCTTCTGCCCTCAATCTTTCCCAGCATCAGGGACTTTTCCAATGAGTCATCTGTTTGCATCAGATGGCCAAAATACTGGAGCTTCAACTTCAGCATCAGTCCTTCCAGTGACTATTCAGGGTTGATCTCCCTTCAGACTGACTGGTTTGATCTCCTTGCTGTCCAAGGGACTCTCAGTAGTCTTCCAGCACCACAGTTCAAAGGCATCAATTCTTTGGCATTCTGCCTTCTTTACAGTCCAGCTCTCACAACCGTACGTGACCACTGGAAAGACCATAGCCTTGACTCTACAGACCTTTGTCAGCAGAGTACTGTCTCTGCTTTTCAACACGCTGTCCAGCTTTGTCATCGTTTTCCTGCCAAGAAGCAACTCTCTTCTGATTTCGTGGCTGCAGTCACCCTCTGCGGTGATTTTGGAGCCCAAAAGAGGAACTCCGTCACTACTTCCACCATTTCCCCTTTTATTTGCCATGCAGGAATGGGGCCGGATGCCATGATCTTCATTTTTTTAATATTTAATGTTAAGCCAGCCCTTTCACTCTCCTCCTTCACCCTCATCAAGAGGCTCCTCTTCACTTTTTGCCATTAGAGTGGCATCATCCACATATAGGAGGTTGTTGATGTTGCTCCCGCCTATCTTGATTCCAACTTGTAACTCATCCAGCCCTGCATTTCTCATAAATTCATATATATATATTCATATAATTCATATATATATATATGAATTCAGAATACTCCTCAGCCATAAGAAAGAATGAAATAATACCGTTGGCAGCAACGTGGATGGACCTAGAGATTATCATACTAGGTGAAGTAAGTCAGAGAAAGACAAATATCACATGATATCACTTATATGTGGAATCTTAACAATGATACAAATGGCCTTTTTACAAAGCAGAAATAGACTTGCAGGCACAGAAAGCAAACTTAGCATTTCCAAAGGGGCGGAAGAGGGTAGGAGGGGCAAACTAGGACTTTGGGACTAACCGCTGTATATAAAATATGTAACCAACTAGGACCTACTGTGTCAGCACAGGGAACTGTGTGCAATATATTATAAGAACCTGTAGTGGGAAAGATTCTGGAAAAAGAATATATATAAACAACTGCATCACTTTGCAGCCACACCTGAAACTAACACGACATTGTAAATCAACTATACGTTAATTAAAAAAAAAAAATGCTCCTTGTTTTGAAAAAAGATATTTAAATAATAAAAAACAAAACCAAACCTGCCAAGGCCCACTTCAGAGCTGAGCACCACTCGGGCAGGGCCCAACCCAGGCTGAGTTTTGACATGCAAGCTGTGTCCTGGGACCCGATTGAAGAAGGGCTGTAACAGCGGGCCGGGGTCCCAGGCTGACCCCATCACCACTGCAGCCAGAGCACACAGCAAGAGCCTCGTACCCAGTAGGTGCTCAATAAATATTTGCTAAATTAATGAATGTCTGAAAAAAGAAAATGAAAGTGTTAGCCGTTCAGCTGTGTCTGACTCTTTGCGACCCTAGGAGCTTGACTGATGGCTCAGACAGTAAAGAATCTGCAATACCGGATACCTGAGTTCAGTCCCTGGGTTCGGAAGATCCCCTGGAGAAGGGAATGACAACCCACTCCAGTATTCTTGCCTGGAGAATTTGACAGATAGAGGAGCCTGGTAGGCTACTTTCCATGGGGTCGCAAAGAGCTGGACATGACTGAGCAACTGACACACACACTATTTAGGGCTTTTCAGTCGGTAAGGAGTCTGCCCGCAATGCCAGAGACCCAGGTCTGATCCCTGGGTCGGGAGGTAGGAATAGCAAACCACTCCAGTATTCTTGCTTGGAGGAGTCCATGGATACGGGAGCCTGGTGGGCTACAGTCCATGGGGTCACAAACAGTCGGACACGCCTGAGTGATTAAACACTTTCACTTTCCACAACAACAACAATCCATCATCCAGACCAACCCTGATTTGGTGTGGAGGGCACGATACAAGGGTGTGCCATCCAGGAGGCGAGGGGTAAGCACACCCGCGCAGGCTGGCTCCCACACCCTGGACCCCATCCCGAGAGGCCGAGGCAGAGGTCTGTCTCTTGGTCTGGGAAGTCCTTCTCCATCTCCCTCCTCCTGAATCCCCTGTGCTCCTCAGGACCCAGAGTCAAGGTCTTCTCCACTGTGAAGTCTTCCTTGGTCTACTTCCAGCTGAGTTAATCCTCTTGGGGTGCTCACTGCACTGGTTTCAACCAGAGCATGGGTCCTGACATGTTGCAATTGTTTGTCCCCAGTCTTTCTTCCGTCTCAGACAGTAAAGAATCTGCCTGCAATGCAGGAGACCCGAATTCAACCCCTGGGTAGAGAAGATCCCCTAGAGAAGAGAACGGCTACCCACTCCAGTATTCTTGCCTAGGGAATTCCATGGTCAGAGGAGCCTGGTGGACTATAGACCACGGTGTCACAAAGACACACAAACTGAGTGATTAACAGTTTCACTTTGATCTTTCTCTGGAATGGAGCTGAGAACAACTCAGGGGAAGGACCACGTCTGATTCCCCTGTGTCCCCAGCAGCCAAAGCTGGTCCCAGAATAATATGTGGCTCATTGAGCATTGACCAGATAGATGGGTAGATGGGTGGATGGATGGGTCAATGGATGAATGTATGTATGGATGGATGGGTGGGTGGATGTGTGGATGAACCAAATGGATTGATGGATTGATGGAGGGATGACTGAATGGATGGATGGATAGGTGGATGAGTGTATAGATGGATGGATGGACAGATGGGTAGATGGATGGGTAGATGGGTGGATAGATGGATGGATGGGTAGATGTATGGATGAACCAAACAGATCAATGGATTGATGAATAGGTGAATTAGTAGACAGATGAGTGGATGAGTGGATGGATGGGTGGATGAATGGATGGCCGTGTGAGTGAATGGGTAAACATATGGATACCTGGATGGTACACGAATGGATATATGATGGATAAATGGCTGGCTTTTCCTATATTTCTTCTACAGAGCAACTGCTTTGGATTCCTTGAAAGCCGAAGCAAAAGAGAGACCGTAAAGTTCATCTACAGACATATCCCCAAAGTCAGCAAGGCCGAAGAGCCATACTGAACAGGTCTGGATCAAGTGCTGGTGAGGGGAGTTCCTTGTTCTTGGTGCGATCTGCCTCCCAGGAGAGAAGCCTCTCCTTCTCAGGAGGTTCAGGTGGGGACCCACCCACAGAGATGCACACATAAGCCCCAGACAGCCAGGCTTCTGTGGTCATGGAGCAGCCTACACAGCATCGGCTCAGCAGAGTGGTCCAGCTTTCACTGGGGGTAGCAACTCCACACAAAGCCAGCTTCCTCTGGCACCTAGTCCTGGGCCGGGAAAAGGTGGGGCCTGGAGATCCCAGGGGAAGGGGCAGAGGAGGGAGGGAACCCTGGAGCCTTGCTCACCTGCTCACCTGTTCACCTGGTCCTGCCATCTGCTCTGGCCCAGACCTCAGAGCCCAGCCCCCAGCCCATCTGCCTCCCTACTTCCTCTTTCACCAGAGGCCTCCGTGGGGACCCAAGATGCCCACAAACAGTGGGACTGGGGAACTGAATACCAGTGGCAGCTTCTGTTGCCTTTAGGAGGATGGGAGAGACTCTTATAAGTGGGTCTCCTTGTGGGAAGAGCAATAATACAAAGCCTGGAACCCCACCCGGAGCCTGTGTAAGAAGAGGAGGAAAGCTCGTCTCTAAGCAAAGAAAAGGCTGGGGCTAGGTGGATCCGGACTTCTGGGGCCTGAAGCTCAGGCAATCTGGAGGCCCATTTAAGAAAAAAGCACCCACATTACAAAGACAAATTAAGTACAAAATAGTCAATTTAATGAAAGGGAAATCACAGCAAGTGACACATTTTAAACATCATTTAATCATTTAATCATTAATTAAACATCATTTAAATTAAACATTTAAATGCAGAAAAACAGCTCATGGTGGCATGATTAACTAACTGCCTGACCTTCCCTATCACAGCATTTTCCTCCACATTTTCAGGGTTTCATTCTTCCTGGCTTCTCTTTGTATGATGATGATTTTGTAGTATGATTTTCTACTTCAAAGCTGAAAGATCCAACCTTAGAATATTTGACTGAGATTTGTTTAAGGCCAAATCAGGCTTCCCAAATGGTACTAGTGGTAACAAATCTGCCTGCCAATTCAGGAGACATAAGAGACCTGGGTTCAATCCTTGGGTCGGGAAGATCCTCTGGAGTAGGAAATGGCAACCCACTCCAGTACTCTTGCCTGGAAAATTCTGTGGACGGAGGAGCCTGGCATGCTACAGTCCAGGGGGCCACAAAGAGTTGGACACGCCTGAGTGACTGAGCACCCAGGCCGCATTGGAAAAGTCCTTTGCAGTTTCTTGGCGGGGAGGGGTGGTATCCGGCTGGGGGCCTCTAGCCCTTTGGCATCACTCACGCCCCCAGCAACCACAGGGGAGGAGCCAGCAGCTCAGCTAGGTCCTGGCCACCTCTGGTCCCAGAAGGAACAGGAGGTCTTGGGTCCTGATCACTGGGCCCCTGAGCAGTAAGCTTCAGGAGGTCCACCTGGAGCAAGCTGTCCGGGAAGCCAGCCCCCAACCCAGAAACAAGACCCAGGGTTGGGGGTGACTCGTAGGCTGGGGCAGAGAGGCCCTTGGGAGGGACCCTGGTGAGGAAAGGGTAAGTGCTTAAACTTCAGTATCTTCACTGACAGTGTGGTGAGGGAGTCAGACCAACTCCTCACAGCAAAGAAGCAGCCTGCCTGTGCTCTTGGAGGGGGCCAGAGGGGGGACATAGCAAAAGGCATCAGATGAGGGCTGTGGCCTTGCCCACAGGCTCTGGGACTCAGAAAACACTCAATTCTTGCCCCAATCCCAGCTTCTTTTTTTTTTTTTTTTTTTAACTTTTATACTAAGTATTTTATTGTATGCTGCCATCAGTGTATATAAAATAATTACCCTTGTGAAACAGAAAATTAAGAATATTCATAGAGGTAGACATTAAGGACTGACAAAAGTGGAAGTTTGTGTAGTATGGCACGTTACAGAGAGGCTTTTGTACAGGCTTCAAATTTAGCTTTCCTTTGAATATTCACTGGTTTATGAAAAGTGGTTTGGAAAACCTTGTCAAGATTCATCTTACTACAAAAAGGAACAGACTTTCTGGGGCCTGAAGGGATTTGTACTTGAAGACACTCCAGTCAGCAGAGGGTCATGTTGAGCATTCTGCAGACAGAACTGTTTTAAACCTGCAGCTGCCTGGGAAACCTTCACCCGATTGAGCCCGGCCTCCAGCCGGAGCTGTTGAACCACTTTTTTCATAGCCGCGACGCTGGATGAACCAGACATGGCGCACTCGAAAGGATGGCAGATCCGCGGGCCGTCGGCAGGTCTGCGGTGGGTCCGCTGGGCCAGTCGGCGGGGCTGGGGGTGAGGCTCGGAACTTTGTCTCTTAAGTTTCCCCCAGCTTCTTAAACCTGCAATTCCAGACATCCCCACCTGGAGGCGCTCAGTCCTATGGTTGGAGACCTAGGCATTGTACTGGTCTCCTATGGTTGGAGACCTAGGCATTGTATGGCAAGTGTCTCTCCTGGGTCTCTAAGGGAACTCACAACTGGAGAAAGAACTCATAGCCCCCAACCCCAAAAGCCTTCACTGAGGACAAAGGAAGGGATTTTCACCAAGTGGGAGAACCAGTAAAAGTCTCAGTTTCATGGGCTTGGGAGAAACTGCCCAGCCTTAAACCCTTTACATCAGCCCCCTTCCACCCCCACCACACACACACTGACCCCACAAACTCTATGGGGAGAGGTCAGATGCCTGGGCTGGACCCAGATGCGGTCCTATTCCCCAAAGAAAGAATGAAAGAAACTTTGCAGTTTCTTGGGGGAGGGGTGGTATCTGGCTCAGGAATTCTAGCCTTTTGGCATCACTCAAACCCCCAGCGACCACAGGGGAGAAGCCAGCCCCAAAGAAACCCTACCCCCAAAGGGAGCATGAGAACCAGGAATGGACAGACCACCAGGAAGAGGACGAAGCTTGTCTCATCTCTGCTTGGCCATTAGCTCACCTGGTCCTTCCAGAAATTTCCCCACTCCCGCTGTGCCTCAGTCTCTTCATCTGTAGACAAAACAACATCCCTGAGTCCTGTCCCATCCGATCCAGATCCAAGGAGCTAGGACAGAGGTGATCTTAGCAGGAGGACAGCCGTGGACATGCCATGCTGGACTCAGGCTGTACCTTGTCTGGGATTCCAGGCTCCTGGTACGGCCTCATCCTTAGCCAGTATCTCTGCACAGACCCTTTGGTCTGTTTACATTGTGCCTCTTGCTGGGTCTGGACAGGTTTTGGGCTAGCCTGCTTCCAAATATAGGTTCATTGCTCCCTCTGCAAGAAAAAAGCCTTCAGCCTCACCCCATCCCCACCTGGCCTTGGACACACAGGCCCCCTCCCCTGAGAGGCTGAGAGGTCTTGGCAACTGTGCCTGAAGGCTCCCCCAGCCTCAGTTTCCCTCGCTGAGATGTAGGGTAATGAAATCCTGATGGGTTGGCTCCATCCCACAAATGAGAGGGGCAAGATGTTCACAAGTTCCTTATCCCTTTGGAACAATAGATATGAGCTGCTAACTCATCCTGGGCAAACCTGCCTCCCCTGGGAGCACATGGGAGGTGCTCGCTCATCAGCACTCATCCGACCAGCCTCTGCATCCCTTCTCTGACCTTGGAGCCTCGGCTGTCCGGCTGTCACTCAACAATTGATGCTGTGCTGGAGTCCAGTGGACCCGCTTCTCGTGTCTGAGCCTCAGGTGTTAACCCTCATGTGTCTCCATCACTGAAGACCCGGTCGCCAGGACCGAGCTTGAGTCTGGCTCCCACCTGCCTCCCACAGGTCCTCGCAGAGGTTCCCCATGCCAGTCATGAGGTTGCAGATTTAATGCCCTTTAGGGTTTGGAAAACCCAATGGAGACATCAGTCCCCTCCTGATTTATCCAAACAGATGAAAAGTGTCACTTGCAGACATGTGGATGGTTTCCAGGGCTAATCTGAGACCACAGAGGGTGGGTGGGAGGGGTGGGCGGGAACAGATCAAGTGACCCAGGAGAGGAGACCCTCCCCATCCACTACCTCCTGACTGTGGCATGGGGGCAGGGGTCCAGATGGGGCCGGAGCAACACCACACTCAGGCAGACCACTGCCTTTGATATTCAATCCCCCAGCTCAGGCAAGCTCAGTTTCCCTTATTGCCCCATCTTAGCCATACGCCAAACAGAAGGCTGTGAGGTTTTCTTTTTAGAAATATTCCTAAATCTCTCAATTATACTCATTCTCCCAGCATTAAAGATTCGGGCAGAGGTTTACAAGACCTTTTCTTTTTCTTTTTAAACAATAGGTACAAGCTGCCAATTAATTCTAGGGCAAACCTACCTCCTATAGTTTCTGGAGAATTCACCTCAGTGTTGAAAGGGACAATGTATCCTCTGATGTGGTTGGTTAAGGGGGGGTTCCTGATCAGTCCAATGTGAACGTGAAACAACCTTTATCGATCCACTTATTTGTGCAAAGGAGGAGCTCCTTATGGGATGCTGGAGTCTCCTCAGCCCAGAGTTTCAGTTCCAGGTCACCCCCCACCACCCCATTACTTCAGCTGCAGCGTGGACAGGAGAGTTGAAAAATCTGGTGGGAGGGGCTCTAGCACTTCATACCTCTTTCTGGAGTCTCAGCACCCACATCTGTGAAATGGAATCATTCTCCCTGCTGACTAGGGAGGACCGATTTAAGATGAGGAATGAAAGTGAGACACCTTCTGGGGCTCTGAAAAAATGTGACACAGGACATGTGGTGGCAATTTTGAGTCAGAGGAAAGTATTTAGTCACACTCAGAATTCTGTTTGTAAACTGTCAGGCTAGATGAAAGATCAAGACCCAACTCCAGGCTATATACAGAAACCACACTAGATTTAAATACACAAATAGGTTTAAAGTAAAGAGATGGAAAAAAGATACAAAGAGTGAAATTTCACAGTGCTAAAAAAAAAAGTCACTTAACCAAGATGTGGCCATGCTAAATATGTGCACTAAATGACAGAAGATCAAAATACACCAAGCAAAAATGGACAGAACTGGAAACAGAAATGGATACATCAAAAATGATAGTTGAAGATTTTCAACACTCCTCTCTCATTAATTGGTGGATCAAGTAGACAATCAAGAGAATACAGGTGACTTACACCATACTATCAACCAACCTGACCAAATTAAACTTCTAAGGATGAAAAATAAATATCTGAAATAAGGTATTTGCTGGACAGAATGAACTAATTAGACGCTCTAGAAGAAAAGATTGGGAAACTTAGACACAGCAGTGGAAACTATCCAAAGTGATGTACAAAGGGGGAAAAAAAGATTGAAAAAACAGAGTCAGTGACTTCAGGACAGTATCCTGTGCCCTATTTACATATAATTGGATGCCCAAGGGCCAAGCAGAGAGACCAAAGAGTGTGGTGGTCATTCTCCATGATCTGCAATGCTCTCCATCCCTTGGGATCCCTGCCCCTGGCATCCTCCTCCCACCCTGAATCAGGCTCATTTGTGTAACCAGTCACATACTGCAGGAATGATGCTGTGGGACTTCGGAGGCAGAGTCATAAAAGACTTTGTGGTTTATGATTTATTCTGTTTAGACCACTAAATCTGGGGGAAATCAGCTGCCGTGTCATGAAGCACTCAGCCATATATCTTCCTTATGAAGGCGCCTTCACCACTCACTAAATATTTTTTTAATTTTTTTAATTTTTTTAAACTATATTAAATATCTTTATTTAGTATTATTATTACAAAATGTTCCCCTTTATCTCAGCATTGCACTTTCTCTTAAAGCCTGTTTTATTTCACTAATGCAACTACTTCAGCCTTCTTATATTTATCACTTTTCCATCCCTCTACTCTCAAATCTGTGTCTTTATATTAAAGTGTCTCCCGGCCATGAGGCTCTTGCTAGGGAATGCTGGGCGTGGTCAGAGCGGGTCGTGTGACCCAATCCCAGCCAATGAGGCTCTTGCTAGGGAATGCTGGGACTGGTCAGAGAGGGTCAGACAGGGTCATGTGACCCAATCCCAGCCAATGAGGTTCTTGCTAGGGACAGGGACCGAACTCTTGCTAGGTTGAACCCTTGAGGAGCTTCCTGTGACGAAGCAGGAGGGAGCCTGGGGACGTCACCCGGAGCTGAGATGAGAGTGCAGCCAGGCCCCTCGGGTGGTGGAGCCTGGGGCAAGCCACTCCTCCACCCCAGGCCTTCCCGTTCCAGCCAGTGCATTTTGGCCACATCCACTTGGAGTCGGGTTTTGGCCTCTTGCAAGCAAGACTCTGAAGTATCCCGAGGCCAGAGGGCCGGAGGGATTGGGGCCCTGGGCCCAGCCCATTCAAACCAGGCGAACGGGGGCCCTCCGCACCGCAGAGCAGCCGGGCTGGTCCCCTCCCTCGACCACGACCAGGGTGTGATGGGTTTAATTTATTGTAGGAAACCCTTAAAGGCGCAGGAGCTTTGGAGAGCTTCTGACAATAGGCATAAAGCACGCATTTAACCCGTCTGAATGGAGGCTAGATTTACTGTCTGGGCCAGACGGGATTTTTGTCCCCAAGTCATCTCGGAGTACATTGGCCACTAAAGATCTCAACAGAAGACGAAGACGGGACAAAGGAAGTAAATTTTAAAAGGAACTTTGTCAAGGAGTTTTAGATGTTCACCAGATAGAAACCGCGGCTGCCCTCACCGAAATGACTGTTGGATTTGCCGAGCGGTTATGGATCAGAGGATGATGCTAATGAAGGAGTTGAAATGCATGTTTGATGGACCCCGGAGAATGGGGCCAATTTCATACAAGCCTGCAGCAAGGTTAAGAAATCAAAGAAGGTGGCCGTCAGATTTGCTGCCGGGGACAAGGCTCCATTGTCTGGGCCCCCTTTCTCAGCCGGGAAGCATGTTTTTAACTACAGTGTTTACCAACGTGTACATCCTAGCCTGGCCGACTGGGCCTGCAGAATTTATGACCAGGAACAAACCTCTTAGAGGGGAAAAGAAAACAGCTCCTACCAGCTGGGGAAGGGCTGTTTATGAGGGCCCTGCGGAGCTGCATTAAGCAGTCTGGGCTTTGCAGGGCTCCGTGGGGGGTGGGCCGCATTTGCAAAGCCAGGGACCTAGCCTTGCAGATGGAAGGGGTCTTGCCTTCCGTGAACAATCACAGGAGGACAGAGGCTCCCTCTGAGGCCTCCCGACCGGTTTCAATATGGCTCGTCTCCGTTTTGTCTCCTTAAGACAGTCTGAATCTGGGCCCCCTGCAGCTGAGCTCGCCTGCCAGCTCAAGTGCCAGCCTTCACGGGCCGGAGATTTTGAGAAGCTTGCAGACACCCAGCTGGGTTGACAGCGATGCTGTTGATGGAACTGACATTTGTGAACTGGCTCCCCCAGCCTGAAGGTGGGGGACCGTCTCTAAACGTCCACGGCCGCCACCAACCACAAGCTGAAGACCCTTGACCCAAGGCCCCAATTTGCCCATGTGGCCCCCCAAGTCCCATGTTTTCCTGCACATGCTTGGCCCATGCTGGCTTCCCTTCCAGGAGCAGACCCTAGATCACACATCCTGGCCTTGGACACACCCCAACTCTCATGGACAAGCGCCTCCCACCTGCACTCCCTCGTCAGGTGCTCCCAGGTGGGGCCTCTGTGCTCCATGCCAGCTGGATTTCCCACCCCCTTCTGCTCCACTCCTTGTTGCCTGTCCTTGGTCCAAGCTGTTGCCTCTGCCTAGAACAGGGCTACTCACACATGGGCCCTACCAGCAGTGGCAACGTCACTGGGAGCTTGTGAGACAAGCACATTCCTGGGCCCACCTCCAGTTGCTGAATTGGAACCTCTTGGTGTTGGGTGGGGTGTGCCCAGGGATGTGTTTGAAGCTCTCCAGATGATGCTTGTGAATGCTGAAGCCTGAGAGGCCCTCCTTGTACCACCTGTGTTCATCGTCTCTCTCCCCCCCTTCTCTCTCTGCTTCTGTCTCTCTCAGCTTGAAGCCATTTGTAGCTCAGGTTGGGCCCTGAAGGAGCAGGTGGCCTCATGGAAGTTTCGTGGGAAGAACAGGCAGCAGAAAGAGCGGAAAGTCCATTCACCATTCACTTAGGTCTGGATGCTCGGGGTCTTCCCAGACTCGAGTGTCTGGAAATGTGGGAGCTCTGGCTTGCCCCAGAAGGGGCCTGGGAGGCTGTATTAATGTCCTAGGGCTGCTGTGATAAATGACCACAAATGGGTGGCTTACTACCATAGGAATTCATTCTCTCCCAGCTCTGGAAGCCAGAAGCTCTAAACGAGGGTGTTGGCGGGGCCTTGCTCCCTCTAGAGTGTGCTGCAGGCCTCTCTCCCAGATGCTGGAGGCCGCTGGCAGTCCTAGACACCCTTGGCTGGTAGATGCTTCACTCCAGCCTCTGCCTTCTTCTCCACTTGGTCTTCTCCTCACTCAGTGTGTGTGTGTGTCTCAGGCCTCCTCCTCCTTTCTCTTAGGAGGACCCCAGTCATTGGCTCACTGCCCACCCAAACTCACCATGATCTCATCTCAAGATCCTTAACTCGATTACTCTTGCAAAGATACCATTTCCAAATAAGGTCACATTCCCAGGAATTGGACGTATCTTTTGGGAGGACATGGTCCAGCCCATCACAGGTGTTTAGAGCAGCCAGTTGGGGGCGTGTGCTCCAGGCAGATTGCCTGAGCTCGAAGTCGAGCTCCATGGTGTCCAGCTCTGACTTCCCACAAGCTGCTTCCCTACTCCGAGCATCAGCGTCCACATCTGAGGACAGGAAATGACCAAACTCTCTCTCTGCCTTCACCTGGCTTCCCCTATTTCATTCTCTATACATCACGCCAGAGTTATGAGGAAAAGGTGTGCATGCTCTGTCATGTCCAACTCTTAGTGACCCCATGGACTGTAGCCCCCAGGCGGCTCTGTTCATGGAATTCTCCAGGCAAGAATATTGGAGCGGGTGGCCATGCCTTCTTCCAGGGGATCTTCCTGACCCAGGAATCGAACTCGTGTCTCCTGTACTGCAGGCAGATTCTTTACCTGCTGAGCCATTAGAGAAGCCAGAATTTTAAGAAAATGTCATTTCTCTGCTTAAAACTTTGGGCTCCTTACTGTAACCCCCAAAATATCACCCTGCTGCACTCCCCCAGCACCACCAAGCCCTCAGCTGCATCTCATCATGAGGGCTCTCAGCAGTATTCTGGAACACACAGACTTTCCCTGAGCTCTCCAGAACATTTCTCTCCCCTCCCCCCCGTCACCCAGCAACCCCACTCATCCTTCACACACCCTTTCTCTGTCTCCCTCTCTCCCCTCCCTCCCTCTCTGTCTGAGGAAAGCAAGCTGCAGTCCTACGGAAATACCCCGTCTCAGGGACTGAAGCTACAAATGACTCAGTGAGGGCCCAAGGCCTCTCAGCAACCAGTGGGTGAGCTTCACAGCAGCTCCTCTGGCCCCAGTCGAGCCTTCAGATAAAGTGGCCACAGCCAACCATCTGACTGGAGCCTCGCAAGAGACCCTGAGCCAGAACCACCCGGCTAAGCTGCCTCGGGTTCTGGAGCCTCAGAAACTTTGGAGATAATGTGTGTTTGCCTCTGTTTGAAGGCACTGGGTTTGGGGACGTTCTGTTACCCAGGAAAGGATAATTGGCCTGGGTTCCTTGGACGCACACCCAGAGAGCACACCCTGGATTACAGGGTCATTTCAACAAGGCAGCGATGTTCATCATGACTCAGGGCAACAGCTAATGCTTGGGGGCTGCAAACAGAGAAGCCTCTGCAGGCTGGCCTATCCAAGATGGCAGCTTCTACATAAGGACACAGGGGTAGGCTTGTACCCAAGTATGGGGTTGTCTGTCGCCTTCATCCCTCTAATCTCTGCTTCCTGGGGCACCTGGCCACCCCTCCAACATGGCCCGTTTCTATTCTTCTGGTTAAGAGAGCAGCCCAGAGACATGATCTGCACAGGTGTGGTCAGGTGTCCATCCTGGCTCCATCTCCATGGCCGGCGGGGAGGGGCAAAGAACATCAGGGTGGAATGCACAAGTGAGATCCCAAGAAAGGTGCCTTTTCTAAGAGAAGGGGTGCTAGAAAGACGCCCCGCCAGATATCTGCACTTAGCAAATCCTGCCTTTCAGACAAGTCAGTAGTCCGAGCAAGAGTGCAGCGTCCATGTTTAGAAGAAAGAAACTGAGCACTCTTGCCCCATGCCCGCAAGTACTGGGGAGATCACTGTTTACAGATCCACCATCAATGGGTGTGCATCGCCCGCCCTGCTTATCCAGCTGATATCACATGTTCCCACTTGACCTGAGTTGTGTTCTGTCTACTTTGCTTGAGTACCACAGGGCCTCGGAGATAGCAGCCTCTCACTTACATAACCTCCATGTACTTTAGCTGTCTCCCACATCAGGTGGCCCTGTGCACCCATGGCCAGACTGTCTCTGCGTGGAGAGGACTGCGGTCAGGAGATCTGGGGCCCCCAGGATGGCTGGGGCACCCACATTAAAACCCAGCTGCTCCTTCCCTGGCCTGACAATCACCAGAGTGGTGGCAGCAGGTGCCACCCCAGCCCCTTTCCCTCCCAGCCCCGTACCACAACATGCCTGGGCACTCATCAGCCCTGAGGAGCTTTGCATCATTCTCCCAGTGGGTCTTTCAGCCTCTAGCCTGGCCTTGCCAGTGCATCCTCCCCTCTGTTCCCATTGATCCATCATAAGATACTTCAATAAGCAATTATGAAATACATTAGAAACAGATGAAAAGTAGAAATCTTCAGCAAATAAGTAGATAAAGAAAAAAAAACAAATTTTAGAACTGAGTAATTCAGTAACTGAAATGAAAAACTTCCTGACGGATTCAGCAGCAGAATGGAAGAGACAGAGGAGAGAATCAGTGATCTGGAAGACAGACTAATAGAAATTACTGAGTCTGAGCATGAGAGAGAAAATAGACTCTGAGAAGTGTGAGAAAGAAGTGAGTGAAAATAGGCTAAGAGAAAGTGAACAGAATCTCAGGGGTCTGTGTAACTTTTTTTTTTTTTTTAATAAAACATTCATGTCATCAGAGTTCCAAAGTAAAAGAAAAAAATTACAGGACTGAAAAAATACTCCAAGAAATAAGGGCTGAAAATTTCCCAAATTTGTAAAGAGACATAAACTTACAGATTCAAGAATCTGCGTAAATCCTAAATATAATAAATCAAAGAAACCTTCACCAAGACACATACTAATGAAACTTCTGAAGGCTAAAGACAACATAAAATTTGGAAAATGCCAAAGGAAAACCAATAGACCTGAGAGGTAAATAAGCAAATACACAATTATAGTTGGAGATTGCAACACACCTCTCCCCATGGTTGATAAAACTAGACAGGAGATCAACAAGGAAACGGAAGCATCAACAACACCATCAACACATAGGACCTAATCCATATTTACTAAACATTCCACCAGCAACACCAGAATATACACTGTCTTATGGAGCATAGACCAAGGTAGATCATATCCTGGACTATTAAATAAACATCAACAAATTTAAAAGAGGAGTCAAACTAGCAATCAATAAAAGAAGGATAACAGGAATATCTCTAGAAACCTTTAGAAACTAAACAACACAACTCCACAGGGTCTTTGAGTCAAAGAGGTAGTCTCAAGGGAAATTTTATTTTTTTAAATACATTGAACTTAATGAAAATGAAAATGCAGCTTACAGGACTTCCCTGGCTATGCAGGGGTTGAGACTGCAGCCCCACAGCAGGAAGCATTGGGTTTGCTCCCTGGTCAGGGAACTAAGCTCCCACATGCTGTGTGGCACTGCCAAAAAAAAAATAATAAAAAAGAAAATACAGTTTATAAGCATCGGTGGGACACAGCTAAAGCAGCGCTGAGAAGAAACTTCATAGCGTTAAATGCATTACAATAGAAAAGAAGGGGAAAAAAATCAGTAAGTGAAGGTCCCACCTCAAGAACCTAGAGAAAAAAGAACAAAGTAAATCAAAAGAAAACAGAAGAGAAGAAATAATAAACATAATAGAAGAATTTCTTTTTAATTGGAAACCAAAACAACAAAGAAAATCAAAGAAAAGAGCTGGTCCTTTGAGAACAATAAAAGTGACAAACCTCTAGCAAAACCGACAAAGAAAAAAAAAAAGATACAAATTGCTGATACTAATAGTGAAACAGGGGGTCTACAAATTCTAAAGATGATAAGTGGCTAAAATGGAATACTATCAACAACTCTTCATACATAAATCAGACAACTTAAATGACATTGACTAATTCTTGACAAATGAATGAAATGAAGGTTAACGCAGTACATCATGCACATGTCCAACAAGTAGAACTATAAAACTTGTAGAGAAAGCATAGAAGAAGATCTTCAGGATCTTGAGCTAGGCAAAGTGTTCCTAAACTTGGCATCCAAAGCACCACCCATAAAAGGAAAGCTTGATGAATTGGACCTCATCAAAAATAAAATCCTTGGTGCACCCAAAAACCCTGTTAAGAGGATGAAAAGGCAAGCTTTAGCTGTGTCCCACCGATGTTTATAAGCTGTGTTTTCTTTTTTATTATTCTTTGGGGCAGTACCACACAGCATGTGGGATCTTACTTCCTTGACTGGTTAAAAAAAAAAAATGCAATCTATATGTCTGACAAAGGACAAGTATCTAGGATATTTTTTTTTTTAATTCTTAAAACTCAACAGTAAAGCAAACAATTAGAACATGAGCAAAAGACATGAAGAGACATTTCCCAAAAGAAGATATTCAGAGGGCGAATAAGCACATGGCAAGATGTTCGATGTCATTAGCCACTAATCATGCACGTTGAAACCACAACAAGCCGCCACTACACACCTAAAACAAAGCACAGTGATGATGCCAAGTGCTGGTGAGAATGCGGAGTATTAATAGCTGCAGACATCATGCATGGCTGGTGGGAACATGAGATGGGCAGCTACTCAGGAAAATAGTTTGAGAGTTTCTTAAAAAATTAGTCATGCACTGACAACGTGACCCAGCGGTTACATTCCTGGGCTTTTGCCCCAGATGAATGTTATGTTCACACCTGCACACAAACATTTATAGTAGCTTTTTTGTAATAACCAATACCTGGAAAATATCAAAATGTCCTTCAACATGTGAATGATCAAACTGTGGTCCATCCCCCCCATGGAACACTACTCAGCACTGCAAAGAGATGAATTACTGCGGCAGAGGGCATCGGACGCATTCCCGAAGAAGTGTGCTGAACTGGGGGGAGAAAACCGAATGTGTCATTTGATTCATATCACGTTCTCGAAATGACAAAGTTGTATAAACGGAGAACAGGTCGTGATTCTGTTGTGGTCCCAGTTGTGGCAGCTGTGGTTGCCAGGAATTAAGGAGCGGGGTGGTACAGGAGGGAGGCAGGTGAGGCTGCAAAAAGGCCCGCGACTGTGGACACGGGGGGAGGGAAGGGAATGGCGCGTTGAGAGAATAGCATTGACGTGTGTATGTGGCCGTGGGGACAGTGGACAGCCAGTGGGAAGCCGCTGCACAGCACAGGGGGCTCAGTTCGATTCTCTGGGGTGACCTGGATGGTGGGGCCGGGGGTGGAGGAAGGGAGGGGCATACGCGTACACAGAGCTGATTGCCGTCATTGTACAGCAGAAGCTAACATTGTTAGTTTCCATTATCCTCCGATTTTTCTTAGAAAGGCAGCCCTAGGGATCCTGCTGGTGATGGAGCGCTCTGTAAATGGACTGCATCCGTGCCCGCATCCCGGTTATGCCGCTGTTCTGTGGTTTTACACGATGTCACAGATGTTACTGGGGAAAGTGACAGGGAGATGCAGCCGCTCTGTGTTTTTACAACTGCATGTGAGCCTGCAGTTATCTCAAAACAAGAAGTGTCATCTTTAAAAAAGAAAAAAAGAAGCTAAAAAAATGGAAAAAAAGGTCAATTAAAACACTAAGAAGGGGGACTTCCTTGGTGATCCAGTGGTTAAGAATCTACCTTGCAATGCAGGGTACATGAGTTCAATCCCTGGTCAGGGAACTAAGATCCCACGTACCTTGGAGCAGCTAAGCCCTTATGCCGCAACTCCTGAGTCCACGCACCACAACTGGGGAATCCGTTCACCACAACCCAAGATTCCACATGATGCAACAAAGATCTGATGCAGCCAAATAAATTAATTAATTTTAAAAAACCGAAAAGACAAACCACAGAATGGGAGAATATAATCACAACACAGAACTCCAGCGAAAGACTTGTGGCTGGCATATAAAAACAGTCTCTAAAGGTCAATCAGAAAAAGGCAGACAACTTAATCTTCTTACAAGCGGTGGAAAGGTGTCAACAGGCACTTTGCAAAGTGGCCGGGAGAGAGACTCAAAGGTTCACAACACCTTCAGTCATCAGAGAAATGCAATGAAAGGCACATCTAACAGAGCAGCTGTAATGAAAAGGACGTGTGAGAGACTTCCGTGATGGTCCAGTGGTTGGGACTCCTCGCTTCCAACGAAGGGGGCACGAGTTCGCTCCCTGGTAGGGGAACTAAGATCCTTCATGCCGTGTAGTGCGACCAAAAAAAAAAAAAAAATGAGCGATATGAAATGCTGGCAAGAATGTGGAGCAACACGACCCTCAGGCCTTGTTGTCAGGAGAATGAGAGGAAACAGACCACTTGGGGAAACTGAGGGGCCTTACCTTCTAAAGATAAACAAGTGCGACTCTGTGGCCCAGAATCTCCAGTCGGGAGAAAGGATGCCTGTATCCCCCAAGAACGTACACTGACTGCAGTGCCCGCAGACCCAAGATTGGAAACGAGTCATGTGTCTGCTAACAGGTGAGTGGACTTACTGGTAAATTCCCGCAAAGATAGAAAACATAGCAATTAAAAAAAAAAAAAAGCAAATCCTGGATCTCTGCGACAATATGGATAAATCTCAAAAAGCTTGTGCTGATCAAAGTCAGTAGAAATGACCACATGCTGAAGGATTCCCATTTGAAGCTCAGAGACGGGCAGAAGCAATCTACGGTGACAGGAACCAGGTGGGTGTTCCCTGGGGTCGGGGTATGGAGGGTGTTGACTGGGTGGAGTCACAGGAAGCCTGGTAGGGGATGGGATGGTGCATGACCTTGATCTAGGGTAGTTCCATGGGAATAGACCTAAGTGTGAACCCAGTGGCACTCTAGATGTGTGCATGTTGCTTAATATGGTAAAATTTAAACTTAAAAAATTAATTTTCAATGGCTTTTCAATGAATGGGAGAAAAGCAAGGAGGCTGAGAACTGTAATTAAGGAAAAACAAACCCAGACCATGAACCCACTTGGCCACTAAGAATCATACCCGCTTCCAGGGGCCCAGGAGGCCCCAGAGAAAAGGCAGCATCCTTCAGATTCCCAGGCAAAAGTCCCTGCCAGCGATAGCGGGCAGGGCAACAAGATGCCATCCGTGGACCCGGCCCCAGGTTCCCCCACCTGCAGGAGGGCCCAGGCCCCCACAGCTCTCAGCCTGAACTTGCAAGCTCTCGGGGCGCGGCCTGGGTGGGGGAGCCCAGCCCACTAGGGCCCAGGGTGGACATCTGGCAGCAGGATGGGGCTCCGTGGGAAGGCAAGGAAAAGCTAGTCCCTGGAGAGAAAGCCAGGTCTGCCTCAGGCTGCCCTTTGGCTGGCATGATACAAGCAACTCACAAATGTGTGTGCTGAATCGCAGCGAATTCTCAGAGCGTGCAGACAGTTGTGGCCCGGCCCCATTCCAGGGAGCTGCCCTGTGAACTGACTCACTGATCCATTAGTGATCAGATTGTGGAATCGTGTATGCACCGCTCATAAAACTCAGGGTTCGGGTCTCAGCTCTGCCCCCCAATCCCTGGGTGACCTTGTCCAAATGACTTAGCCTCTCTGTGCCCCCATGTTTTTCAACTGAAAGATGGAAATGAGTCAGATGAGCTAATACACATAAAGCCCTTAGAATAGTGCCTGGCGCACCATAAGGATAGGTCGCATAGCCAGCAGGCAATACAGGCAGGTCTCAAGCCCACTGCCACCCCCAGACCTGTGCAGTCCCCTAGGGCAGTGACCAGCCTCCCAGGACAGCTGAGCATGTGCAGGGTGAAGGGTCCAGAATGAGAAGTGTTGGACTTCTCAGCCCTTCTGTGAACAAAAAGTGTTCTGGATGAAGTGCCAAGACAATCACATTTGCATAGATTATGAAAATGAAAGATATTATTAAAATAAATTTCGCCCGTTCTTCCTTTGTGAAAGCGTGACCTCACACCAGCAGCTCACGTTTGTGGCCGGTCTTAGGTTTCTGTTGGATGGTGCAGCCCTGGAGAATTCTGTCCCTGACAATTCCCTCTTCCCCAAATCTGAACTTATTCTTCCCCATTTAAGGCTCTCTTTCCTCTGAGATTGAGGAGGATCGTCATATCCATACATACCAATCACTCTACATCACAGAGGCTTCCCTGCTGGCTCAGATGGTAAAGAATCTGTCTGCAATGCAGGAGACCTGGGTTCAATCCCTGGGTTGGGAAGATCCCCTGGTGGAGGGCATAGCTACCCACTCCAGTATTCTCGCCAGGAGAATCCCATGGACAGAGGAGTCTGGTGGGCTACAGTCCATAGGGTCACACAGAGGCAGACACGACTGAGCAACTAAACACTTCACTTTTTTTTTTTTTTTCTCACTATATATCATAGTGCCTGGATTTCTGGTGATAACAGGGGTCATTGCCCAGAAAAGGGGGTTCAGCCAGCAGTGCTTTCTGCCCACAGAGAAGAAAGGGGAGTGGGTGCCCTTGGCAGGTGACTGGGAGGGGGACGGCCATGCAGGGGTCCTCTGTTCTACTTGAGTTTCAGAACAGTCTTGAGGTTGGAAGAGACTGGCAGGTCACCAGGTCCGTCTTCAGGATGAGGAGCAAGGCACGGAGGGGCCTGGGGGAGGGGGAGTCAGAGCTGGAGCGTGGAGGACTTCGCGCCCTCCCCTCCTGGCCCCTGTTGGACCTCCGAGAGGCCCCAGGAGGGCCAAGTCAGCCCGGGCCCTTCAGCAGAGACAGCGCCCCGGGGTTCAACAATTAGCCGAGGATGGGGATTCGCACAGGAGTGAGGATGGGGCGGCTCAGAGCCTCGGCCCTACCTCGAGGCCGCCAAGCGGGCTCCTGCCAGAGCGCTGGGCTTTCCTGGAGCCTCCACGCCTGTATCCATCCCATCCTCACACCAGCCGGCACTGCAGGTGCTCTCGGCCGCTTCAGGGAGGAGAAACCGAGGTGGGGAAAGCCGGTGGCTCAGTGGCGCCCAGCACAGGCCAGTGGGAGGGTTGGGACTGGAGCCAGAACCCGTGGGAAGGAGGCGCGCCGGGAGCAAAGCCGGCGGAATGCAGGGAGGGGGCGGGCCTGTGCCCACCCCGCAGAGGCTCAGGCTTGCACCGCGCCCTCCAGCTTCACACCTTTCCCACGGTCCCCCTCTCGTCACCGCCCCCACCTCTGTAGGCGGCTTTGGGTGCTGCTCAAGAATAGGAACCGTCTGCATTCACATTGCAGCTCTGGCCCTGCCTACTCTGTGTATGAGCTCCGGCAAGTTACTCAACCTGTCTGGGCCTCCACGTCCTCATCTGTGAAATGGGGAAAACTGCCCGTCTCGTGGCGCTGCCGTGAGACGCTGAGTTGTACCAGCAGAGACTCGCTGTATCTGCGGCCACTTCTCTTGCTGTTGTTATGGTGGCTTTTCCAGGACTGTCTCCGCAGGGCCGAGTCTCAGGTCGCGGGAGTCCCCAGCCCCTCTCCTGGTTGAGTCCTCCACGGCCACGCCAGAAGGCTGGGCATGGCTTTGCTGGGGCCTCTGCCCAGGACCACACACGCAGCAGACGGAGGCCCGGGGAGCCGTAAGCTGCTCCCCGGCATTGTGTGCACGCATATGTTGGACCCCTCTGGGTGCCAGGGAGTGGGGTACAGTGGGGATCAGAAGTCCCGTCAAATACAGCCACCAACAGAGGCGCTGCCCCCCCGGGAAGGTGGGCAGCTGCCCCCAAGCCCTCCTTCTTGCCACCCACCAGCCCCTTGTTTGCTGGGCCGGCAGACTCCTCGGCAGAATCAGAATCGGCCCACGTGATCCTCTGGGGGCCCCTGCCCACTCCAGCACCCACACTGCATGGACAAGGGCGCCCGGGGACCGCAGTGACAGCCGACAGGGAAGACCACAGGACTTCGTGAGTCCCGCCGCCGGGCTGCCCTTTGTCTCTCTGTGCCTCAGTTTCTCCGCCCATAAGGGACGAGGTCCAGACCTCGTGCTCTCTGAGGTCCTCACCCGACCCTCACCGACTGGTTCATCATTCAGACAAAGAGCCACGGATGGAGGCCGGTGGTTCCCAGGCTGTAGCTGGGCCCTGGGCCAGGGGACACCCGCCAGACTCCGCAGGGAGACAGATGGGGGCAGTCCAAGGCGCTGGGTGGTGCAGGCAGGCCAGACGAGGCTCGAAAGGCTGGCTCCAGGCAGGACGGGCCTGTGGTCAGGCAGGCAGCGGGGAGCCATCTGCAGGACGAGGCTTCCAGGGGGACCCAGGCCCCCCAGCCTAAGGCACGCCCGCGAGCCTCTTCCCTGGGACTCTCCCTCCGCAGCCCAGGGAGGAGCCGCATCCCCGAGTGACCCCACTAGGCCCTGGGACAAGTGAGACTGTGCCTCGGGGCGCTCCCTTCACCCGTCATCCTCAGCCCACTGCAGCCGAGCCTTGGCAGGTGAGCGGTAGGACTCGGCAGGGAGTCTAGGCCCAGCCAGGAGCCTGGGAAGGTTTGACTCACAAGCGTAAAGACTGACCCCCTGGGCCCAAGTCCCGGCCCTGCTGCTCCCAGCTGCATCGTGTCCATATGTCCAATGAGCTGTTTCCCTTCCTGAGCCTCAATTTATCCATCTGTAAAATGGGGTGATGAGCATCTCTGGCTCTTGGGGATGATGTGAGGGCTACAAAGGAAATGAGACAGACGCTTTCACTAAAAGACAGCTAAAATGACCTGATGATAAGAAAGGGGTGGGGGGGACAAAAAGATAACCCCATCTTTCTGTTCCTTTAAGAATGGCAACCAGCCCAGAACATCAAGAAAAGATGCCCCCAGTTTGGGGACCATGATTCCTACCAGAAGGAGATCTTCTCTGGGCCCATCAAGGGAAGCCTGTATTTACCCACCAGGTGACCAGCTCCTTAGCATGTCCTCAGAAATCAGGCATTTTCCTGCTGGAAAGTTTTCATTATCTTTAAATCCGATTCTGAGGGTATGAAAGTCACAAATTCAGCCTCTCTGACTCATGAGCTGTCGGCAGGCAAATGCTGTTGGGACTTGAACAGGGCGGGCAGAGATTTCCAAAGATCGGGGTGGGTTTCTTTAAACCTCTAAACAGTTCTCATTTCATAACCAGCTGACACACACACAAAGGAGCAATCTTTTTCCCAAGGAAACGTCTCACATCCAGGGTGAGGCCCTCTGCCCTACAACACCTTTGATCGCTGCATCGGGCCTGCCAGCGACACCCCACGGGGCGGGTCGGTGCCGTCCCCTCCTGGAGACTGAGATGTTTGTTTCTTTGGTTCCCACCAACGAGCCGTGGGCTGCTGGTTCTCTTGGCAGTCTCCAAGGCAGAGGGGTGTGCTGGGTAGCCTCAGGGACTAAGGCAGGCCAACAGAATTGAGGTGCCAGGTCCCAGGAACCCCACTGCCTGAGGCTGCTTGCTCCCACTCACCATCGGTGACAGCCAATGCCTCACCCTGACCACAAGCTCATCGCATACCAGGCTCTGTGCCCAATGTAGGAGGTCTTGTCACATCCCTACCAGGACTGCTCAAGTAGGTATTGTCGTGCCCATTTTGCAAGTAGGAAAATTGAGGCTCGGAGAGGTGGAATGGCATGCCTGAGGTCTCACTGCTACAAAGTGGGGAGGCGGGATTTGAACCTATGTCTGTCTGGCTCCAGCATCTGCCGTCTTCATCACTCTCCTGCCTCCTCAACTTAATTCACCAAGAGTCATTCAGCAACAATGCCTGTCTGGTCACTGCAGAGAACAGATGGAAGGCAGGGCTGGTCCCGGTCCTGAGGGCACCTGCAACCTGCTGAAGGAGTGAGTGAGAGAGTGAATGAATGAGCGAGTGAATGAACAAACATGCACGTGGGCAGGAGGATGAGCCAGTCTGAGAGTGGGCTGTCACACTGGCACTCCTGTGGGCACCAGAGGCTGCCACCAGCTGCGGGCCTCTCAGAAGCCACATGGAACACTCACAAGTGTCACCCCAAGACAAGGGAAAGGGGAGGCCTGCCCACTCGCTGTATCTCCCATCGCCACGATCAAGGGTGGCCTTCACGCCTAGGCTTGTGTGTGAGGCAGATGGCTGAGAAGTTCAGAGCAGGAAGAATGGCCCAGGGACAGCCGACGTTTGCCACCCCACGGAGCTGGCTGCTGCAGAAAGGGCTGCTGGGGAAGAGTGAGTTGAGATCATGGGAGGCAGGACGTGAGAGGAATCTGATGCAAGGCTTCCCCTGCGCCCACGAACTGCACCTACCGAGCCCGCGCACCTAGAGCCCGTGTTCCGCAGCAAAAGAATCCGCAGCGATGAGAAGCCCGCACACCGCAACTAGAGAGTAGCCCCCACTCTCTGCAACTAGAGAAAGCCTGGGCACAGCAACAGAGAGAAGCTGCTGCTGCTGCTGCTAAGTCGCTTCAGTCATGTCCGACTCTTGCGACCCCATAGACGGCAGCCCATCAGGCTCCTCCATCCAAGGGATTTTCCAGGCGAGAGTACTGCAGAGTTGCCATTTCCTCCTCTTATCAAAGAGCTGGTGCAACCAAAAATAATAATAATTTAAGAAGTAAATAAAATATATATTTTAAAAAAACAGCCCATGTGTATGTGAAACTAGAATTTGGAAGCGCAAGGATGGCTGTTCTCTGTACTTGTTTTTATATTCTCTCTGGTAAATCTCCTCTCTTAGCAGTGACGGTGAGTGGACTCAGCGCAGGTAGATGTTCAAAAAATGGAGAGGGGTGATGATGGATGGATGCATGCATGCCTGGCCATGTGAATGAGTAGTTGGATGAATAGATGGATGGGCAGATAAATAGACAGATGGATGGATGGGTAGGTGGATGGGTGCATAAATGGATGGATGGATAAGTGGATGGGTGGATAAATGGATGGATGGATGGAAGGGTGTGTGGATGGGAGGATGGGCATGTGTGTGGGTGGATAATTGAGTGGATAGATGGATGGGTGGTAGAGCCCAGATTCCTTCTGCTGTTACTAGCCCACCCACTTCTTCACCGGGAATGGATCCAACAAACAAGATGGGATTCTGAGCCAGGTTAGAGCTGAAAAACCAGCCAGACTCCCTGAGACAAGCCTTTGTGTCAAATGCATTGGGGGAGCAGGGAGGTGGGAGGTGGCTCCCAGCCAGGAGACACAAGCTGTCTCCCGTTGGCTTGGCAGGAAAGCCTCCCAGCTCTGGAGCACACGAACCAGGATTTGGATCCTGGCTCCCTTCCTTTCAGGCTGGCTGAATGATCTTAGGCAAGTCACTCAACTTGGGGTCTTGGTTTCCTCAAATAAATGAGAATCAGAGGAACTCCCACCCTCAGCTGTCTCTACCATGAGAGTATTCCCACTGTGGGATCATTGTCACCACTGATAAACCTGGAATCTTCTTCTCTGGATGAAAAAACCAGACCTCAGAATGAAGAAAGTTCTCCAAGGTCTCAGCCAGGGCTAAAACTTCTGATGATGGTGGTTGAACAGGGCAATGGAACTTGAAGCCTGCAGCTGTGGCTTCTGATATAGCACAGACCACACAGAGAGTTGGACCATAAAGAAGGCTGCTCACCAAAGAATTGATGCTTTTGAACTGTGGTATTGAAGAAAACTTTTGAGAGTTCCTTGGGCAGCAAGGAGATCAAACCAATCAATCCTAAAGGAAATCAACCCTGAGTACTTATTGGAAGGATTGATACTAAAGCTGAAACTCCAATACTCTGGCCACCTGATGGGAAAAGTTGAGTCATTGGAAAAGACCCCAATGCTGGGAAAGATTGAAGGCCGAATGCTGGGAAAGATTGAGGGCAGGAGGAGAAGGGGACGACAGAGGATGAGATGGTTGGATGGCCTCGCCAACTCGATGGACATGAGTTTGAGCAAACTCCGGGAGATAGTGAAGGACAGGGAAGCCTGGTGTGCTGCAGTCCATGGGGTTGCAAAGAGTCATATACAACTTAGCAACTGAACACCACCACCACCACCAAGATGCACACGTAGCCTTTAGGGAGACCCTAAAGCCTACTCCAAGACTTGGCTTGCCCGGTCTTCTAAGAACACCTGCAGATGCTGACCATTTCTGGATGCAGTGTGGTTGGATCACCAAGGGGCACAGCCCGGTGGATTCTAAGAAAATGGGGTGAGCCCTCCACTCCCCAGGTGGACTAGGCAAAGGTGCATTGCAAGGGGAGCAAGGTGCACCCCTCACTGAAGGAAGAAATGAAGAATTAGATTGGATGGATGGTTGGTTGGTTGGTTGGTTAGCTAGTTAGTCTCCAGCAGTAACTTAGTGAATGACCAGCTTGTAGCCCAGCCCACCTGGCACCTAGGCAATGATAAGTCCCTCTCTGAGGTCCCACCTCCAATATCCACCTCTGGGTTCATCCTCCCAGAGCCAGACTCAAACACATCACTGCCCTTCCCGAACCTTTAAGCATCTCCAGTGTCCACAGGGCAACATCCAAGGGCCTCCCCTGGACTTTCAAAGCTTCCAGCAGTGAAGCCCCTCCAAACCCCTCTTCTACCCCCATGACAGCCCTACCCACCGTTCCTGGCCTGGACTCACACCTTCTATGCGCCATGAGTCTGTCTCCTGCTTATAGAATGAAACCCGTCCACCACAGGTCACATTTGCAGTGGTTGAGGGTGGTGGGCGCAGAACTCCTGTCGTTCCTACTAAAACAGTAGCTTCCAGTTGACCTGTACTTTGCTCTTTGCTGTTTCTTGTTTGTTTCTCAAGCAAATACACACGTGGAAGACAGGAAAAAGAAAGGACCCAGTTACTAGTGGTTATTACCCCATCCCTGGAGTCTGAAACCGAACAGCTTCATGGACCCATCCATTCCGCCACAATCAGGTGCTCAGTCGTTCAGAGAATCCTTTCTCTTTCCTAGGCAAACTTGCTGGTGGCAAGAAGTCCGGGCTTCCCTAGTGGCTCAGCTGGTGAAGAATCAGCCTGCAATGCAGGAAACCTAAGTTCGATCCCTGTGTTGGGAAGATCCCCTGGAGAAGGGAATGGCAACCCGCTCCAGTATTCTGGCCTGGAGAACTCCATGGACTGTACAATCCATGGGGTTGCAAAGAGTCAAAGAGTCAAACACAACTGAGAGACTTTCATTCTCGTCACTACTTCCGGGGCAAAATCGCTGGTGGGGGAAGTCCGTGGGGTCCCACCCAAGTGGTCTCGTAGATACCAGCACAGTTTGGAGCCACAAAACCAGGCAATCAGACTTGGTTCTGGCTCCCTTGCATCCCTCCAGGGCCTGGGGCAAGTCACCGGAGGCACGGCCACAAGCTGAGCCAAGTCTGTCACCATGATTATGAGCCCGCGGCTCTGAGCCTGTTTCCCACCTGTGAAAGGAATAACAGCAGCTCGCGTCTCCCTGGCTGACGGAGGGCTCGAGGAGATGTTGTATGCAGCTCTCGGCCAGCAGACACGCGGTCTGGAGAGCAGGGATGGGGGCAGACCTCCTCGGCTCAAAGAGGGCAGCCTGCTGATTGAAAACAGCCACCGGTGTGTTCATGCTGTCGCCCAGGAGTGACCGACTCTTACGGACCCCATGGACTGTAGCCCACCAGGCTCCTCTGTCCATGGGATTCTCCAGGCAGGAATACTGGAGTGGGTTGCCATTTCCTCCTCCCAACCCAGGGGTTTAACCCATGTCTCCTAATTGGCAGGCGGACTCTTTACCACTGAGCCACCTGGGAAGCCTGAAAGTGGCCACATGCTCCTCTATAAAGGACCCTTAGCCCCCTTGGCAACGGATGCTGTTGTGAGTGTCCTGGGGCCACTGCAAAAGGTGGCCCAGAACTGCTGGCTTCAAATAGCCGGGTTCTGGAGGCCCAAAGTCCAAAATCAAGCTGTCCCAGAGCCAGGCTCCCTCTGAAGTCTCCAGGGGACGGTTCTTCCTGCCTCCTCCAGCTTCGGGGGGCTCCAGGCAGCCCTGCCTGTGGCCGTTACCTCCGGTGTCACATACGTGGCCCTCCCGCGTGTCTCTCGTCTCCTCTCCTGTCCTTCATAACAGAAGGACCCTCCCTCATCCAGGAAGATCACATCTCAAGATCCTTATTTTAATTACATCTGTGAAGACTCTATTTCCAAGGAAGTCCACATTTTGAGGTTTCGGCAGATGTGAGCAGGGGGACACAGTTCCGCCCAGTACAGACACTCAGGCAAGGATGGGCACAAGGCCTCCTCCGCGTATCACAGAGCCAGCAAAGGACCCCAGTCCCCCGCTCGGTGCCAAGACCCCCTCCTGGCCGCCTAGACTCCCTAGCCCCACCACCCCGTGGCCTGTGCAGGGCCGGTGAACCACACCTGGCACTGCCTTTCACCCTGGACGTTCCTCTAAGAAAAGAGCCAGACAGACTCAGAGGGAGGAGACAGGTGAGAGAGCTGGGGTAGTACCAGGTGGAAGCCGAAGGGAGGGGCACGCGCTCGCCACACACCGCCACCACCGAGTGCCGAGGGGCGGGGCGGCCGCTGCCAGGCCCCAGGGTGGGAAGTCAGCGCGGCATCACAGCCTCGGGGAGCCTTGGGGCCAAGCCTTAAGGAAGCGTGGGGTCCCTCTGGGAGGGCCAGGCAGGTGAGGGTCACCCCAGGTGCAAAGTCACCTGAGCCACGTGCTCGGGGTGGGGCGATGGATGCAGAGCGCTCACCGGAGAAAGGGCGGCGGAAGACAGGCTGTGGGGCAGAGGACGCGGGCTCGATTTTGGCAAGGGGCTCAGAACTCCCGCAGCAACCCTCCGCTGGCCACGGTCTCTGCAGGGGATGGGGACCGCGCAGGGGCCAGGGGACGGAGGCAGCGCCCATGTGGGTGGAGCTAGCTGTTCCACACTGTCCTGAATCCAGCGCGGAGGCGAGGAGGGGTGTCGCCCTCGGGAAACCAGAGTCACCTGTAGCTGGGGTGAGGGTCCTAGAGCCGCTGGGCAGAAGGTGGGCACATGGATCATCCCCTGGAGACAGGCCCTGGCATGGAGACACGGACCCCAGTCACATGTGGAGCCCAGCCACGACAAATATTTCACCCGGAGACTTCCTCCAGGATGGGAAGAAAGGCCCAAAGGTCCCTTTGTCTTAAAACATTAATGTCCGATTTTAAATTGGGTCGGGGGGCGGAGGAGGGGCAGAGAGGAAGGCGGGGGTGGGCAGCCGTCACTGGGCATCATTCATAAGCCACACACTGAGCCCTTCATCGGGCCCAAAACTCACCCTTGTGGCTACGCAAAGATTTATTGAAGCCCCAGCGTGGGCTCATTTATTTTCCTCCAAACCGATTTGAAAAGACCGTTTGCATCTGCCCTGGAGGGGAAAAAAAAAATTGTGCTTATTTGGCAAACTTTGTTTGAAAAATCTGTTTGTCCCCAGAGAAGTGGCCGCGTGTTTGGCGGGGCTGGGGGCCGTGTCTGGAGGGGATGGCGGTGATCTGGTTCGTCCCCATCGTCTGTCAGCCAGAGAAAGCAACAGAGAACTTGAACTCAGACACCCTTTCTTGCACTGATGACCCAAAAAACCTGATACAGGAGGACACTCTGCTCCAAGATCAAGGTCCCCCTGTAGATTTCCTTAGCCTCCTCAGGGACGTCTGTGCCCGGACAGCTGCAAAATACAAAGGAAAATGTAAAACAAAGTGGGGGGAAATGGACTATAAGAATACTGGAGTGGGTAGCCATTCCCTTCTCCTGGGGATCTTCCCGAGCCCAGGGATCAAACTTGGGTCTCCTGCATTGCACGCAGATTCTTTACAGTCTGAGCCACCAGGGAAGCCCTATTAGAATTTCAAACATCAGCTAAATTTGAGGAAGGGGGTGAAAGTTCTGTTTGTCCCCTCCAGGCAAGAGAGATGTCACCCATGAATCTGTCTTCTTCTTCCGACCTGTAATATGCAAAGAGCTATTATGAATCAATAAGACAGAAAAACATGATCATAGAGAAATGGGTCAGAGACACAA
Source organism: Hydropotes inermis (assembly GCA_020226075.1). Classification (NCBI taxonomy): domain Eukaryota; kingdom Metazoa; phylum Chordata; class Mammalia; order Artiodactyla; family Cervidae; genus Hydropotes; species Hydropotes inermis. The sequence continues at coordinate 43,472,970 of CM035297.1, read as the reverse complement.
CTGGGTAATTCAGAAAAGGAAAACACGGTCCATAAACACAGGTAACAAAATGTTTAATGTTGCCAGTAATCCAAGAGATGCAATCTAAGCAAAGACAACTAAAATCTTATCTGCACCTACTGAACCGGCAAAGATGCACAAGAAAGCAACAGCAGGTTAGTGAGATGGGACACAGCTGGTGACACCCCCACCCCTTGTCACTTCGGTCACACGCCTCCCCAGTCCAGACGGAGGCATGCTCTTTGACCCAGCAGCGCCACTTTTATGAAATCAAAGCAGCACACGTAGGTCTGGCTCTGGGGGCCCAGGCACTGAGCCTTATCTGAAGTGCAGCAGAAGGAAGACGGCTCCTCCCTGCGGTCTCCAGGCGCGCGTCCGCCCTGCGGCACAGGCGGCCCAGCATCCCAGGAAGCTGCGGACGTGTGCCTCACGGGTGCAGCATGTGCCCCTGATCCAGGGGCTGCAGAGATCCGCATTAGAAGCAGTGGGTGGTAGCCACAGAGAGCAGGCCGCCCTCAGGACCTGCCTTTAGAAGCAGAGATCCCCCTCCTGGGGGGGATCCAAGCAGAAGTGTGGTCCAGGTTTCCTTCGAATCCTGGGCCGCTTCTCAGCACAGCCCCACCCTCATGTACACTTGTTCCCCCAAGACTAGGGCAGATCCACCCAGCTAAGCCCAGAGTTGCCCATCCTGAAAAGATGAGCTAAAATAGCACTGGAAGGTTCCGTGGGGAATGCACCTGTTGACGGATGGGGAAACTAAGGACAGCTGCCCTCCCAGGGTCATCCCACTTGAACCAGAGCTGGCCCTCAAGGGTCCCAGACCCTCCCCATGTTCCCCAGACTGGATCACCAGAGGCCACGTGCTTCGCTGCTGTGAATGGGCAGGTCTCAGGCAATGGGCTCCTGCCTCAGTGGGGCCCCACCCATCATGAATGTCACCTGGGACCCCTCTCCCTGGCATCAGCAAGCCTCCACACTGCTGAGGAGCTGGGAGCAGCCCACAGAGAGAAGAGGTGGGGGGCTGCATCTATATCCAGGCTGTGGGAGCTGGGATAAGGGTCTGTCCTGGTGGGGGAGGGCAGAGAGTCCTCCCCTGATGAGGGGGTGTGGACTGCATTTAAGGGTGAAGGAGAAAGCAGGTTGCTGGGGAGACAAGGGTGGAGCGTTCTGGGAAGACACCTCTGAGCCAAGGTCTGGGACCAGGCGTCCACTTTCATGCAGTGCTGCCCAGCTGGCTAAGGGTCTCTGTGTGGAATGTCCGTGGTCCTCGAATGGCCAGCAGGATTGCATTCCCACTCTGAGCTGGGCACCAGTGATGCCTCAGCACCTTTATCTCATGAGACTCATCAGACCCATTTTACAGAGGAAAAGACTGAGGCACAAAAAGGTCAAAGAGCTTTGCAAGGGCCACCAGCTGAGAGTGGAGTCGGGCTGCGTCTGTCTCCGGGGGGGCATTCTCACCACCCTGACACCTCTGCCTCCTGGTCCTTGCCCCTCCCCCCACCCCCCCCCCCCCCCCCCCCACCCCCAGCCTGAGCCTTGGTCTGTGGACCGCAGGTCCTCGGCTCAGAATGGCCAGGAATGGGTGTGCCCCGGGGCCCTTGCTCTTCCCCATCACCTCACTATATGCTTCCCACGCTCCCAGGCCCAGAGAGGGGGCCCCGGCCTCTGGGATGTCCGCCCTTTAGGACCCAAGGGTGAGCAGGCCGAGGGTCATCTGAGACCTTCGGATGACTCACAGGTGCCTTGCCAACAGGTTTTCAACGTTCCCTGTGGCAGAAGTTAAGGAACCTGGAGACCCAGGGAGGGCGGCGGAGGCACAGCCGGGAGGGAGTCGCAGAGCGGGCGTTTGCGGGAGCGGCCGATGAACATCTGAGGTCCAGGGAGACGGCAGCTGACGCTGTGAGTGTGTGTGCCACTGAGTGGTATACTTCCAAATGGCCAAAGTGACAAATATGACATCGTGTTCAATTTTACCATAATTTTAAAAAACGTCGCTCTGACCTCAGACGAGCCTCCGCCGGGCGCGAGCTGTGTGGCCCCAGGCAAGTTACTGCCCCTCTCTGCTCCCTGTGTGACAGTGGCATCCCCTGAGCCCCTCCCCCGCGGGCTCCTGGGAGCTACAGCCTAACAGGTGGACACGCAGCGTCCACGAACGGCGTCTCGCTGGATGACCTTGCTGGGCCCTCTGCGGACAGGGAGCATGGGGTGAGCCGCACCCTGATTTGGGGTCCTGGGGCCAACGGTCAGTCCTGACTGCCTCTCTGGGGCCTGTCACTCTGCGCTCTGGGTCTCAGTTTCCTTCTCTGTCAAATGGGAAGCTTAGCATCGGTGGCATCAAGGTCACGGGGATGCAGGGGGTACCCGCGTGCTGCCTGGGGCAAGAAGCTCAGAAAGCAGGCACAGGGCCTGCCTCAGGGCACGGCCCCCCGCTCCCAGAGCGGCCGAGGCAGGGACCTCCCCCAGCAGGTGATGACCTTGCCCGCATCCGTCCAGCCCTCTGCCTCCTCGCTCTGGCCGGTGGCCCCTTGAGGACAGGTGGCCTGCCTGACCCACCCCTCTTTCCCAGCTCCTAGCTTACACTTGGTGCTTAATAAATGCTTGCTGCATGAACCAATACCTCTTTTAGTTCAGCTGTCCTGTCCCTGAACTCCGTAACATTGTGAGGTTCAGGCAGAAGCCCGCCAGCAAGGCAGGACCCTTCCCTCTGCTGGACAGCGGGCCCAAAAGTCACAGAGAGGAAAGGCTTCTTGAGGCCCCGAACCCCACGATAGGCCAGGAGGACACGCTCCAAGCCGGCGGTCTTCAGAGGCCAGTGTGCGCACCTGCCTCCCTCTTCCCGCTCTCCTTGGCACAGACGAATGACTCTTTCCAAGAGAATTGCACCCCCACCCCTGCCACCACCAAAAGAAAAAAGAAGGAGAGGATGGGGAGAGAGAGGAAGGAAGAAGGGGAGAAAGAGAGAGAACGAAGGAAGGAAGGAAAGAAAGGGACAGAGTTAAAGAAACCCGAATGAACCCAGGGCCCTCCCATCAACATGTGTTTCCCCATGTTATTAAAACACTTTGTCTTTACAACTCAGAAAATTAAAAAAAACTACCAGGCCTGGGCCGTCCACATCAGTATTCATGACATCTGTCTTTTCCTATAAAACGCTCTGAATGAAACCTCCCCAGTAGAAACGACTCCCTTCCCGGCCGGCTCTCTCCTTCCCCCCTTCAAAACAGATTGCAAGACAGATGACCGCATTGTCTGGCTGCATTTCCATCTGAAAACTCCCCTCCGTGTTGGCCACTGGGCGCCCCTATTAAGGCCCGGGCACCACGGGGCCACGTGGGGTGGCCGAGCCTGTGTCTCCCGCTCCCTGGGGCCTTTCCATCGGAAGAGGAAAAAGAACCAGGCAGACAAAGGTGCGGGATATAAATTAAGCCTCGGCTTTTTAAGTTCAAACTGAATTTTCTTTATTTTTCCACAGCTGTCAGAGGAACCGGCTAGAAATCCAGTAATGCATGTTTAATGTATTAAAAAAAAAAAAAAGGGAGGGGGAAAAAAAAAAGCAAGCCGTCCACTCCGAATGTTCCGTCCGCCGACTTGCATGGGGGACATTATTTCGGGCCAGTGAACTCTGAGCAAGTCAAGTGTGGAGATGTGGACCGGGGCCAGGGACCCCCCACCAGTGGCTGTCATATCTACTGAAAGCCCACTTGTCATCGGCGGCCGGGGGCGGGGGCCCGAGGGGGACAAACGTCTCGCTGAGCAGGGGAGCCGCCAGATCGCCCGCTTCTCCAGGGCCGGCTGGTTGGCGCTGGCGGGCCCAGACAGCCTGCGGGGCATGGGGACCTGCCGCCAGCCCCGCCATGCTGCGGTCTGGCCACCCTTTCCAAGGCCTCCTTCAGGTCCTTGGGGAGCCCGCCAGCCGCCCTCAAACCCGGGCCCAATGGGGCAGCAATGCAGGTCCGGCTGAGGAGCTGAAGGTCAAATCAGTGCTCTGGCTACAGATGAGGAAACAGCCAGGAGAGGCCAGGTCACTGTCATTGCACCGCACGACCCCGCAGACTCCGGCAAGTGTCTGCCTTCTTGCTGGGGAGAGCCCCAGCCAGCCTGTCCTCACCAAGCACCCAGCCCACTGGGCCCCAATTTTAGCTTCTTTCCTGGGGGGAAAAGCCATCACCACATCACTCACGTGTGTTCACCTCCCTTCCTAACTCCACGGATTCAATGATGCATCCTTGCCCCCCACTACATCACAATGCCGAAGAGGAATTCTTTCCACCATATCCAGGCAATTTTCACCACCCAGGCTAGACCAGTATCCCCAGCAATACAGGCAAACGATTCTACTAAGGAAGGAGAGGGACCTGCCATGAGCCAGCACCAGGCATAGCGCGGGAAGTCTTGCTGCATGGAGCCGCTCCTGGGCGGTTTTCTTTTCACCCTCATTCAGATGTGGAAACTGAGACTTGGGAAGTTAAGTGACCCGCCCATGGAGCTGGGACTGGACTCTGGGCCCTGAGTTCCTGACGGTTTCCTCTGCTCTGACTTCGGCAAGTTAGGCGAAACTATTTGCCCCAAATGTCTGTTTGCACCAGTGGAGGTCAATCAGTCCAACCGCTGTCACCCCACTCCACAGGGTCATTAGGTTCTAAAGGGGTGGAGCAGAAGTTCCTAGAAACTCACATGTGACCCAAGCACAAAGCAAGACTGTCCCCCCACTGTTGACCCCGGAATACCAGAGAGCAAAAGCTGTGCACCCCCAGCTGGGCAGCCCCTGCCCCCACCCCCAGGACCCAAACAAGCCCATTCTCTGTGCCCCCGCAACCGGGCAGAGGGGTCATTTCTAATGACCCTGCCAGCCCGGCAATTCTGTTTTCCTGTGATTTCCGAACCCACTGGAACCCCAAAGGAGCCATTTGCTGCTGCCTGGGATCCGTTTCCATGGCATCTGATGCTGTGGCTGGTTCCACCCAATTTCTGTCATGAATGAGGTATGGCTTACACCCTTGGGTGTACATGTAGGTGGCTCACACCCTTGGGTATATATATAACTGGCTTATACCCTTGGGTTGGTTGGTCACCCCCCAAAAAATGCCCAGTGGTCTCTCAGCGAAGGCCTTGGACAAGCAATTAAAATGGGCAGAGGGCATGTCAAAGAAAAATGAGAGTGACATAGAGACCTCCAAGGGAGCTGCCGGTGGACCCAGCCTCATTCACAATTCCTGGCATAGGGGCTGGCCCTGGGGCCTCCTGACATGGTCTACCCAGCCCTTAGTGACCTGTGAAGCCAAGTCACCTTCCTGGATCATGGAGCCAGCAGAGGTGGGAAAGGAAATGGCCTTCCAGGGAGTGGGTGTGAAAAAAGTCGCCAGCTTTTGACTGCGGATTTGACTCTGAGTTTGGTCAGGGAACATGGCTTTCAGTGGCTCCATCTTTCTGTCTGTAAAATCAGACCATGGTGCCTTTCCCGTTGGGTTCTTGTAAAGATGCATTGAATAAGTGCAAAAATCCCCAGCATTGATTGCAATTAAGTTACAGATGCATCATCACAAGCGTCTCTTATTCAGCCCTTTCTAGCTATAGCCTCCAGCACCCGCCATCTCCAACCCCCAGCAAACATGATTTTGTTTTCCATCGCTGTGATTCAGTCATCCAGAGTGTCATGGAGACAGAAGCCTATGGTATGGAACCTTTCTAGATGGTTCAGTCCACTCAACCTACCCCCCGTGAGAGCTGTCAGGGACTGACTTGTGTCATGGGGTAGAGTCCTAACGCCTAGGACCTGATTGTGGCTGCTTGGAGATAAGGTCTATTATTGGGGAGGGGGGGTCACATCACACGATTTGCTAGATCTTAGTTCCCCAACCAGAGATCAAATCTGGGCCCCCTGCAGCGGAAGTATGAAGTCCTGACCACTGGTCTGCCAGGGAATGAACTCCTGAGATAGGGTCTCGAAGGAGGCGACTGAGCGTAAATGAAGCTGCTAGACCAGCCCTGGTCCAGCCTGAATTGTGTCCTCAGAAGAGGAGGACATTTGGACACATACAGAGACCCCAGGGATGTGTGTAGAGGGACCACGTGGAGACGGCGAGAGGGTGGCCATCTGCAGGCCCAGGAGAGAGGTCTGAGATGAGAACAACCCTGCTGACGCCTGGATGCCTGGATCTTGGGCCTTCAGCTTCCAGAGCCAGAAGTCGAGTTTTTGCCTTCAAGCTGCCCAGTCTGCAGTATGTTGTTATGGTGCCTGAGCAGACACATACAGGATCCAGCCCAGCACTGGTTCGTTTGCTCCTTTTACCTGTGGTGTAGCATTTCATGGCAAGGCTTCCCCAGTGGCTCAGGGGGAAAGAATCCACCTGCAACGCAGGAGAACAAACACGGGTTCTATCCCTGGTCCGGGAAGATCCCCTGGAGGAAGAAATGGAAACCCACTCCAGTTTTCTTGCCTGGAGAATCCCGGGGACGGAGGAGTCTAGCGGGCTGCCGTCTATGGGGTCACACAGAGTCGGACATGACTGACGCGACTTAGCAGCAGCAGCCAGTATTCTTGCCTGAAACATCCCATGGACAGAGCAACCTGGCGGGCTATAGTCCATGGGCTCACAAAGGGTCAAACGTGGCTGAGTGACTGAGCATACACGCACAGTATTTCACGTCACGGATTATCACATTCTGTTTACTCACCCATTGAGGAATATTTCAATTATTTCCAGTTTGGGGCCTTTGCAAACAAAGCCGCTGTGAATAATCATGGGGTGGGGGAGCCCCAGCACAGTGCACGCACACATACGCTCGCACGTGCACACGCATGCACACGCGTGCACACACATGCACGCACTCACAAGCACACGCAGTTGCACACTGGTTACCGTTCCTCCCTCAGCTGGAGGACCCACTGATGTCCCTCTGGGCTCTTTTCATCTCACGCTGCGGTTTCTCTCCCAGCGAAGAAGGAGCTGGAAGAGCAGGACCACCCCCAGCTCGCCCCGCATCCTCCTAAACCGACATTCCTCCAGGAAAGTCCTCCTGTGCCCGGCTCAGGAAAGAATGTCAGGTCGAAGCGCGGGATGCCCCTGAGCAGGTCTGGTCATGAAAATCTGACACTCAGAACCCGGTGCTGCTGGAAGCCAGTTAACTGCTTTTCTGAATGACGTTTTTAGAGGCCAAGTCCAGTGCCGGGCAGGGGCCGTCAGGATTGAACAGGGCCAAACCAACTCCTTGGGTCCCCCCCACCCTGAGGACAAGAGGGGCCCCAGCCCCAAGCCTCTGCAGCCGCCGAGCTGGGAGACCCCCGGGAAGGCCCCCGTGCCCCAAACAATAGCAGCACCTGCCAGGCCTCGCTGTCCCTGGGGAGCCCCCGGCCCGTGCCGGAGGCCGGGCGCCTGGCATGAGACCCCATTGTTTGCCTGCCGCCCTCTCGGGGTCTCGTCCACGGAGTAACGGGGCAGCCCCAGAGGTCACCTCCAGGGCGCTCGCAGGGGGCCCCTGGGCATCTGTCTCGGGCCGTGGGCAGCAGGAGAGGGCCGGCCCCCGCCTATTGTTTGGGGCCCAGCAGCCCACCCAACAGGACAGGGGCCCATTGTCCCCAGGCAATCTGCCACACTCCCGCCTCCCCGTTTCTCCAAGAAAAGGGGGGAGACTGCCCAGGACGACCGGGAGTCCTCGGTGAGACGTACCACCAGGGCCCACGCTTCCCGGGCAGGCAGCAGCCCTCGGTTCCCCTCACACCGCATTTGTTTATAAATTTGAAAACTAAAATGCAAGCCTCCCAGCCCTTCTCAGTCCTGTGGACCGTGTTCCAGCTTGTGAGCGGGCAAGGCTAACCTACATACGGCGGGTCAGAACCACCGTGAAGAGTCACCTTCTTCTTCCCAAGTGACATGATGTGACATCTCCCCCACCCAGCTCTGGGTGATTTCTCTTGCCAGGTGGAAAAGCCCCTGGACGGGAACAGCGAAGGTTCTTTCAAGTCTTGAAAATTCCATTGCAACCAATAAACAAACAAACAAACCAGCCTTCATGTTTTCACAAATGTTGCTAACAAGGAAGTTAGCCAGTCAAGTGTCTTCTCAAAGGAGATCCACCCAGACAGCCCCTGGGCCAAAGCTCAAGGCTTCTGGCCACAGACCTCGTCTGGTGTTTCAAAGTCATCCAGAAAGTCTGCCGGCAAGGAGAGCCAAGGTGGGTTATTTCTACTCGCTCCTCGGTGGTCCTCCAAGGCCTGGGACATCACAGACATGAGGAACGGTAGAAAGGCCAGCTGCACCTGGAGGCTGGTGCTCCTCCCGAGCTGGCTGGAGTGTGTCTTAATTAAACACGGCAAGCAGAGAAATCAAAGGTAGTTGACTGGCTGCAGAATTTGTTGGGGAGTGGGGGTGGGCGGTATAAGGTGAGGGGAAATCTGCTCTCTTTGAATAGTAAGAGCTAAAAGACAACTGTTCACCTGGAGGTGTGCATAGTGATTACCGGCAAAGCCCTGAGGGCTAGGGGGATGGAGAGACGAAGTGATGGAGAGATGGAAAGATGGGGGGTTGGATGGAAGGAGGGGTGGAGGGATGAAAGCAGTATGGAAAGACGGAGGGATGCAGGGAAGGAGGGAGGTGGAGATGGTGGCAAGCATACTAAGCTTGGACGTCGCTCATTTGCTCCCCCTCCGTAAAGTCAGTCCCATCTGAACTCAGCTGTGAGAAGGGCCCACAGCAGACAGCTGGCCATGGTGGTGAGCCATTTCCCGGATGGTCTCCTTCTTCCCCAGGCCCTCTGTGCCCAAGAACCAACCCACTTGCCATCACACTGCACTGGGCGCTCTCCCCCACTTCATCAAGCAAACTCTGCTGGTTGTCTGCCCCACAAGTGTCCCCTCCTCTCCCGGCCAGTAGAGGCCCAGTTTTGCCCCGGTGCCGGCTGCTCCATGCCGCGTGGGCCCCTCCCCAGCCTCGAGGGTATTGGCCTTCATCCTGCTGTGACACAGTCCTGACAAACCAGACCCAGGGAAGGCGGCTGAGACAGGGGAGAACTCCCGGAAGTTTCCTCACTGACGAAGGGAAATGGGAAGCCACCCCTTCCCTGTTCTGGATGCTGCGATGTAGGGACCTGATGCTATAAGGGGCTGCAGTCACCTTGCAACCAGAGAAGGCACCCAAGTACCCCACCGCATGGACCTCTGGGGTTGACCTCCTGGGGCCCCCTCCCTCCAGACCTCCAGACCTCTGGCCGGGTCTCTGACACCTGCAGCCGTGCGCGGCCTACCTCCGGGCTCACTAGGAGATGCTCTCGGACCTGCCTCGCTCTGCTCCAGGGTCCCCGTGGGTCAGCCCAGCTCTGCCTGCCCTGAAGCTGCCCATCAGCAAGGCACAGCAAACAACATCTCTGTGACTGGGGCTGGATGGTGACGGCGGAGTGAAAGAAGCCAGGGTCAAGAGACAGCATATTCTGTGATGCTTCTGACACGGCGTCAGGACCAGGGATGGGCAGAAACTTGCAGGGTGCTGGAACATTCTGCCTCTTGATTACGGTGATGGCTCTGGGACTCCACACAGCTGTCAAGACAAGTTGAACTCTGAACCTGGACAGACTGAACCTCACAGTATGTAAATTCTTCCTCTGTTACCCTGACTTCAACACCAACAAGGGTAAGGGCCCCCCACTTTTGCCTGCTCAGGGCTCTGGGCCGGACAGGAACAGTTTCAAGAGGAGCCTGGCCCTCCCCACTCCTGAAGGAGTAACCCCAAGGTCAGCAAACTGGTTCTCGTCAATGAATCTCTTCCTTAAAGTGAACTATTTGCAAAAACCTGACAAATAAAGGAGAATAAAGATGCCTTCTCCTCCAACTGAAGAGGCACTTCCCGTGTGGCTCAGTCAGTAAAAATCCGCCAACCATACAGGAGACCGGAGTTCGATCCCTGGGCCGGGAAGAGCCTCCAGAGAAGGACATGTCCACCCGCTCCAGTGTTCTTGCCTGGAAAATCCCACAGACAGAGGAGCCTGGCAGGCTACAGTCCAAGGGGTCGCAAAGTGTCAGACACGACTAAAGGACTGAACCACCACCAATGGCAGAGGCTCCTGAGAAATCATGGGGTCCCCGGGGCCAAAGGCTAGCCCCAGGCTGAGAGACATTCCACCCAGCCCTACCTGCTGGAGAAAGTGAACCTGGGTGCCCGGGACCCGCTCAGCCAGACACGGGGAGGGCACTATGCATGGGGACCCTGCCCGTCCCCACCAAGGTGGGAGCATCACCGCCACGGAAGGACAACCCTGAGCCCATCAGCAGCATCCCAGCGACGGTCCAGCCAGGTGGCCGAACACTCAGGGTTCAGACTCCCATGTCGCAGCTCCCGCCCCGGCTGGGCGACCTCGGACAGGTCACTCTGCCATCCTGTGCCCGGTTCCCTCGAGAGTGAAATGGCCATGGCACCTCCCTCACTCGGCCTCTGTGACCATTCAAGGAGGCGAGACATGTAACAAACCCAGTGCGAGTTTCACTGACCATCCGGGCAGCGTGGGGGTGAGCAAGCGGCCGCATGAGCGCCCCTCCCCTCCCCCAAGCGGCTTCATCTGGTTTGTATCGGGGGGCTAAGTGCGATCGGGTGTGAGAGGAGAGCTCTGATGCTCAATGAGCTTTGAAAGCCCGGGTCCTCACGGCCTTCCCGCTGTCGGCCTGGGACTCTGACCACCCCTTGCCTCGGGCCTGGAAACAGGCCTAACGCTCTCCAGGCGTGCAGAATCAAAGCCCCTCTGTCAAGCACACATTTTCCAAGTGCTCGGAGGGTCTGGGAGGTCCTGGGAGGTGGCAAGGATGGAGGTTATAATTGGGCCTCCCCTGGGCCGACACCACCTCTTGAGAAGGGGCCGCTCGAAGAGGGTTCAATTTCCCAGCCCAGGGAGGGCATGTGTTTAATTAAGATCCATAAAAACGTAGCTGGCAAAACGAGAAAGCTGTTTCATCTTTCCCAGTCAATACGAGTGTGTGTCTTACCTGGAAAAAGTGGTTTATGCAGAAAGAATTTCCCAAATGGGTTCCATATGCCTCTTTCCCCCAAGCAGGGCCTTCCACAGGGAAGGGGGCTAGGGCTGGGGAGGGAGACGGGGGCCAGGGCCGAGCCCCCTGCTCCCAGACACTCAGCCTCAGCGCACACCCTCCGCTGGCTGCCGCTGTTTAAACAGAAGACGTCACAGCCAATGATATACTGGGCGTTCCAGAGACTGTTTCATCTGGGGAAATGGCTCCTGGAGCCAGCTCGTCGCAGGTAGGCCAGGAGGACCGCTGTGATGTGAGCCGGCCCACCCTCCCCAGGGCCCTGACCTACAGACGCCCCTTGTGCTAACCATTTATTGCCAATTACTCCGCAGTGGGTCAAGGCTGTGAGCAGAGGCCCAAGATGCTTAAGATCCCGGAGACGAAAGGAGCCGAGCAGGCTTCAGACTGCATCTCCCTGCAACACACACACACACACACACACACACAGACGGGACCACCTAGCCCGAGAGAGCGGACACAGCCTGCCCAGGACCTCAGGCCCACAAAGCCTCAAGGAGTGTCGGGGACTCGGTGTCCCAGCCGAGCGCGGCAGAAAAAGTGTAGGGAGGAGAAAGGACCCGGGCGGGGGAGGCGGAGGAGAGACTGTCCTTCACACCCACCCTGTCCACTTCACCCAAGCGCCACCTTCTCCAACGGGCCCGCAGGGGGTGTCCTGCCCATCACGTGGCTCTGACTCATCCCTCTGCCACGATTGTCTATATTCACCAGTTTGTTTTTGTGTCTGATTCTTTGTGACCCCCCTGGACTGCAGCACGCCAGGCTTCCCTGCCCTTCGCCGTCTCCCGGAGTTTGTTCAAATGCTTGCCCTCTGAGTCAGTGAAGCCATCCAACCATCTCCTCCTCTGCCGCCCCCTTCTCCTTTTGCCTTCTATCTTTATTTATCTGTTTATTCAAATATATATTTATATAGGTATCAGTTCACTGGCTGTACCCCCACTAGGATGGCTTCCCCAGAGAGCAGAGATCATCTTTGTCTTGTTCATGGTGGTATCCCTGTCCCCAGGACAGACTTTAGAGTACAACAGAGGCTCCGTTCATCATCACCACCGGCATCATCTTCTTCACCCTCTTCCTCATCACCACCAGCATCACCAGCATCATTATCTCCACCATCACCACCATCCTCACCACTGTTTGGCACCACCAGCTCCCATCCTCATCACCACTCTTACCGTCACCATCATGATCCCAGCAACAGTTCACCCACAGTGAGCATCAGTCAGGCACTGTTTAGGGAGCTTTGTGTGGATTAGCCCATTGCCCTGCCGCCCGCCTGCCCTGTGAAGTAAGACCGTCCCATTTCACAGGACTTTAGAAGCCTGCTGAGAGTCAGACAGCTCACCAAGGTCAAAGCTGGGGTGCCCCTGGACACACAGAAGCAGCCCGGGGCTGATGGACCAGCCTCTCTGCGTGGCACGGCAGGCAGCCCTCAGCCCTGATGCTTCCTTTCGCCTTTCAGCCCCTGACAAAGCAGCTATGGTTCTTCAGAGGAAGACAAGCAGGACTGGCTCACGGCCTCCATGTTGCTTGAGTTCTTGACCATTCAACCCTGGTGAGGGGGTCTCAGCCACCACAGTCTCAGGGGAGAGCAGTCAGCTGACCACCTGGGGGCTCAGGGTCTGGCCCTGCTGACCCGCTGACCCTGTGCACCCCTTCCCTCGCCCCTTCATGCCCTCGACACTGCCCCACTCACATCCTGTGGACTCAGAAATCATCCAGCAGGACCAGAATATTGGGAGGAGTTCTGGCTGACATCCATCAAGACACCATGACGTCAAAATCTGCGAGGAGGAATTTGGGGGTTAGCAAGCACTCAGCGTGGTCTCACAGCGAGAACCCCAGTTAACATCCGAAGACCTGAGCTGAACTGAGTTTTCCTCCGCACCCCTGAACTGTGTCCATGTCCCCATCTGTACAAAGCGGTCAGTTTCTCCCACCACTCAGCATTCCCATCCTCCACCCCAGGGCCTGGGGTCTGCCTTGCATGGCTTCAGACTGGTGCTTTTAATTCTCAAACGGTCCCAAGAACCCCTTCAAGTATTCGATACAGAAATACCCAGGGAAGGTGTGTGGCAAGGTTTTAAAAGCTGGTCCACTCTGCTGCCTTTCTTTAGGATTTCCGGGCAGACTGCCAGCTTCTCTTTCCAATTAAACGCCCCATTTGGCCGGCTGGTGGGCCCCTGAGCTGGAAGGGAGAGAAGCCTGCTACCGCGCTGTCTGGATGTAATTTGGGGGACAGGAGATTTCATAAGCTGAGGGAGGGGGTACATCCAAGACATGATCACAGCAGAAGCATCTCCTCACCCGTTCCCTGGAAAGGAAGAGGGGTCATGGGTCCCAGCCCCCAGGGCACACTCTGTGAATAGCTGGGGCTCCGAACTGGGGGTGGACTTGGGTCAATGACAGCATCACCCCAGGAGGAACAAGGAGAGTGGGGACCCTCCAGCCCCAAGGCACCCCTCCAAGAGCTGTTTACCATGTTGGGAACAGGACTCCAGGAGTGAACATTCATTCCAGCACCGCCGTCAAAACAAACAACAGCTCTCTGGGCTCACAGCACACAGAGATCTCGCTGAGTGCTTTCTGTGGCTGGGCAAGGACCGAGGCAGCGTGCTATGAGGCAGCCAGGGAAACTGAACTTCCAGGCATTGAATGAACCCACGGAGACCAAAGCTGGCAGGTGGGAAGGCTGGATCCGTATGGAAAATAGAAGCCCCCCCTGCCCCCCACCAGGTCTTCAGCAGCAGCAGACCCCACAGCCTCTACCTGAGTGAGGCATGCAGGACAGCGTACAGACAGCCGGCCAGCCAGGAAGTGCCCCGGGTCAGCCGGGGAAGATGACCACAGAGCGCATGTGTGTACACACACGTGTGCAAGTGCACATGGACATGTGCATATACATGTACAAGCTGGGAAGAGCCTTCGAAGGAAACGGCCTAGTGAAATGACTATGAGCAAAGCCAGGTGCCCCGAAAGGAAGCGGGAGGAGGATGAAAGGCAGCCCCCCCCCATCCTCCACTTCCGGAAGCTTCCACGGGCGGGAGGGCTCCTGATGGTTACCATTTGTGGAGGCCGGGCTGCAGCAGGGGCTGCCGCAATGCCGGGACCACGTGGCCGGGGAGACACATCGAGTTCGGGGCCAGTGACCCAGAAGCCGCTATCTCAGCCCACGATCTGATTGCCAGATGGGCCCTCTCTCGCTCCCTAAAAAACAGGAAATCCCTCTGAAAAGCAAGACAAATGGCCGTTCCTGCCTTCTTCCCATCTGCCATGATATGCGAACACGTTGGCTGTCAGCAGCGGCCACTGATTGATTCTGGGTATTTATAGCCAGATCTGTTATCAGCTGCGCTATCAAAGGCTTCCCTGGGCTGGGCTGACCCCACCAGCCGCATCAATATGCCACTCCTCTGAGAGCCGTCTGGCTCGTTAATGCAAGGGGACAGCAATACTATTTCACGTCAGGCCCGAAGAGACCACTTCCTGTTTTACAAAGGGCTTGTGCCTGATTTCAAGGCAAATTAATGTAAGTCAGAAATACTGACCACTCCTGCCCCCCACCCAGACACAGGCCAAGGGTGCTATGGGCTTCACTCCCCGCCTGGGATTCTCGGCTCCATGGATGCACCTAGGGTCTGAAGCTATTGGGGTGGCCAGCCCATCAGCTCCAGGGAGACAGCACAGGGCTGAGAAGCAGGAAAACTGTTCTTGGCCCAGCTCGCCCCCAAAGTGCTGTGTGACACTGGCCAAGTTGCTTGCCCTCTGTTTGCTATTTTCTTTGGCTGCACAACCAGCTCTTTTGTGCAACAATTTGAAGTGTAAACCTCTTTTTCTTTTTTAATACTCATTCATTTATTTATTTGTCTACACCAGGTCTTAGCTGCGGCATGTGGGATCTTAAGTTGCAGTATGCGGGGTCTAGTTCCCTGACCAGGGATTGAACCCAGGTCCCTGCATTGGGAGTGCAGAGTCTTAGCCTCTGGACCACGAAAGAAGTCCCTAAAGTTTAAACCTGTTCAGCCTGGTCTTCCAAACCCCTGACCGCACTCCAGCTTCTTCTCTCTTGCCTTGCACCCCTGCTGTCCTGATAGCCTGGCTGACCTCAGAGCAGCCCACACACGGCCACCAGCCAGCCCTCGCGGGGCTGCTTCTCCAGCCTCAAGGCCTCCCTGACCCCATTAGCTGAGGGACAACCACTCAGGTCCTCCCTGAGGTGCAGCCCCCTTCTACAGATGTGAAGACTGCAGCTCAGCGAGTGAAGTGAGAGTGATGATCCAGCAGTCAGATCTGGGCTCTGCTCAGCGGCAGACCCTGAAACCCTGCTGAGAGGGTAGCAGAGATCCTGAGACAGAGGTGTGGCCATGACAGCAGCTCATCCCTGGGTGGCCAGGCTGAGCCCAACAGGGCACCATGGAGTCCTCTGCACCCCGCGCATGGCAGAGGAGGTTCCAGACTGCAGGGAACAGCATGGGAGATTTCCAGATGGAGACAGGAGACAACATGAGCCTGCGTTCCCAGGAGGAAACAGGCCCCTGTGTGGCCACCACCCAAGAACCAGCCCCCTCCCTCTGGTGTTCTGGTCTCCAGGTGCTTCCATCAACCCCCCCACCCCTAAAACCCTCCTGCCCCCACCCCAGAGAAGGCCACGGCTACAAGCATCGTGCCACTCTCCTGGGCCGAAGAAGAAACTGAGTCTCCGGAAGGCACTGACAGCCTTCCCAGGGTCACGTGTCAGGGTTGAGGCTCAACTGAGAACCCAGTTCCAAGCCCCCTGTGTCTGCTGTGTGCACCCCCAACTCAGCCAGAGTATCCCAGTTTTTATCTGCTTTTAAGGGGTTTTTTTATAAAAGACTCCATTCAATGAAAAGTTTTTATGATACATTGATTTAATTATTATTCTTTCATTTATGTTTTCAAGCTACTGTAAATTTGCAAGATTGCAAACTTAACCGCAGCAACAGTGAAAGTTCTCATATTGGGTTTGCTGGGCGCCTCCCACAAAAGCCAGGAGAATACTCACCTTCTGGGCTCGAGCCGCCACCTCCGAAGCCCCTGGAAGCGCTGGGGGGAACACAGTGAAAGTGAAAGTCACTCAGTCATGTCCGGCTCTTGCAACTCCACAGACCATACAGTCCATGGAATTCTCCAGGCCAGAATGCCATAGTGGGTCGCCATTTCCTTCTCCAGGGGATCTTCCCAACCCAGGGATCAAACCCAGGTCTCCTGCATTGCAGGCAGACCACCTGAGCCACAACGGAAGCCCAAGAATACTGGAGTGGGTAGCCTATCCCTTCTCCAGAGGATCTTCCAGACCCAGGAATTGAACCGGGGTCTCCTGCATTGCAGGTGGATTCTTTACCAACTGAGCTAGGAGGGAAGCCCCCAAGTTACCTATAGATACGCACTCCCCTTGTCCACACCCCATCCCTCCCACAGGCATTTAATGAGCACCTACTATGAGCCGGGTGCTAAGCAGGATGGAGGGGAGTCCTCCCACATGCCTCCCTACACCCAGCCCATGCTGGGAGCATCGCCACCTCCCGGGACATCTCTGTTTCCGGTGTCACGTTCTGCAGCGGCGGGGGCCACTGACTCCTCGGGCAAGACCAGAGGGCGGCTTCTAATCACAGCAGCGGGCAGCCACTGTCACCAGCCTACAACCTTCTGTCCACCTTCGCAGAACTCAAGGACTCGGAGCCCAGGGGAGGACCTCACTGGTTGGGGCATGGGCCTGTGGAGTCCTGTCTCCTGACTTTTGAGCTCCACACTTCCCCCAACCCAAATTCGGAGGCTGCCTCCTTTCCTGGGTCCACAGAGCACTGAAGTCAGCCCATGCCACCAAGCTCATCTCCCGCCTGTGCCTGCTCAGAGGCCCCGCCACACGCTAACTCACAGCCCCCGCCAGGTATATGCTATGGTGTCCATTATACAGATGGGAACACTGAGGCACAGACAGCCGGAGTAATCAGGATTACCCAAATAATGGGTGCTGGTGCCAGGACTCAACACCAGGCAGTGGGCTCCTACAGTTTCATGCTGCTTGTCAGCAGCATCTGGTTCACCAGTGCTCCCCTCCCCTGGAGGCAAAGAAAGCAAGAGGGAGAATCCAGAGGATGAGACAGGTTCGTCCTCCGCCGAGATGCCCCCAGCCCCCATGGACTTTGGTCTCTAAGTTCTGCCTTTGCCTCCAGGCCTCACCCCCCTGCCCTTCACATCACGGGAAAGAGCAGGTTGAGGGCGGCCACGGGAACGCTGCATCCCGATGGACCAGCCTCCCCGGGCCTCCTGTGGACAGTCCTCTCTGCAAGGACTCTTTTGCTGATGGTGAGAGTGATGTTGTTATGATTAAATGACTGCCATTTGGGTCCTGGACCCCAGGTTTGCTCGTCTACACAGGACACGTCTCCATCAAATGCCCCCCGCCACCCTGTGCTAACATCTTCGACTGGACCATGGCCAACAGTTCACAAACTCTGTGTTAAGCTTCCTGCTGCAGTTGCTTTAACAAACTGCTACATAAAATAACACACGTTTATTATCTACAGTTCCGTGGGTTGGAAGTCTGACGTGGGTCTCCCTAGGCTGAAAGCAAGGCGTCGGCGGGGCTGGTCCTCTGGAGGCTCCAGGGGGGGAATCTGTTTCCTGGCTCTTCCAGCTCTTGGAGGGGCCCATGATGCCTCCAGCACCCCCAGCTCCATCTTCTCCGCCCTTCTTCCAACGTGGGCTCCTCCCTCCCAGGGTCACCAGGTCGATGTTGGTGACCCTCCTCATCCTCAGCTTCTCCCCCGGGGTCACACTCTCCCCTCAAATACCTTCTCAGCTGGCGGGGCTTCTAGGGGAGGGGAGGAGAGCCCAGCAACTGACCGCGGGCCTGAAACAGCAGATCATTTTCTCCCAGGCTGGAGGGCAGAGTCTAAGGTCAGGGTGTGGGCAGGGCTGGCCCCCGCCAAAGGCCCCGGGGACCGCTCTCCCCGCCTCTTCCAGCTTCTGAGGCTCCAGGTGTCCCCAGCTTGTGGCCTCGTCACCCCAGTGTCTGCCTCCATAGACACAAGGTGGTCTTCTCCCCTCTGACGTGTGCTCTCCTCCTCTGGTGCTGAAGCTGAAGCTCAGCACTTTGGCCACCTGATGCGAAGAGCCAGCTCATTGGGAAAGACCCATGATGCTGGAATGATTCCCATGATGCCAGGAAAGATTGAGGGCAGGAGGGGAAGGGGGTGGCAGAGGATGAGATGGTTGGATGGCATCACTGACTCAGTGGACATGAGTTTGAGTAAACTCCAGGAGACAGTGAAGGACAGGGGAGCCTGGAGTGCTGCAGTCCATGGGGTCGCAGAGAATCTGCCATAACTGAGTGACTAGACACAACAACTCCTCTGATAAGGACACTTGTCCCTGGATTTAGGGCCCACCTGGATAGTCCCAGAATGCTCACCTTGTTCCGTTGTGCCCAGCTCTGTGATCCCATGGACTGTAACCTGCCAGGATGCTCTATCCATGGAATTTTCCAGGCAAGAATACCATGTCTCAAATCCTTCACTTAATTACACCTGCAAAGACCCTTTTCCCCAATCAGGTCGTGTTCTCAGGTACTTGGACATATCTTTGGGGGTGGGGGGCGGGAAGGAACAGTTCAGCGGGGCCCAGGATTCCCCCTGCAGAAGTTCTGAACCTTTTTCAGTTGTGAGTGAGCTGTGCAGACAAAGCACCAAAGCGTTGCCATCATCCCGACAAAGCTGATTTCAGATCACTTGACTCACAGATCTGAGGGAAGATGGCTCTTTCTTGTTAAACCCCAGGTCTGTACAGGCCCACCCGGTCAGCAAGGGTCTCACCAGGAAACCACTCTGGGTGCCCCCCACACACCACGTGGTAGGTGAGGAGCAGAGGGCAGGCCCTCCATGGCAAGTCCCAGAGGGGCCCTGGCTCCTGCCCCCAAGGTCCCTTCTGCTAGCCCATCCTCCTTCCCCGGGGAGGAGAGTGAGGGACCCACGGCGGCCAGTATGACTCTAACAGGTGTCCCTTTACCCGGACGGTTCCTCCCCCAGATGAATTCCGTCTATTCCAGTCATCACCACTCCTCACTTCCCTGGAGAAAGAAAGGGCAACCCACTCCAGTAGTCTTGCCTGGAGAATTACATGGACAGACGAGCCTGGCGGGCTACAGTCCGTGGGGTCGCAAAGAGTCAGACACGACTGAGTGACTGGCACACACACCATCTCTCATGACTCCTGGGGGTCAGGGGTGCAGGCGGGCATGGTGGGGACACTTTATCTGTGCTCCATGGCATCTGTGGCCTCAGTTGAACCACGGAAGGCTGGGGGTGGAGGCGGGTGTTGGCTGGGGCCTCGGGGACCTTTGGTCAGAACACACGGGCCTCTGCGCTACTTGGGCTTCCTCACAGGGCTTCCCAGGCGGCACTAGGGGCACAGAATCTGCCTGCCAATGCAGGAGACACAGAGGACTCAGCTTCCACCCCTGGGTGGGGAAGATCCCCTGCAGAAGGAAATGGCAACCCACTCCAGTATTCTTACCTGGAGGATTCCGTGGACAGAGGAGCCTGGCAGGCTACAGTCCACGGGGTCACAGAGTCGGACACGACTGAGCGACTGAACAACAATGACAACAATTGGCCAAACAAACTCCTCTCGCCCCTAACACCATCTGAAGTGCCTTCCGTGTCTTGGTCCTCCCCAACCGTCCACACGGCCTTCAGACCCTGGGGGGGAGCCCAGGGACCCAGGCAGGCAGGCAGGAGCTGCAGCCTCTGAAGACAGGAGCCAGCGAGCCAACAGCACTTCTCCACCCGGCTGTCGCATCCCCCAGAGGGCTCTGATAAATGGAGAGATAGGACCGCTAATTCCTGGGCACCCCCACGGAAGGATGCCCTGTCGTTGAGAAAATGGGCCCGGGTTCCTTATCACGCGGCCACTCTGCAAATCACCAAAGACAAGCTGACGTCACCCGCTCCCAGGGGCTTCAGAGGGGCTGCTAATCCTAATGGATTTGCTGCCCAAGTGGAGATAAAGAACCTTCCTGCTCCTCCTGTATTGAAGTTAATTCATTTTACAAATAGATTCAAGGAAAGTGGTTGGGGTTGGTGGGGGCGGGGGTGAAACTCATGAACCACACAAAGCACTCAGCTTTGCCAGGAGACCACGCTCTGGAACAGCCCCCACACGGGGGCTGACAGTGTGGTTTGGGGGAGGTCCCAGTCAGGTCTAGATGGTTGGCACCCCCTACCTGGTCCAGATACAGCATTTGCAGGGCCCTGTGCAGAATGAATATAGTCAGCCCTCGTTCGAAATTACGGAGAATTTCACACTGGCGACACATCATTTAACTAAGTGTGTAGACTCCCCTGGTGACACGGTGAATAAGAATCTGCCTGCCAGTGCATGGGACACAGGATCGAGATCCCTGGGCTGGGAAATAAGACCCCACATGCCACGAGGCAACTACGCCTGTGCACAACTTCTGAGTCCAGGCTCTGAGCTCTGCAACGAGAGAAGCCACCGCCGTGGGAAGCCCATGTACAACCCCCAGAGGATGTCCACTGCAGCAGCGCAGGCCCAGGGCAGCCAGAAAGTTAATCCATGAACTAATTTAAAAAAAGAAGAAGAGGGATCTTACCATTTTGACATTTTATCCACTTGCACGCATTTGGCTTATATTTTAGGTTTCCACTACGATAGTCCTTTGTATCATGTTTATTTTTGAAATCATCAATAACTCTGAAAGATACAGTGCGAAATTTAGACAAATATGAAAGCAGTGCGAGTGAATTTTTTCTTTACATCTTTTTCTATTGTGATTTCTCACTGTGCTTTTGCTTTGCATCTTCCTAACAACTCACATGGGCTTCCCTGGTGTCTCGGTGTTAAAAAATCCACCTACCAAGCAGGAGTTGCGGGCTTGATCCCCGGGTGAGGAAGATCCCCTGGAGAAGGAAATGGCAACCCACTCCAGTATTCTTGCCTGGGAAATACCATGGACAGAGGAGCCTGGCAGGCTACAGTCCATGGTGTCATAGAAGAGCAGTACACGACTCAGCCACCAAACAACAATAATGATTCAAATGATCTTTCAGCATGTCATTACCTCGTCCTGAGCTGCACAGTTCTGTAAGCAGGCTTGTCTCATACACAATGCACTCAGTTCTCAACAGATCTGTGTAGAAATTCCGTCCTGGTGTCCTCAGACCATTGTCCTATACTGGGGCATCTTACAGTCCCTGTGATGGGTAGCTTGAGATTCAGCTGTTGTTCATTTGCTAAGTCATGTCCAGCTCTTTGCGACCCCATGGGCTGCAGCATGCAGGGCTTCCCTATCCTCCACTACCTCCCAGAGTTTGCTCAAACTCATGTCCATTGAGTCGGGGATGCCATCCAACCATCTCATCCTCTGTTGCCCGTTTCTTCTTTTGCTTTCAATCTTTCCCAGTATCAGGGTCTTTTCCAATGGGTCAGTTCTTTACATCAGGTGATCAGGGTACTGGAGCTTCAGCATTAGCATCAGTCCTTCCAGTGAATATTCAGAGTCGATTTCCTTTAGGATTGACTGCTTTGATCTTCTTGCTGTCCAAGGGACTCTCAAGAGTCTTCTCTAGCACCACAATTCAAGATTCAAAAAAACACGTTTGTTCACACAGATACCTGTGTTCTGGCTGTTTGTATACTAGGCTCTGCAAACCTCGGAATCCAGCTAAGGATTTGCCATGATTCCCACCCACCAAGAAAGGGACAAAATGGAGTGGTGCATGGTGGTCTCAGCTATTTGTAGAGATAGGCCTTGCTTTATCAAGTCAGTTCCTGGAAGAAGAGACCTTTCGTTTGGACTGGATGTGAAAAGCACTGAATCTCCCGCTCACAGCGCGACACTCAGGGTGACAGATAGGTTTTCCGCAGACTTGCTTCTGGCTCCATGACCGTCAGGTTTCTCCTGCGCACACACTCGCAGGGCCAGAGGATGGAAGATGGGCTCACATCACTGCCCATAAGGTGGGCTCAGCCCCACTCTTACCAGACACTGGGGGTGGCCATCCCAGCGGACATATACCTGAAAGCCTGCCTATGCCTACGGGTCCAGCATCAGCTGGAATCTACACAGAAGTGATCAGAACCATGCAAACTCTCCCACCACTGTCCCTCAGTTGAGCCTGGACTATGTCAGCAGTCTCCCCATCACCCCCCAAACCTGGGCCCAGGTCAGCAGGAAGGGTCAGCGGCTTTACCAACTGCTGCTGCCGTATCTCACTTTTACAGATATGAAGAGCTCTGCAGGACTGTGTGAGCAGCTGGTGGGGGAGGGTGGTCTCACACCAGGGGCCCTGGAGCTTGCATCTATGATGAGCCACCCAGGTGAGAAGCACTCCAAAGTCTGGGGTCAATTCCAGCCGGCTGGGTTCCAGGGTCCCTCCTAGTGAACCAAGCGGGGCTGCTGAGAAGCCAGGGGATCCCAGAGTGACGGCAGGCCCCCATTCCACGCCGCCCGATGACCCCAGGCCAGACCTCCGAGGAGTCGGCCCCGGCAGGGAGAAGCATGTGGCAGCCCCCCACTCCCACCCAGCCTGCTGCCAGGATCCAGGGTCATCCTGGATGGCTCATCTTGGCTTCACCTGTCCCAGCTCAAAAGCAGTCTTCCCCTGGGCCATCCTGGGACACTGAACAGCTTGAGCCGCACCGGCCACCAGCAGGACTCCTCAGACTCCCATGGCCTCACATCGCCCATGCCATCTGGACCCCAATGACCCCAGCCCTTGGCCATCACCCCCCTGCCTGTTTTTCTGAGACTGACAGTCCAGCATCTAAAGTCTCCACCGGTCCCCAGAGGAAACCCCTTTCCTCTGCCCCCATCCCCGTATTGTCAGAAACCCAGTAAAACCAGAAAAATCACTTTACATCAGCCCCGGAGTCACAAAACTCAGGCCAAGGTCCTCTTTGTCCAGTGCTGGTATGAAAACAGCGGAGTCTTCTTTAAGAGAGGCCCTGAGACAACAATAAAGCCAAGACTTCGGGTCCAGGTCAGCTGGCCTTGCCTCTCCAGCGAGCCCGCTCTGCCCACCGCATCTCCAACCCCAAGCTTTCCTGCAGAGCCCAGCCCAGGAGCAGATGGCAGAAAAATCGTTGGTTTCTTTATCATCAATAATTCACTGGGGTTTATCTGGGGTCAACACAGAGTCAGAGAATGATACCATTTCGATTAGAATCTAGCTCAATTTGAAATTTAAGCAAAAGTGGTGGACCATGATCGTCACCGTTTCCCTTTCAAGGGCAAAAAGTTGAAGGCAGATTTTGTCCTCGAGAAGACTTTTCTTTTCATTTCTGATGGTTGAAAGATGACTTTGTGAAGAAAGGACATCCCTTCCTGTCACTGCAGCTCATCATCCCAGGAACAAAAATTCAGTTATCAGGAAGGGTCGTCTGCAACCCACGGAGCTTCCCATGACCAAAGAAGCTCTGGAAACGATCAGAAAACATTAAAGAAGCAAAATGCATTTGGCGTTGTGGCAATTTGGGAGTAAGCGTCCATTTTGCCATGAGCCAAGGCAGATAAAGCATCTGCTCATTCAATTAGGTTGAGGAAAATGGAAAATAGCTGAAATTCAGAGTCGAAAATATTTCATTTCTTAGCAAACACTGTTCAGTGTTAAAAGGGGGAAAAGATCTGCTCTGTCTATGAATAAAGGCAATTGGGGGAGATCCCGGGTACCGGAGGGAAAGATAAAAGGGAGGACAGATTGCACCATACAAATTCACCAGCTGATTCCTGCAAAAATGCGGAGATTTGCAATGAAGTCATGAACTAACAAAGATTGAGATGTTGCAGGACATCACGAATGACATGATGCGTCCCCGACCCCGACGGTAATAGGTAATGAACCCACCGATAATGCAATCGGAGACCAGCTGTCGGTCTGGGTGGTGAGATGCTCTCGGAAGACGTCTGCACGGCCAGACCTAAGCTCCCTCCCAGCTCACCGAGACTGATGAGACAGCAGGGCCCACTTGTTGAAGGTTTTAAGAAAATCAACCTACAAAAACTAAGAGCCCTGTGGTTTGAAATTTGAGATCTCAGTTGGGTCAAGGCAATTGTCAGAGCAGTGGCCATGCTGCTAAACAGAATGAACAGTTTGGTGGCATTTTAATGACATTTAAGAAACTTCCCCTGTGGCTCAGCTGGCAAAGAATCCACCTGCAATGCGGGAGACCTGGGTTCGATGCATGGGTTGGGAAGATCCCCTGGAGAAGGGAAAGGTTATACACTCCAGGATTCTGGCCTGGAGAATTCCATGGACTGTATAGTCCATGGGGTCACAAAGTGTCAGACACAACTGAGCAACTTTCATTTTCAAAGAAGCACAAGCCGAGGGTTTTGCCTACTCCATGTTGGCACCTGAAGCACCGGGGGTGTCTTGTAATAGGGTCTCGTGAAGAAAGGAAAAAGACCCAGTGGGACTTCATTGCTCATTCAGTGGTTAAGAATCCTCCTTCCAAAACAGGCAAAGTGGGTCCGATCCTTGGTTGAGGAACTAAGATCCCACATGCCGTGGGGCAACTAAACCTGTGTGGTCACAAGAGAAGTCCCAGCATCACAGCTAGAGAAAGCCCGCGCCCCTCAGGGAAGACCCAGAAGAACCAGAAGTGTCCTTATGAGAAGAGACACCAGTCCGCTTGAGGCAGTACCCAGGGGTACTAAGGGCAAGTAGGGGTACAGGCGTGGGCTCTCCTTGAGCTGCCTTGGCCACTGGGGGCCCCCTGCACTCCCTTCCTTCCGAGCATGTGCAGTAATCAAGAAGGGTCCTGGGCTTACACCCATGGCCACAAGTGGCCCTCACCCCAAAGACTACGTGGCCTTAGACACCCTCACTGGCCATGGGTTTGGATGAGAGGGGAACCCAGGCCCACAGGGACAGCTCTGAGAGTCAGGGGAGCCGTGACCCGGGCCTGTCGGAGTCTCCTGACCTGGCATCCGGTGGGAATTCCTGGCCCAGGCCAGCCCTTTGTCTAGCAGAGTCTTATCGGCGAAGGCAGACGGCCCTTTTCACAGACATCTGCCAAGCTTCGCCCCAGTCTGGATCTTGGGTTTCCACAGGGAGGCGAGGGCCCGTGTGGGGAGACGGGGCCACGTCAGAGGGCCAGACCCTGTTTATACACCTCAGTGCTGGGCACTGGTTCCCGTGGGCTCATGTGTCCGTACGCACAGGTGGCGGAGGGCCACCGTCTCCTCCCTCCTCACGTCCTCCCTTCCGTCCCTCCATCTTTTCTTCCAACAGACGTTCAGGTGCCTTTTCTGTCCCAGACCTCTGCTATGCAACAGCATTTTAAGTGAGTAAGACTCCATTCCAGCCCGGGTAGCTCCCGGCTGGAGGAAGATGTAAGCAAGCAATTGCGTTAACAGGGGATATGACTGGGGAACTACAGGGGCCGAGGGAGCTCACAGGGTTTGGGGGGCATCTAACCCAGCCCAGGGCTCTTGGAATGGTTTGCCTTGGGGCTTAAATAGCATCCTTATCACTATTCTTCTGGAAGTAGAGGTAAGGCCAGGGACGTCCGTTGACGGTCCAGTGATTAAGACTTCACACTTCCACTGCAGGGACCCAGGTTCAGTCCCTGGTTGGGAAAGTAAGATCCCAGATGCCATGTGATGTAGCCAAAAAAAAAAAGAGAGAGAGAGAGAGAGAGACTTAGGAAGGTAAGACCAGAATCACTGGAGAAGCACCATGGCCTAGGGGGCTGTTGGTCTTTGCACCCAGGCCTGGGCATTAAGTACAGTTACCCCTGCAAATCTGCAAACATCCCAACGTATTTGACCCCAGAACACCTTTCATTCTCAGCCAACATTTCGTGCAACATGCGTTTGGGAAGAAAAGTCTCCTTGGTCATGCCTCCATGAAAGTCACTGTCGTGAGGACCAGACAGCGAGACCAGAAGGCAAGGTTAAAGGCAAGGTTAAAGGCAAGCGGGAGGGGCTCCTGAGGGCAGGTGACTGATTGGCGGCTAATCTGCTCCTTCCTCATACCTGACGAAAGCTACAGGAGGGGATTTTAAAGACGTAAACCCACAAAGATGTGGAGTGTGGCAAAGGCACTACAGCAGACTTATTTTAGATGGAAGACAAAAAAGCAAGCAGGTGAACACTGACTTAGCAGAATGACCTTAAAGAGAAGAGTTCCATGGGAGGCCCCTGGGAAAGTGAAGAGGTGTGGGAAGAGCTTATTTACAAAGCAGCATCCTCCCAAATTCTCCCCGGAATCAGGATGAAGAGGCTGCCGTGAGGAAGAAGACGAGCTGAAAGATTTTCGAGGTGCAGGTGGAGCCCCACCACTGGGAGGACAACCCCCCATCTTGAAAGAAGAAGCTTATTTTCTGGGCAAGTTAATACATAAGAGATACCAGCCCAGTCAAGGGCCTGGGTACCTTGCCAAAACCAGGGAGGCAGGTTGAATGATATTTTACATCCTCTCTCCTTCACCAACTAGGTTCCCAGAAGACCAGCAATCAGACCCTGCCCTCCTTTGAGACCTGATCCCACCCAAAAGGAAAGTCTAAGAATGCTGACGTCAGGAGATGCTCAAAACCCAGCCCAGATCACTCTACGGTGAAGCAGTGTGCCCACAAGGGTAGTGAAGCTCCACTCTTGAACTTCAAATGGGGGAAGCTTTCGAACTGTCATGTTGGAGAAGACTTTGACCACCTGATGCGAAGAGCTGACGAACTGGGAAAAAACCCTGATGCTGGGAACGATTGAAGGCAAGAGGAGAAGGGGACAGCAGAGAATGAGATGGTTGGATGGCATCACTGACTCAGTGGACATGGGTTTGAGAAAACTCCAGGAGATGGTGAAGGAAAGGGAAGTCCGCCACGCTGCAACCCATGAGGTCAGAGAGCCAGACATAACCGAACAACTGAACATAACATCAGCAACAGCAACTCTTGAACTTCCAATGAGCTGTGTGCCACCTCAACTTGATCCCGAGTAGGCTATCAGCCACCTATATAGGAAATAGGAACCAACCAACCAACAGAAAAATGCAGCTCAGAGAAACAGTGACTGTCTGAAGGAAACAAGGCTTTCACAGCTGTGTCATCAGCAAAAAGCTGTCCTCAGTATCCTCAGAGAGAGAGGAAACCACACCAAGAACAAGAACAGGGTGCTATCAAAAAGGAACGTTCAGAAGACTAAAAGGAAAAATCTCCCACACTTAAAAACCACAGGAGTGATAGACTCAATAAAAGAATTAGAAAATAAAGTGGAGAAAATATCCCAGAAAGTAAAATAAAAAGAGGAGAGGGCAGAAGAAGAGAAGAGAGAGGATAAGAAGGATCAAGACATAGACATAGATGAAGACATGCAAATTCTAGGCACCACAAAGGTATCTGAGAGGAAGAGCAGAAGATATAATCAATGAAATCAACCAAGATCATTCCCAGCACTGAAGAGCTTTGTTTCCAGATTGAAGAGTCCCATGAAATACCCAGCACAGAAGATAAATACACACCTGCACCATGACACAGCATTGTGAAATTTTAGTACATTTGGGACAAAGAGACATTTCTACAAGCTTGGTGTGGCGGGGAACCAGTTACCTACAAAAGGTCGGTTCTCAGAGTAGCTTCTAAATTCTCAACAGAATTTCTTGGATGCAAGAAAACAGTGGAGCTATTCCTTCAAAATTCTAAAGGAAAATTGTTTCCTATCTAGTATCCTATGGCCAGCCAATGTATTGGTCAAGTGTAAGAATGAAATAAAAAGTATCTCAGACAAGCAGTTTCTCAGAAAAGCAATTGCCTGTGAGCCATGCTTTGTCAGGAAGCTACTGAAGATGTTCCACCCCAGTGTGAGAAAGTAAGCCAAGAAGGAGGCTGGAGATGCAAGCAGCTCTTCCGCCACAGGAGAGGGGTGAAGGCAGTGGCGCGCCCAGAGGACTGCCACTCCCGGCGACAGCCGCGGACTCAACGTTCCGCTGCCCGGGACCACTTTCACCAGAGGCCAGACACTAGAGTGAAAATCCCACCCACTGCTCCTCTTGACCGGATCTGATGACATGCCTGCCCGTCCTCCTGCTCTGCATGCTCCAGCAACCTAGAACTCACACTTCCCCAAAAGCGCTCAGCTCTGCCCTGTTCCTGGGAGCAGGAAGCTGGCCACAGCGAGTGTAGAAGCCGGTGATACAAAGCAACCCGCCCTCTCTGGTCATCCTTCTGCTGTGACGCCCAGGGAGGTCCCACCAGACATCCCGGCTGCAGCGCCCAACCCCGCTCACCTGTGTCTCTGTCCACTCTGAGGTCAGAAAGGATTTGGGCAAACTCGGGCCAGCAAGCAGGCTCTGACCCAGAGGTCCCCTTCGGCTTGGTGTCATCCTGTACACCTGTTCCTGGGAGCCTCCAACTGTTGGTGACAATATCACCTTTTCCTTCCACCTTGGTCTGTTTCAGAGCTAAACAATCTATTAATGAGGGTTGCCGCAGATACCGGGCAGACATTCGCTACATCTGTTCCTTCTTCCTCCTGGGGACCCACCTAGGCCACGTTGCTCAGCCTCTCTTGCAGGTAGGTTCCCATACACCCAACAGAATGTGGTGGAAATGACGTATAGCATCTCCAGGCCTGGCCAGAAAAGTTTCCTGCTCCTTTCCTCTCTTCATCCTCTGCCAGCCCGACACAGGGCATCGAAAGGAGACCTCCCAGACTCTGGGTGGGGGGTTGATGGAATCTCGGGGAGGGAGGGGCCTGGGTGCCCACATGACCGCATGGAGCAGAGTCCCAGCCCAGCCTGCACTACAATGTCATAAACAAGAAATACACATTGTTTGGATTAAGCCACTGCAATTGGGGTCGGTGGTTACAACAGTTAACATAGCCCGATTAATAAGGAACATTTACACAAGTGATAAAATTGGAGAGAAAAATCTAAGAAAGTTTTATAGGTACTCCATTTCTGACAAAACATAAGTAGGTGCTTAGTACACTTTTGCTGAGCAAGTCAATGAGCAAACAAGCCTGGTCTCCGACGGGTGGTCCCTCATCCTGTCTGCACAGGCATGTGGCCCAGGGGGAGCATGAAAAGTTTACAGCTGGTTTGTTGGGGTGGAGGGGGTATGGGTGATATTTTTCCTGTTATTCTTCGGATAAGAGTGTTTTGCAATAAACACATAGGGAACGTGGGGCCAGCCTCTCCCACATTATATATGGCGTGTGTAAAAACATCTATGCCCCCATCTCTCCAGACAGATGTTTCTTTGCAAGCAAGAGCTCATTTCTCCACTAAACTTCCAGCAGCTCAGCTCTCCAAACACACCCTCGCCTCCCTCCTTCAACACACAAGGCCCAAAGCCCTGCCTCCCCTCGGAAAGCACCCCCCTCCATCAGCTCCAGGCTTCAAGGCTGAGTCCAAGTGTTCCCAGGATTCCTCACCCATCCTGTGACCACTCCCACCCCCAGCTTTGACTCTCTGCAGTGGCATTTACCCAATGAGGAAGGCTGAGCGCTGAAGAATTGGAGCTTTTGAACTGTGGTGTTGGAGAAGACTCTTTAAAGTCCCTTGGACTGCAAGGAGATCCAACCAGTCCATTCTAAAGGAGATCAGTCCTGGGTGTTCGTTCGAAGGACTGATGCTGACGCTGAAGCTCCAATCCTTTGGCCACCTGATGCGAAGAGCCGACTCATTGGAAAAGACCCTGATGCTGGGAAAGATTGAGGGCAGGAGGAGAAGGGGACAACAAAGGATGAGATGGTTGGATGGCATCACTGATTCATTGGACATGAGTTTGAGCAAGCCCTGGGAGATAATGAAGGACAGGAGCCTGGTGTGCTGCAGATCATGGGGTGAGCTGAGCAACTGGATAACCACAGCAAAGTGGCATTTGGCCACCTAGAGTGCCCAGAGGACAGCGTGCCAAGGGTAAGGGGCTAGGGCCCACCACAGTCAGACCACCTCTGGCTGCAGCCTGGATGCTCACATGCCACCTGGTGGGCCGGGGATCGGGATGGAGGGGGGGTGGGGAGGAAAGCTGCTTTGAGGCCCAGGAATGGTTACCTGTTCAAGGGAGGTTTATGAAAAATATATGAAAGGATATACAGAATGTTGTTAGGAAGGTGACTGGTCTGTATGCGCCATTCTTTCTATTGTCTTTTTGAATGCTTTATTATGTTTCCATAACAAACATGGATTATTTATATAAAATATGTTAAAATGCACTTTATTTTCTAAACCTCTTACTGTGAAATGGCCCACGTGGCGCTAGTGGTAAAGAACACTCTTGCCTATGCAGGAGACATCAGAGACGCAGGTTCAATCCCTGGATCAGGAAGATCCCCTGGAGGAGGGCGTGGCAACCCACTCCAGGATTCTTGCCTGGAGAATCCCATGGACAGAGGAGCCTGGTGGGCTACAGGCCATAGGGTTGCAAAGAGTCGGACACGACTGAAGCTACTTAGCACACACATAAGTAACACACATACATAAAATATAAATGTGCAACTTAACAAAGAATTACAAAGCAAATACTTATGTAACCAAGGTCAAAAAACAGACTGGTACCCACTTCAGAAGCACTCACCCATACGGGTCATTCAGTAGTAGCTGCACCCGCCCCCAGCTCCCACGAGGACCCCTTAATCCTCAAGGGCAATACCGCCTTCTCCTCACCGGTAAAGGGCCTGACGGTCCACAGGGGTTTGTCCAGCACCCAAGATGAAGCTATATCTGCTTTCAGAAGCTGCAAGACTAGGGCGGAAGTCCTGCCAGTGGTCCAGACTCGCCCAGTCAACTGGACTAGGAGAGTCTGTGGCACAGCAACCAGCCAGAAACCAGGACCCAGGGGCACGGGTGGTGGGGGGGCTGAAAGAATGGGGGTGCAGCCAGAGGAGAGAAGCCTCAGAAGAGTCAGTCAACCCAGAGACGGGGATTTAAGCACCTATTAGACGCCAGGCACCATCCTCAAGTGAGCAAGACAGTGACCAAGGCAGGCCAATCTTCTGCCCTCCTGGGCTTGCACTGTAGACAATCCATTAAATAAAAATCCAATCCATAGAAGACGATTGGTACATAAGGCAGCATCAGTTCAGTTCAGTTCAGTTGCACTGTCATGTCCGACTCAGCTGGTCGGACATCAGCGGGCACCAAGCATCAGCTTGCGCCAAGCAGCGTCAGCTGGTACTGAGGTCTATGGCGGAAAACAGAGGCAGGTAGGAAAGGGGATAGGATGTTGGGGGGGGCGGGCAGGAGGAGATATTTTGATACCCTGCAGCCTAGTCTGGGCGCCATAGCAACAGGACTACATTTCCCATAGTCCTTTGCCCTCAGGGTCTGGGTGGGCTCAGCCAACGGAGGCCCTGGTGAAGGAGTGGATGGCAGGACGGGGGAGAGGTTGGTGGGGCTAACATACGAGTTGGCAGACTGAGTTGTGGGTTGCACATGCCCCATGTGGTGGGCCTCGTCCAATCAGTTGAAGGCCCGGCTAGCACCAAAAGCCCAACCTCCGCTGAGCAAGGCAGCCTTCTCCAGCAGCTGGCCTTCAGACACCATCAGCAGCATCCACTCTCCCTGGCTCTATAGCAGGCTGTTTTGCAGACTCTCACTGAACATCAGGCCTTCTGGGTCTCCAGCTTAGAAACTTTGTATTAGCCAGCCTCCATAATCGTGTGAACCTATCCCTCATAATAAATGTCTTTTTACATATATGCATACCCAATCTGTTCTTTTTCTCTGGAAAACCCTGACTAGTACAATACCATCATCAGATCTCCCAGTAATATTTAGGTGAAACCCTTGGGGCAAGCTTTTTTTTTTTTTTAAACAAATCATTGTTAGGGAACAATTACTGTCCCCGAGAAGTGGTGTATTTCCTTCAAGGGCCAAGCAAACTATAGACCTTTCATTCTTCCCCTGCTCCCTTTGAAAATGTGAAAGTGTTAGTCGCTCAGTCGTATCCAACTCTTTGTGACCCCCATGGGCTGTAGCCCGCCAGGCTCCTCTGTCCATGGGATCCTCCAGGCAAGAATCCTGGAGTGGGTTGCTGTTTCCTTCTCCAGGGCATCTTTCCGACTCAGAGATGGAACCTGGGTCTCCCACATTGCAGGCAGATTCTCCCTTTGGCTGCCAGGAATTTGTATCCTTGGCCACAGCAACTGCGGAAGCAGCCTGTTCCTACCCCCGCTTCTTCCCTGGGTTCACCTTTCTTGTTTAGGATCGTCTGTCTTCCCGTGACCCTGACTTCTCCTCTGTGCTGTGACTCTTCTATTGCATGGTCTTCCTGCAGAGTGCTGGGAGCTAAGGATGAACTGAAGTGTTCTCTTTCCCTCTGCATTGGTCCTTGGCCCATCCGCTGGAAGGAGAGGACCCACAGACACGTGCTCAGTCAGGGTGGGTGAGACCACAGTCAGATAGCTGTGCACACCGCCGTGGTGAGTGCTCACCAGATACCTGGGGGCCCAGCAACACAGGTGAAGACAGCCACACTCCCACATACATCGTCCAGAACCTGCCATCGGCTGTGCTCGGGCCATCCGTCTGCCTGCCCGTCCCCACAATTGCAGCTCACTTGATCCCAAGACCTTGGGGCTCTGGAAAAATGTCCCCACCTGCCCCCTGCCAGCAGCTGTTCCAGGGATGGACCAGCCCACCTCGACTGGCTTCAAGCTCCCAAAGCACAAGGCTTTGTCAAACAGAGTCCCAGATGCGAGGCTACCCACCCACACACAAAATCCAGTGATCCCGGCATGTATTTCTGCCAAGGCCACCCTTACCTGCTATCAGTGGTGAGAAGGAGTGGGTGGGAGAGGGTGGCTTTTTCACCTGATTCTTCTGCTGATTTCTGTCCCTCTGAACATGAAAAGAACAGCTGGCATCCAAGGGGCTGGTTCTCCTAACAGGCAGCACATGCTTCTTAGGAGGATGAAAATGGGGCATCATCATGGGTCCTGGCTTTGAAGGCTTCCAGGGAAGTGAAGAGAAGGCAAACCTTAGAGAAAAGGGCAGTATAAAGGATGTCTGGGTGTCCTGGTGCTTCCTGACTCTGTGCTATAGGCCAGGCCCCTGGGGTCTATCTTGTAAATGAGGAGGTTGGATATATTAATAGTAGGTTTGCTGAAAGAGTGTACAAGTTAGCATATGGACCAAGCCGTGTAACAAAGAGCCCCAGAACAGACAATAGCTTTATCTCCCTCCATCCATGCCCTCACCCATCCCCAGCAGAGTCCCCCTTCACCATCCCTTCCTGATGTTTCAAGTATGATCCCTGGGGTTGGTTACTCATTTTCTTGTATGAGAACATAATTAAGATTAATTCTGTTACTTAGATTCACTTTGGGAATGAGTAGCAATGACTCTGGTCAAGTCCAAATCAGCTTCCTGTTCTCAAGTCTAGTTCAACACTCTTTCACCTTCTCTGCCCCAAAATAAGCCCCGCCTCATGGCCCAGGGGGTGGGAGGGACCTCAGTCTGCCCCTTTTCTCTCCTTTCAGCCTCCCCTTCTCTAGGCATCAGGGTCTGGGAGGAGGCAAGGGGGAGAGGAAACACATCCAACTGGTGGGAGTGACTATAATCCAGCCCACGTGGCAAGAGCAAGATGCCGACCCTCTATCTGGAACCTCTGTGGGATCTCTGGGGACCCCAAAACACAGTGTCTGCCTGGCCTCTTGTGACCTCCCAGCCAGCCCTCCTCATCTCTTGCTCCCAAATCTCCACCCCACAGATTCTAACTCCTGGGGGGTCGTCTCCAGGGCGATCGCCTGCAGGAGTGGTGTCCCCGCAGGATGGCTCCAGCCCTCCACCCACCGCCTTCTTCAGTTTCCCTCGGTCCACAGGGGAGGAGTCATCCCCACTGTATTAGGCAGGGCCCAGGCAGAGCTGCTGGAACAATGAGCCCCAAAATGCAGCAGCACACACCGGATAGAAGATCATCACTCTTCTGACAGCCTCGAGTTTGAGGGTGGTCCAGGTCCATGCCCTGGAGCTCACCAAGGAGGTGAGTTCATTCCATTGCGTTGCCCATCCACACCAAGGGAATTGCTTCCTTTTCAAGGGTGTAGCTGGCAGTTGCCTGCATCTCTTCTTTATGCGTCCTAATGATCACAGCCCAGTCCACCACAGGGTGTCCACCACAGCATACCTGCCCCAGGGAGAGCTGGGGACTGACCCTGCTCATGGGGGCTTCCGGGGTCCGGGTGGTAAGGACGATGGGGGCAGTGACCTGACCTTGTGGGAAAATCAGGAGTCTCTGCAGCACTCACTGTACCTAAGGGCACCCAGGCAGGTTGTCCCACGATCTCTCTCTTCGTTCTGCCCTGGGGGAAGCTGCAGCCAGTCTCCAGCTGCCTGGATTCACAGGAGAGAAGCAGTTACCAGCGACTACACGCATGCCTGACCCCCCATGGCCAGGAATCTCAGTTGAGCTCCCCAAGGCCTCTATCTCCCTCCAGTTTCTGAGCTAGCAGCAATCTGCAGCCAGGATTCCCCTCAGCAGAAAGCTTTCTCCCCACCACCACCACCATCCCCCTGCAGGCGCCCCAGGCTCTGAGTAGTTTTATGGAGCCCTCCCAACCTTGGCCTGGCCAGGAGAGACAGAATCACCTGAATGCCATGGCAACCACCCACTGATGACCCCCAGGAACCCCATTTAGGCTGGAGGTGGATGGGATGGGGTTGACAGCTGGGGACATTCTGCACTTTCAGTTGGAGGGGAACAGGAGCCTCACACCTCTCAAGAATTCGGGGCTCTTATCACCTTATCAGCTTCAGCCAAATTCTTGTGACAACCAGAAAAGTCCCATCTGACTCGCCAAGATACACAGCCCCAGGGACGCTTCTCGCCTTCCTGCAACCTGATGTGTGCAGGCTCTGTGCACGGGCTCAGCTCTTTGCAAAAACCACCCCCTCGCCCCCCTTCAGTGATGATGAGTGTTTATTAGCCACTCAGTCCTGTCTGACTCTCTGCAACCCCGTGGAATATAGCCCACGAGGCTCCTCTGCCCATGGGATTCTCCAGGCAAGAATACTGGAGTGGGTTGCCATTTTCCTCTCCAGGGGATCTTCCTGACCCAGATCGAACCTGGGTCTCCCACACTGCAAGGAGATTGTTTACCATTGAGCCACCGGGGAAGCTCATGATGAAGCTCAGGATGACAAGCCCGTAATTCCCCTTGTCTTGTCCCCATGATGCATGCTTCCCTGGTGACCATCACAGAGCTCTCCCTGAACCCCTGGGGGAGAAGAAAGTTGCCCCAGTCCTGTCCCTGTTACATCTCAGACCACTGACCCCTCCTCTCATATCACTTCAATGGTCTGGACTCCGTGACCTCTGTCTAACCTTCTGTCCCCTTCCCACCTTTCAGAAGTCTTCTTTCCAGAGACACCTCCTCCAGGAAGCCTTCCCTAGACCCTGAGAGAGAATTAACCCCCCTTCCCCTGCATGTAGTGGTAAAGAACTCCTGCCAGTGCAGGAGATGTAAGAGACACAGGTTTGATCCCTGGATTAGGAAGACTCCCTGGAGGAAGAAACGGCAACCCACTCCAGTATTTTCGCCTGGAAAGTCCCACGGACAGAGTACAATCCATGGGTTCGCAAAGAGATGGACACGACTGAAGCAACTTAGCACACACGCACCCCTGTGTGTATATTCATGACACACCACCCCATGGTTATAGTCTTTATAGACACCTGCCTGACGTGGGCATTACTCTCACATCGTCTTTTTTCCCCACGGAGGCAGGGACCCTGTCTCCATCACCCCACTCTCGTTCCGAGCCTGTGCACGTGCTGAAACCTGCGGGTGGGTGTGAGTGAGTGAGACAGCCCCCGGCGGCGGGACGTGGCCCAGGGCTTCTGGGAATCCCTCAGCAGCACATCTGGCTTAAAAAGGAAAGGCGCTGTTTCATGACTTAACTCTTTTTATTTTTAGACCCAGTGACTCATCTCCACCACGGGGGCTCTGCAGCCTGCTCTCGGGGGAGGCCCAGCCCGGCGGGCCAGGGGGCAGGAGCCTGGCTGCTGCGTCCCGACCTGGAGGCCGAGCCTGGCTGAGCGGCAAGGCGGTCCCTCCACCCACCTGCTCCTCTGCAACAACAGTCTCGGGATGCCCAGGACACACGCGCTGGGCAGGGTGTGGAGGCGCCTGAGAGAAGGAGGATGGGACGGACGAGGTGTTTTCTGAGGTCTCTGCACCCTCTTCGGTTCTCCCCACACGCAGACTGGTGACACAGGGCTGCCCATGTTCACCTAAAACTATCACAGCATTGTTAATCGGCTCTGCGTGCACGGAAGGCCAGCCGCTTCAGTCATGTCTGACTCTGCGACCCCATGGACCGTAGCCCGCCAGGCTCCTCTGAGAATGCTGGAGTGGGTTACCATGCCCTCCTCCAGGGGATCTTCCTGACCCAGGGATGGAAACTGTGTCTCTGGAGGCGCCATCATCTTTGGTGTGTGATGGTCCACCTGCAGCCCCAGGTGCCAGGGCAGCCCTGGCATCTCTAAGCCCCAGGCCATGAGCATGGGCAGCAAGGTGGCATAGGTGCCAGCTTCCCCTGCAGGTCACTGGGCATCAAGGTAGGAAGTGAGAGAGACAGGTATGGTAGGGTTTGTCCTCAAGGGTCAGGTCTGACCTTCCTCTGCCCCTGGCCACTTCCTTCCAAACAGTCAGCCTCGGGCCTCATGCCCCCAATGAATCTCACCGATGAATCCTACCCATGGTAACTGTAAAACCGACAAAAGGAAATAACTCGACCACCCACGGCAGCTAACATGTCATCATGAAGTTGGCCCCTAAGTAGTTTTTCTTTACGTGGCTCTTATAAATGGGGTCTTTCATGCCATCACAGCTCTGATAAATTGCAGTGTAGGTGGTTTCCATATATTGGTTCAGACCCACTCCCTTTACTGGACTCTGTTGTCGATCATTTTGATGGATTTTCCTTCGTTTTTTCCAAGAACGTCCTCCATCTCACTGTAAATAATGATGCATTGTCTCCTTCCCAGTGTTCACACCTCTCATTTCTTCATCCTTCTCATTGTGATGGTTATGCCTCCAGAGCAAATTCGGACAATTATGAACATCTTCCTTCCGATCCCAGGCCTTGATTGATTACTCAACCTCTCTGTGCCTCAGTGTTCCCATCTGTATAATGGATTCCATAGTATATACCTTATGGGGCTGTGGTATTTCCCTGTTAATCATAGTATTGTATTTTTCCTACTCAGAGAGAACTATTTTTTTCAGGTTAAAAACATATCAGTCTATTATCTATTTCTGTCTGATTCATAGTTTGAGATTGGAGGTGAATGTTACCCAAATATCTCTGGCAATATATCAAAGGAAGTAATCAAAAGTTTTTCTCTTTGGAGTTTATATAATAAATTACGTTAACCAATTTCCTGATGTTCAACCGTCCTTACATTTCTGGAACACACTCCACTTGGTCCCCATGTTTTATCCCTGTAATGTAAGGCTTAATTTAATGGGGTTTTTTTTAAATCAGTATTTCTAAGTGAAACTGGTCTGTGTTTTCTCTTTCTGTCCTACTTTTGGTGGATTTTGGTATCAATAAATTGTTGTTCAGTCACTCAGTCATGTTCAACTCTCTGCGACCCCATGGATCGCAGCACACCAGGCTTCCCTGTCCTTCACAACCTCCAGGAGTTTGCTCAATAAATGTTTACTACATAAAACTATGCAGAGTCGGACATGACTTAGCAACTGAACAACAACAACATAAAAAGAGAATTGGGAGCCGTCCTCTTAGGCACGAGAGCAGTTTAAGTAGTAGTGTGTCATCTGTTCTTTTGGGGTATTGTACGAGGTCTTCCTCTGAAACATTCTGGGCCTTTATACTTTTTTTTAAGGAGGGTAGATTTGGATGACTTATTTCTCCAAGGGTAATCCATCTGTACAGATTTTTACATCTCTTTGGGGGTCATTTTTTTTTTAACAAAATGTGTTCCTTATATTTTCAAATTCCCCAAATCCTCCACATACACCAGAACCTGTTTGCTGGGAACTGAATTTTCCATGTTTCTGTAGTTGTTTCCCCACAGACTTTTAAATTTTGTGTGTTTTCTTCTCCTTTTTTCTGGATTGGGTTGGTTAATCGTGTCCCATTTACTGTTGAGTTTCTTCCCCTCAAAAACACTACTGAAACAAACACTTAAAAATGGGTAAGATGGTAAAGTTGATGTCATGTGTGTTTCAACACAATCAACAAGAAGAAGAAGGGCTCCCCTGGGGGTTCAGTGGTTAAGAATCTGCCTTGCGATCCAAGGGACACTGGTCCGGGAAGATCCCATATGCCGCAGAGCATCTAAGCCCCTACTCCACGGCTACTGAGCCCACGTGCTACAGCTCTGAAGCCGGGATGCCCAGAACCCACGCTCCGCAACAAGAGAAACCACCACAGTGAGAAGCCCACGCCCCGCAGCAGAGAGCAGCCCTTGCTCAGAGCAGCTAGACAAAGCCCATGCGCAGCACCAAGGCCCACCACAGCCAAAAACACACGGGGAAGAGGAAGCATGTAGAAGAAATGGTTTTCTCTGAAAAAAAGAAAGGAAATACAGGACTTGGATACATTCGTTGTTCTATCATTGGTAACACATCAGTTTCCTCTCTTTATTTCTGCCTTCTGTTTTTCGTAGCTTTTTCTATTGTTCTCTTAAATGTATTGAGTCATACGTTTAATTCATCAATTTTTATTCTTTCATGCTTTCCTGATGGCTCAGCTGGTAAAGAACCCACCTGCAATACAGGAGACCCCAGTTTGATTCATGGGTCGGGAAGATGCACTGGAGAAGAAATGGGCTACCCACTCCAGTATTTTTGGGCTTCCCTTGTGACTCAGTTGTATGCAGGTCAGGAAGAAACAGTTAGAACTGGACATGGAACAACAGACTGGTTCCAAATAGGGAAAGGAGTACGTCAAGGCTGTATATTGTCACCCTGCTTATTTAACTTATATGCAGAGTACATCATGAGAAACGCTGGGCTGGAGGAAGCACAAGCTGGAATCAAGATTGCCGGGAGAAATATCAATAACCTCAGATATGCAGATGACACCACTCTTATGGCAGAAAGTGAGGAAGAACTAAAGAACCTCTTGATGAAAGTGAAAGAGGAGAGTGAAAAAATTGGCTTAAAGCTCAACATTCAGAAAACTAAGATCATGGCATCCAGTCCCATCACTTCATGGCAGATGGAGAAACAGTGGAAACAGTGGCTGACTTTATTTTTCAGGGCTCCAAAATCACTGCAGATGGTGATTGCAGCCATGAAATTAAGACACTTAAGGAAAGTTATGACCAACCTAGACAGCATATTAAAAAGCAGAGACATTACTTTGCTAACAAAGGTCCATCTAGTCAAGGCTATGGTTTTTCCAGTGGTCATGTATCGATGTGAGAGTTGGACTATAAAGAAAGCTGAGTGCCGAAGAATTGATGCTTTTGAACTGTGGTGTTGGAGAAGGTTCTTGAGAGTCCCTTGGACTACAAGGAGATCCAACCAGTCCATCCTAAAGGAGATCAGTCCTGGGTGTTCATTGGAAGGATTAGTGTTGAAGCTGAAACTCCAACACTTTGGCCACTTAATGCGAAGAGCTGACTCATTGGAAAAGACTGTGATGCTGGGAGATTGAAGGCAGGAGGAGAAGGGGACGACTGAGGATGAGATGGTTGGATGGCATTATCGACTCGATGTACATGGATTTGGGTGGACTCAGGGAGTTGGTGATGGACAGGGAGGCCTGGCATGCTGCGGTTCATGGTCACAAAGAGTCGGACACGACTGAGCAACTTAACTGAACTGAACTGTGACTCAGCCGGTAAAGAATCCACCTGCAATGTAGGAGACCTGGGTTCAATCCCTGGGTTTGGAAGATCCCCTGGAGAAGGGAAAGGCTACCCACTCCAGTATTCTGACCTGGAGAATTCCATGGACTATACAGTCCATACGGTCGCAAAGAGTCAGACACAACTGAGTGACTTTGACTTCACTTCATGTTTATTAATAAAGGCATTTGTGGCTATAGCTTTTCCTCCAAGGATTGTTTTAGCTGCATCTCACAGGTTCTAGTTTGATGTATTTACATTATCACTTAAGACCCCTACCCTCCAGGAATTGCCCTTCTGTGTTCCCACAGAATCCATTCACACACCGTAACACTCTCACCACATTATAAAGGTCTGTTGCAGTCCATGCAGTATAAAAAAATAATGCAAGTTACATATAATTTTAACTATTCCAGTAGCCACACTAAAGTGCATTCAGAGTAATAGGTGAGATTAATCTCAATGTTTTATTTAACCCAAGGTGTCCAAAATATTATTTCAATATATAATCAATAGAAAACCATCGTTAATTAGATTTTACATTAGTTTCTGCACCCAACCTTCAAAATCTGGTGTGTTTCACCCTTACAGGACATTTCAAGTTACCCTGGTCACAGTCTTAGTGGTTGAGAGCCTCATGTACCTTGCGCAGGTCTAATTCCTGTTTCTAGTCTAGCTGCCCATTTCTTGGCTCCCAGACTGCAAGCTACCTGAAGGGCAAGCTCTACTTTACCTTTAACACAGTATCCACAGTACCTCCCACGTTGTGAGATTGTGAGCCCCAGTGATGCTTTCTGAGTTAAGGACTGGCAATGCCCCTCCATTTTATCCACCTGCTGCCCTTGACTGTCATTCATCCAGCCATCAGCTATTCACTGCTTACCTTCCACGTGCTGCAGTCTATCTATTGCCACCAGGTGTGACTAAAGAAGCATCTCCAAGCACCTCTAAGAAGGAATAAGTTTCTTTCATCCTTGGACTTCTTACTGGATCAAACTCTTAAAAGCCCCCAAGGAACCATGAGAAGCTCCATGCTCTGACTTCAGGGTGGAGCTGCCAAGGACAGCTGAGTACAGGTGACATTTCTCAAAGGCAGACAAGGGAAAAACTAGCACATAAGGATGCCACTAAAGACACACAAAGACCCCTGAATGGTGTTCTGGATATAGGCTGCAATTACAAAGAATGGCCAAGAAACAATTTCTCAGCATCTAGAGATGCCATGTGCCGTAATTCTAGTTTATGGCGTGAAACTAAGGGTTTCTAGGAAGCTTTGCCTCTCTGATATAGATACCTTTCCCTCTCTATCACTCCTTTCTTTCTCTAACTGGAACTCACTCAAGATGCCTGGAGTAGCTGCAGCCTTCTTGTAACCATGAAGACCAAAGCTACATCCTAAGGATGGCAGAGTAGACATACAGAAGGGTGTAGGTTCTTGATGACATCATGGAGTTGCCATACTACAACCTAGGATTACCAAATGTCAGACTTCTTGCTCCATGTAAAAGAAAAATGGAAAGAAAGAAAAAAAAAAAAAGCTTCTCTTGTAATATCTGTTCCCTGCACTGAATGCACCCACTGCCTATGTATGACCGGAGCACAGCCTCCTATTCACCCAGCCACAGTGTTTCAAGTGCTCACACTGAGTCAGGCCCGTGTCAGCAGGTTGTAAACTGTCGATGTGTAGATACACAAGACTTGTACTCTGATGAGCAATTCTGACAAAATTCTGATGACTAATTGCATCAGATTTGCATCTAATTTGTCAGTTGCAAGTAAAAGAAACCAGTGTGAACTGGCTTAAGGAAAAGAGATGAGAAATCTATGGGTCAATGAAACTGGAAAGGGGCTCAGGCAATGTTGGCAGAATCCTGTCTTCTCCCATGGTTCCATCCCTCCACTAGACAAGCCCAACAGAAGAGTGAGTCCCCTCCCCAATCCCAGCAAAAACTCTGAAATATCAGCTCACGGACAAAAACTGTTGTTCCTATTGTTGTTTAGTCACTAAGTCGTGTCTAGTTCTTTGCGACCCTATGGACTTTAGCCCACCAGGCTCCTCTGTCCATGGAATTCTCCAGGCAAGAATACTGAAGTGGGTTGTCATTTTCTCCTCCAGGGGATCTTCCTGACCCAGGGAGTAAACCCACATCTTGGATGTCCTGAATTGGCAAGTGGGTTCTTTACCACCGAGCCACCAGGAAAACCCCATGTACCAAACGGTGGACCTCAAATCTGCATGCCCATGTGGACACGCAGCTCCCAAGCAGGCTGCACACAGGTCACACACACTCAACAGTGGGGCAGACTGGAGTGTGTCATGTGAACATCTGACTTCTCCCTCCATCCAAGGGGCTGCTTCACCCAGGACGGAGGGGTTTCTCAGGCCGTGGGACTTTCTGTTTTAAAGCCTGGCAATACCAGCAAACTTCCCTCCACTAGTAGATGCTCATGACAACAAATGTGATTCCCCTTCCTTAGAAAGATCAGCAAAATCACACGTGATCATTTTAAAGAAAATTGGATGACAGTTTCCCTAAAGAGAACAAGAACACCCCCTCCCCTAACCCAGTGATCAGAGCCCTCAGACAGCCCATGACCAATCGTCTTTACAAAGAGGCATGAGTTCTGCTCAGCCACATACACAGGCCTGGACAGATCATGCCGTGGTCCCTTCTGCCAGGATGCCGCAAGGCGGATGGCTCCCAGCTACCAGGGCCCAACCGTCCGCTCACCCAGGTCAGTGACTTCAGACCTCTAATGGCCGCCGAAGATTCCCAGCTGAGCCAAACCCTTTTGGAATTCACGGTGTCACCAGGC
This sequence comes from Hydropotes inermis, assembly GCA_020226075.1. Taxonomy (NCBI): domain Eukaryota; kingdom Metazoa; phylum Chordata; class Mammalia; order Artiodactyla; family Cervidae; genus Hydropotes; species Hydropotes inermis. Next base: position 43,430,309 of record CM035297.1, on the reverse strand, counting down.
TCTGCCCTGCCAGGAAGCTGATACTTCTCAGTCTGGGGGACTCAGCCACTGGCACTGCCAACACTGCCTGGGTGATTTGAATCTGCCGCCAGATCGAGAAGCACAGAGCCACCTCGTGCTGCCCCTTTAGTTCAGGGTGTGATGGGATGAGGGCGCAGAGGGCAGTGGCTTCTTGGGCTCCAGTCGAGTTTCCCTGCCTGTCCGTCTTCTCAGGGATGTCTCAGCCACATCCTTGAAAGCACAAAGGAGCAGAGGGCCTTGGGTCCCGTGGCTTCTCACTAAACCATCCTCCGCGTCCTGCAGGTTAGACTGCAGGGGGAGGGGGATGGTGGCAGGGGGAGGGGGGCGGTGGCAGGGGGGAGGGGGATGGCTTAGCCCACCTCTCACCTGACCCTCCTGGTAATAACCTTCTGTGGGGGAACGGGGGCTAGGGACTAGTGACCACTTAAAGAGATGGGGAAAGTGAGTTTGCCCACAGTCAACTGGAGCTGGACTTGGACTCATAGTCACAAGTCTGTCTTGAGACCCCCCCCCAGGGGTCTGCTCTGGGGAATCCAAGGCACAGTCTGCGGTCAGTCTTCTCCCTGCTGGAGGCAGAGTCCAGGGTGGCTTTAGGAGGTAGGGTGGGCCTCTGATGTGGTCACATCTGTCCTTGCACCACTGCCCTCCCCCCAAACCAAGCCCCTCTGGCTCATCCCCCGCCTCTTCCTGCAAACAGATTTATAAAGAACTGGAAGTAGAGAAAGTCTTCAAAGAGAGACCCACCCCCAGGATCACTCACTCTGACAGGGACCCCCACAACCTGGTGGAGAGACAGGCGGGGGGCCCTCCACCCCCTGACATGGGATGCAGTAGGTGGCCAGGACAGTCCTGGTCGGGCTGGGCCATCTCTGCCCCGCAAGGGGGCTGCGGGGGGTGGTCTCCCCGCTCTGCACCCCGACGCACCCCAACCCTGGGCCCCAGGACAGATCCTCTCTGGGACACACCCTCCCGGAGGGAGGGCTCCGGGGTGCCTGGAGCTCGGGGCCACGGGCTGGCAGAGGCCCTAGTCCTCCTTGGGTTTGCGGGGCTGCCGCCGGCGCAGTCTGTAATCGATGTAGGTGCCCAGGCAGGACCACAGAAGGAAGCGTGCCAACAAGATGATGACCAGCAGGACCAGGAGCGAGTCGGGGGCCGTATTGCCCCCGAGCCAGGGGGCCATGGCGAGGGCAGCCGCCCCCCACGCCCGGAGGAGTGGCCCCCCACGCCCCCCGCGCGCCGCGCAGCCCGGGTCGCCGCCCCTGCGGCACCGAGCCCGCTCCCTCCGCGCCCCAGCGCAGGGCCTCCCTGGCGGGAGAGGACAGCTCGGGACGGCGAGCGGCCTCCTCGGGGAAGAGGCCCCGCGCCATTCAGCGCGCGCGGGCGGCGCTCGGGGCCGACAAGGGCCGCATTGTCCGGCCGGCGGGAGGCTCGCGGCCCGGCGCTGACGTAATCTCCAAACGTCTCCGGCGGCAGCTGCTGGGCGAAGCCGGCCACCTTCTCCGGGCGCTTTCAGCCGCCCACGCCCGCTCTTCCGGCCCCGCCAGACAATCGGGCCCTTTCTCTGCGCAATTAGCTATCACTTCTGGAGGCCGGCGCTGTCCAGCGGCCGCGGGCCGGCGGGAGGGCCGGCGGGAGCTGTGCGGATGAAAGGGGAGCCGAGGGCGCGAAGGTGAGACCCGGCGCCCCGCGCCCCCAGGCGACCCCGGCGCAGCTCAATTAGCGCACGGCCGCCAGCGCCTCAAAGGCCGGCCGCCCGCCCGCGGGGTGGGCAGCGCGGGCTGGCGGGGGCGGGGACGGCGCGGGCGGCCCGGAGGGGAGCCCGCTTAATCACCCGGGAAGGGCCGGGCCGGTCCCGGATCACCCCCCACCGGCCCAACAAGGGCCTGGGACGCCGCCCACAGCCCAGGCTGGATGGTCGGCCTGCGGCCCTCCCTCACACCCTTCAGGGCCCCGGGCCAGGGCCCACCGCAGACATGAAGGGACCGAGCGAGGTGCTCATCCTCGGGGTGCAAACCGTCTGGGAAAGGGGGCAAGTGACTGTTCTGCCTTGAAGGGCCGTGGGGAGGCCCAAGGGACAGTGTCCACACAGGACCAGCAAGGGGCCTGGGCGTGGAATCACTGGCTCCTGTCCCCGAAGAGGACCCGGGCAGAAATGTCCCCACCACACCGCTGGAGTGAGCGCATCCTCCTCCGCCTTTCTCTGCCTGCTGTGCGCGCGCGCACACACACACACACACACACACACACACACACACACACACACGAGAATATGTGCACACACATACACACCTGCACCTATAACACACAGACACAGACACACACACCTACACCTATAACACACACACATGCGCACACACGAGAATACAGGTGCACACACAGACTCCTGCACCCGTAACACACAGGAGAACACAGGTACATGAATGCACACGCCTGCACATGTAACACACACGCACACACCAGGGCACGCACACCTCCGCAGACTCTGCCACCCCCAAGTCCGCCGTTGGCCTTCCACAGCCAGCTTTCTCGTGGATGAGGAGACAGCCTGGGCTCTTCCTTCCAACCCCAGTCCTCTGGTCCCATAACACGCAGAGGTGCAAGCTGGAGGTCATGAGGCGCCCTGGTCCCCAGGTGCCAGACCCTCGGAGCCCAGCTGCGCTCTCCAGGAGATGAACCACCCCCAGGGACACAAGCCAGGGAGAAAGCTGAGGGGCCTCCATTCCTGAATTTGTCCTCCATCTACAAAGTGAGACTGTGAGTCCGCCCAGCCTTTCTGGAAGGTTCTAGCTAAGGAGTAAAGGCAGAGACTTTGACAGGCAGCCAGGGTACGATGAGCAGCGGAAGAGCTGACTGTGGTCACTCCTGGGTGATCCAGCTGTTGGCCAGACCCATGGTGAGCTCCCCACCTGCACCTCACCCCTCGCCCTGGAGCCCAGGCATCACCGTGACCCCCAAAGGCTCCCTCGAAAGTGCTCCAAGCCCAACTGTGCCCTGGGTGGTAAGCACCCGTTTCCACCTCCATCCACAGAGAGACCTGCCAGCCGGTGGCCTGGCCAGGTATCCAGCGAGTTTGCAGAGTAAGTAGACGCTCAGGTAATGTTCAGCCCTGGGCTCATCTGCTCTGTGCAGAGCTTTGTTTGATGACCTCTTCAAACCCATGTGGGAATTTAGATCATAGGAGCCTGACCTGGAGTCATTAATCAAACAGCACCCCGGGGGTGTGGAGACCAGATACGGGCTTCCAGAACATTGCAGAACATCCCCAGGGGACTTCACAAGCACCACCCACCCCTCCGCTGGGAGAACCCACCTGCACACGGAGTGAGGGTCCCGGGGGAAGTGGCTGAGCGCAGGGAGGAGGAGAGGCTGCTTTCTCAGCTTCTCTCTTATCTGGGAGGTCGACGTCTCCTGGTGGGCGTCCTGGGTGGCCAGAGGCAGGGGCGCACGCTGGACGGGAGTAGCCCGTCCTCAGCCTCCCACCCTGCAGGCCCTGACCCGGCAGTGGGGACAAGGTGGCCTTAGCCTCAGATAAACGTCTCTGTGATCACATAGTCAACATTGCCTGGGTCACGTGACCTCCACGCCCAGAGACTCTCCAGGGTCACGGAGTCCTCCCCTTCCTGTTCAGTCGTCCCCGGGCCTCTGGAGCTGGGGAGGCCAAGGTCAGCAAGCCCTTGAGGAGAGAAAGTGAACAGTCCCCTTCCCTGGACGGGGTCCAGCCGGCCCAGAACAATCTTGTCCTGGGTGAGGTCTACCTGACGCAGATGCGGGGGACCTACGACGGACAAGGTGACCCTCACCCACCAGGGAGAGGTAATGAGGTGGCGGCAAGTGGCCTGCACCTGCAGTGTCCCATTGTGTGGGCGCAGGGACCCCAATTCAGGGAGGAAACACCCCAAGTCACTCCCCCATTAGCAGTGAGGGTGGGCTCCTCCCCAGCCCCCAGGAGCCTCCCACATCCCTCTGTTCCCGACCCTTCTCCAGGGACGTCCTGGATTTCAGGAGCCGCCCCAGCACCCAGGGATTTACACCCTCCCAGGCCACCCTTCACCAGGGACTGACCCCGGGAGGGATGAAAGGCAAGCTCCCCTGCTGGGGGTCAGGACAAGTTCAAAGGTCACACAGCGCTCACATCACCCCTTGAGATCACGGTGAGTTCAGGACTGTGCCTTAAGTTGAAGCTCCCCCTGGCTTTTCCCTCCCTCCTCCAGCCTCCCACCCACCCCCTCCTCCCTCCTGGATCCCCAGGGTGCCTGCACCACCTCCCGAACATGACCTGTGCCTCAGTGAGCATCCTGGCCTCGGGAGCTAGAGTTTGCCCCGACTCCAGGGCCCAGCCGGTAGAGGTTCACCTGGGTTGCTGAGGACAGATTAGGGGACCCAGGTTACTTTCAGGACAGCAAAAGGCCAGAGACTTCCCACACACCGTGTCCAAGCGCTGAAGCAGCAACCAGCAAGTCCTCTCTCATCGCCTGCTTAGCAATACCCAGCAGATGACCCCTGTCCACAGGCAAGGTCCCGGCAGGAAGCAAACGGTCCCCCTCCCCTGGGCGGGGCGCAGCTGGCCAAGGACTGCCTTCTCCTGGGAAAGGTCTACCCAATGCAGGCGCCAGGGACTTTAGACAGACAAAGTAGATGCACAGCTGTGTCCCTACCCAGGATCTGCTGTCCCTGGAGGTCACGACCCTGGAACGAGCCCAAGCATCCCGCTCGCCCTAAACAACCTGTGTCTCCATCAGGGTGTCTCAACATTGCTCTGGCCTCAGCTTCCTCCTCCATCAAAGGGGACAACAGCCCCTCCCTCCTGGTCTGCAAGCCAGGCCAGGGGTCAGAGCCCTCCGCAGGAGATGAAAGCACTGCTCAAATGTCCTAAAGACCCAATGGACTCCCCTGACTCAAAGGCGGGGCCCAGTGAGCAAAGCTGAATCCGGCATCTCACCCAGGTACTTGGTTGGTTAGTTACTGTCATCACACACCTACCATCCTCTGAAATCCTATATGTATTCACAGAATGTGAGCTCCGACCAGAGCCCCCAGGGCTAAGCACAGTTCCTGCACCGAGAAGGCTCTCAGGAAGGACACCTTCATGGGCTGACGTCAAGAAGCCCAATTAAAGCAGGCCCAAGTTTTATTAGACCAGATTCTGCCCAGATGGTCAAACCACCAGCTACAGCAGGGCTGAGAGTGAGATTCTCCAAAGTATTGGAGTCTTAGTGAAAATCATGTTTCATTTTTGCTTCTGGTAAAAGCAAGACATACTTGTTATTACCAAAAAATAAAAAGCAAACATTGCATGCATGTGTGATTTAACAGTTCCGTTCAGTTCAGTTCAGTCACTCAGTCGTGTCCGACTCTGCAACCCCATGAATCGCAGCACACCAGGCCTCCCTGTCCACCACCAACTCCCGGGGTTTACCCAAACTCATGTCCATTGAGTCGGTGATGCCATCCAGCCATCTTATCCTCTGTCGTCCCTTTCTTCTCCTGCCCCCAATCCCTCCCAGCATCAGGGTCTTTTCCAATGAGTCAGCTCTTCACATCAAGTGGCCAAAGTATTGGAGTTTCAGCTTCAGCATCAGTCCTTCCAATGAACACCCAGAACTGATCTCCTTTAGAATGGACTGGTTGGATCTCCCTGCAGTCCAAGGGACTCTCAAGAGTCTTCTCCAACACCACAGTTCAAAAGCATCAATTTTCCAGCGCTCAGCTTTCTTCACAGTCCAACTCTCACATCGATACATGACCACTGGAAAAACCATAGCCTTGACTAGATGGACCTTTGTTGGCAAAGTAATGTCTCTGCTTTTTAATATGCTATCTAGGTTGTTCATAACTTTCCTTCCAAGGAATAAGCGTCTTTTAATTTCATGGCTGTAGTAACCATCTGCAGTGATTACAGAGTGGGTGTCAACTCCTGTTTCTGCCCAGAAGGTGGGGGGGTATGCCAGCCAGAGGCCCCTAAGCTCGAAGGAGACCCTGGAGCTAGCTCCCCAAGAAGGTTTGTGGTTGATCCACTTCTTCCCCTGAGAAAACTGCATCCAAAGACCCAGCGGGTGCAGCCGCTGAAATCAACACAACTTGCATTTCAAACCAGGTCTCCACTGCCACGCTCGCTCCTCGCAGACGGGCAGAAAATTAATTTTCTTTCTGCCTGCTCCACAAAGGCAGATTAGAATCCCAAACAGAGGGACGAGTGGGGAAGAGTGGAAAGCTTCCTCATTGAGGGAGAGCCCTGCGCCGGCCGGGTTTCTCTCTAACAAGGGATGGCCCCCGCCATTTGAAATGTCCTCCTGCAAACATAAAGCGGAGCCCAGGAGAACGCACTTGAGAAAAATCACACCGGGGCCCCGCCAGCAGTTGAAAGCTGGTATGTAACTTTGCTCGGGGGTGATCAAACAGCTAGTCAAGGACGCTGTCAGGAACAGAATGAAATTCCAAATAAATTAGCCATGTCCGAGAAGCCAATACAACACCGGATTAAAGCTCACAAAGAAAACACAATTTATTCAGTCTACCTTGTCAGAATTCTTAATAACCTTGGTTCACTTTTCTCACCTCGGGCCCGGAGACCCCGGGCCGGAACGAGACAAAGTGAACCCCTCTTGGATTGTGGGGGCTGCAGAGACCTGCCTGCAAAAGAAGCGATTATGTCTCAGTGAGCCCGGGGTGTTTATAACATTGTGCTTTTACAAACATTTCGGCAGGGACCATCCTGTCACCCGGAGGAGGCAAGCTGTCGCCAAGCCCCAGACGCACATGCAGCTTGCTCGCGTCTGAATGAGAGTTCATACATTAGAATAAGGGACCAGGGGCCAAAAAGAGGCGTTTTAACCATTGCACGTTAACTCTTTAGGGTTTGGGGAGAAGTAACCTCCAGGCTGCCCACCTCTTCCATGAAGGGTGTTCTGACAAGGGTTCGGGGGCGGCAGGGGGGGGGGGCTCCAACCCAATCCTTTCATCTTTTACAACAAGTAGGTGAAAGGGACCTACAGCCTTTTGTAAATGCATACTGTCTCCGATGCAACCTGTTAATACAAAACAGTCCTAAAAAACAATACCTTTTTTATCAATGAACCCAGACAGCTTTCACATGCTGACAAATGCACTTTGAAAGAGTTAATAGGCAGAGGTTGGTGGGCCCAGAGGAGGCACCTTTGAAGGCGCTGGGGGAGGCATCTGGGCTGCCCAAGGACCTCACTCAGAGCCGGGGGCCCTTTCTTTTTCACAGAGAGGCGGGCAGAGAGACAGAGTGAGGGGGGATTTGCTTTGCAACACTAAAGCATTTGCAAGAGATAAAACCAGCAGGAATTTTGAGAGGGACTGGGAGGAAGTGATCGGCTGCTAGTCTCAGACGGAATGTCAAGATGCTTGAGAAATACACAAAATGAAGATTTTTCCCAGAAATAAAAAATGGAGCGGGGGGTGGGGGGAGAGCGGGGAGGAGATGACCTAATGGTATTAATTTTTTTTAAGATAAAAGAAATGTACTGAGCAGAAGAAGGGGAAAAAAACCTCAGCATTTTCCCAAGCGTGACCCAGCCTAGATTTTCTCTCTGTCAATTTCTAAATTTAAAGGGGAAAAAAAAAAAGGAAATGGTGGAGGACAAGGATTGGGGAGACCTGCTATGCAAAATGATTTTTTTGACATGAGTGTGTGACCCTCAGAAACAGGCTTCATGCTGAGGGGCAGCCGGCTGGGGACTTGGGGACACTCATGGGCTCTCGAGACTGGATTGAGCCACAAGAAAGAGCCCCACTGCCTCCAAGTTCTGACCTTGGGGAGAATCACCTGTCCTCTCAGAAATACCACCCTCTAACAACCACCCGAGGGCTCCTGTTCACACACTTCCTGAGTCTCCATCGTCACCAGTGGGTGACACGTCAGTTATCAGGGACAGTAGCCTACTCGGGCTGGCTCAGGTGTGTCCCCGGGCTGTGGGCCCAGGTGTATCATTAGGCCATGGGCTAGCCCCGGTGTTTTATCAGGCCGTAGACTCGCTCAAGTGTATCCCCTGGCTGTGGACTGGCCCAGGTGTATCCCTAGCCATGGACTAGCCCAGGTGTTCCAACAGGCCATGGGCTGGCTCAGGTGTGTCCCCTGGGATCACGTCTCTAGGTTGTTGGAGTAAAATGACTACTTAAAGTTATATATTCACCCAAAAGCATTTAAATAAAGACATGTGCTAGAGCTTCCTTTAGGGAATGTATCTGCGAATGCACGTGCTTGGCTAAAGGGAACAGTTATCTTTAACTTCATGATAAAAATGCCGACTCGTTTTCCAAAGTGGTGGCACCGAGTTCCACCTCCAGCAGCCGCTTTGTAATGTTTGCACGTGTGATGAATAAGAAACGGTATCTTACTGTAGGGGACTTTTTGTGTGCGTGCCATATTGTGGTTTTGATCTGCACCTTTGTTTTTAGTTCTTGTGCTAGATTTCCTCTGCTATGAAGTTACAGTTAAGTCTTTTGCTTACAGGGCTGTTTCTCTCTCTCGAAGATTTCTCAGGTGCTCTTTGTTGTATTAACCAGGCTTCCCCAGTGGCTCATCAGTAAAGAATCCGCCTGCAAGGCAGGAGACAAAGGAGACACGGGTTCTATCTCTGGATCGGGAAGATCCTCTGGAAGAGGGAATGGCAACCCGCTCCAGTATTCTTGCCTGGAGAATCCCACGCACAGAGAAGCCTGATGGGCTACAGTCTACAGGGTCGCAGAGAGTCGGACACGACTGAGCCAGAGCATGATTATATTAACCGCTCCTTTTGTTTGTGTGCTGATACCTCGGCAACTAGGAATTCCTGACCCTGGGGGAACTGCCACTCCCAGGGTCAGCCAGTGCCTACAGGGGGCAAACGAATCATCCGTGAGCATGCTTCTCAAATACAAGCCAACCATCCAGAGCCTAAAACTTGACCACCTTCTTTACTGGGCTCCCAGACTCAGGGCTGCCATCCCCTGCACTAATCACCCCAGGACAGGCAACTAGGGACAGCCCCTGTTCCCCAGAGCCACCTGAAATCATCCCACCTGCCCACCCTCAGCCCGCTTCCTCGTCTCACAAATTCCTTCCAGGGGAACCCACAATAAAGATTCTTGACCGTGTTCTCCCCTCCTGACCAGCGGTGGTCCTTCCCTGGGTGGTAGCTACCTTCTCTCGAGACCTGTGCGTGACAAACCATCCTTCCAATGGCATCCTTCCACGACTTCCAATGGCAGTCATCTCCTGGTCAGCTGAGCTTGCCATACCTAAATCGTAATAAACCCTATCTTAAAACTTACCTTTTGGGGCTTCCCTGGTGGCTCAGTGGTAAAGGATCGCCTGCCAGTTCAGGGGATGTGGGTTCGATCCCTGGTCCATGACGATCCACGTGCCACGGGACAACTAAGCCTGTGCACCCCAACTACTGAGCATGTGCTCCAGAGCTCACGTGCCACAGCTACTGGAGCCCACGGGCTTAGAGCCTTAGAGCCTGACAGTGCGTGAAGGTCGCTCAGTCGTGTCCGACCCTTTGCGACCCCATGGACCATACAGTCCATGGAACTCTCCAGGGCAGAATACTGGAGTGGGCAGCCTTTCCCTCCTCCAGGGGGTCTTCCCAACCCAGGGATCGGACCCGGGTCTCCCACATTACAGGCGGACTCTTTACCAGCTGAGAGCCTGTGCTCCGCTACGGAAGAAGCCAAGGAAGACGCTCCCCCGCTGCACCTAGGGAGTGGTCCCCACTCGCCGCAACTAGAGACAAGCCTGCCCATCAACTCAGACCCAGCACGGCCAAAAATAACTAAGCAAAGTAATTTTTTAAAACCTGACCTTTTCTTCATACGAATTCGTTGCCATTTCTATGCATTGCAGCCTCTCCTCTAAGTTTGTGATTTGTCTTTTTGTGCCTTTTATGGTGTTTTGAGGAAGGTAAGTTCTAAAAGTATTGCAGTCAAATTGATCAATTGCGCCAAAGGCCCTGAGGGAGAGTGAAGCAAGAAAAGATAAGTTAAATGTATGAAGATTGGAAAAGAAGGCGTGATGCTGTCAATATTCCCCAATTAGGGAGGCAGATGGAGGATCATGAGACATGTCGCAGTTGGCTCCTAGAGCTTCTCCCAGGAAGTGACGTGTGATGGGAGAGATGCCCCCTCCCATGCATGTCCATGTTTGTGGCCAGCACAGACGTGATGAGACGGTCACTCCCGCAAAGGGGCAGGTTATGCCGTATAAGGCCGCGGCAGCAGAGACGAATGAGACGCTCCTGCCAGCTTTGAAGAGAGAAGCTGCCACGCTGTGGGCAGTAAGAGAGGGGAGACATATAGGGCCTGAGGGCCACCTCCAGGAACCAAGACGGACAGTGACCCCTGGCTGACGGCCAGTGAGAAAAGGTGGGCAACGCAGTCCCGTAACTTCAAAGAACTGAATTCTGTCAACACCCGCATGAGCTTGAAAGTGGATTCCACCCCCGAGCCTCCAGGTGACACCATAGCTCTGGTCTCTTATGAGAACCTAAGCAGAGAACACACCAAAGTCCACCTGGACTTCTGCCTAAAAGAACTGTGAGTTAACAGGCAGGTGTGGCTTTAAGCCATGTTGGTGGTGATTGGTTACATAGCACAGATACTTGATACACATCTCTGTGGGGACTTGCACCCCCACCATGGACCTGAAATATTTAGACCACTAAATGTTGGAAGAAAAGATATGACAAACCAAGACCATGTTTAAAAAGCAGAGACGTCACTTGGCCAGCAAAGGTCTGTATAGTCAAAGCTATGGTTTTTCCAGTGGCCATGTACAGATGCATGAGCTGTACTGAAAAGAAGGCTGAGCACGAAAGAATTGATGCTTTTGAACTGTGGTGTTGGAGAAGATGCTTGAGAGGAGTCCGCAAGGAGATCAAACCAGTCAATCCTAAAAGAAATAAACCCTGAATATTCACTGGAAGGACTGATGCTAAAGCTGAAGCTCTGATACTTTGGCCACCTGATGCAAAGAGCTGACTCTTTGGAAAAGACTCTGATGTGGGGATAGACTGAGGGTGGGAAGAGAAGGGGGCAACAGAGGATGAGATGGTTGGATGGCATCACCAACTCAATGGACGTGAGTTTGAGCAAGCTCCGGGAGATGGTGAAGGATAGGGAGGCCTGGCGTGCTGCAGTCCATGGAGCCACAAAGAGTCAGACACGACTTTAGCGACTGAACAACGACAACAAATGTTAGGTGGAGAACGCTGATGGTTGACACAGACCCCCAGCTCACGCCTCACACAAAAATCAGCTCCAGGTGGATTTCCTGTTCAGTGTGAGAAGCAGATCTATAAAGGTTTCAGAGCACTTTGTAGAGTAACATTTCCATAGCCTTGGGGGCAGGGCTATCTTCACACAAAATGTGCAAACCACGCAAGAAGAAGTTGATCAACTTATTTTTAGACAAGTGAAAAATGTAGATGCTTGCCACAATCACACTGCCAGTAAAAGCGATCCCAGAAGACATATTTCAGGCCAAAGGGGAATAACTGCTGAAGGAAGATTCAAAAAAAAAAAAAATCATGAGCAAAGTGTGCGGGGAATATCTGGGTAAATCTGAACAAACTGTGACTGCATAAACAAGAAAAGTCAGGTCTAACTTGGGGAAGTTAAAACTAGAAATGAAATACACGACCCAGTCACATGTAAGTCAGAAGGGGAATGACGTATTGTGAACTCTCGTTTCATTTGGAAGGAGTATAAAATGTTGATTAGACACTTCAAAGTTCAATACGCCTGGTAAAAGTCTCCAGGGTCACTGTTAAATGAATAGAAATTAAATCTATAAGTTTCAAAGTAGTCGAGGAAGAAAGAATAAAATGACAAGAAAAATAAACAACCTTAAAGAAGCTACAAAGAGAGAAAAGACCTTGCCACAGGGCAGCTCAAAAGAAAAGACAGAGGTAAATCCCTCTGCCTCAAAGTTACACTAGAAGAAGCCGTGTCTACTCTGAACCTGACCTTGAGAAAAGACACTGTTGAACCCTGCACCGCTTTCACAGGCTGACTCCTCCCCACCTTCAGATTCTGGCTTTAATTCCTCTTTCTCGAGGTCTCCGCTGACCTCTCTAGTCTCCAAGCAGCTCCTCCTTTTTCCTTTTTGCTGCTGGGGTCCCGTTTGATAAGTAAGGCTCATCCTTGTTATCCCCGAATTCCAGGTTTGCAAATTCACCTACGTGCTGAAATGTCCCTGTATCCCCAAAGTCAATGTGCAACAGAACCAATACTTTCATGAAATGTGCACATGTGCAGAGCGATAAGGCATCTGAGTTACCTGAGGCACACAGGTTCCCAGCCGAGGTCCAGCAAAGCCACCATCTGCCTCTCGGTCCCTCTCTCATACTGTAAACTAGCATCCCTCGTAGCTTGAGTTGGTAAAGAATCCGCCTGCAATGCAGGAGATCCCAGTTTAATTCCTGGGTCTGGAAGATCCCCTGGAGAAGGGATAGGCTACCCACTCCAGTATTCTGGCCTGGAGAATCCCATGGACTGTATAGTCCACGGGGTCGCAAAGAGTCGGACCCGACTTTCACTTTCACTTTTCGTGGTCTACTTAGTAGCCCATTTTTGTGCTTTTCATCGATTATCTTGCTGCTCAAAATGCCTCGCCGCCGCCCCCCACCCCCAGCTTAGTGCTGAGATGCTAAGCACAAGGAGTCTGCAAGGTGCCCACACATTGGGCACTGGTTCAAAATTGGGAAATGAGTGCCTCAAGGCTGTATATCGTCACGCTGCTTATTTAACTTACATGCAGAGTACGTCATGCGAAATGCTGGACTGGATGGAGCACAAGCTGGAATCAAAACTGCCAGGAGAAATATCAATAACATCTCAGACATGTAGATGACACCACTGTTATGGCAGAAAGCAAAGAGGAACTAAAGAGCCTCTTGACGAGGGTGGAAGAGGAGATAGAAAACGTTGGCTTAAAATTCAACATTCAGATAACTAAAATCATGGGGTCTGGTCCCATCACTTCATCACAAATAGATGGGGAAACAGTGGAAACAGTGGCTGACTTTATTTTTCTGGGCTCCAAAATCACTGCAGATGGTGACTGCAGCCATGAAATTAAAAGAAGCTTGCTCCTTGGAAGAAAAGTTATGACCAACACAGACAGCATATTAAAAAGCAGAGACACTACTTAGACAACAAAGGTGAGTCTAGTCAAAGCTATGGTTTTCCCAGTAGTCATGTATGGATGTGAGAGTTCGACCATAAAGAAAGTTGAGCGCCAAAGAACTGATGCTTTTGAACTGTGGTGTTGGAGAAGACTCTTTAGAGTCCCCTGGAATGCAATGACATCCAGCCAGTTCATTCTAAAGGAAATCATCCCTGAATATTCATTGGAAGGACTGATGCTGAAGCTGAAGGTCCAATACTTTGGCCACCTGATGCGAAGAATTGACTCATTTGAAAAGACCCTGATGCTGGGAAAGATTGAAGGAGGGAGGAGAAGGGGACGACAGAGGATGAGATGGTTGGATGGCATCACTGACTCAATGGCATGATTTTGAGTGAACTCTGGGAGTCAGTGATGGACAGGGAGGCCTAGTGTGCATGCTGCAGTCCCTGGGGTCGCAAAGAGTCGGACACAACTGAGCGACTGAACTGAACTATATATACCAGAGGGAAATGTATGCACCAGTCGGAGGGAGTTTGAGACTCCCAGCAGAGGCTTAACCCATGGAGTTTAGTTTTCTCCCCAACAAGGGTTGGGACTGTGTGCCATCAATATCCCAATGCCTCTGACTCCAGCCTCCCGAGGATGAAGTCTCATCTTCATGCACAGAAGTGGCTGCTGCCCCTCCAGCCTTTAACCCATAGTCCAAGAAGAAGAAAAGCATTCAGGAGGGGCAGTGATGCCTATACTAGAAAAGCAAAAGCTGAGAAGGAAACCTGTAGCTGACTTCTGCTTACATCTCTTTGGCAAGAATGGTGTCATGTGCCCTGGATTCCGAGGCAGCCAGGAGGTCAGGAATTCTGGCTGGGCACGTTTCCATCAGATCTACCTCTGCAGTTTCCTCAGAGAGGGAGAAGGGAGACCAGAGATGGGGTCACCAACCAAGCATGATCAGCCCTCTGCAAATGACACTGTGGCTCCTGTGGGGCAGATATTTTTAACAAACTATAGAACTTAGGCTTCCCTGGTGATTCAGAGGGCAAAGAATACGCCTGCAAAGAAGGAGATGCAGGAGACAGGGGTTCGATCCCTGAGTAGGGAATTTCCCCTGGAGGAGGAAATGGCAATCCACTCCATCATTCCTGCCTGGGAAATACCATGGACAGAGAAGCCTGGCGGGCTACACTCCATGGGGTTGCAAAGAGCCAAGACTGAGCATGCACGCACAGCCCTTAGGAGCCTGGCTGACCCCCCAAAGGAGTCTCTGCATTCTTTCTCCACACCCCTCTCTGCCCACTTCTTCAAAGGAGAAGCTGATGTTGCTTTTAAGTTTCCTCTTAAATCACCCTGCAAAATGGCCATCCTGTCCCATCTGACCTTGGCAGAGCTCAGAGCAGCTGCTTCCATGGAGTTTGATCACTACCCAGAAGAAGCTCCCTTCTGCTAACACCCAGGGGCTTGGACACCACAAGCACCAGCCTGGGGGACCCCGTGGACCAGTCACACACTGTCACGTGTTGTCCTTTTTCCCAGAACGTAGTGGGGCTGCGGGCAGTGCCCTGGGAGGGCCGGTCACACAGATAAAGTTGCAGATATGAACAGACACTTCAGAAGACAAGTCACCGTCGCACTGGGCTGGCCAAAAATTCGTTCGGGGTTTTCTGCAAGATGTGACAGAAAAAATCCAAACGAACTTTTTGGCCAACCCCATAGTGTGGGAAGCTAGCCACTGCTGTTGAGATGCCAGCCAAGTGGGGTTTCAACCTCCCCCACCACCACCCACAAACCCCCAGCTCATTTCCGACATTTCTCACCACATAATCTGAACTCAGATGTCGTCAGTGGGGCTAAGCCTGGATGAGGCGTCTCGTGTTTCCAGGTAAATCGGCGCATTAAGATGCTGGTCCGTGGCTGGGGGTGCAGGACAATGCAGACTCCCCAGCCAAGCCACTGTTGCATAAGGGCCAAAGGATGGTTTTCCTCTATCAGGAAATGAACCCCTTCGGTCACAACGCAAAGTCTATGAAGCCCAGGGCACTTCCAGGTGTGAAAATCCCTTTGTATGAGTGTGTGTGTGTGTGTGTGTGTGTGTGTTTGGGCGGGGGCGGTGATCTCTAAGACTTGTTTCAGGAGCAGGAGGAGAGGAGAGGCAGGAGGAGAAGCAAAGGAAACCAAGGATTAAGATAACCCTCAGCAGGGCGGCCCATCTCTCCAGTGATCCTTCCTGCCGAGCACACACCTGGGTTCCGACCTGGCCCTGGGCGTCTCTTCCCGCGAGAGCATCAGCCCCAAATCTACCAGCGCTCGTGGCCCACCTGGGCGCTGGGCTTGAGAAAGCATGGACAGGAGGCCGCAGGGGCCGGAGAGGCTGGACCACCCCGCACCCCCAAAGCTGGGGGCGCCGACAGCAGGTGGGCAGAGCAGTGACCCCAGGTCGCCCTTGAGGCAGCCATTGGCTGCTCTCAAGCCTGCTTTCTCCTCTGTAAAGTGGGGCCAATTGGAAGCAGTGGGTCTCACCAGAAGCACCTTGCCCACCGAGGGACATTTGGTGCCATCTAGACACTTTCTGGGGTGTCACACTAAGTTGTTGCTGTTGTTGTTGTTCAGTCACTAAGTCGTGTCCGACTCTTTGCAACCTCATGGACTGCAGCACGCCAGGCCTCCCTGTCCTTCACCGTCTCCCGGAGCTTGCTCAAATTCATGTCCATTGAGTTGGTGATGCCATCCAACCATCTCATCCTCTGTCATCCCCTTCTCCTGCCCTCAATCTTTCCCAACATCAGGGTCTTTTCCAATGAGTCAGCTCTTCAAATCAGGTGGCCAGAGTATTGGAGCTTCAGCTTCAGCATCAGTCCTTCCAATGAATATTCAGGGTTGATTTCCTTTAGGATGGACAGGTTTGATCTTGCTCCAAGCAAGCACCTTGAGCGTGGCCTTAGCTCTGCTGGCCCCGGGTTCACGGACGTCTCCTTGGCCAAGTCACACCGAGGCTGTATCCAGCCGACATTTACGGGGCTCTCCTCCTCTGTCATTGCCGCCCACTCCTCCCTGGCCCTCCCAGCTGACAGCAGGGTCTGCAGTGGGGACCTGGGTGGCCCGAGACAAATGTCCTCCCTTCCAGGACTGAGTTCCCCTTACTCCAGGAGTTATAACAACTCCAGCCTTGACACGGATCACTGACCGTGTTGAGGGTGTAGAGGGGAACAAAAAAGACACACAGGTGAGGAGCACGCAGTTTAAATTCAGGAACACCAACCATGGTACTTCATGCAATCCCAACCAAGAAGAAAGCAAAACGGGAGATCCACGTGCTTTTTCTGCAGAGAAATTACCATGAATGTGCGATACAGGGGTCCCAGCAGGACTCCTGCCTGTGGACCGGAAAAGAGTCTGCTCCCAGCTCTCGTCTCCTGTTACCGACCGGGGTTCTTGGCCTTCTTCACCAGTAGAAATTGATCAGAGGCCAGACAAGAAATTCAGGCCAGGCTTTATCAGGGACCCTGCTGCTGCAGGGGGGAGTGACAATGAGTAACAGGTTCCCTGGCTGCCTCCCTGGGGTTGGGAGGGACTAACTGCTTCCTTACATAGGGCGAGGGTAGGGGTGTGTCCAGGGGTCAGGCCAGGTGGGGCACAGTGGCATAGGTGGTTTGCCCACCCTTTGGTGGTACTGTGCAGGGCGCATGCTCAGTACCCTGTTTTTGCTCCTGAACCCCCGCTTTTGCTCTTCGCTCTTTGGAAGTGGCAACTGGGTTTTCATCTTTATTTATTTTTGGCTGTGCTGGGTCTTCGCTGCTGCCCGGGGGCTACTCTTCCTTGCAGTGTGTGGGCTTCTCTTGCTGTGGAGCCGGGGCTCTGGGGAGCACGGGCTTAGTCGCTCGGCAGCAGGTGGGATCTTCCTGGATCAGGGGTCAAACCCATGTCTCCTGCATTGGCAGGTGGATTCTTTACCACTGAGCCCCCAGGGACGCCCCATTTTTGGTCTCTTTGCTGACCATGCACAGGCGTGCACACCGTTATTTTCAGTCTCCTATAGTTTCTCCGAGTTTTGTTGCTCAAGGAGATGTTTGTCCAGGAGCAAGCACCTCAGCCCGTGGCCCCAGGCCCCAGCCTGTGTGAGCCCCGTCCCCAGGATGGAGGCCTGCCCCCAGGCCAGCTCCTGCTGGAGCCCCTTATCACCCTCAGAGGCTGCGATGGACAGACGTCTCGAGCTCCACCAGGCCCCAGCCCAGAGTGATCCCATCTGTATCGGCAAAAAACCTCCCAACTACAGAGCGCCTTGGCCAGGACACTGAGCCAGCCAGCCCCCAGTCATCCTGGGGCCATTTCCGAGGAGGGGACGGGTTGGCTGAGCCAACCTGCGTTCCAAGGCATTTCTGCAGGCAGTGAGTTCCCAGGTCCTAGGCCCAACCCCAGTGGGTCTTGCCATGTCCCTTCTAGATCCCAGCCCACCAACCCGGGCAGCCCAGAAAACACACCACTCAAGTCTTGGCGGGTCTTAAATACTGAGCCTTGACTCTGATGGTCATGATCCACTGGGTTTTGTTATAATTGATGATATGCACTGGGTAGATGGTGCTAAGTTCCTTCCTTCATGCTGCAAACATTTACTGAGCGCCTGCTGTATACCAGACACTATACACAAGGACAGTGTGATTCCCAAGTCCGTCAGCCTGGCCAGGCTAGCAGCCACCGTGAGGGCCTTTGCGGGGAGGTGAGGCCATATTTAAAAGTCGGACTCACACATAGGTGTCTCTGTGTGAAATTCTCCTGGGCACACGAGGCCACGTTTTGGGGGAAGAGACACAAAATATAAGAAATCCTTGGGCAGGAGAAGCTTACCTTATGGGGGAGACAGCACACTCTCCCTGAAAAAAAAAAAAAAAAGGTGTGCCAAGCCTCCCTGGATAAATCATTCCCAGGTGCCTGCGTGGAGGAGTTCACAGCGGCCCTGCGTGGAGAGGATGGACCTGGGGAAGCAACAAGATGCCAAGTTCTGGCTCGGTTCCCAGCTCTGCTGCAGCTCCCCAGCCTGGACACATAATGCAGTCCCCTAAACTCAGTTTCCCCATCTGAGAAATGGGGCCAGTAACCCCTTGATGGTGAAGGGAGTTGGTAGAGTATGATAAGGAGGTGGCTGAGCTCAGCACATTGATGAGAAAGGTGCCCCAGGTATCACGGGAAGGAGGGTGGAGCTACTCTGGGGTCCGCAGAGGCAGCAACTGCCCCAGGCTGCAAAGGAAGGCCGAGTCCCAGCCATTACATCTTCTGAGCCGTGAGCAGGATTCCAGCCTTGGGTCCCCTGGAAGAGGCCATCCCCAGTCCAGAAGATAAACAGGCTCAGCAGAGGTTGGCACCAGCACTGCCAGCCCCGGTGTGGCCCAAGGGCTTTTCATCCGGTGGTCAAGGTGGCAGAGCAACCTCGGCCAACAGCTGCCCGCATGGAAAAAGAAAGCAGGACAGGAGAGGCCAGGCCAGGTGCTGGGTGGCCACGTGAGGTGGGCATTGGGAGGCACCAAAGACAAACGTCAGCTTAGGCAGAGTCAAAACAGGTCATAGTCCTAAACATAGGACCTAGAGCTATAAAACATCTAGAAGAAAACAGAAATTCTTTGTGACTTTAGGTTAGGCAAAGAATTCTTAAAATGCAAAAAAAAAAAAAAAAAAGCTCATTTAAAAATTATACACTGGACTTCATGGAAATAAAAATTTCTGAGCTTCCAAAGACACTGTTAATAAAATGTAAAAAGCCACAGTCTGGGAGGAAATATTTGAAAAATACATGTCTGTTAAAGGTCTATGTCCAGAATGAAGAAAGAATATTACAACTCAATGATAAGACAAACCAGCCTAAATTTTTTACTGAGCAAAATTTGAAGAGATTCTTCACCAGAAAAGAAAGGTAAGCCAGCAAGGAGATCCAACCATCCTAAAGGAAACCAACCCTGAATACTCACTGGAAGGACTGTTGCTGAAGCTGAAGCTCCAGTACTTTGGCCACCTGATTTGAAGAGCCAATTCATTGCAAAAGATCCTGATGCTGGGAAAGATTCAAGGCCAAAGAAAGGGGTGGTGCAAGATGAGGTGGTTACATAGCATCTCCATCTCAATAAACAGGATTCTGAGCAAACTCTGGGAGATGGTGGAGGACAGAGGAGCTTAGCGTGCTATAGTCCATGGAGTTGAAAGAGTCAGACCCAACTCAGCGACGGAACAATAGCACTTAACGTACAATCCAGCAACCCCGCTCTAGTATGCATCCAAGAGAAAGGAAAACCTGGATCCAAATCTTTGTAGTAGCTTTACACATATTAGCCACAAGTGGAGGCAACTTGAAAGTCCATTAGCTGGTGGATGGAAAAGCAGATTGTAGTCTGTTCATACAACTCAGTGTTCATGCTCTAATCACGTAATACTCAGCAATAAGAAGGAACTAGTTGCAAACACACAGGTCATCCTGGGTGAATCTCAGATGTGTTAGGCTAAGTGATAAAGCCAAACACAAGAGGCTGTGTGCTGCACAATCCACTTAAACACCTTGGAAAAGGCAAAACCATAGGGACAAAAACCAGATCTGTGCTTTCCAGAGGCTGGGGTGGGGAAAATGTTGCCTGCAAAGGACCAGCAGAAAGGATTATGGGACAGCTCTATGCCTTGATTGCAGTGGTGGTTGAGTACCCTGAATACTTTTATCAAAAGGCATCAAACTGGCAAAACTTCTAGCCCAATGACATCCCCTCCAGAAGTCATCACCCCCTCACTGAAATGAATGAAGTGGGAAGAAGGGGACGAGCATGTCCTGTGTAGCAGATGCTACAACTGAACGGCAGTGTCCCCTCTGCCCAGGTTTCCAATGGGTCCTGTGTTCTCTCCATTTTACAGGTGACCAAACTGAGGCCTAGAGAAGTGAAGTCACCTGGCCTCCCCCAGCACAGATGCCGTGGAGTTGAGATTCAGCCTCCGCACCCCAGACCTCCAAGGCCATCGTCAGGCCGACCCCAGGAGCAGCTGAGCCTGCTGCCAGGTGAGCCTGCTCTCAAGAAGGACGCTGCCAGGAACTGACCTGCCCGGGCTCACAAGGAGAGGAGATGAGTCAGAAGGGAACCGGTCTCACTGATCCACGAACACTCACTCCTCCAACGACAGCCACGAAAACAGAAAAGGCCCCAGGACGTGAGCACAAAGGAGGACTAGGGGGGTACAAGGCATCATACTGAGCAGGGCCCTGCCCTCAGGAAGCTCCCAGCTTCACCTGACCCCACGGCCCTGTCCCAGACCAGAGCGCATGGCTGCCCGTTTCCTCCTGAGAACCACCCATCAGGCCCCAGAGGTGACAGAGGTGAGCATTGCCCCTGTCCTAAGGGGGCTAAGGTTTAGAGGAGGGAGGGAGGGGACTCAGGATGGCATCCCAGGTCCACCCAGGGGGGGATTTGGGAGGGTGGGATGGGTGGCGGCGGGGTAGAGAAGGCGCTGTGTTTCCAACCTGGAGCATCGGAGGGTCCACACTGCATTTCGCAGCATGCAGGAGGTGTCTAGGAAGGAGTTAAAACTTTGCACCCAACCCAACCTGATCCGTGCTCCTCCGGGCATCAGGAACCCGTGAGCAGCCGGCCCATGAGCACTCAGCTCCAGATTCCAAGCCGTGGGAATAGCACAGGCAGAATGCCCCACCTAGAGGCAGGAATGCAGCGCTGAGCCCGGGGCCCCTACAGGCTCAGCCGTCAGGCAGGTTCAGACATCTGGGCGGGAGGACGGCTCCTTCCCCGTCCGTCTGAGTGGCCTCTGCCTGGACTTCCCACCCTGGCTGCGCCACCTGCTGCAGCCACCCATCTGTGCTTCCCTCCCTGTGAGGTGAAAATTGAAATCCTGTCCACACCCGAGTCTCTCCGAGCGGCTTCATGGCGATGATGCGGGCAAAGTGCAGGGACGTGGGATGGGTGCGGCCAGCTCCCCTGTCCCTGCGGCTCGCTGCCCGGACGCCGGTGGCTCTGGGACTGGACCGTGTCTCTCCCTGACGGCCAGACGGCCGGCGTCCCAAGACGCCAAGCTATCCTGGTGTGGGGACCTTTCCGAACCACCCTGGTGGCTGGGACGGTCCTGGGGCCTCGTCCAGCTCATGCTGGGGTCCAACTGGCGTCTGTTTGCTCGGGTCCCCACGGCTGGCAGGTTGGGGGACATCAGATCTGGACATTCGGCACCCTGGAGGAAGGGCCGTCTGGGTGGGAGAAGCAAGGGCTGGCCTCCTGGGCCTCCGGCGAGGACCCGTGTGATGCCGAGCTGACCTCAAGGAGGAGAACCTGCAAAGACAGGGGCCCGAGCTCAATGGCAGGACACGCGCGGAGGGAGGGCGGCTCTTTCTTGGCTGGGATGGAACGCCCTCCCGGCTCCTCTCCCATGGCCGGGCGGGGGAGAAGGCCACAGACCCCGCCGCCCGGACTCTGAAACCTGCACTTCCGCAGAAGGAACACCCCAGGCCGTGGTGACGGGGCTCAGACGGCGCCTTGCTCAGACTCTGAAGTCGGTGCTAACAGATAAAGTGCTAACGTCGGCAGGGAGATCATACCCCTCCTCGAGGTCACACAGCCGGGAGGCAGCCAAACAGGGGCTGGAAATTCTCCCTCCGGGATCCCACCTGCGCCCCTCAACCTCACTCCTGCTCCATGCCCGCCCCCTCGATCAAGGCGCCCCATCGCCACCGCCTTCCCTAGTTCACAGTTCACAGCCCTCAGGTCCCAGAAGAAGGGTAAGTCTTGTGACCTTGAATTAAGACTTTCAAGGGCCTCAGGGAATTTTGCTTTCAAGGGTTCCTTCTTTCCTTAAAAAATAATAAGAACAATTTCTGTTTACAACATTGTTGGACTAAGAGCAAATTAATATTATGCACTCTGTTACTTTCCTGGTGTTCAGGGCTCGGTCGTGTCCGACTCTGCGATCCCATGGACTATAGCCACCGGGCTCCTCTGTCCGTGGGATTTTCCAGGCGAGGATGCTGGAGTGGGTTGCCATTTCCTCCTCCAGGGGATCTTCCAGACCCAAGGATCCAACCCGTGTCTCTTGCATCTCATGCATTGGCAGGTGGATTCTTTACCACCGGCACCCCCTGGGTTACTTTTCCAAGGCTGCTGCAATAAATCACTGCAAACCAGAGATTTATTCCCCCACAACATGGAAGACAGATCCAAAATCAAGGTGTCCACAGGGCCTCACTGCCTCTGGAGTCTCTGGGGCAGGGGCATGGGGGGACACTTCCTGTCTCTTCCAGTCTCTGGGGGGTCCAGGCAGACCCTGCTGAGGCTGCACCCCTCCAGCCTGCCTCACTGTGTGTCTGTGTGTTTTCTCCTCTTGTTAGGACACCAGTCATTGGATCCGGGCCCACCCTACTCCAGCAGAAGCTGGTCTTCACTCATCACCTCTAAAGAAACCCCGTTTCCACATAGCATCTCATTCTGAAGTTCCAGGCAGACACAAATTTCACAAAAACACTGTACAACCCAGTACATATATTTAAACATTTTCTTCAGCCTAACAGCTCATTTTTTTTTTTAAACTCTGATCTTAAAAGAAGTTGGAATGGTTTCCTGCGTCCGGTCCCTGGGCCCCCTAGAGACGTCACCCTCGTACCTGCTGCCTCCCCCAGCACCCGGCACACAGTAGGTCCCGGGCAAGCACTTGGCCAGTGCCTGGTCCAGCAGCTGTGCAGGGTCAGGCCGGGCCTGAGCGTGCGATTCTGTTTGCCTCTGCCTCCGCCCAGGTGCTGGCTGGATAACACTCTCCGGATAATCTGCTCTGTCCCTTCCCGCAGGCCGCCCTGCACAAACAGGCCACCACCGGGCCGGCTCCAGCCTCCTGATAGGAGCGTGGAGGTGAGATTGTCTTGACACCGCTTTAATTTTTCAAATAGCAATCCGGTTAGCAAGCACGTTGGCACCTGGGCCCGGCTCCACGGCCACTTGGCAGGACCCGCAAGAGCCGCTGGCAGTGACGGGGCCACTCGGCACACACACCCACTCCCCCACCCCGCCCGGCCAACCGCGCCAGCCCGGTGACCGCACGCAGCCAGCCCCGACAGCTGCACGGCCGCGGTGCCAAGAGGCAGAGCCGCGGGATCCAGCCGGGCAAGCCTCCTGGCCCGGCCTTCAGCAGGCCGTGAGCAGGGCCTCGCCCCCCACAGGGGCTTGGCTGTGGGATGTGGTTTCCCGGCCACCTGGTCTGGCCCTCCCTTGGGTCCATCACCAAAGCCGAATCAACTCACAAAACATAAACTAAGAAGTGAGGCAGAGACCCTGAAGGCCAGAAGAAACTTGACCGTCAGAAGGTCCGACCCACCCACGGTATGGTTAGGGGAATCTGAGGCCAGGACCAGGAGACTGCCGAGCCAGGACTGGAACCAGGACCCCGGCGGTCAGAGGAGACGCCGGCTCAGCGAGCGTTTCCTAGGAGGATGGGAGCTGGCTCCGCTGGGGTCAAGTCCCGTCTCTGCTCCTTGCGAGCTCTGCAACTCTGGGCAAGTGGCTTCACCTCTCTGTGCCCTGGTCTGCTCACCCCCAAAGTGGTGTCACATGCCCCCTGCCTCCCAGGGGAGCTGTCGGGATGACGGGAGTGCATCTGGGCACAGGGAGAGGCCAGCCCCGGGGTCTGGTCAGCATCACCCACGAGCAGGATGCAGGGGTCCCCGAGGACGGCCAGAGGGCACCTGTGGCGGGAGAAAGAAAAGGCAGCGGTGGGCAGCTCGGGCGGCGAGACCAGCACCTGCCTTGTTCAGGAACTAAGCCACTATTAAGCGCCATCTGTATGCAGGCCTCCGAGGAAGGCTGCAGTCCCTGAGTTGTAGGTGTCAGCAATGGAAAAGCAGGGCTTGAGGGAACGTCGAGCCCCAGAGAGGGGAGGTGACATGCTCAAGGACCCAGATCCCGAGCCACAGGTGGACGGGGGTGTGGGGGATGGGGAGCTGGGAGATCAGGCTCCAAAGGGTAAAGTTCCCTCCCTGCCTGCCTCCCAAGATCCCAGTTTATCACCCCTCAAATGTCCCCAGGACCCAGACCTCCAACAGATGAGTGCCATGGGTGAGCCAGAGGCCACCCAGGTCACAGGGAAGGGGATCTGGATGAGTGAGGGGAGGACCAGGCGATATCCAGACCAGGGCCATCAATATGGCAGCCTCTGGCTACTCATGGCCCCGGACTTGGCATGTGGCTAGTGAGACTTCAAAATGTTGTTTAAATTGTATTTCACTTCAATCAATTTAAATTTAAAAACCCAATCAATGTAACATGGATTTTTTTTAGACTCAACTACTTTGGCAGGATGTTGAACATGAAACATCCAAACCAAGAAGTCCTGTCTGTAAAAATAACACAGGGTTTTGGAGAATTAAAGGCAGGCAAAAGAATGCAAGATATTTTGCTAATGATTTTGATATTGATGATGTACTAAAAATAGTATTTTGGATACATGCATGCATGCATGTTAAGTCACTTCAGTCAAGTCCAACTCTTTGTAGCCCGCCAGACTCCTCTGTCCATGGGGATTCTCCAGGCAAGAATACTGGAATGGGTTGGCAATTCATTCTCCACGGAATCGTCTTGATCTGAAGGTTGAACCCTGTCTTGGGGGCTTCCCAGGTGGTGATAGTGGTAAATAACCCATCTGCAAATGCAGGAGACATAAGAGATGCTGGTTCAATCCCTGCATCAGAAAGATTCCCTGGAGAAGGGCAGGGCAACCCACTCCAGTATTCTTGCCTGGAGAATCCCATGGACAGAAGAGCCTGGCGCGTACAGTCCAGGGGGTTGTAAAGGATCTTCAGTTGCCACATGAGAACTCTTCGCTGCATCATGTGGGATCGAGTTCCCTGACCAGGGACCGAACCCGGGCCCTCTGCGTTGGGAGCATGGAGTCATAGGACCAGGGAAGTCACCACCAGTAGCACTTTTGGGGTCACAGACACAGGAGCACGCTGTTGCCATGGAAAGTCACAGGGAGAGTGATGGACGCTTCTCGGGGGACCCAAACGCCTCCACTTGGGGTATAGAGCACTGCCCTGTCATCTGGCAATTCCGAGAGCCCCGCTGCACGGTGAGGGTTCCAGAATGTTTGCAGGAGACATAGCAGAGCCATGCGTCAGCTGGGGCCAAGAGGAGGCAGGCTCAGCAGGCCGGTGGGCGGGGAGCGGGCCTGAGGTCAAACCCTCCATGCAGAACCGGGGTAAACAGCAGCCCGGAACCAGCCCTCGGGCGTCATCACCCAGGCCCAGCCAGATACGGGCTGAGCTGCGCAAAGGAGGGCAGGCGCTCGCCAGGAGGGCAGGCGCTCCACAAGGTCACGCAGGGCTCCCAGCACGGCGCGCTCTCTCCCAGCCAAGCGCTCTGCTGGCCTGGCCGCTCTGGTGCGCAAACTGAACTCTGCTGTTGCTCAGCACTGCAACTTCCCGGGCAGCCTGGGCTACTCAGAGGCCACGAGACAAGCCCCACCAGACGTGGGGTCAGAGAAACCCGCTTCACCACCTGACTCTGTGACTGAGGGCAGCCACTCACCTGTCTGAGCCTCAGCATCCCCTTCTGGAAAATGGGACAATGATCCCTACCTCCCTGAGCCCACGATCAAGTGAGACAAGATCTCTGTGCACCTGACACCGCGTAGGGGTTTTGCCCAAGTCACCGGATTTCAGATCTAGGTGATGGGTGTGGAAACTGGCCAGCTTGCCCAAGGCCCACGGCAGGAGGAGGTGAAACAGCCAGAGTCTGCAGGCAGGGCCTGGCAGGCTTGTGGACCCATCTGACCACCAAGCCACCTAGGAGCCCCCCCAAGCCCCACAGGACCAGTGGAGGATGTGGGAGCATGAATCTGCAAAGAGGAGCGAGTCTCCTCCGTGGAGGCGGGTGGGGGAGCTGAACCAGACACCCACCTTCCAGAGGGAAGGAGGCACTGAACTAGAGTGTCTGCTGACTCTGGAGTCGGGGTGTGAATCCCAGGTAGGGCCCTTCACTTCCACAAGCCTCGGTGTTCCCATCTGTAGAGTGGGGATAACGTCTGCCCTGCAGGGTTGTGAAGCAGAGCCGACCCACACCTGCCACACACGAGTCTCTGGAAGTGACCAGAGACTAGGTCACCGGGAACTAGGATCCCATGTGCCCTGAGGTAGCAACCACTGAGCCCATGCTCCACAACTAGAGAGGCCGCGTGCAGCAGTGAAAGCTCCTACAGGACACAGCTAAGACCTGATGCGGCCAAACAAACGCATATTTTTTAAAAAAGAGATACACGTGTGCTCACACATGCACTGCAAGTCTATACAAACTTGTATACACACATGTGCATACCCACAAGCACACGCGTGACCGTGCATGCACACGTGTGTGCCACACACCTTGTCATTCATGCTCATGAACACGCTTGCACACCGAGGTGCCACCTGGGTGCCTGTGGTCCGAACCTTGAGTTTCACTTTTCACCTGTGCTCACAGTGAGGTCACCTGGAGGCCCCCGGGAGGAGGAGGGCGAGTGAAGGCAGAGGGCAGGCCGGTGAGCTGAAGGTGCCCAAGTCCACACCAGACCACGTGTCTGAACACTGCTCCAGGACAGCCAAGGACCGTCCCGCTTCCCCTGCCCCGCGCCTGAGGGCAAACCACGCCCTGAGACTCGAGGCGTCAGCCCATCCGCCCCTCCACTGAGACTCACTGGACAGATGAGGAAACCGAGGCAAAGGGACGTTCTTGCAGATCCAGGGAGCGGACGCAGGGGGCTGAACCTGGAGTCCTGACTCCCAGGCCCCGCCCGCCGCCAAGCCGCCTGCAGCCTGAAGGCTGGTGCCGCCCCCTCCAGTGTCCGACCCCAGCAGAGCGGCGGAGGGCGTCCCCAGCAGGTGGCAGGGACTCTGGTGAGTCCACAGCGGGGGTACCACTCAAAAAACCCTCTGCTGTTGACTTTCTTCCCTCTACATCCCCAAACAGGACCCACGACCCCAACGGGGCTCAAGTTCATGGCAGCACGTGTGATCCTGGTGGGTCCACAGGGGCCACACGCAGCTCACCCCTTACCCCCACACCCTGAGAGCAGCTGGGGGAGGCCTCCCGGACCACATTTCCAAGGGAAGCATCTCCCTTTCTGCCTCCTGATGACTTCCCTCCAAAAGGTAGGTTCTGAGCTGAGTTGAGCCCCTTTCTACATGCATGTGTTAGGATCCCAACCCCCAGGATCTCAGAAAGTGAGTGCATTTGGAGATGGGGCTATTAAAGAGGTAATGAAGGTCAAACGGGGTCACTAGGGTGGGCCCTAATCCCACAGGACCGGGGTCCCGGTAAGGAGGTCAGGACACAGACACAAAGAGGGACGACCCTGTGAGGACACAGGGAGGAGACGGCCGTCTGCTCGCCCAGGAGGGAGGCCTCAGGAGGGAACAGCACCACCCACACCTGGGTCTCAGTTTCCAGCCTCCGGGACCGGGAGAAATTCCGGCCTGCGGGAAGTAAGTTAGAGCAGCTGAGGAAATAACACAGCACATGCGAGGCAAACCCCCATCCATGGTGCCAGCTCGGCCAGAAGGGGACGCATGCCACCTGCCATCTGACAAGCAGCCCAGTGCCCACCTCCCCACGCCAGCCAGGTACCCAGACTTTGGCCCTCAGAAGACCCCAGGATGGCCTGGTAGCCCCGCCAGCTCAGGGGACTCACCCTCCCCTAGTGGGCGGGAGGGTGAGGCCACTCGACCAAGGGCCCTGCGGCAGAGGGGACTTGAGGGTCTCTGCTGGTCCCTGAGCCGCCCTCGTGGCCTGCCTGGGACCCTGGCCGGTGCACCCAGCCTGTTTCCACCCAGCCATGGCCTTTCTCACCCCTGCCCACTGGGAAAGTGACAGGGACATGGCCAGGCCACTTCTGGTATCCCTCAGCTGGAAGCCAACTAAGAAGAAAGCGGCTTAGCGGTAAAGACTCTGCAGTGCAGGAGACGTGGGTTCGATCCCTGAGTCAGGAAGATTCCCCTGGAGAAGGGATTGGCAACCCACTCCAGTATTCTTGCCTGGAGAATCCCATGGACAAAGGAGCCTGGCATCCATGAGGTCACAGAGATTTGGACATGACTTAGCAACAATGACAATAGCGATGAGGAGAAAGTCAGGCCAAGGCCAGGGAGCCCATAAGGGCCAGTCCATCTTCACACTGGCCCTGAGCCAGGACCCAGTGTCCCCACTTTACAGATGAGGAAACTGAGGCCGAGAGAGCCCTGCACCTCTGCTCAAGGTCACAGAGTGAACACGTGGCTGCCAGATGCAGAGCCAGTCCACAGGGGACTTGCTGCCCCGGGGGACCCTCAGACCCTCCAGATGGGCTGCCCTCCTCCCGTCCTGCTTCTGCGCTGAGTGCCCTTGGGAGGGCTTCACTAATGGATAGGTCCCCAGGCCCGTGAGAATGTAGCCACAAGAACAGAACTCAGTCTATCCTGTCCACGCCATCCTCCGCACAAGAAGAGGTGCCTGGCAGGTGGGAGGTGTCTGAATGAATGAAGGAATGAACATGTCTGTGGTTGAGCGACTGAATGAATGAATGAGCTGGTTCAGTAGCTCCAAACCGGCCTCTTCAGCCTCCCATGAACTGAAATCAAGCCCCAAAGGCTCAGAGCCAGGCCCTGTGAGATCTTGCTCTGTGCTTTTGAATCTCAGTTCCACGGCTGGATGGCCTGAACTTATATGAGCTTCCTAAGACCCCAGCCTCTCCAGCCTTAAAATTGGAATAACTGCTTCTGCTTGAGGGCTGCTGGGGTGTGAAATGGACGAGACCCTTATGGGCCCAGCAGAGTGAAGGGTCTTGACATGAGACCATCCTGGCAGGGGTCCCTACAAGAGACAGAGGCAAAGACGTGGGAAGAAAGGCCATGTGACGATGGTGGGAGGGATCTGAGGGATGCAGCGGAAAGCCCGGGAACACCTGCAGCCAGGGCCTCTGAAACGAGTGCAACCCCGGCACACCTTGATTTCCGGCTTTGGGCGGAGAACCGATTTCTATTATTTTAAGCCATCCAGTTTGTGGTCACTTGATATGTATGGCTGCCCCAGGATAGTAAAGCATCTCCCATCTTTTAAATATACATACACATGAAGGCTCACTGCTTTTCTTTTACTATGTCTGAAAAACCAAAGCACACAGCAGCCGCAGGGCCTGGAAGACGGGTCATCAAGGCCGGAACTCTAGAAGACAGCCCCAGGGCGGAGCCCCATGCTACCCCGAGAGGTAAGTCCATCCCAGATGGGAACAGTGGGTGGGCCTCCCCCGTGGGGCCGCTGGAAACAGCCCGGCAAGGGAGACTGTGAAGCGCCTTTCCCCGTGGCGTGCTGGGAGCCGTGCGAAGGCCCTGAGCCTAGCTCCTGAACTTGACCCAGCACTTGAACTCCTCTCTGACACCTCCTCCCCAGCCTTCTCAGTCAGAGATGGCAAGTGTGTGGGCACCGGGCCTCGGCCGCGCCGGCCTGCCCCGAAGCAGCGGCCGTCACGTGGTCAGGGTGCCGAGGTGGTGGAAGGCCACGCTCACGCCCCTGGCACCGCCGCCCACTGCAAACGCCCGGCCTGAATTGGTGCCAGCAGCTCTCAGAGCTGTCATGTGCCTGGGCTGCTGGCGGCCAGCCGGTCAAGGGGCCCTGCCCACCCGCCCCGCTTGGCACACCTCTGATTCACAGGAATGCGTGTGTGTGCGCTTTTTATTCCTTCAAGGGGAAAAAGCTCTCTCTCTGCAGAATTCTTCCTGGGACCCCGGCTGCTGGCTGCTGGATGGGCTCCCGGGCAGGTGGGGCTTCAGTGGGGGACCCCACCCTGGGCTCATCCCGCACCAGCGCCCTCGGAGGCCCCCCTCGTTTGGGAAGGACTTGCTGGCCAAGGTTACAGGGAAGGCTGGAGGGTCGGCCCCACCCAGCTTCAGAACCCACCTCTGAGACTTTTTTTTAATCTATTTATTTTTAATTGAAGGATAGTTGCTTTACAAGATTGGTTTGTTTTCTGCCGTCAACATGAATCAGCCATAGGTGTACATATGTCCCCTCCCATCTCCCACCCAATCCCACTCCTCTGGGTTATCTCAGAGCCCCAGGTTGAGTTCCCTGAGGCAGACAGCAAACTTCCGTTGGCTATTTATTTTACATATTGGTAGAGTATATGCTTCTAACGAGGTGAATGAACCTAGAACTTATTATACAGAGTGAAGCAAGTCAGAAAGCAAAAAACAAATACTGCATATTAACACATATATATGGAATCTAGAAAGATGATACTGATGAACCTATTTGAAGGGCAGCAATGGAGATGCAGACATAGAGAACAGACTTGAATGGACATTTCTGAGACTTGAATTCCCGGAAGTCAACTGATGACCTTGGGCAAATTCCTCCACCGGGACCCTCTGAGTGCTCCTTCACAAGATGGGACCCTGCACACACGAGGCCACGTGGTTGTTATCCTCAAAACCGGGATCCTTTGGAGTTTTCACTTTTCAGGGGGACAATCCATGATGACGCCCAGTGACCGGCATCAGCTGGGACTGTGGGGCAGACTGGGGTGTTTGGCCGCCTTTAAATTAAATAAGATAACGGACGCAAATAAGATAACGCCCTTGGCTCGGCCTCCTGGTAAAAGCGCTTGATAAAGACAGGTGACGGGCACTCCTCTTTTCTCTACGTTGTGGCTGCCTGCCCAGTGCCCCTCGATCCTGTCTGTCTAGATAGAGCAAGGCTGGTCCCAGGTTTCTCCAGCGACACTTGGAGGTGAACTGCCTATGGCCAGGCCATGCACAGAGTACTTGGTTTTGTTTCGTTTTGCTTTTATTTTTTTGCCACAATCTTGCAGGGTCTCATGGCTGGTGAGAGTGAATCACCCCCAGAGAGAGCCGAGTATGTGAATATTGACAAAATTGTTCTTTAGCACATGTTCTCAATTACAAAAGTACTCCTCTTGTTAGCACAAATGGGAAAAAAAGAAATTTTCAAGGTACGAATTTCTGGTGTGTTGTAATTAACATGTGTTTCTAACTCAAAGCAATGTTTTGAGGCTGGAAACCAGGAAGGCAGCCCGCTGGATCCGTTGTGGGGCGATCCTGTTTGAAGGCCCTTCTGATGAAAGCCTTTCTGTTTAGGGTCTTTTGTCTCTTAACCAAAGTTTGGTGCCTACAAAAGGAAATGCTTTGGGAAAAAAAAGGAAATGCTTTGGGTCTGTCTCGGCACGGGTGATCCTTGGTGGAGACCACATTTCCAGGTGGGGAGTGTTCTGTAAATCAGGGCCATCGGCTCCAGAGGAGCTGGAGGCTGTGAGTGAAGGCCACACTCTGCGGTCGCAAAGTGGCTGAGGGGTGTGGCCCCAGGGAGCACCCAGCCCCAGGCCCTAGAAGAGGCCCTAGAAATCCTGCTGTATCACCAAGGGCAGCTCCCAGGCAGCCCCCCAGTAGTTCAGAGGCAGTCCCTCCCCTACAGGAAAAGTGGGGATAGAGGCCCAGAGGGGCCAGGTTCTGGCCCCAGGTCACCCAGCAAGCAGTGAGGAGAGCCAAACGGGGACCCCATGGCTGACACAGCCGCCCTCCCAGTACTGCGTGAGGGCCAAGCAGGAGCCAAACAGCACTGTCCCGTAACACCCCTGTGACAGAGGTCCGAACAGTCAAAGCCGTGGTTCTCCAGCAGTCATGTATGGGTGTAAGAGCTGGACCACAAGAAGGCTGAGCTCCAAAGAACTGATGCTTTTGAACTATGGTGTTGGAGAAGACTCTTGAGAGTCCCTTGGACTGCAAGGAGATCCAACCAGTCCATCCTAAAGGAGATCAACCCCGAATATTCTTTGGAAAGACTGATGCTAAAGCTGAAACTCCAGTACTTTGGCCACCTGATGCGAAGAGCCAACTCACTGGAAAAGACCCGGATGCTGGGAAAGATTGAAGGCAGGAGGAGAAGGGGACGACAGAGGATGAGATGGTTGGAGGGCATCACCGACGTGATGGACTTGAGTTTGAACAAGCTCCAGGAGATAAGGTCGCAAAGAGTCAGACATGACTTAGCGACTGAGCGACATCACACCTCTGCCGGCTGTCAGGTTTGTCTCTTTACTCCGGATCTGGGCCCTCACCTCCACCACCCAGGCCTCCTCATTGACTGCCCATTCACTGAGTGGGCAGGGACTTGCCAGTCCCTCCAGGGATGCTATTGTATCTCCCGCTTCCACAAGGAGAAAACTGGGCACAGAGACGTTAGGTGCCTTGCTCAAAGCCACACAGCCTACGTCCGGCTGCTCCCTTGCCTTCGCTCTCGGCCACTCCCAGCTGCCTCTGCCCGTGTGCCCTCACCTCTGGCACCACTGCCTTTGAACTGGTCTTCCCACAGGAGGGGGTGTGTGTGCTGTCCGCACCGTCTACGCTGTGAGCCTGAGTCCCTAGGGCTGCAAGGAGATGGAGAGGCTGAGGACGGGGCCCTGCACGCTGCCTCTCACGCATGCACTAGCCCCTTCTCCACAGCAGTGCTCGGAGCCAACTCTGGGCCTGAAATTCACAGAAACGGGAGGGCATCGGGGACCCCCCATACAACGGGAAGATCGCGGAAGGAGCCTAGAGCGTGGTGAGCCCAGCTCTGCAGGAAGGTCCGCCAGTGAAGGGCCAGGAGGTCAGTGAAGGGCCACGACATCAGAGCAACTGCTCCAAGACAGGGTGTCTGGCTCAGCCAGGGATGAGCAGAGCAGGGAGGGAGATGCCACGTCCAGGGATGTCTTCACAGCCGCCCAGGGGGCAGGCCAGAAAAAGGAGGGGCTGTTTAGGATCAAGCCAGGAGTTGAGACCTCTCTTAGACTTTCATTTGGTGGAAACATAGAAAGTTCTAAGCACAGGGTAAGGGAGGCCATCTACCGTTTAGAAGTGTCTCTGGAGGGCACAGTGCCCAGAAGAGGAAGCAGGGGTGGGTCCCAAGCCCAGGAGGGGACGCAAGTGGGGCTGAGCTGGGGGCGATCGTCTTGGGAGGCGGGGCTGGCAGACAAGCTGGCGTGGTCCGGGATCTCCCTCACTGTGATGCGTGTTTTAACATCTTGCCATGCCTTTGGACTCTGCAAGAAAAGGATGTTTCCAGACGGTCCTTAGAAAGTTCAATGGCTGTAAGAAATGAGCATATGATTACGAGCATGACCCCCTAGATCCCACCTGCCCCCGGCAAGTTGCCCAACTCTTGATATTCAAGAAACTGATTTG
Source organism: Hydropotes inermis (assembly GCA_020226075.1). NCBI lineage: Eukaryota > Metazoa > Chordata > Mammalia > Artiodactyla > Cervidae > Hydropotes > Hydropotes inermis. Next base: position 43,396,968 of record CM035297.1, on the reverse strand, counting down.
GGAGGCACAACTAAAGCTTGCCCTTTGGCAGGAATTTCTTGTTGGGAAAGAACATCTAAGACGGAATTCAAGAAACACAGAGCCGTGTCCCAGACCAGGCCCACAGGATGAGCTCTTGCAAAGAAGATGCCAGCCCTATCCTGGTGTGGGATATGATGAGCAGAAGTGGGGACCGCCAAACCAGAGCCTCTGTGCTCCCCAGGGCTGGGTGCTCACACCCTTGGGCAGATGAGGGGGTGGGAGGGTTCACAGGGCCGCGGGACTGCCAGAAAGTAAAATTACACTTTTATGCCAGTGCCTGAGGCAACCGGGGAGGGCATGGCCAGGGCCCCAGCCCCTGGCATCAGGAGAATTTGCTCCACCTGCTGCAAGAAGGCAGGCTCACCCAGCCATGGCCCAATGGGTAGGCGGAATCAGCATGCTGGCCTGAGCTATCTTGGGCCAGAATGTGGATGCCACACGTAGCAAAGAGTTAATGATCAACCGGTCACCCCTCTCCAAAAGACTGAGGACTAATAGGGCCATAAAATGTGTAAATGTCTGGCCCGGACCAGACTAGAAGTGACAGCTTGGGAGTGCACGTTGCCCGGTCTCCCCTTTAGACAGCCTTGTGCTAGAAGCCGCCGGTGGAGGTGTGGGTCCAGGGCCTGGGGGCAGACCACCTATCTGGAGACGATTCCCAGGCCCTCGGCTCACACCTCACCTCTCAGGCCGAGAACCCCGGAAGCAGCAGGATGGGGTCCCTGGACGGGACGGCCGGGCATCCTCAGGCCTCTGGTTCTGCAGCAGTGGACACCTGAGGAAAGGGCTTCCCGCAGAGCTGCTGACTTGGGCCAATTTAAATGCTAATTGCAGAAATGACTCTTCCTACCTTCAATAAAAGCTGAGGAATGTTCCAAAGGTCCGAACAGATTGTACCATTAACAGACAGGGGAGCTGCGAGCGTGTGAACCCGGCTCAGCCTAAATTTAGGCCCATGTGCTCCTTCAGCTGACTTGGCCCAAAAGAAACTGCTTCAGCATCTGAAGCCTCCAAGTGTCCATCTCGACCTTAAGGTCCCCTTTCAGAGTAACCTGCTAAGAGAACAAAGACTGTGAAACAGACCTGGAGATGCCCACGCCCCCAGAGGGGCTGACGGACCCTGAAGAAGTGAGCATGGTCAGAAGATGCGGGAGATGGCTCCCCTATCCAAGGCCGGGCGGTACCCCGGCTGCCCACCCCCTCCCACCGCCCAAGGCCTTCCATCTCCCGAGGCTTTGCATACTCTGTTGTCTGCTCCACTCTCCTGACCAGGTTCCCCTGACTCATCCCGCTTACAGGTCCCTTCCTCAGAGAAGCCCACCCTGACCACTGCAGGGGGTGAGGCTATGGCTATCCATTCAGTGGGAGCTCCATCTTCTGACCTGGTGAGCCTCCGAATTCCAGGGCAATTACGATTTGTGTGATAAAGTGCTCCGGGTCTCCAGCCACCGTACAGCGGTGAGAACAGGGATGAGGTCTGTCCTGTATCCTCAGTATCTAGAAGACTGTTTGCCACAGAATACAGGGGGAGGGATGGATAGATGGACGGATGAATGATTAAATGAACGGTTGAGTGGATGAATGAATGGATGGATGGATAGATGAACAGGTGGATGGTCTCCTCTGAGCCTCTGTTTCCTCATCTGTAAGAAGGGCCTCCCATAGGGAAGTGGTGATGATTAAGCATGGTAACATGTGCCAATGCAGTGCCTGGTACCCAGGAGATGTTCAACACACAGGGAATACACGTGTCAATTCACTGATTGTCTGAGACTCTGAAGGGAGAGCTTCTCCTCAGGAAGGCTGGGTCAGAGATGCCCTTAAACATGGCAGAGCCTTGTAAACACAACGACCGTGATCCCATCATTACGTCTCAGCTACTGGTTGGTGCTGAGCCTGATCCCGCCTTGAAGAGAAAAAGGAAGTGGACGCGGCTCCCAGCTTTGCTTTTGGTTGTTCACAGTGCCTGATTAAAGGGGTTGCTCTGATATCTCAGAAAAATCCTGGAGCCCAGGGTCATGAGCAGCCCCATGGACACTCACCTCTGACTGCCCAGCTCACGGACCATGGATTGCCAGCCATCAGTGTGAGCATTAAAATGTGCATTGGTCCATATCCCCCCTTCACTCAAACCCTGCATGGGCTCCCTGCCTCCCCTGCCCACAAAGCCCCTGTGCCGGCCTGCAATCCCTCCCTCCCCTGAGCGCCTCTGCCCCCCACGCAGCCCCCTGGATGAGCCTGGACGCACCCACTAAGCCCTCCTCAGGGCCTTTGCACAGGCTGCTTGCTCTGGTTCATCCCACAGGTCTCCACCTGGCTCCCGCCCATGCTTGCTTCAAGCCTTTGCTGAGATGGCCCTTCATCAGAGAGGACTCTGCTGACTCACTGAAAACAGCAGCACCCGTGGCCTGAATCCCCCCCCACCGCTAGACTTACTGAACAATTCCTCTCCTCCTCTCCACCCTCCTGCTCCCGCTAGGACACTGGGAGAGGCGGGCACGCCTGTCTGTCCTCTTCTCAGCTGTATCCGCAGCCCTGGCACCCAGCTGAGCTTCAGTAAATGATGGGCAAGTGGATGGATGGATGGATGGGTGGATAAATGGATGGATGTATTGATAGATAAGTGGATGGGTGGATGGATGGATGGATGGATGGGTGAGGTAGTTATTCATTCACTCATTAATTAAATAATCAAACCATTCAACATCACAGTAATCTAATTATATGCTCCAGACACGAATGCTGAAGAAGCTGCAGTTGAACAGTTCTCTGGAGACCTACAAGACCTTCTAGAAGCAACACCCCAAAATAGATGTCGCTTTCATCATAGAGGATTGGAACGCAGAACTAGGAAGTCAACAGATACCTGGAGTAATGGGCAAGTTTGGCCTTGGAGCACAAAACAAGCGGAGCAAAGGCTAACAGAGTTTTGCCAAGGGAATGCAGTGGTCACAGCAAACACCCTCTTCCAGCAACACAAGAGATGACTCTACACATGGACATCACCAGATGGTCAATACCGAAATCAGATTGATTATATTCTTTGCAGCTGACGATGGAGAAGCTCTATACAGTCAGCAAAAACAAGACAGGGAACTGACTGTGGCTCAAATCATTAGCTCCTCATTGCAAAACTCAGGCTTAAATTGAAGAAAGTAGGGAAAACCACTAGATCATTCAGGTATGACCTAAATCAAATCCCTTATTATTATAGAGTGGAGGTGATAAATAGATTAAAGGGATTAGATCTGATGGAGTTCCTGAAGGACTATGGACAGAGATTCATGACATTGTACAGGAAGCTGTGACCAAAATCATCCCCAAGCAAAAGAAATGAAAAAAAGGCAAAATGGTTGTCTGAGAGGCCTTGCAAATGGCTGAGAAAAGAAGAGAAGTGAAAGGCAAAGGATAAAAGGAAAGATACACCCATCTGAAGGCAGAGTTCCAAAGAGTAGCAAGGAGAGATAAGAAAGTCTTCTTAAGTGTACAATGCAAAGAAATAGAGGAAAACAACAGAATAGGAAAGACTAGAGAGCTCTTCAAGGAAACTAGCCATACCAAGGGATCATTTAATGCAAAGATGGTCACAGTAAAGGACAGAAAAGGATCTAACAGAAGCAGAAGATATTAAGAAGAGGTGGCAACAATACACAGAGAAACTATATGAAAAAGGTCTTACTGACCCAGATAACCATGACGGTGTGGTCACTCACCTAGAGCCAGACATCCTGGAGTGTGAAGTCAAGCAGGCCTCAGGAAGCATTGCAACAAACAAAGCTAGTGGAGGTGATGGGATTCCAGGTAACTATTTCAAATCCTAGAAGATGATGCTATGAAAGTGCTGCACTCAGTATGCCAGCAAATTTGGAGAACTCAGCAGTGGCCACAGGACTGGAAAAGGTCAGTTTTCATTCCAGTCCCAGAGAAAGCTCATTTCACATGCTAGCAAGGTAATGCTCAAAATCCTTCAAGCTAAGCTTCAGCAATATGTGAACTGAGAACTTTCAGATGTACAAGATGGATTTAGAAAAGGCAGAGAAACCAGAAGTCAAATTGCCAACATCCATTGGATCATAGAGATAGCAAGGGAATTCCAGAAAAACATCTACTTCTGCTTCATGAACTACATATGCTAAAGCCTTTGAGAGTGTGGATCACAACAAACTGTGGAAACTTTTTAAAGAGATAGGAATAACAGACCACCTTACCTGCCTCCTAAGAAACCTGTGTGCAGGACAAGAAGCAACAGTTAGAACCGTACATAGAACGACAGACTGGCTCAAAACTGGGAAAAGAGTACATCAAGGCTGTATATTGTCACCCTGCTTATTTAACTTATATGCAGAGTACATCATGCAAAATGCTGGCAATCAAGATTGCCAGGACAAATAGCAATAACCTCAGATGACACCACCCTTATGGCAGAAATCAAAGAGGAACTAAAGAGCCTCTTGATGTGGGTGAAAGCAGAGAGTGAAAAAGCTGGCTTAAAACTCAACATTCAAAAAACTAAGATCATGGTATCCGGTCCCATCACTTCATGGCAAATAGATGGAAAAATAATGGAAACGGTGGTAGATTTTATCTTCTTGGGCTTCAAAATCACTACAGGTGGTGATTGTAGCCATGAAATTAAAAGACACTTGCTCCTTGGAAGAAAAGTTATGATGAACCTAGACAGAATATTGAAGAGCAGAGCCATTACTTTACCAACAAAGGTCCATCTAGTCAAAGCTGTGGCTTTTCCAGTAGTCATGTATGGATATGAGAGTTGAACCACAAAGAAGGCTGAGTGCCAAAAAATTGATGCTTTCTAATTATGGTGTTAGAGAAGACTCTTGAGAGTCCCTTGGAGAGCAAGGAGATCAAGCCAGTCAATCCTAAAGAAAATCAACCCTTAATATTCATTGGAAGAACTGATGCTGAAGCTCAAATACTTTGGCCATGTGATGCAAAGAGCTGACTCATTGGAAAAGACCCTGATGCTGGGAAAGATTGAAGGCAGGAGGAGAAGGGGGAGACAGAGGATGAGATAGCTGGATGGCATCACCAACTCAATGGACATGAATTTGAGCAAACTCCGGGAGTTGGTAATGGACAGGGAAGCCTGGCGTGCTGCAGTCCATGGGGTTGGAAAGAGTTGGACATGACTTAGCGGCTTAACGGCAGGAACAAATAGTGATCAGGACGTGAGTCCCTGTGGACCCATGGGTGACCAGAGTGCGGCTCGGGGGAGGGGGCGGGGCGCCTGTGCAGGTGCAGCGCTGGGAGGGCAGCAGGGCGACCCTCTCAGAAGTGGGAGGAAGCGGCAGCCTGAAAGGCGGGGAGAGGCAGCATGCGCACGTCCTGGTGTGGCAGCCACCAGGAACCCCACCCGGGGTTTGAAACAGCGGAAAACCAACGCTCTGCCAACCTGGAGGCCAGAGCCTGAGATCAAGGGTAGACGGGGCTGGCTCCCCCCAAAGGCTCCGGAGGGGCACCCTTCCAGCCTCTCCCAGCTTCCGGGGGCTCCGGGCCCCCCGGGCTGTGGCCTCGTCTGTCCAGCTTCGGCCGCGTCTTCGCAGGGCCGCCTCCCTCTTTGCCCTCTCCTCTTCTGTCTCCTATAAGGATGCTTGCTGACTTGGTTACCTCTGCAGAGACCCATCATAGACCCAAATAGTGTCACATTCACAGGTACATGGGTGGCGGTGGGGGCGGACATCACCGGGCGGGGCCCGCGGGGCCCGCCCACAGCGCTGAGGAGTGGGGGCCCGCCCACAGCGCTGAGGAGTGGGGGCCCGCCCACAGCGCTGAGGAGTGGGGGCCACAGGGAGCCCACCCCATGGATGCGGCCTGAGGTAAAGGAGGCCAAGTTGCCCAGAGGAGCACCCGGGCAGGGGCCACGCCGGCGTCACCACAGATCCCAGATGGCGCGGTGCTGATGCGCTGTTGTTCCATCACGCAGTCACGTCTGGCTCTTTGTGACCCCGTGGACTGCAGCACGCCAGGCTTCCCAGTCCTCCTCTGTCTCCCAGGATTTGCTCAAATTCATGTCCATCGAGTCGGTGACGCTAGCGAACCATCTCACCCTCTGTCGTCCTCTTCTCCTCCTGCCCTCAATCTTTCCCAGCATCAGGGTCTTTTCAAATGAGTCAGTTCTTCGCATCGGGTGGCCAGAGTATTGGAGCTTCAGCTTTAGCATCAGTCCTTTCAATGAACACTCAGGACTGATCTCCTTTAGGATGGACTAGTTGGATCTCCTTGCGGTCCAAGGGACTCTCAAGAGTCTTCAACACCACAGTTCGAAAGTATCAGTTCTTCAATGTTCAGCCTTCTTTATAGTCCAACACTCACATCCGTACATGACTCCTGGAAAAACCATGGCTTTGACTAGACCTTTGTCAGCAAAGTAATGTCTCCGAGGTGCTGACATGGGGCTGAGCAAACCCCAGGCCCAGCGCATGCTTGCACTGTCGATGGCAGAGCCTCCCTTTCAGTCCCAGCACAAACACAGTGTCCCAGGCCCTGGGCCACATGTCATGGGGGGCCCCGAGGACCCTCCCTGAATGAGCTGCCAGAGAGGGCAGGGTCTTCCTAAGCAGCGTGGCCTGGGGTACTCTCTCCTTCACTGGGTCTCGGCTTCCCGAACTGCAGGGGTCCAAGACAGAGGCCCCCGAAGGCCATTCCTGCTTCAAGTCCTCCAATTCCAAGGACACGTGGGGCTCGCCTTGTCTAGAAACCCACTCGTTCAAGGCGTCACCCACAAGCTCATGGAACAGAGAGCTCGTGCTCTGGGCGTGAGCCCCCAGGCAGCCCGGGGACCCTGGCCAGCCCCAGCCCGCCCCCCTCCCCCTGAACTCTCCCTTTAAACCGTCCATAGGGTCCTGGTCCTGCTGCTGCCCGGAGGCTGTGATCCTTGAAAGCCCCGTCACCATGGGCCCCTGTCCCCCCTGCCTTTCTGAGGCCAGGCTCCCCGTGGCCAGACGCTGTCTCTGTCGCCTTCCGGATCATTTGTGGGCAAGGGCTGGCCCGGGAGCTGGCCTCCAAGCAGCCCCAGGCTGGACAGTGGTGAGATGGAGGCCTGAGTCCCCTGGCGGGGGTAGGGCGAGAGGCCCGAGAAGGCTCCAAGAATCGCCCGGAGGCGGCTTCCCACAGAAGCCTCCCCGGGCAGCCGGGCCAGCGGGCCCCGGGGGATTGGCCAGGTCGCTTTGGCTCCGTAGATCCGTAGATCCGGACGGACTGGAAATGCGCAGCTCCGCACAGGGCGTTCCAAGCCGGGCCTGGAAATGCTTCAAAAGCCCGGGAGCAGGGTCAGGCCGCCGGGTCACATAGGAGCGGTCACTCCCACCACCCGCCAGCCGGCGGCCCCCGGGGCCCTGCCTGCAGAGTGGGGGCCTCCGAGTGCCAGCCAGGCGTTGGCCCCTCTTTCTCCATGTCAGATATTAATCAAACGCATCCTGATCATGATCAATGGAGGCGGCTTGGCAGCGCGGGCCTGGCCAGGCTCCAGGCCCACGTCCAGCCACAGGAAAGCCGAGGATGGCAGAAGTGATCCTTGGCAAGGCCACCACATTGTCCTGGGCTGTGGGAAATCGCTCTCTGTGCAAACGCTTCCTTAAAGCCAGCATTAAAACATGAGGAAACGTCGCGATGGCCTTGGCGACGACTGTCCACTGGGCCGAACGGGACGCAAGTAAGTTAAGGTCCTGTCCGCAGCTCGGACGCCCAGAGCCCACAGGTCACTGGGTGAGGCCTCGCGGCCCCAGAGCAGGTGGCAGGGCCTTTCTTTCAGTTTATTTTTACTCGAGCATATTTCCAAATTGCCACCCTGGGGAAGCCCAGCCCCTCCCATCCCAAGGGCCCTGAAGCCCCTGAGGGCTCCGGCTGGCAGAGCTGGGCAGAGGCTGCAGGTGGGGGGGTCTCAGGGTCGCCACGCAGGAATGTGGGGCCTGGCACACATCCGAACCCGCCAGATGGTCCTGTGTCCTGGGACCTGAGGCGGGGAGCCAAGGAGGAGCCCTGGGGCGGGGTCGGCCCTCCCGGCCCCTGCACGAAGCCATTTGTCAAAGGTGTTTCCCAAATGTTTCTGGAAGGGACCGCCCTCTGAGAGGCTGGCTTGGGCCTGAGCCAGGCGGGGCCGTCGGGGGCTCTTGGCAAGAGCGCCAGCCTTCTTGAGATCAAAAGCCCCCCTCTTGTGCGTCCCCATTTCTCTAGACCAGGTAAGCACGCCGCAGGGCACCAGGAGCCGGGCGAGGCCAGGGATGTCTGACCCCGGTGACCACATGGGGGTCCCACGAAACCCCCATCACACAAGACCCACGGAGGGGGTCCCTGCAAACAAGAGCTCCCCTAGAACTGCTCCGTTGGGATCATTAGCTGTTTGACCACAGAGCCGCAGAGTGAGGGGCTGGGACGCCAGCGAGAAGGGAGGCTCTGCCAGCTGACGAGGCATCTTCACCAGAAGGAAAGACAGTCACGTGAATGCGAAGGGGTCCCGGGAACCTGACACAAAGTGAGCTCCGCTCCCCGGGGCCCCATTTCTGAACAAGGAGGCCGGGTGCAAACAGATGCCTGCGTCTCCTCGTGCAGTGGGGCAGCCTGGCAGTCTCCGGGCCCACGTTCGCCTTCCGCTGGTTACTCCGAGGGCATGGACGCCACGTGGCCCAGCGTTCCCACAGCCCAATGTCCAAGGAAAGACTCTGCGATGTCGTTGATGCCAGAAACCCTGCCTTTCCCCCTCCCCTCATCTCCCGTGCCACCCATCCAGGACAGCCCATCTCCAAAGGTGCTGAGCGTCACCACAGTCACCAGGTTCAAGCTGTTGGCACTCACCATTCGTGATGCCGATAAAACCCATGTTGGACCAAGGCATTCAGGGGGGCCGAGGGGATAAGCGCAGGTGCTGCTGACGGGGGTCCTCCCACTGGTCTCTGCTCTGTCGTCCCTGCAGGCTGGCCAAGAGGGCACAGTTGTTATCCCATCCTGCAGATAAGATGGGGGTTTGCGTGGCCACCAGTGGCAGGACTGGGCCCCTCAGCCATTCTCAAGGATGCCGTTCCTGGTCTGACACGATTTCTTCTCTGTCTTCCCTGTTTCCTTCAAAGGGTCAAGCCCGACATGGATGGAGGAGGATGACAGCAGACTCACTACACAAAGACACTAAGGCCAAGGGAACTCAGTGATGCCCCAACCTAAAGGCAAGGCCGGCGCTGGACCCACATCAGGCACCAAACTCCATCCCTGATTCCTGCAGCCCCCCAGGTTGTGTCCACTCGTGACCAACACGCAGCCACCAGAAGCTCTGCAGGTTTCATTCATGTCCCCCCAACTCTCAGAATATGACCGTATCTGAAAACAGAGATAAGATGAAGTCACCCTGAGCCGGGTGAGTCTGAAGCCGACAACTAGCATCCTCACAAGAAAAGAGGACACAGACGGACGGACGGCCACGTGAGGATGAGGCAGAGTTAGCGGGACGCGGCCACGAGCCAAGGATTGCGGGGGATGGCTAGGGCAGAAGCTGGGAGAGGCAGGAAGGACCCTCCCCCAAACATCCAAGGGGAGCGTGGCCTTGGTCTAGGACTTTGGCCTCCAGGCTGCGGGGGGATAAACCTCTGTCATCTGAAGCCACCCTCTTGTGGCTCTCTATTACAATTTCCACCCCCAGCACCCCAGCACCCCATGTTTCAGGCCAAGGGGCCAGGCGGCTCCCACCCTACACATGACCCTTGATGGGGGACGTGGGTGGGGTTTGTTCTGGAAAAAGAGGAGCAGGTGTCAGAACTCTGCACTGAGGAGCCTGGTCCCAGGTCCCCACTGTTGGCTGGGGGGTGTGACCACCCAGCCCAGCCAGGATCAGGGTTGGGCGGGGCCAGCAGGGGAAGGGCCCTGGTCATCGGCCAGGACTGCATGTCCGGTCCTCAGGTCTGGGGTCTGCTCATCCTTGTAACCAAGAGGCTTGCTGTCCCCTGGGTCACACAGGCGGTCCAGAGACCCTTGGGGAGGGGGCTGAGCATCTCTGGCTCAACTCTTGCTCCTGCCCCTGGAGCGAGAGAGGGGCCTCTGCAGGGCGGAGGCCTGGCTCAGCGGTGCCCAGCAGGCACCCAGGATGCAGCCAGGGACCCCTGCTCCTCCCACCAGAGGCCTGAAGGGGCCCTTCTCCAGCCTGCGCCAGCCTCCCGCCCTCCTCAGGGTCCAGCCTGGAGCCACCCCCACCCCGGCTGCGGTCCCCCGACGGGCCGGGGCAGAGCTCCTGTCCTGCGAAGCTTCGCAGCCGTGGTCCTGCGGTCTCTGCCCGTCAGTTATGCAGCAGAACTATGTGCCCGGTGGAAAGCAAGACCATCCAGGCCCAAGTGCCCCCAAACACATTCCTTGCATCTCAAAACACTGCCAAAGGCCTCTAATGAGTGAGCTTGCTCCCAGAATGGGGACGCCCTGCCCTCTGAAATCTTCCCTGGGGCCCCAGCATCGGCCAGTCCCGTACCCACTGCCAGCCCCTCAGGCCTGGACGGGAATAGGCCCGTTTACCCCAAGTCCAGCCTCACGGCACCCTCAAACATTTCTGACGGTGACAATGTCCGCCTCGTCCTGAGCCAAAGTCAGTCTCACTGGGGTAAACTTTAACCCTCCACAATCCCCGAAGTAAGTGGTCAACACTTTGGTTTCTGGAAGCAGCCGGCCAGGCACGCACAGGAGGTGGGGGTGTTAATGCTAGGGGTGGAGAGGGGTAGTTCTGGAATGTTCTCAGCCCCTGTTTTTTCCTCTATAAGACAGAAATGAGAACACATAAGCACATGGGAGCGAAGAGACGCCCCCAGCAAGCACTGGTCTGCACTGCTTCCGGTCCCCAGAAGCTTATTTCACGGTGTCCCCCAGGACGTGAGCTTGGACTGTCACCGGCCCCTTGTCCGTGTCCCTGGAGCCAGAACCTCGCCCGGGCTGGAGGGCGGGCCCTGCACAGAGAAGAGGAGGGATGGTCCCGTTGCTTCCTCGTGGCCTGTTGTCCTAGCTGCACCCTGGGTGCCTTCCGGGCACCACTGAGCCAGGTCCCTGCCCCTCAGAGCCCCCTCCCCTGCCCCAGCGGCAGGAACAGGAGTTGAGCCAGAGACGCTCAGCCCTCCCCCGACCGAGGTCTCTGGATTGCACCTCCGGGCCCAGAGTAGTCAGACTTGAATCCCTCTGCCAACCAGGTGTGACGGGACCCAGGGGACTGCTAGCCTCTCCGGTAGGAAGATGAGCAGAGCCCAGGCCAAGCACCAGACACGCAGCTCTGGTACACAACCAGGGAACCAGGGACCTGTCCCCTCCTGCCCCCCCGACCCTGTCTGACCCTGCCTGGGCTGGGTGGCCGCCCCACCCACCCAACAGAGGGGTGCCAGGAAGAACAACCGGTGCACAGAGGGGGCTTCGTCCTCCCATCCCACCTCATCGCCCACCCCCCACCCCAGCTCGGGGGCACAGGCTCAGGCGTCCATTCATTCATTCTCTGTCCATTCTGTCGACAGAGGCTGACTTACGGAGTTCCCGCTCTGCGCTGAGCAGCGTCTGGGGGCTCGGCCGTGGATACGATAACACCCTGCCCTCACAGAGTTTACATTCCAGTGAGGAAGGCAAGCAACAGACAGACACTCCCCACAGACACACCGGAGGGCGAGGAACGCCACACAGAGTCAAAGCCGGGGAGGGGGGGCGCGATGGCGCGTGCAAAGGCCCCGAGACACACTCAAGGCTCCGTGGGGCGGGGCCACACCCAAGGCCAGGGGTCACGGCAGAGCCCACCTGAGGCCCAGGTTCCTGGGGAAACAGGGCTGCGTGAGTCGAGCATCCCTGGAAGCACAGTCTTCCCAGCGTGACGGGGGGACCCACGCTGTCCCCACCCAGCACCCAGGCTCGCTGCCGGCGACAGAGGTGCCCCCTCTCGTGCCCCCACCAGGGAAACGGGGTTCCAGGTGCCTCCACAGGGGCTGGCAGGGGGGGCTGGCACCGGGGTCACTCCAGACATACCCAGAGGAGTCCCTGCAGCCAGAGCGTCCTGGGCCACGTCCCGGACCCCAGGGAGGGTCACACGTCTCCCCACTTTCAGGCCAAGGCCCCCCGGCCTGCAGTTCAGCAGCTGCTTCCTGTGTGCCCAGCGCTGGCCCCGACACACCCCCGCCACCTCACTGGTCCTCAGAGGGGCTGAAATAGTGGTAAGTGAGCCCTAATGGAGGGCAGTGTCCGCCCCAGCACAGGCCTTGGCGCCAGGAAGGCTGCGAGAGGAGACCCTTTGTGGAGAAGGCGGGGGGAGGTCCTGACCAGGGAACCTGCTCTGGGCTAAGCCGGGCCTGGGGCTGGAGTTGGGATGGGGTCTGGGGGGTGGTCCAGGCCTGGCCTCCAGGGACCCCTGTTGCTGGGGCTCTGCCTCCCTCTGCCGGCCAGCTCTGGTACTGCCGCCTCTCCAGGTGTGTCCTACCCGGCCTTGCCCCAAGCACCCAGGGCCTCACCTGTATGCAAATCACCCGTGGGGCCCCCAGCTCCCTGCCAGCAGGGGTGGCAGGAGGAACCTGCATTTCCTGGCACTTGAGCTAGCTCAGCCGCCTTCCGGTGGACGGACAAGGAGCCCACTCCAGTCCCACCTCACACACCAGGCAGCTGAGACCAGAGGAGGGAAGGGGCCTGGTCACAGAGCAGGGTCCCGCGGGGCTGGAGTCCAGCCGCAGCCTGTGTGACCTCCAGTCCAGACCGTCTCCTGGGCTTTACTGTGGATCGGCAAACCTCCCCCTCAATCAGTGGACCCCCCTGGGAGGCCGCCCAGCCCCCTGGGGCTTCAGGGACCACAGCAGGATGGCGGGTCACCCACGGGGGGCTGGAACACTCACCCACACTGTGCAACAGCGTGCCTGACCTGTGGGCCTGCATCTCTGGGCCCAGGGCAGGCTGTTCAGGTGGCTCCCAGCACCTGGGAGCCCCGAAAGTCACCCACCCTGTGCGTCCTCTGCCTGCTGGCTAAGACTCCGAGCTCCCAATGCAGGGGGCCCAGGTTTGACCCCGGGTCAGGGAACCAGGTCCCACACGCCACAACTAAGAGTTCACAAGCCACAATTAAAGATCCTTCAGGCCGAAACAAAGATAGAAGGCCCCACACAACGCAACCAAGACCCGGCTCAGTCAAATAAAATAAATAAATCTTTTTTAAAAAGTCTCGCTGGGGGTTGCACTGGGTGTCATCCAGGACCATACCCTGAGACATGTTGAAGACTGCGCGTGCAGCATGTGGGATCTCAGTTCCCCAAGCAGGGATCTGGTTAGTGCCCCTTGTATTGGAGAGTGAGTCTTAACCACTGGGCCACCAGGGACGTCTCCATGTTGTTTAGGCTATGGGTTCAGCAGGCGCCCAAGGCCCCTGGCACCACAAGTGCGACAGACCGGAACCCTCTATCAAAGCTACAACTTTCTGGTTCATTTTGAAGCAGTTTGAACCTACATTCCCACAACCGGGGCAGAATTAGTGGGGAAGGGTAGGCGTTCAGCCCTGTGTTTGAACAGCCCAAGGACAGCCTCACTGGCCCAAGAATTTCCCAGTTTGCATCTCTGCAGACACATCTGCAGGGGACGCCACAAATGCCGCTTCCAACTGCACCCGAGAGCTGGGGCTCCCACGGCCACAGTGCTCTGGACACAGACAGAATCGACAACGGCGCCGGATGAGCCAGCTCCCGGGTTCTTACGCTCCCTTGTCCACCTGAGACTAGAAAGTGCCCGGTGGGGGAGGAGGTGGGATTCACACCCCTCTCCCATCTGCCAACACCACTTCCTGTCCCAGGGCTCAGGGCCACTGGAGGGCTGCACCCCACGACTGAGGGCCGTGCACTGAAGCCAAGGCAGTCTGGAGGCAACCCCAGCCTCCAGTGGGGTCGGAGGGGGGAGGCGGGAAGACCTGAGGCTTTCCGGGGCCAGGTGTGAGTGATGGGGTAAGGCGCGGGGACCCTGGGGTGAAAGGGCTTGAAGATCTGTCCAAAGGCACCCCTGGGAAGACAAGAGTCTCTGGCAGCAAGCATCTTATTGGAGAACAGGCAGAGTGCCTGTCACAGCAGGCAGCAGGCAGGGAGGAGGGATGCAGCTGAGCCTCCAGAACGTCAGTCCCGGACTGGTACCACCATCACCCCTGTGCCCTTCACCTTGACGCCCCCTCCCCTGGCTCTCCTTCGGGGTCTGGCCTCCATCCACGAATCAGGAAGAAAGAGCCGGGGAGGGAGACAGCGGCAACACACAACAGAGCTCCAGCCGCCGCCCGCGGGGCTCAGGCCCCGGTGCTGGGCGCACCCCGGTGTCCCCCTCCCTCTCCGTGATGCCATGGGGCAGGAGGAAGGAGGGCACGCCAGCCCGTGCCATCCTGCCCTCGCACACAAGGTCCTCCGTGCCCCCCGCCTTGAATGGTGGGACACCCAGGAGGACTTCAGAACCTGACCCTCAGAGCCAGAGTCTTACCTGCCATCCCTTCTAAACGGGGGGCCCGTGACATCTTGGAGAGGCTCAACTGTCCATGGGCCCGGGTGACCCAGCCCAGGAGCCTGGGGGTGGAGGTGACCCAGCCCCAGGTGACCCACCCCCAGGGGGTGGGGGGAGGCTCCAAAGCATCCACATAATCCAAGTACGGGTGACGCCCCAGGTAAAACGAGCCCAGCACGGGGGCAGGGAGACTCCGGATTGAAGGTTCAGCCCTTCCGGGCGGGGCACACCCGAGCCCCTCCCCGCCTCGGCCACCCCCGCGCTCAGGGTGGCAGGGTGCTCACCGAGCGGCCCATCGACAGCGAGGACACGAGAGAAGTCAGGGACCCACCAAGACCCACAGTCTCTGCGCTTGAGCAAGGGCAGGAAACCCGGGAGCCAACAGCCTGGGAAGCCGTGGCCGCAGCTGTGAGGACAGAGGACTGAGGGGACCTGGGCTCCAGGCCAGCCCTGGGCCCACACTCTGCCTTGCCACCAGTGGGTGGGCATGCACTCTGCCTCAGTTTCCCCACCTGCAAAGAGGGACAGTGAGCCCCGCCTCCAAGGAGCTCAGAGGTGGAGCCACAGCCTGCGGGGTAAGTCCTGCAGCAGAGTTGGCACAGGGGCTTCCTCCAGCCACCCGCCCACCTCCTTTCCTAGTGAGGGAACCAGGGCCCCAGGAAGCCCAGCCCAGGGTCAAGGTCGCGGCAGGCAGCTGGCGGGGGCGTACACCCAAGCCAAGACTCCAGCTGCCCCAGGCTCCTCTGAATGGCGGCCGAGAGGGGAGAAAGTCACGAGCAACCCAGCCTGCGCCCCAGATCTCGCCCCGTCACCTCCCGCCTCCTCCCGCCTCCTGTGGGGACACATGGAGGCCGCCGCGGCCGTGCTGACCCTCCCGGTCCTGCAGATCGCGGCTGACGCTGCAGCGCCGGCTCTCTGAATCCTCCCCGTGATGCGTGGGCTTCCCACGCGGCTCGGACGGACCCCGCCTGCCAATGCAGGAGATGCGCGTTCCATCCCTGGGTGGGGAAGATCCCCCGGAGGAGGGCCTGGCAGCCCATTCCAGTATTCTTGCCGGGAAAATCCCACAGACAGAGGAGCTGGCAGGCTGCAGTCCACGGGGTTGAACAGAGTCGGAGACGACTGAAGCGACTTAGCAGGCACGCTGACCGGGTGGGGCGTGGAAACAGAGACAAGCCCGGGAGAAGAGGCGACACCGTTGCCCGCTGTGTGACCAGGAGCAAGTGACCCAAACCTCTCTGGGCCTCAGGTCGCCCCCCTGCCAGGGGGGCCACAGCCAAGGACGTCTGAGGACTAAGCAAGCCAGCACTCAGAAAAGCGCCTGCAGGGAGCAAGCCCCCAACGGTGGTTCTCCTGGTTCCGGATGATCGCGGTTACTGATTCTTGGGAGGGTCCCTTGAGGGACATGGGAGGCTGACACCTACTGTGCGCACTGATGCACAGACCTGATGGGAGGCGACTGCACATTGTCACCCCGCGGGCTCCCACCCCGAGCCCTGAAACTCACGGATGACCAGACCAAGCCTGGGAAGACTACGGAGGGTAGGGGCTCACTTCCCAGGAGATGGGTGTGGTCTAAGGCTGGGAGTCGGTGGGTGCCCGGCAGCTCTCCCACCCAGCCCAGCCCTGCCCAGCATGCCACTCCCCCGCTCCTGGGCTGGTGAGGCACCCAGCTTACCAGCAAGAAGCCCGCTGCCTCCTCCGGCAGAAACCTTTTCCCTTTTCCCACGGGCTGCCAGGAGGCTCAGAGCCGGCCTGAGCATGAGCCACACACCAACACCGCAGGCCCTGAGGGTGGAGGAGAGAAGAAGCACCCCACTGTGGGCAGGGGGAGCCCTGGGGGCAGCAAGGGGGTCCCAGAACTGCGGAGCTGGGGTGTGAGGCTGGACCCCATCTCTCCCCACTTTGCCCCCAGGGGCCCTTAGTGGGGATACTGCCCACCCACCACACCCCCCGAGACTGGGTGGGCCCTAGGAGTCCAGCCAGCTGCCCACAGTCTGCACACAGGCCTGAGCCAAGGACGGGCAGCCTGGACCCTCCCGATCAGGACACACATCCGGTTGAGCTGGAATCTCCCTGAGCCCTCTGCCCAGAGAGGACGGATTGGGCAATTCTGACCACCCAGGAAGAGTTTCTCTCTATAACGGCCCCTTCCCAAAAGGTTGCTTTTTAAAAATTCACAGAGACCTCCCTGATGCTGGGAAGGATGGAGGGCGGGAGGGGAAGGGGGCGACAGAGGATGAGATGGTTGGAAGGCATCACCGACTCGATGGACATGACTTTGCGCAGACTCCAGGAAACAGTGAAGGACAGGGAAGCCTGGGGTGCTGCAGTCCAAGCGGTGGTAAAGCTTCAGACATGACTTAACAACTGAACAGCAACCAGTAGTTAAGAATCCGCCTTGCAATGCAGGGGACGTGGGTTCAATCCCTGGTCAGGGAACGAAGGTCCCACCTGTCTCAGAGCAACTAAGCCCACACGCCACAACTACTGAAGTCCAAGCACTGTGACTAGAGGATCCAGGCTCTCCAGCAAAAGATCCCGCCTGATGCAATAAAGCTCTTGTGTGCCTCAGTAAGACCAGACACAGCCAAATAAATAAACAACTTTCTAATTTAAAAAAATAAGCATTGATCAACAACAGCTCTGGGTGCCTGTTGCTAAAAGAAAGCAAACTGGAGACGGGGAGGAGAGTTCTCCACGTGTGGTCCCCGAACCGGCAGCGGCATCGCCCGGTAACTGTTTGGAAGTGCAGGTTCCCAGGCCCCCAGATGGCGTGTGGGCAGGGCCCAGGACTGGTGCTAACCAGGCCTCCTCCAGGGAGCCCTGAGACCTCAGGAGGTCAGAGCCGGTGGCCGAGACCCCTGACCAATGCCCAGTCCTCGTCAGGCACCAGGCTTCAGAAACGGGTGCTGCTCGGCGTGGCTACAGGTATCCAAGGCTCCTGTCTCCCCACACATCTTCGTGCCCGTTAACCGTGATGAAAAAGCAAAGTTGGAGGGCGTGTCTGGCAAGTCTGGCTCACCTGGCGACAGGTGTTGCGGGGCCCAGGTGCGGATTAGGCAACTGCTGTGGGATCCAGGCCCGCGGCCGGGACCCGAAGGTGTGGGCTGGCTGCCCGGGCTGGCTCCGATTCTGCTTCCCAGGAGAACAACTCGGCCGCATGTTGGGGGGCGGAAAGGAGGAGCTGGGTGATGTGGCCTCTGCCGGCCACTTTGATGTGAGGGGTGTCACACGCCCCACGCCCCCTTCTTTGGTTTTTGAGAGCAGTGCGGGTACCTGCCTTCCCACTTTTTTTGTTTTAAGCAAGGAATCGGTCTAACGTTTTGATAAGAACCACAAACTATCAGAGAGGCAGGAAACCAAACCCTGGCTGTTTTGGTGAAAGACAAGATTCGGAGCAGACCACATGAAGGGCCCTAGCCCGCCAGCCGGGGCTGGCCTCTGAGGTTCCAGGCCCCTCAGGCCCGCCTGCCGGGGATGGCCTCTGAGGTTCCAGGCCCCCCCAAGCCCGCTGGCCCAGGCTGGCCTCTGAGGTTCCAGTGGCAGGTCGGGCCTGCGCTCAGGCCCCGTCCAGCTGCCGGGGCTGGCCTCTGAGGTTCCAGGCCCCTCGGGCCCGCCGGCTGGGGCTGGCCTCTGAGGTTCCAGCGGTGGGTCGGGCCTGCGCTCAGGCCCCGTCCAGCTGCCGGGGCTGGGGGGCAGCCTGTGGGAGGGGCCCGGGAGAGGACTCCCGAGGCCGCTGTGGCTCCCACGAGGACCCTGGGCCTGCGTGACTGGAGGACACTCATTGATGCTGCCCAGGACCCCCGAGGCACACGGGACACCTGGCTGGCCCCCACACCCTCACCGCCTCCCTCTGCCCGCGTCTAGCGGGCAGGTCTGTCCCGCACTCACAGCCAAGACGGCTGCCACTCCCGTCCTCGCTCCTGTGGCGCTGGGGGCTCCCCGACTGACCACACAATTTCCCCACATAAACAACTGACCTCCTGACCCCACTTCAGTGCAGGTCAGTTGCGCAGCCCTGTCCGACTCTTTGCGACCCCATGGACTACAGCACGCCAGGCTTCCTTGCCCATCACCAACTCCCAGAGCTTGCTCAAACTCATGTCCATCGAGTCAGTAATGCCATCCAACAGTCTCATCCTGTCATCCCCTTCTCCTCTGCCCTTAATCTTTCCCAGCATCAGGGTCTTTTACAACGAGTCAGCTCTCCACATCAGATAGCCAAAGTATTGGAGTTTCAGCTTCAGCATCAGTCCTTCCAATGAACACCCAGGACTGATATCCTTCAGGATGGAGTGGGTGGATCTCCTTGCAGTCCAAGGGACTCTCAAGTCTTCTCCAACACCACAGTTCAAAAGCATCAGTTCTTTGGCGCTCAGCTTTCTTTATACAAAAAAAGAAAGCCGACCACACTGCCCTCCAAATGTCACCCCATTCTCTCTGCTCCCCTGGGCAGCCAAATCCCCGGGGGGAGCCTCCCCCACCCTGTGTCTTCCACTCCCCTCCTCTTTTGCTCTTTCTTCATCATATTTTAACATGACATGTGGCACATATATAAAAGAATACTTGTAGGGGCTTCCCTGGTGGTCCAGGGGTTAAGAATTCACCCTGCCATGTAGGGGATGTGGTTGGATCCCTGGTCAAGGAACTATTAATTAGATCCCACATGCCACAGAACAACCAAGATCACGTGCTGCAATAATAAGATCCTGCATGCAGCAGCTAAGACATAGCACGGCCAAACAGGTAAATTTTTTTTAAAAGAATATTATTCGTAAACCTGTGTCCATTATAAAGGGCTTCCCAGGTGTCTCGGCGGTAAAGAATCTGCCTGCCAATGCAGGAGATGCAAGAGATGTGGATTTGATCTCTGGTCTGGGAAGATCCCCTGGAGAAGGGAATGGCCATACACTCCAGTGTTCTTGCCTGGAGAATTCCATGGACAGAGGAGCCTGGCAGGCTGCACTTAAGTTCAATTACACACCCATGTCATCCAGATGGGCCTTCTCATCCTTCCCGTCTCCCTGGAGCCAACCTCCCCCAGCCCTCACATTTCACTTTTAAGTCATCCTACTGCCCATGTGTACATGCCCATACTATAGTGTTTCACTGTGGTTTTGAATTTTATAAATAATATGATGCCACACAGAGTCTTCTCAGCACTGAGTTTCTAAGACTTGGTCATGAGGTTGTTTGTGGCTGGAGTTCATCCGGGCTCAGTGCTATATAATATTCCATGGCGCGTGCACATTCTGTCGGGGCACCTATGTTGCGTACAGCTCAATGCTCGACTCACTCTGCCCTGTTGGACACTTTACCCCCTGTCTCATGTGGGCAGGCTATTTCTCTTGAGTGTGTTCCCAGCAAGAGAATGTTGTTGTTGCTGTTGTTGAGTTAGTCATTCCGTCGTGTCTGACTCTTTGTGACCCCGTGGACTGTAGCCCTCCAGGCTCCTCTGACCACAGGATTCTCCGGGCAAGAATACTGGAGTGGGTTGCCATTTCCTCCTCCAGGGGATCTTCCCAACTCAGGGATCAAACCCAGGTCTCGTGTTTCCTGCATTGGCAGGCTAGTTCTTTACCACTAGTGCCACCTGGGAAGACCAAGGAGAAACATACAGAAGCAACTTAGGTGTTTTTTGCATGTTAAGTTTCATGTCAGTGTTTCAATCAGTTCTTCAGTTAGATTCCCAGCAAAAGAAAACCAGCACATTCTCTGTTCAAGCCTACAATCACGGATTTTAGAGAAATGGCATCGTTTTCCTGTACAGGCCTTGAACATCTCTTTTTCAGTTCATCTTTAAGGACCTTGAAGATTTTACTCTGATTCAAATAGTACTTTTTATGGTGCCTTTTAAAATAAACTTAGCACAGTTTGTTGCTAGTATTTAGAAAAGCAATTGACTTCAGTATATTAATCTTATTACAAACCATCTTGACGAATTCTTACCATGTTTGATAATTTTAAATTTTCTAGGTAGACAATCTTATTTGTGAATAGTTACATTTCTTGTAGTTCTATTTATTACTTCTTTAACCATCAGGAAAGCTCTTTCCTGGAGGTTTTTGACTGGGGGTGTCCACAGAGCACCAGGTGGGGTAAGGAGGACATCTCTGGGGGGACAGAGTGGCAGTGGTGATGGAGAATGGTTATTTACCGGAAAACTGATCGAGTGAGTGCACAGATTAAGGGAAATGGGAATCATTTAGAGAAAAATGTTTAATAGCTGTGGAAGGGGATAAATCAGAGATATTGGTTGAAATCAGAGGGATTGGTGTAGCTTAGTGGTCAGTACAACAGAGAGATGGATATATAGAGATAGAGATAGATTAGACAGAGAGATAGAGAGAGAGATAGACAAATATATAGAGAGACAGACAGGCAGGCAGACAGATGAGTGCATCGATTCCCTAGCTCTGTCCACTGAGGGAGTCCGGGTGCAGCAACACCTCAACAGCAGTGAGCACACCTCAGAACCACACCCTGGTTCCTAAAGCTTTTCTCACTTAAAGGAACAGGGGAGAAATGGAGAAATGGCTTATACCAGGGATGGGAGAAAGAAGGTACAAGATAGGCCTGAAATACATTTTCATGCCAGAAAGCAAAGAAATGTTCAAAGGATCATAGGTACATAGCCAACAGACACAAAATCTAGGACAAAGGCCTTTCCCCTGGCCAAAATGATGATTTGGGCTTGAAATAAAATCCAGTAACAGACTATAACCCACTGAATAAAAGAAACCACGATCCACACAGATGGAAGCAGGGCGGGAGAAGAAACTTGAGTGAGAAACAGGATATTCACACGGGGTCAAAGCTCTTCCCCACTTATTCATCACAAACAGAGAACGAGTTACTTTATACCAGGCAGCCTAGCATCCACCACCCCAAAAATAGGAAGACTGGCCATCAGCTGTGGAACAATTGCACACCAGCTGCCAGAATGCCCTCCTTCTGTGATATTACTGCAAAGACCGCAGAACCCACAGTGCATAAGGAAACCTCACAGCAACCCAGTTTGGGAGCCATTCTATTATCACTAGCTGTTCTTCAAAACTTTTGAGGTTGGGACTTTCCTGGTGGTCCAATGAATAAGACTCTGCACTCCCAATACAGAGGGCCCGGCTTGATCCCTGGTCAGGGAACCAAGATGCCACATGCCACAACTAATACCGGCACAGCCAAATAAAGAAATATTTTTAAAGTATTGAAGTCGTCTGTCCTGGGACATCACAGACACAACCTCAGCACCTCCAGCAGGAAGCTGGGATCATAGGAAGTTCTTGAGCGAGCTGCCCAGGTGCAAACCTGATCCTGCCAATCACAGCCCTTCCCTGCAGATCAGGAAACCAGCTCACAGCCAAAGTTCCAGGCAGCTGGTGGTCCCAAGCTGGGTGGGGTGAGAAGTGAGACCCGCCCCCCATGTTCAGCTGGACAAGACTCTGGCCCCAGACCAGCCTTCACTTCAGCTCTAATTCTCTTCTGGACAAATGTTCTGAAGCTGACATCACTTGATATAGGGAAACGATGTAGGCACAGGTGCCCCAGCCAGAGGCCACAAGGTACCAGCACAGTGGGACCAGCTCCAGCTTCAGTCACTCCCTCCCTGGGCAGAGCCAGCCTCTCTGAACAGCGCTGTCCCCCAGAGCCCAGCGTGGGTCGTCTGGAGTTATCTGCTGTGTGACAGCATAACTACAGGGGGCTTCTCTGCACACAGGCCATGGCGTGGGGAGGTGGCAGACCCTCAGGGCTGGGACCAGCCTGAGGACAGGACAGCGGGCACACCGCCCACTAGAACCAGGCCTGGGTGGACAGGCTTGCGACCCAGTGAGGCCGGGCTCCCAGCCTTGCACCATGAGAGGGTCAAAGAAGAAGCAGGTCTCCAGAGGTCCGGGGAAAACATCGAGCTATCCCCTGGGGATCACATGTGTGTGCATGTTAAGTAAGTTTAGTCGTGTCTGACTCTAGCCTGACTTTAGCCTGCCAGGCGCCTCTGTCCATGGGATTTTCCAGGCAGGAATACTGGAGTGGGTTGCCATTCCCTCCTCCAGGGGATCTTCCCGACCCAGGAATCAAGCCCAGCATTGGCAGGTGGGTTCTTTACCGCTGCGTCACCTGGTTAAGCCAGGGATCACGGTGTCAAGCTGACCGCCGACTGATCCTGAACCCACCACTAGATGGCGCTCAGACCCTGAGGTGGGGTGGAAATACAGCCGGCAAACAGGGCAGCCGACCAAGCTGGGTAGACTTCTAAACCACTGCTCCGCAAAGGTCTCCCCAGCCCAAAACCAGCCTTCCAGGAAGGCAGACTGCACGAGGAGCAAGCCTGGGAGAGACCTCACTACCCCCAAAGGTCCCCCAAACCTGAGGAGCATCAGATGAACACCCAAAATTTCAGATAAACTCTGGGGTCACGAACCACAATGCAGTTGAATACGCAAAACACTACCAGGAGTTAAAACACCTCAAGTACTGGGGTTTGCAGACATTTTAGAAGTTCCTTTTTTTTAGCTGAACTTTCCTCTCATCCCATTTCCCAGACAAGCTGGGGAAGACTGGGATCCCTTCCTGCAGTGGAGTCAGCATCCATGTCCTGGTTTCCTCTCTGAGGCTCACAGCAGACATCACTAATAGACCCCGGCACTCCTTCCCAGGAAGATTCCAATCTTTCTCAACAGACCTTCTGGGAGCTACCACCAACCAACCACTGGAGGTGGACCTTGAAATGAGCATCCCATTTATCAATCCGGATCTACGATGGACCAAGTGGCAATGCGGCCTGCACACTGCTCACTTTCCCCTCCTCCTCCCCACAGTCCCGTCACACACCGTGAGCACACACAAAGTAGGGCCAGCTCTGACTTTGATGCATCTTTATGCAAATTAGAGGGTCCCTCAAGGGGTAGACAGCCAATGCCAGGACACACCTTTGTAGCTGGGTACTCTTGCGCAGTGTACAACCTATACAACCACACCTGGGGTAGCAAAAGCCCGGGCAATAGTTCTCTTAAGCTTTGATTGCAGAGGCATCCACTTCAGAGTATCTCAAACACACTGCCCACCTTTCTGCTCTGAGATTTGTTTTAGACATCTTTGATTTTGGTAACTGACCATTTGGGCCACTTTTATTCTTCCTTCACTTTAAATTCCCGCTCTTATGTTTTAAATCCACCAACCAAGAGTGAGTCCCCTGAAACCCTCAATTCCAATAAAAGCAGAACCCCAGGCCCACGGTCTCTCTCTCTCTACCTGTGACCTCGCTGTGTGGGCCCAGGTGCACTAGGCAATTTCCAGGTCTTGTAGGTAATAAATCTTTATTTTTTTTCAGTTTCCTGATGGCCTTTACTGAAAGGCTTCTTGCAAACACAGTAAGAACCGTGAGGACTGGTCCAGCCACAGCACTGGTTTCTCACTGGCTGAGCCCTGGCAGCCCCCGCTCCACAGAAGCAGTCTGCTTCCAGTAGGCAACCTCGCACTTCCTGAGGCCTACTGACAAGGATGACTGGCATTCTCACCCAGAAAGAAACACACTCAATCACACTCACACGAGCCATAAAATAATAAAACAACAGTCCAGATTCTTGTGTAAAACCAGGATCCCAAGCTTAATGCCCCGGAAAGCTGCCAGTCGGCCAGTGTGGGCCTTGCGGGGGCCCCTGGTCCCTGAAGGCCACCAGCAGCGAAGGCACCACGGAAAAGGCAGGGCCCGAGGCAAAGGCCGCTGCGTCTCCTATCACACGTATCAGTTGTCCCCGCTGTATTTAGAAAAGGAAACAGCTCATAAGGGGAAGTGGCGCGAACAGCGCCCGAGGGGCTCGCGGAGTGGTCCTGCTCGGCTGCGAAGCGGGGCCTGCGCCTGTCCAGCCTCGGTCGGCACAGCGGGTCTGCCCAAGGGGAAGGCCCCTCCGCTCGGCCGCGGCCTTCTCCTCCCGGGCCGAAGAGCCTCCCGAGGCCGCCTGGCCGCCGCAGCCGGAAAGCGTCCGGACGTCACCTGCACAGCTGCAGGTGCGGGTGGCGGCTCAGCTTCTCCACCAGCTCCTCCTCCGTGGGCTCCTCCAGGACGTCCCTGCGGAACGGGGCAGACGATGGACAGCGCGCCCTGGGCGCCTGCAGGGGAGCAGGTGCGCAGGCTGACGGAGAGGCCTCGTCAGGGCTTCTCAGGACCAGGAGCTGCGCGGAACCACCCGCAGGGGGCTCGGGGCCACCTCTGGGATGTTTACGGGGAGCCCCTCAAAGGCCGGGAGAAGCTCACTCTGCAGTTGAGACACTCAGACGTTCGGGGAGGGCGGTGCGGCCGCCTCTCTGAGCCGGCAGAGGAACAACTTCCCGGTTACCATGGGGAAAGGGGGCCGAGGTCTCCCTTACTCCCTACAGAAGCTCACGGTGAGAGGAACTCAGCCTCGCGGCAGGAGCAGAGGCAGCCCGGGA
>CM035297.1:43355336-43372040 GCA_020226075.1 Hydropotes inermis | reverse complement strand
GGTCCCAAGAAGAGCGCCTGCCCACTGCCGCCCTCCCTCTCGGCCCCCCCCCCCCCCTCGGCCCCGCCCCCCCCCTCGGCCCCGCCCTCCCTCTCGGCCCCGCCCTCCCTCTCGGCCCCGCCCTCCCTCTCGGCCCCGCCCTCCCTCTCGGCCCCGCCTCTGCCCCCACGCCCCGCCCCCTCTGGTCCCGCCTCCCGCCCCGCCCCTCTCGGCCCCGCCCTCCCTCTCGGCCCCGCCCACCCCCACGAACCTGAACGGGAGCTCCTCGGTCATCTCAGAGGTGTCCTCCCGCTCCTCCGTGAGGGGCTGCAGGTGGCTGCGGCGGTCCCACTTGTGAAGGAAGTTCTGGCAGGAGGGAGGGAGGGACGGGTGGCGGGTAGGCCCAGGCCCCGCGTGGACCCCTCCCGTGCCGACCTGGCTGAGAAGCTCCCCCTGGACACGGACCGAGGCCCAATAAGACCTCCATCCCCTACAGAAGCCGTTCCCTGAAGGCCTCCTCCAGCCCCACCCCACAGGTCAAAGGTCAAAGGCCTTCAGGACGAGCCTCCCCGACGGAGGGCAGAGCCGCACCCCAGGGCCATGGGGACCTAGCACAGGCTCTTCGACCAAGTTCCACCTCAGCAAGTTAGAAACGCCCACTGAGAAGAGCCTGGGCCGGGGTGTCCGCTACCTCCAAAATCAGAGCCAGAAACAGGTTGACCCAGATGACGGACGACACCAGCCACCACAGCACAAAGTAGGCCTCTGACCACCTGTGGGGGCCGGGGGCGCCCGTGAGCCCAGCGCCGCCGCCCCCTGCTCCACAAGGCTGGCCCAGCCCGGCCCTCAGGGGCAGGCGGCCGGCAAGAGCCGGGCTGGGGCTCGGACCCAGCCCAGCACCGGGCCGCCTGGGCGCGCCGGCTGAGCCCCTTCACCCCAGGCCACAGGCCCCCCAGAAGCCCCCTGCTGCCCCACACGCCCTGCGGCCCCAGGCGGTAAAGACCCAGACGCGCGCCCCGCGCAGAGCCGCGGTCAGGGCGGCCAGGCCGGGTCACTCACGGGCCCGCGTAGCGCCGGAAGGCATCCAGGAACACCTGCCAGTTGTTGACAATCATCACGTCCCACAGAGTGACCAGGGCCGCCTGCGGGGGCAGACGGGGCTTCCAGGAGGCCGCGGGGAACGGGGGCGGCGGGCGGGGTACGAGGGCAGGGGGGCGCGGGACTCACTGCAAAGTCGTCAAAGTTGTTGGGCCAGTACTCTAGCTGCTCGAAGCTCCCGCAGGGCGCGGAACCGTTGCCAGAGGCCAGGCTGCGGGGAGGGGTGGGAGGGCACAACCCGGTCAGTGTGGGGGCCATGGTGGGACACACGTCTTGTGCCCAGCCCCGCCTCAGCCCCTGCTCCGCATGGACCCAGCAGGCCCTTGAGAAAGGGGGACAAAGACAACATTCCCTCCAACTGAAGAGGTCCCAAGGGTAGCGAGGCCAGTGCTGTGGACACATGGCAGAGGCCAGCCGGGGGAGGGCCACACAGTTTAGGCCAAGCCCTGGACACCCCTTTTGCAGCAAGCGGCCTGGGCTGCAGGTCCATAAAGGGGCATGGGGTCAGGGATCACCCTCAGTGCAGATTGTAGAGAGGGCTGCTAAAGCGGGGGTGGGGGGGTAAGAGGCAGGGAGACCAAGGAAGAAAGAGGACGCAGGAGGTCCCTCCTGGGGAGCTGACCCCACACCACCTCTGAGGCCTCATCCCGGCTCCAGCGTCCCCAGAGGCACTCCCCCTACACCCCCAGAACCCAGCTCACCTGCTGTTTCTAGGAGCCACGACGACACCCCGGAACAGGCTGATGCCGATGATGGCAAAGACATAGTAGATGACCTGGGGACGCAGGCGGGCTGTCGGCATTGCATGCCTGTGGGGGGACCCCACACAGCCAGGCAGGGCCTGCTAGGGGCCGCGTGCCAGCAGGGGTTCCTCCCAGGGGACATGGGGACTCTGCTCCCAGGCACCCCTCCTGGCCACCAATCTGTCCCAGAGGGAAGCCCTGGGGATACACGGGGGCCCGGAGGGAGAACTGGGGCTGTGAACCCTCTTCCAGGGCAGGTGAGGCAGGAGGTGGACCCCATGGAGAGCTGGGCAGCAGGGCTGCACAAGGTCCCAAGAAGAGGGCCATGTCCGTCTGGGAGAAGCCCACCGCACTCCCCACATTCATCAGCAGGTGTCCGAGGCACACCCCTAGGCAGCTGTGTGCCAGTCAGAGAAGGGGCTGCCAGCTGCCCCTGACCCATCACTAATGTGCCCGGGGAGAGCAGAGGACGAGGCGCACCCCCAGGCTAACCCAGCCCTTCTCCGCGCCTGCTTCCTCCACAAGGCAGATTGGGGTCTGTGGGCAGTGCATGAAGCAGGTCCCCTGAGCATCCCATGAGAGCCCCGGGCACCACAGAGCCCCCTGGCGTCCACAACAGCAGGGCTTCATCAGCCTCTCTCCTTCCTGCCGGGCCTTGTGCCTGGAGCAGCACCCAGGACCCCTGCTCAAGGCCCAGCTCCGGCGGGGCCACGTGGTGGGGGCAGGCTGCCTGGTCCAGGGTAGGGGACATCGAGACACAGCAAAAGTGGCTTTGAGTTCCCCAAATCCTCAAGCAAGGATGGCTGACCACTCTGGGGCCTCTGGGGCCTTCGGGGGCCCCTGGTACCTCTAACGTTTTTCATCTTCTCAGTGTGGCCCAGAGCCCAGGACACACGAGGGATTCAGAAGTGACAAAGAGGCTCTCTGGCCCAGGAAGGCAGTGTGGTCGGACCGCACCTCCTGCCAGACCACCCCAGCTCCTCTCCAGCGTCTCGCCCCACCCTGGGTTTCCGGGGCCTCAGTCACCCACTGCCACCTGAATGCAGAGACCCTCCTTCTGAAGGCCGCCACTTCACGTGGAGCTCTGGCTGCCCGCCCAGTGGCCCAGCCTCACTCCCCAGAGAAGCCAGAACGGGCGGCCACTCACCACCAGGATCCCGCCAAAGGCCCGCATGTTCTTGATCAGGTCCAGGATGGTGCTGGCCACCAGGGACATCAGCTGAGATGGCAAGAGAGTGGTGACCCGCCTCACCTGTACACACACCCACACATCACCTGCACACACACACATCACCTGCATACACACCCACACATCACCTGCACACATGCACACCCGCCTCACCTGTACACACACCCACACATCACCTGCACACACACACATCACCTGCATACACACCCACACATCACCTGCACACATGCACACCCACCTCCCCTGTACACACACACACTTCCCCTGTACACAAACGTGCACACACACCTCCCCTGTACACACATGCACACCCACCTCACCTGTACCTACACCCACACCGACCCTCACACTCTCACGACACACACCCGCCGACCCCCACACACACCCCTACATGTTCAGACACCTCCACGACCACTGGTGAAGCCATGATGTGTGGGCCTTGGCCCACACCGCCCACTGGCCCACAAAAGCGGGTCTGGAGGCTCTGGAGAAAGGCCAACCTGGAGGCGGCCAGTCAGCTCTGGGTGACGGGGTTTGAGGTATGAGGCCGCAGAGACCCAGCCGGGGACCATGGTACATGTGAATCTAAGCCCCAGAGACTAGCTTTCCAAGCAGCCAGTTTCCCCACTTGGTAAGTCAGGAGAAACAGCACCGGACGCTAGCATGTGGGAACTCCGCTTACGTGTGGGCACATGTGATTATACGCACATGTGTACATGCATGTGAGTAGATGATCATGTATGTGTATATGAGCACACACACGTGTATATATACACTTGTGCTTGTATTGTGCCCGACTGTATGATTATGTGTGTGGCTGCATACATGTGTGTATAATTGTGCAGTTACACGCAAATGCATCTGTTGGTGTGTGCATGCGTATGTGTGTGTATGTGAGACGATGTGTGTGATTATATGGGGGTGTGACTACACATACATGTGTATAACTTCGTGTGCTCTGGGTGTGTGTGTGATCACATGCTGGTGTGCACTGCATGTGTAGGGTCACACAGGTGTGTGTACGTGTGGAGTGCTCAGGGCCACAGTCCTCTGCACCCAGGACCCCATTCAGATGGGAAATAGCGCTGGGTGACGCTGGGTCACCCCCGGCCAGGCGAGGTGCACAGCTTGGCAGGACGCACACAGGGGAAGGACCCGGACACTCAAAAAGGGGGCACGTAGGTGTCGTCGGGTTCTTTTCTCCTCAAAGTGCTCAGAAAAGCAGATGGGAGAGACACCCCCGCCCCGTGCAGGGCAGGGGCTGGGCTGGCACACGCAGACCGCACCCCCCCACACCCAAAGCTGGGACTACTCCTGGTGGGAACATTATGAGAAACCAGGGCTCAGAGACGGTGGTCACGGGCCACTCCACTCCTGCACTGGGGGTCCTCGGAAGGGGCACCAGTAGCCGCCGGCAGCCCGTGCCAAGGCCATTCAGAAACTCAGGATGCCTGGGGGCACACTGACTCCCCACAAAGGCCAGGGACCCCAAGGAGCCCAAGACCACCCCCGGGTCCCACCCATAGCCCCCTGCCATCTGGGCTGGATGCCCTTATGCTCCCAACCACCTCCAGCATCGCCCAGCCAAGACACAAGGCTGGGGCACATGCAGAGGGACCCCAGGTACTTGGTGGGACGGTGCTCAGCCCTGGCCCCTGCCCCCCAGGCGCACCCGCCCCCAGAGGGAGGTCCGGCAGGCGCAGGCGGTACCTTCATGCTGGGGATGATGCGCAGGAAGCGGAAGACGATGAGCACGTTCACCAGCCGAGTCATGTCCCACAGCGACAGCAGGCCCAGCGTCGCCGGCTTCCTGCAGAGACACACAGACACGGGTTGGCCGGCGAGGAGACGCCAAGGGAGTGCATGGTCCAGAGACAATGACGCAGAGAGAGCCACCAGGGGTGCCAGGAAGTCGCCACAAAGGCGCCGCCGGCCGGAAGAGCTCCATGGAGATGGGAGGGCAGAGCCTGAGCCACCCACGCCCGCGACCCAGGGCGCTCATAGCAACACCTCCCAGGGCACAGCCCCCCACGTGGTGCAGGGCTACATGACCCTATCTCCCACGGGAGAACCCTGGGGCTCCAGACGCCCAGCTCCGGTCCCAGCAGAGCTGGCAGAGACGTCCTTGCCCCTGGCTGTGACCCTGTCCCCCACATGTCCCTCATGGGCCTTACTGTGCTCTCATTTCTATTTAAATTTAACCCATTCTCACCCCGGATGCACCCCTCACCACCTCCCACCAGAAGCGCCCTGTGGGTTTTCATTACGCGTGAGAAACACGGAGAGCTGGCCCCACAGCCGCCAGGCAGGTCCTGAGGCTCCACTGCCCCCGCCTCCGTCCTCCTCGACACAGACCCCTCCCGAGACCCCAAGGGGCAGGACTCATCCAGCCCATCCTCGTCAGACAACTCCCAACCGCTCCACGAAGACAAAGGCAGCCCAGCCGACCGACTTGAGGCCAGGGCCCCCTGAGGGCACGAGGTCAGCACGCGAGTTCACCAGGGCTGCTGTGCTTTGGGCAGCGAGACCCCAAGGCTGCCACACGCCACGCCGCAAGGCGCCCTGGGACCCCTGGCCAAATGTCCATACCTCCGTGTGACCAGAACTGGGGGCAGCGTGAGTTCAGCGAGCCCTGAGCCACCCTGACGTCTATGCGGAGGTGAACTGGCGCCCAGGCTGGGAAGTGATGGCGGGGGCCTCTCTGCTTCCGGCCCCTGGCACACCTGGGCCTCGGATCCCACCGCAGGGGCACCTCCAGAGCCTCCCACCCCAGCTCTGGGAACACAATTGTCCTGAAGGCAGCCACAAGGCCTTTAACGCAGAGACCCCAAGAGCAGGGAAGGCGCCTGACCCCACAGGCCTCGGCGGGGCAGGAGCTGTGGCCACTCGCCTGAGAGTCAGGCCTTCAGCCCTAGGGCAACCCGCACCAGCGGCTGGAGGCCGGACACACACCCTTCCCCAGGGCGCTAGCCAGGCCTTCCCGGGTTCTCCGTGACACATACCAGCCCCGGTGTGGGAAGCCGTACACAGCCAGAGTGGAGATCTCCAAAACCTTTAATCACAAAAGAGAAGAAGGCTCGCTACGGCAGGCCCACTGGTGGCTCTTAACATGTGGGCCCCGTGGGGGTCTGGGGAGAAACCACAGCTGGTCCTGCCCCCTTGGCTGGTGCCACATGGGGACATCCCACTGCTGAGAAGGATGCCCCGGCCTCGGGAGTGGGGCTGCACGTGCGGAGGGCAGGGCTGGGACAGGGCCTCGGAGTCCCGGGCTCGGGAGAAACCGTGGTCAAGGATGGACTGGAAGGCCCTCCTCTCAGCTGCCTCCCTGCTGCTGCTGGCGGCCCAGAGCTCTGATCCGTCAAACTCGAGTACATATCACACTAATATCACTAATGGGACGTGCACACCAGGAGCGACCCCTCACTCCCCCAGGATCTGGGGAAACACTTCCCAAGACCCCCAGTGCCTGAGACCCTGCCTGTCCCTCACGCACACAGAGGCCCCACTGTCCTTGGTGGGGCTGGGCTGGCTGGCAGGGTCTGCAGGTTCCTTGCAGGCCTCCCTGGGGTGTCAGGAGAGGCAGTCTGCCCTCACCCTGCCCCAGCCCCGACGACCCACAGAGGCAGCGGGAACCAGCCTCCTATAGCCCCCCGCCAGGCGGCTGAGCCTGGGGGAGCCAGCCCCTTTGTCACCGGAGGTGGGAGCGCCAGGCCCCGCGGTCCCCTGGGGTTCAGGGGCATCGGAGAGACCCTGTGCACAGGCGGCGTGCACACCGCCCCCCCGAGAGGCTGTGCCTCAGCCGTCTCAGACTTTACCAGCAGGACGATGGTGAGGAGCCCGTCGAACACGTTGCTGGGGTAGGACAGGTAGCCCCGCAGGCCCAGAGAAAACACCTTGAGCAGCATCTCCAGCAGGTAGTACAGGATGAAGATGCAGTTGAGAATCTGAAAGGGAGAAGCGCGCCCAGCATTCAGTCCCCGAGCTACCCGTGGGTCCCACCCGGCTCCCCCACCTCCCCAAACGTTCCCCGCCCACAACGGGACCAATGAGACCCATGCACCTCTGTCCACAGGGCCCCACGGGTCCCGCCCTGCTGCACAAGGTGAACCCGTGGCGCACAGACACCCCCTCCCACGCTGGGGCCACATGACCCTCCCCTCCCACTTCTCTGCTGCTCCTCACGCCCCTCTGGGCAGCTCTTCCTGAGCCCCCTAGACGCGGGCATCTCAGCACCGCCTTCTTGGTCCACAGCCTCCCCTCGGGGGACCTGTACCCCAGGTACAGCTTCAACCACAAGTGGCACATCTGTGCCCCCCGACCAGGCTCCCCCGGCCATCGGACAGGCCCTCGACCCCCAGGCCCTACATCTCCCTGCTCCACACACTCCGCTGTGAAGCACCAGGATGGCCCTGCCTCCCAGGGACCCGGGCCCGAGGTGGGGAGGCTGGGCCCTCTGCCCCCTCGTGCCCCATCACCCTGGATGACAGCCCCGCGGCTGCAGAGCTCACCCCCAGCACGAAGTCGTCGCGGTCCTTGGGCAGCACGTGCGCGTCCAACACCAGGAACACCTGCGGAGCCAGAGCGGTCATCGGCTCAGCCCAGGGGCCGGTGAGAGAGCCAGCAGGCAGCGACGCCAGGGCAAACCCGCACTCACGCAGATGGTCACGAGGTTTCCGAGGGCCATGAGGTTGCCCAGGTAGTCAAAGTAGTGGTGGCCGAAGACGAACTGGGTGTTCCGCAGAAACGGAGACTGGTACTGCGGCCGCGGCGGGTGCTGCGGGGACACGCACTCAGAAACACGATGGAGCTGGCCTCGGCCACGGGGACCGAGACACCCAACCCCTTTCTCCTGGGACTTAGTCTTCCCACCTCGCCTCCCAACCCAGACTCTCCAGCCTCAGGAAACATGGTGTCAGTTTTATGCACGAAGATGATCATCACAGTTGTCTAACACTGAGAGGCATGGAAATAACCCAGAAGGGCACTGAAGCTGCAAGCAGCCCAAGACGGACAAGCACGCAGTCGTCTTAAATGTATGCCAAGTGTCATGTGAAAATATACGTATAAATTACTTGCTAATAACTATGAAAACTTAGCACAGAACGAGGGTAACTCACACACCGTCACCAGACTGGAGTGAAGCCTGATCAGGGGAGGGCAGCTGGGCAACAAATACACCGTGAAGATGCCCGTGAGACCCTGCACGCCCATGTCAACCTGCTCCCCTCGGGCAGAAATCCATGCCACCCTGCTCCCCCCCACCAGAAACCCACGCCAACCTGCCCCCCACCGAGCCCCCCCCCCCCCCGCCCCCCCCCCAGGGACCCACACCAACCTGCTCCCCCCCAGGGACCCACACCAGCCTGCTCCCCCCCAGGGACCCACACCAGCCTGCTCCCCCTAGAGAGGCCCCCGCCTGTGCACCAGGACAAGAGGTGCAGAGCAGTCACTGCAGCTCGAGATGGGCCATCCCACGTGGGGGCCACTCACTGCCCGTGGCCACTTGATTCAAATTTAAATCTGATCAAACTGAACACTTGGCTCCTCTGTCACAATAACCACACCTCAAGTGCGGCAAGGACACCTGTGGAGCTCTGACCCAGCCCCACACTCAGAGACACATGGATCCCTGGTGACCTTAGCAGCCACAGCCTGACCCCATAAGAACATCCTCCACACGGGTACTGGTGCCCAGAGGCCACCAGCCGCCCCCAGTGCCCAATTCCCTCTGCGCTTCACATGCTCTGCTCACGGCCAGCGCCTGCTGCACCCTAGACTGTGGCATCCTGCTTGCCTAGTGACCGCAGACCAGCTCCAGCCCAGGTAAACCAGCAAACATCTTTGTCCCCCTGGGGTCTGGACCACAACTTCTCCAAAGGCGTCCAGACCCTGGCCTTGGAAGGGGTCCCCTCCCAGGTCTGTTCTTCCCCAGGCATCTTCCTCCACCCTCGGGGACCACAGAGCTTCCCCATATGTTACAGTGACTCTCTTATCACAGTTAATACTTTTCGATGTTAAGCTTCTGCGTGATTTCTGTCTCCTGCCTGAACCCAGACTGACATATTGGCCAAAAGAGACATCAGCATTATCCGTTAGGTTAAATTATTACAAGAGGAATGAATTCATATATCACATCATTATTAAGAAATAACAAGCCTTGAAATGATTTCCGTGAAGTAATTCCCTGGAAGGTGGACAGCTAGGTGGTTTCCTATTTTCCCTACTATCTATAATGAATGCCCACTGTGCTTTCAACCTCGAAAGCATCTTACTAAGAGAAGAGCAGGGACTTCCCTGGTGGTCCAGTTGTTAGGACTCCGGGCTTCCACTGCAGGGGTCACGGGTTCAATCCCCGGTCAGGGAACTAAGATCCCACATGCCCTGTGACGCAGCCAAAAAAAGTAAAAGAGAAACAGGCTTTCAGAGCTGGCATGGCACCTTCTCTGTGGCCAATTAGCACAAATTGACCAGCGCTGGACCAAGGCCTGGCTGATGGACAGAAGGTGACCATACACGGGAGGGCTCTCATGAAGGCTCATGATTTCCTGCTATCAGCCACCTAGAGAACACCTCTCTTCAGCGGTGATTCTAAAACCACAGCCTGCCAGGGGATCTGGGACAAGCCTTCATATGCTAACAACCCTTGAAGCACCTGCCTGCCGGCTTGCAGTCAGCACTGGTGGGGGCGGGGAAGGAGGATATCATAAAACCAAGACAAGGACATCACAGCTCCCCAAACTTCTGGGGCCCAAACTCCCACCTCAAATCATAGTTCTGAACTTTAGATCTAGAGCATATGGAAAGAGAGAGCATCTCATGAACCACAGTAGGAGAGGTGTGGCCAGAGGGGCGTGGCCAGAGGAGGCTGTGGTCTGAGAGGGGCGTGGCCAGCATGTGCGACCAGTCATCAGCCACCAACACAACCACAGCACCTCCTTTTGATATCAGATCCTGACTCAAGACAAAGGGAGAGTTGGTCCTGGATGACCTGGACCCAGCAGCATCCTACAGGCCAGCTGGCAAGCACAGGGAAGGTCTGGCTGGCCTGGCGAACCCTGAGAAAGGAGCCCATCTTCCCAGCATTTTCTTACCCAGGTCAGGCTGCACCCAGAAAAGGGCTGGATCACAGCAAATCAAAACAGTAAGTGCCAAGAGTTGCCTCCTGGGCCTGGCAAGCCTCCTGCCCCAAGGCTATCATCTAGAAAGGTGTTTCCAGGTTTACTATCCTTTGAAAACCATCGTCACAGTTTCTATAAAACCTGCACCTGAGGACACATACTTACTATTTCCTTCAAGGCACCTGGACACAGATGGTGTAATGTGTGTTAACATACCAAGTGTCCACCTGTCTGTCCCTATAACCATCTCCCGTACCCCATGGGTCCTGCAATGAGGATGCTGCGGACAACCCAGGGGCCGAGGATACAGCACCCATAGCTCCAGACCAATCAGGACTTGCCTCTGGGGGACCTGCAAAGGCCTCATGTTCTCAGGGAAAACCACCTCTGACTGGGGCCTGAGGCCATGGAGGTTGACCACAGACCTGGAGAAGACACTTGTGGGCTAAGGTGCATCCCCCAAAATTTCTATTTTGAGACCCTAATCCCCAGGACCTCAGATGTGACTGTATTTGGAAACTGGGTCTTTCAAGAGGCAATTAAGTTAAAATGAGGTCCCTGGGGTGGGTCCTAATCCCACAGGAACTACTGACCTTATAAGAAGGGGAGATCAGGAGACAGACACACAACAGAGGGAAAACCACATGAAGACACAGGGAGAACACGGCCATCCACACACCAAGGAGAGGAACCAGCCCTGCCCAAGCCTGGATCTCAGATTCCAGCCTCCAGAACTGGAGACAGTAAGCCCCGGTATTTAAGCACCTCCAGACTTCACACACACACGCACAGGCTGTGATACGTTACAGCAGCTGAGCTGACTGACTCAGCAGTGACACTGAGCTGTGAGGGATCCGATCGACAGGAGACGACGGACTCCACCTCTTCAATCCCCATTCAAGCCCAGCTCAGCCCTGTCAAGGCCAGGTGGCTGGAGTGCAGCTCCCTCCGCTGCCCCACAGTCTGCCTGGGAACAGCTCAACTGTCTCCCTGCACCTCCTCCCCTGCCGCCTCCCGGACACCTGCCACATGAAATGCAGGTGGGCCAGGGTCCTGTGG
The DNA here is from genome assembly GCA_020226075.1 of Hydropotes inermis. Lineage (NCBI taxonomy): Eukaryota > Metazoa > Chordata > Mammalia > Artiodactyla > Cervidae > Hydropotes > Hydropotes inermis. The sequence continues at coordinate 43,360,854 of CM035297.1, read as the reverse complement.
ACACAGTGTTAAGCTGGATGCTGAAGCCCACCTGCTAACTTTACAAAGCAGTGGCAAGGCCAACAGACTCAGGAACCTCCCGGGTTAGGACATGTGAGGAGAAAAGTCTATCATAAAGAATGGAGAAAACTGGGAAGTTCCTCTGGGTCAGGACTACAGTCCCTGTGGTCTGGGAATTTCATGAGGTCACAAAATCTCCCCAGTTTCCAAGAGCCACACCAGCTTTGCTCCCAGAAACACCCTAGGGGCCAGAATCCCTGGGAAGGTGAGTCCCAGCTCCGGTCACTAAAAGTGAACCAGGTGATCAATGCCAAGAGACACCAAGGACTTCCCCGCTAACCACACGTGCCCCTGGCCCAGGCACAGTTACCTCTTTAATCACCCTCTTATCAAACTCGTCGAAGAGTTTCTGAAACTCGTCAGTTGACAGCAGGCCACCACTGTGGGAACGCAGCTTCTGCAAAGCAGGAGTGCACAGGTGTGCTGGGCAGCCAGGCCACGGGCAGGGAGGGAGCCGCCCCCAGGCCCATCAGGACCGGGCCAGCCAGGCTGATCCGCAATGACACCCATGTCACCTAGGGAGCCCAGAGGCACAGGCAGGGTGGGGGGAAGGGGGACCAGTACCTCCATGATGGCCTGTTTGTGGCCACTGTCCAGCTGGACTTTCCGGAGCACTTGCAGGAAATCCTCAGGCTTCACCCCAAGTCTGTGGGGAAGATGCCCTCAATGAGCCCGGCCAACTCAGCCCCCTGAGGTGCCCTGACGCTGGCCGGGGCAACCCGGGCAGTGACAAGTTCCCCAGGAAGGAGTACTTGATGGTCTTCCTATCTCCAAAATCCCAAGACCCCGTGATCCTGCCTTAGAGAGAAGCAGCTGAGGATGCTAGAGCGTGCGACCCACAGGCCCGGGGCCAGTGAGCGGTGGGGACCAGAGCTGCTCTGTGACACTGCCTCCAAGCGGTCACAGAGTGGGGGGCAGAGTGGACGTGTGTCTCAGGCCTTTCTCGTCCTGGACCCCAAGTTACAGCTCGGGTGTGCAAAGGGCGCCTGGGGACAGGCCAGAGTGCATGGCCCCCGCCAAACCAGGATCTCCAGCGGGTCACGAGGACATGAGCTAACTCGGACACCAGAACCGTGGAACCCGCCCAGGGATGCTTGACTCCAAAGGAGCCTTGCAACCCACTGCCAGCAGGGAGCGCGGGAAACACCCCCCATGAACACCCCTCCCAGAGCAGCCTCAGGGGCGGGGCAGGAGCCCGGCTCTCACCGCGCGGGGTGGGCTTCTCCCTCTGCTGCCACGGACGAGAGGACCTTGTAGGCAGCCCGGGTCCCCAGCCGTCTCCGCAACAGTGAGGTCTGGAGAGACATCTGAAAAGGGGATGGGGCTGAGGGGCTTGGCCCAGCGCTGTCCCTGGCCACCCTGCCCCTCGCCCCAGACAGCCCCGGCTCACTCGCAGCCCCGGGAGCAGCCCCTCGCCCTGTGGGCAGCAGGGGGCAGTCACAGACGACAAGGGCCAGGCTCTGCTGGTAGCCGCTGCTGTGAAATTCACTAAGGTATGCATCCCTTCTCAGGGACTTGGGGTCCCTGGCCCACCTACATATGGGGTGGGGGGTGTGGTCACTGCCCCGGGAGCTTCAGTCTTCTTGCAGTTTCCCCCAGAGGAGGTGGGGCAGGGAAGGGGCCAGGGATGGCTGTGGGGCCAGCACCCCCTGGGGGGCAGAAAGGGAAGATGGGCCCAGTCCCCCTCACCCACAGAAGGGAGGCGGGGGCAGTGCTGAAGCCACCATAGGCCCTGCCCTCCCACCCACGTACACACCCACACAGCCCCAGGGCCACCCCGCCGGCCAGCTCCCTGCTAGGCCTCCAGGACAGCTCCAGGCACCGCAGGGCAGGGGGGCAGCTCAGCTCACCATCAGGTAGCCCCGGAATTGGTTGTAGATGATGGCCGTCATCAGGTTCATCAGAAACAAGCTCCCTTGGGAGAGGAAAGGCCACGGTCAGCAGGGACCAAACGGTCAGCGAGGACCAGGCGGGCAGGGGGCAGGGTCTGGAGGAGCAGCAGCATCCGGGGCCCCGAGGGTCGACACGGGCCCGGCCCGTCAGCAGCAAGCCGGCTGAGTGAGCAGGGCAGGGACCCAAGACCCTCGTGTACGGATGGGCGCCACCTGGCCTGCCCAGCAGGCACTGAGGACAGGTCACCGGTGGTCACGGAGTGAAAACTGCAGAGGTCACACAGAGGGGAGGCCACAGGGTTGGGGAACACACCCAGAAGCTTGCCCCAGTGACCCCTGCAGACCCGCCCAGACTCACCGATCAGGGTGTAGGCTATGAAGAAGATGGCGTAGGCTCGGTTCCTGGAATACACAGGAATCATCACTGAAAGAAATCAGAGAAAATAAAACACTCACAATCCCAACATCTAGCTGATCCCCTTCATCGTCTTATATCTCTGTCTTCTCAACAGAAAGAAGGGCCCTGTACTGCTGGGCCTGGAAGGACTTCTTGCCCAAATTCTGCCCCGTCACACCTCTGCTTGCACACCCACGGGGGGATGCTCCGTGTGAGCACTCCCTGCAGACAGAGCCCAGCCCTGCCTCAGTGACCGGAGGACACACAGGACATGTGGGGGCAGTGCTCAGGGTCCCAGGCACAGCTCTCACCAGGCATGGAAGCCAGTGGCTGGCCTCTTGGGAGGATCTCTATAGTTGGTGACCACCCCCAGGCCACAGCTGAGCCCAAGAACCACAACCCCCCCACCTCCGGGCCACACGCCCGGCCTGAGCAGACAGAGGCCCCATCAGCAACCCTGACCCAGTCAACGTCACAGCCGCCAGAGACCCTGGGGCCTCACACACGGCGGGGCTGAGCCCCAAAGAGGAGGAGGCCGCCAGGCGCCCACTGAGCCCAGGTCGGTCCATCACCACAAAGAAGAGCATCCACCTCTAGCTTCTCAGGACTCAGAAAACGAGGGGACGAGGAGAAGGAACAGAGAAAGAAAACTAAGTAAGGGGAAGAAGAGGGTGGAAGCAGGAGAGAGAAGGGACACGAGAAAATAGAAAGACGGGGAAAGAGGAGGTGGGAGCTCCACCTTTAATCACCAGCTCTCGACAAAGAGGCTCTGGGGGCCCCCACGCCCAGCGTCAGGCTCAGCTCTAGCCCCGTGCCCCCGCCCACCCCCCAGCCGGCCCTGCCCCCGGCCCCCGCACCGTCAGGATTGTTGGCGGTGGTCAGCAGCACCAGGAGGGTGGTCAGCGCCTCAGGAAGGTTGAAGAAGTAGGTCAGCCGCTCCCGGTCCTGCCCGGCGTCCTGCGGAAGCAGACGCAGTGGCACTGAGGAGTCACCGGGCCTCAGGCCGCAAAGCCCAGGCCCCAGACCCAACAAGCCCGGACCTCCCACCATGGCTGCGCAGCCTCAGGGCCCATCTCTCCATCTCCCCCCAGGGGGCTCCGAGCTCCAGGCGGGGCAGACCGCACTCAGGACCTTCGGGTCCGAGAGCTAGTGTCCAGGGACACCCCACACAGACACCAGCCACGGGGGCAGGCCTGCTTGGAGCCACAGTGAACAGCTCTCACCAGCCTAGCTGCCACCCGAGGGTCAGCCCTCCACGGACACCTCGGGACCCTCCGTGTTCCCAGGTCAGAGGCCCACTCCTCCCCCCATTCCCGGGGGTGCACCCTCGCCCATCCCACCCACCCTGCGCTCCATAAAGAGCAGTGACACTGGACAGACGCATGGGTCCTGAGATACCATTACTGGTCCCACCTCCCAGACTAGCTGCCCCTGCCACCCAGACTCACACACACACACACACAGACACCGCCATGCGTGCACACACAGAGACAGAAACACACACAGCATGCACACAGTGACACTGACGACACCCCCGCCCAGCAAGAAGCTGCGGGGGGCCAGGAAGCAGTGAGGGGCTGGGAGCGGAGGAGTCCAGGCAGGAAGGGGTCCCGTCTGGACAAACAGGCAGGGGCTGGGAGGGGCCGCCCTGATGGCCAGTCCGAGAGGCCTCCATCTATGAGGGGCGCAGAGAAGGCCGGGGAGAGCAGGGCGTGGAGGGAGCAGCCGGAGCCTGGAGGCCAGGGGCAGAGACGCCCGGCAGGACGCAGCGGGAGGACTCCCTGGGGTCAGGCGGGCAGGCAGCCTAACAGGACCTGTCTCTGCCGACCGAGAACTAGCCTGGGGGCTGACGGAGGGCGGCCTGTGGGTGACCGGGTGGGGTGCTGCCTGGCGGAGCAGAGCGGAGAGCGCCATACCTTCTCGCCGGTGAAGAGCAGCATTCCAAACACGGTGAAGAGACACAGGTGGACGGCCAGCAGCAGCCCGACGCTGGGGGAGGTGGGGAGATCGGCACTCAGCGCGAGCAGACGGGGTCCTGGCTCCACTGACCCGGCCCAGCCGGGAGCTCCGTGCCCTCTGGCAGGAGACGCGCGACCCGAGCGAGCCTGTCCCCGGAGGGACAGCTCCAAGGACCCCGGGACCCGCAGAGGAGAAAGGCCGCTGCGTCAACCTGGGCCAGCGGTGAGGGGTCAGCCACGTGAGTCATGGGGGTGGGGGTGCGGGGAGAGGGTAGGGGGCCAGGGACGGAGGGAAGTGAGTAGTCGCAGCCAAGGCAGGAAGCATATGCAGGACGGAGCAGGGGGCAGGGGTCAAGGCAAGGCCGTTAGAGGGCTGCCTTAGGTGCGAGACAGAGACCCCCCAAATGCCTGCCAGCCCACAAGCACCCCCCTCCCCGGCCAGAGGAAGTGAGCCCCAGCCCCCAGCAGGTAGAAGAAATCCCCGCCCCGCTCTGTCAGCCCACCTGACCCAGCGCCCACCTGATCCCAGGGCCCACCTGACCCAGCACCCACCTGACCCCCCAGCACCCACCTAGCCCCAGGGCCCACCTGGCCCCAGCGCCCACCTGACCCCAGGGCCCACCTGATCCCGCCCCCCCCAGCGCCCACCTGACCCCAGGGCCCACCTGGCCCCAGTGCCCACCTGACCCAGCACCCACCTGACCCGAGGGCCCACCTGTCCCCCAGCACCCACCTGGCCCCAGGGCACACATGGCCCAGCGCCCACCTGGCCATCTCCGGCAGCGAGCGCCTGATGCACTTGAGCGTCTTCTTCATCATGGAAGAATTCTGCATCAGGAAGAAGGGGCGCAGCAGCCGGCGCACCCGCAGGGGCTGCAAGAGACCCGCACCCGTGACCCTGAGCATGGCCCCCAGGACGGGCCTAGAGACCCGATGCTCTGTGAGGACGGCTCCGGCCCTGGTTGGCCCCAGGCTGCCTGCTCGCCCGACCTTGACCTCCACATCCCTGCAAGCCCAGGTCGGAACCCAGGGCCCCCAGGCCCCCAGACGCGCCAGCACCAGGGCCGGGGGGTGACCAGCCTATCTCCCCAGCCCCGCTACCCCTGCTCTCACAGAGGGTGGGCGCCCCTGGATTTGTCTGGGAAGTCACTACCGTGCCCTCCGGGGGCTGTCCCAGGCCTCCTCAATCTGTGGCCCCCAGCCCCTCATAC
>CM035297.1:43322161-43348974 GCA_020226075.1 Hydropotes inermis | reverse complement strand
CCCTCCCCGGGTCCTGCGAGGCCATGCACCCACCCGCCATGGCTCAGCTGACCCCCATCAATAGTCTGGGCGGGGGCCGGAGGGGGGCCGTCCAAGAGGCAGGTCTGTGCCCTGCGGGTCAAAGTGCATGGTGGGGACAGGCAGCTGGCTCCGGGAGGGAGAAGAATGAACCCGGGAAGCCGCAGCCGGGCGGGAGGGCAAGGTGGGCAAGGTGCCCCCTCACCTTCACGGAGATGTCGGCCGCGAAGACCAGCAGGCAGAGCGCCTCGATGCCCTCGGTCAGGCCACAAGGTGCCTCCCAGGGGTCTGGGCGGTAGCGCACGTCCGAGGTGCTCGTGAGCGAGGAAGGGGTCTCAACGAAGGCCAAAGCCAGGATCAAGAAAATGGTGAAACTCAGAATCCTGGAAAAGGAACCGAAACTGCCGAGGCACGAACCAGCCACACTCGGGGGCTCAAAGAGCAGATCGACAGGCGGAAGCCTGGAAGGCAGCAAGGCAGACTCCACAAGTCCAAAGGCCGGGGCCCACACCTCCCGCTCCGGGGCCACCCGTGTGTGGTCAGACCACACACAGCAGGTCCAGACTCAGGTGCCACAGCTGGCCGGAAGTCTGGAAAGGAGCCCTCACCACAGAGGGGCCCTTTCTGCCTCTGCTCCGGTAAGGAGGGGAGACGGCGGCTCCTCATCCACCCCAGGGAGGGGAGCCTGCCTGCCCCCCGAAACCCCGCCCCGAGTCCAGCCGCAGGAGCCCCGTGGGGCACGTGCCCACTTACCACTGGCTGGTGCTGGAATAGTACCACCTGTAGAGCCACAGCGACCGGGCGTCCATGCGGTGGTTGATGGAGCGATACTGGAGTGGAGGCCACACGGGGCGGTGAGGGCCCCCTCGGTGCCGAGACAGCCCGTGCAGGGCAGCCCCTCACCCCACGACACGTCCACGGTACGGACACGGCCCGGGGATCACAGAGTCAGCTCCATGGGGACTGGGGGCTCGTGGCCACCCAGCAAGGTCGGATCCTCCCAAGTTCCGAGGTTTCCCGGCAGAGGGAGAATGCCCGGGGGCCGGACCCCGGGGCCAGCCGGTGGACGCACCCCGGCCTGCTGGACGCACCCCGGCCTGCTGGACGCCTAGCTGTGCACACAGCCATGTCTGCCCGTGAGGCTCACCTCACATCTGTGCAAGGCCGACCCCACCCCACCTCAGCTGGGTCACCCTGCAGGATGCCCCCAGCCTCATCCCCCACATGGAGCACTGCTGGCTTCCACAGTCTATCTCCCAGATTAACCCGGGGAGTCGTCTGCAGGGGAAGGAAGGTCATGCCACTTCTGGACATCTTTAAAAACCCACAACAGTGCAGCACACGACAGGCCCTGGGCAGATGGTGAATCGGCGAAATGAGTGACCAGGGACCCAGAAAGGCACCTGGCACACGTCTCCTAAGGAGGGTTGGAGAGGACCAAGCCCCAAATCCCGGTCAGCACGGGGACGATGACCACACAGCCCAGCAACCGCAGCCTGGCCCCAGGACGGCAGGGTGAAGGGGCCAGCGGGGAGCGCCCGCCCCGCGCCCACGAGCCCCAGGGCAAGCGCAGGCCCACCCACCTGGATGGCGTCTTCGATGAGGACCACAGCCTGGTCCAAGCACAGATCCCGCCTGGCCACGGCGCCTGCGGGCAGAGGGGACACAGCGGGTGAGGAGTGGGATCGGGAGACGCTCGCCCACCCCAGGACTCCTGGGGAGATTATGGTGAGGACCTGGCTGCGGCCGTTCTGAGGCTCTGGAATGAGATGCCCGCACCCTGGGGGGACAGGGTCTGAACAACAGGCCAGGTTAGGAGCAGCCCCCACTGTGCCCATCGCCCTCTATCCAATGCGGGTGTGAACAGCCACCCCACTGGGCCCCCAAGGCGAGTGCAGGACCCCCGGCACGGACTGTGTTCATGGTCCCCCTCCCCGCCCCATCCCACCGCGGGCCTCCAGGCGGCCTTTGTCAGGACACCGCAGCCCAGCTGCCTCGACTGTGAGACGGGGTGGTGCTCCCAGCCTGCCCTCTGCCAGACAAGGGCACGGGTCTCACACTGACGCATCAGCGTCACGTCTAGAAGCTGGAGGTGCTGCCTGACCCCCCACTGGATACGGAGACCTAAGAAGGCCCTTCTGGGGCCATCGTGTCCCCCACCCCCGGCTTGTGTCACTGGCCTGCAGGGCCCAGGCAGCCGCGGCCAAGACGGGGGTCCTCAGGGGCCAGGGAGGACCGACTACGAGGGGCCTTCGGGCAGGAAGAGTTGGGCGGCTCCAACCTCAGCCCGGCACCCCAGGCCCCCATCAGGGAGCTCCGGGCTGCGTACCTGGTCGGTCCCCTTGGCCGGGCGTGCTGCCTGCCGCCTGGTGAGCATGGGCGCTGCTGCCACTCTGCACAGGACTGCTCCCTGACAGAGGGGAGTAAGAAAGGCGTGAGGAGCTGCAGCCCAGGGCGACGGGGAGACCTCGGAGAGGCCGCGGGGGGCGGGCGGGGTGCAGCCCGGGTAGCCAGAACAGCAGAGCCGGCACGCAGCCCCCCCAGCGGCTCACAGGGCTTTGAGACGAGCTGAAGTGGCCGGTCACCGTTCCTGCCGAAGATTCTACTCTCGCGTCTGGTCCCTGGAGGTCAGCGGCTGACAAAACCACCCTTCACGGGTACCAAGAGAAAACAGGCAGGCAGAGAGGTGCTCGGGAAAGGGGACGCTGGACACCCGGGCAGCGCTCCAGACCACTGTCAGCTCTTGTCTGCCATCCCCAGGGAGGCCATGCCACTGTCCTCCAGGCCTGTGCAGCGGGGTCCAGGGACCAGTGGGGGACGTGGGGGACCGTGGACAGGGGACGGGACTCTGCCATCACCTTCCCCTGTCACCGAGAACAAGCACCATGGCCGTCAGCATCTCAGAGCCCCCCACAGACAGCCTCCACGCTCACCCCCAGGGGCCCAGGAGTTCCCCCAGGGAGGCTCTGAGGGCTGTGACTGCGGCTTCCCTGGAAAGCCTCCCGGGCACGCTGCGATCTGAGGGTGCTCGGTTTTGCTCCCTGCTGTGTCCAGTGAGCCCAGGCCGGCGCGGGGCCCGGCACACAGCGGCTGGGGACGCCTGTCGACCCACTGAATGAATGAACAGTCGAGGGGAGCCCGGGGAGGCAGAGCGGCCTGAGGGCCCCATGTCACGAAAACCCAGGTGAGAGATGGAGCCTGGCCTGAGGTGACCCAAGGAGACAAGCTTCCTGCATAAGACAGGCAGCCAGAGGCCCTGGAGCTTGCTCCAGGACCTGGACTGGGGGCCGCTGAAGGGGCTCGCTCAACTCTGACCACCCGGCCCTCGAAGCGCCAGACCACCCGGGGTCCCTCCCGCCCTGTCCCCGCTGCAGCAGCCTTCCACCTGCACCTCGCAGCTTCCCCTGGGTCCCCCGCCCCAGGAGAGTCCACGCTCCGCCTGCCCATCTCCTCCCTGCCGCTTCCTCCACCCTGTGCCCTCCTCGCCACTCACCCCGAACTTGGCTCCACCAAGGCCAAGCTCTCCAAAGCCTCCTCGCCCTCGCCCAGGCCCCATCGGCCCTACCAGGAGCACCATCCTGCAGCTTGGCAGTCTAGGGACTCATTGCCTCAGGCTGGGGGGTGGGCAATCACCTGTCCACACCCCCGTCTCCCCACTGGGCACACCAGGGTAGGAAGTCAGAGCACAGAGGACAGGACGGTTCAAACACTGTGTCTCATGTCAGCCCCGCGCTGGTCCCCTCGCCCCAGGCCTCCCCTCCCCAACATCCCAGAATAAATCCCCTTCCCCGCTGGCTCCAGCGCCCCTCACTCCCTGGCCGGGCCTGTGTGACCCTGGGCGAGTCCCCTGGCCTCGCTGTGCCTCGTTCCTGCAGGCCCTACACAACAGGACTGACGCGCGGGCTGAACAGGTCACTGTAGCTAACGCGCTCCGCACAGTAAGCCCTTCATCAACACTTGCGATCAGTATTCTTCTGAAAGCTCCTTCCATAGCCTAGCAATCCCTTGTCCTCTGACTTTTCCATAACCAGTAAGACGGTCATTCCCTGACCAGGAAGGGGAAGAGAAGACGACTATCCCCAACCCTGCAGTCATGGTCCCTGAGGAAGGGCTGCACCAGGACCTGACCACAGGGCCCCACTGGGGCCCGAGGGGCACCCAGCAGCGGCCTGCCCACACCTTTGTTCCATCTCTTTTGCCTAGGAGAGTCCAGCTGCGGGCCAGACAGGCCCTGAGCTCAGGGTGCTATCCGGCAGCCCTGCACGGGAGCAGGGGGGAAACTCAGCAAGGGTCCCCAGAGTCTAGTTGGACAGCCTGGCCAGGGAAATCCAGAACACAAAGTGTCTTGTCTGTGTTCTCTGAAGCCCTCACCAAGGCCACACAGTCGGGACAAAGAGCCTTCGCCAGAGTGCCCCCCACACCAGCCACACTGCCTGCCCCAGTTCTGCCTCTACAGTAAGGGTCTCATCTGCCTGGCCGTGCCTTCTCCCGGGGCTAGACCTGCAGTGATCATAGTTCTCTGCCCAGAATGGCTATCGGCACCAGTGAGCACCAGCTCTGCCACGTGGCTGGGCACCTAGACTCTCTCTGAATCCTCACAAGGCCCCCCTCCAGGGCAGCCATAATGACCATCTCCGTTTTACTGAGACTGAGAAAGGTTGGCATCATCGATCCAATGGATGTGAATGTGAGCCAACTCCAGGAGATGGTGAAGGACAGGGAAGCCTGGCATGCTGCAGTCCATGGGGTCAGAAAGAGTCAGACACAACTGAGTGACTGCATAACAACAGAAAGGTTACACCTGCCAAGGTCACACAGCCGGGAAGTGGTAGCACCAGAAAGGCACCCGGACCTCCAGACACAAAGTCTGCTCCCCCTGACACCACCATGTCCTATGTCTCTTGTCCAGGGCCCTGGGAGGCCTGGCACAGGCTGGATGGAGAACTGCCCTGGGACAGGCTCTGAGATAGGCAGGTGGGCATGTTTCCTATCTCCGGTCAGGCACGCACCCCAACAGTCGGGCACACACAGTACAGCCTCCCCGCAAGCAGGAGCCCAGCTGGCCCCTTAAGGACCACCCCGTGCAGGACAGCAGCAGCCGCTACAGGTCCCAGGGCTGTGATCTTGCACCAGTTGTGGACATTCTCGGGGCCTCGATTTCCCCCTCCATAAAAGGAGGCTGAGGCCCTTCCCTCCCAAATCCAGGGACGGAAGGCCTCCACCCTCCCAGGCCTCCCCAGGAATCAGCCGTCTTTCTGCGGATAAACAGGAAGGGCAGGCCAGAGCTGCAGAGGGCAAAGGCAGGAAGCCGCCCCGGTTTGGGAAGTCTCACAGTTCACTCCCAGCTAGGTTCGAAATTCACCTCGGCCACTTCCTGGCTGTGTGACCTTGGCTCACACAACGCCCCTCTCTGTGCCTCACTTTCCCCGATAAGAACTGGGGGAAACCGAAGTACTTCCTCCTAGGAGTCACCAAGGCGATCCACGGAAAGTACGAGGCCCCAGGCCCACAGAGGGGACTGGGGGCTGGGGCGGGGGGACTGGGCTGGCTGCCCCCGGGCTGAGCGAGGCCTGTCTGTCCAGCCGGTCGATGGAGCAGGGCGAGACACCCCCTCCCCAGCGACCCCGCGCTCCCAGCTCCATGCCCAGGCCGGGACCGGGGTCCGCAGGGCGCAGCCGTCCAGCCCTCCGCAAGGCCCGATCGGACCCCGGCCGGGGGCGCGCCCGCAGCAACAGCAGGGGCGCTACACAGGCCGCCGGGACCCCGAAGCGCCGCCCCCGCGCGGCCCGGCCCCTCCCCAGGCCGTGGCTCACCAGGGCCCTCTTGGACGCTGCTGCAAGTGGGTACGCCCCTTGGGCAGTCGCGGCCGCTGCCGCCGCGGGCCCGGCTCAGAAGGGGTTCCGATTCTTCCTGGGTGTCCGCCATAGAGTCTCCGCCCGCCACCCGGACCGCGCAGAGACGCTAAACGGGAACTCCACCACGCAGGCGCAGTGCCCCCGTCCGGGGTTCGGGGGGAGGCGGGGACAGCACTGTGATGAAGGGGCGTCCCTTCCCATCAGCCAGTAAGGATGGAGAGCTTGCTCGTGGAGGCGGGACTTACCCGACCACACGCCCCCCGGTGGGCGGGGCTAAACTTCCTGGTGGGAGGGGCTATAAAGGCCTTCTAAGGGCCCGGAGAAGCGAGTTCTTAAGGGGTGGTCCGGCCGGCTCAGTCCGCCCCGCGTGGGCACGGGTTAGGAATGCTCATTCTTGGGCCGGCTCGACCCTCCCTCCAAGGACTCATGCTGAAGCTGAAACTGCAATACTTTGGCCACCTGATGCCAAGAACTGACTCATTGGAAAAAACCCTGATGCTGGGAAAGATTGAAGGTGGGAGGAGAAGGGGAGGACAGAGGATGAGATGGTTGGATGGCATCACGACTCAACAGACATGAGTTTGAATGGGCTCTGGGAGTTGGCGATGGACAGGGAAGCCTGGTGTGCTGCAGTCCATAGGGTTTCAAAAAGCTGGACACAACTGAATAACATCTGATTAGTATCCTTAAGAACATCAGCAAAATCTCTTTTGCCATCTAACCCACCACAACCACAAGCAAGATGGGGAGGGAGAGGTCACGGGACCTAAAATTCTGCCTCCCACAGACTTCTGAAAGATCAATAAGAAAAAGATTAAATTCCCCATAGGTGGCGGTGTTCAGTCGCTAAGTCATATCTGATGCTTTGTGACCCCATGGACTACAACACACCAGGCTTCCCTGTCCTTCATTATCTAGAGTTTGCTCAAATTCCTGTCCATTGAAGTCGGTAATGCCATCCAACCATCTCAGCTTCTGTCCCACACTTTTCCTGCCCTCAGTCTTTCCCAGCATCATGGTCATGGGAAAGGGTCAAAGGATAAGAACCAGAAGCTCACAAAAGAAGAAATATGAATAATGAGTGCTTGAAGCAAAGCTCCGCCTTATCAAAATAAAGATACACAAATTGCAATAACAATGAAATCAGTGAGCCCATCACTTGGCAAGTATTTTAAAGATGATGCAGCCCTGGCAGGCAAGACTGTGGTTATCCCAGGATGGTAGAGAGAAATTGCAGGATGTGTTTGTGGGTTTGGTTTGGGGTTGTTGTTTTTTTTTTAATCAGTTTGTATCTTCAAATCTGGGGGAAAGTAAGATATTTTTATTCTGAAAAAGCAAATAATAGATGCACACAGCTCTGGGCTTCCCTGTTGGCTCAGACAGTAAAAAATCTGCCTACAGTGCAGGAGACCCAGGTTTGTTCCCTGGGTCAGGAAGACCCCCTGGAGAAGGGCATGGCAACCCACTCCAGTATTCTTGCCTGGAGAATCCCATGGAGAGAGGAGCCTGGTGGGCTACAGACCATGGAGTTGAAAAGAGTCAGACTCAACTAAGCAACTAACACTTTGCAAAAATGGCCCATCCCCCAAGGACTCGTCTTTATTGCAGTTAAAGAATTCCTTTGATGTTTGTACAAACTCACGAGGCCAGAGTGGAATGCAGTGCTGAGTAAGCATTTACGTGGACATTTTGGTGCTAGCGAGGCTGGTTTGGATGCTGAACACAGAAGGAGCTCTAGCAAAAGGAGAGGCAGCAACAAGCCTTCTCAGATGCCAACATGTGTCCTTGGTACAACCAAACTGTCCCTGGGGCGCAGACAGATGGCCTCTGGGCCATGTCCATTACTAGCTTTCAGTTAGTCGGTCAGCCTTATGCTTCGAGGTGACTGTGGGGAGAGTAAAGCCTGGGAGGGTCCTCTGGGTAGGCTGGTGGTCCCATGTGTGGACCTCCTGGGACCCGGGGCCCCAGCTAAGAGGGGCAGGGTCAAGGGAGCAGTGCTGGCCCGAGAGTGAAACCAGAGAGACACCAGCCTAGTCTCGATGTGACTGCTTCAGGCAAGTCATGGCCCTTCTGGGTGCCTCAGTTTCCTCTTCTGTGAAATAAGATCAAAACAAAACCAAGACAGTTGTGAAACTTGAAGGGGATTGCATTGACCCTCAGGAGCCTCTGGGCACTCACAGCTCCCCACACCACCCCCACCAGTCAAAGGCAATGTCACCTTGGCTGAGGTCCAGTCTTTGGGTGAGCTGCCTCCTCCAAGCCCAGCCACTCTATGAGGTTGACCAGGAGCCGTCACTCAGCCAGTCCTGCCCAGCAAGTGTATGGAGCACCTACTGTGCCAAGACACCAGGCTGGGTGCTGGGATACAGCAGTGAACCAAACAGGTGCTTGGGACGCAGACATTCTGCCTGCTGCCTCTGCTGCTAGACCATCTGAGGGCATGTCACACCCCCCTCTGCCTGGCTCCCCATCTATAAAGTGGGGAGAGACTTACAGCAGCCTCACATGGCTGTTAGACTCCCCTGGTGGCTCAGACGGTAAAGAATTCGCCTCCGATGCAGGAAACTGGAATTCAGTCCCTGTGTCGGGAAGATCCCCTGGAGAAGGAGATAGCAGCCCACTCCAGTATTCTTGCCTGGAGAGTCCCATGGACAGAGGAGCCTGGCAGGACACAGTCCTTGGGATCACAAAGAGTCGGACACAACTGAGCGACTATCGTACACACGTGACTATTAAGAAGGTTCAAGCAAGGTGACGTGTGTCAGGCGTTGGACAGAGAGAGGCCCTCAGTGACAAGGGCCCGCCGGCCCTCTGAGCTCTGTCTGTCTGTCCAGTGGAGGAGGCCAACAGAAAAGGAAAAAAAAGGTGCTGTGATGGCGTTCCCCAAGCTGGAAGGGAGGGAGGCAGACTCAGTGGGCTCTCTCCACACCCCCCCGCAAACGGCCATGAGATGGGGAAACTGAGGCCAGAGGTGACAAAGCTCTGCCAGGGTTTCCTGCTGTCTGTGGGTGAGGTTGTCGGAGGTCACCAGGCTTCTTACCAGCTCTGTCCGTGGGTCCTTCTGGTGCCCCAGACTGGGAAGCAAGCCTGCAGGAGACCCGGGGTGTCAGCTGGCACCCCTACCCCCATCTTCCTCTCTCCTTCCTCTTCCTGCCACGGACCTGCTGGCCCTCACCCTCAGCCTGATGCTGAGCGGGGCTATGTGGGTCTCCCGGGCGCGGAGGTCTTCTCGTCCCCCATTTCTTACAGGCAAGACTCCAACTGCCACTACCCGAGTTCCAAAGGGCCGAACAGTTAGTAATCAAAGAAGACCAGTGAAACCACCTGAGGCAAAACTAAAGGACCAGAGAGATTCATCAAGATTACCTGAGACCCTGCACACACCCTGATCTTGTCAGCACCTCATCACATCCCCCTGCCCAACTGTTTCACCTCCCCCTGCCCACCAGGGAGGTGGGCACAGGTCTAGAGGCACGAGCCTGCTGTGACCGTGCTTTGCATGACAAGACACTCTTCCCCTCCCCTCCAGGACTCCCTCTCCACATTCCTGTTTGGCCTTGGTGCTCAGAGAGCCAAGGTTTTGGCAACAAGCCCACAAAAGGGAGGTGACTCTGCCACATTGAGAAGCTGCCCTAGAACCAGGGTTCCCAGATCCTTGGGCCCCTCAAACACTGGACACTGGGCTAGAGGCCACAGTCAGCCCCCCACAACTAAGGGATACTGTTTCCCTGTAGGCTGTGATGTGGGGAGAAGCCAGGGAGGGGTGATAACCTGGATGCATCCCCACCCGCTCAGCGGAGTGGAACTCAGCCAGGGAAGAGGCAGCCCTTGCTGCCCCCAGACACAGCCTGGAGTTACCCCTTACATTGAACACGCCTGCTGTGGCATCCGTGACCATCCTGTCAACATCTCAGTGCTCACCCAACTTCAGTCACCGTCGGCCTCCTCCCAGTTCCTGCCATCCCACACCCTTCTGTATGCTTATTTATCCTACAGGTCTCTTCAAATCGATTTAAATGGGTTGCTTTTTCCCTGCTCAGAGTCACTGCAAGCAACAAATGTCCCAATTTCCTGTGCTGCTTACGGCCTTCCCTGGTGGCTCAGAGGTAAAGAATTTGCAGAAGACACAGGTTTGATCCCTGAGTCAAGAAGACTCCCTTGGAGAAGGAAATGGCAACCCACTCCAGTATTCTTGCCTGGGAAATCCCACCAGGCTCCTCAGTCCATGGGGTCACAAAGAGTCGGGCATGATTTAGTGACTAAACAACGACAAGCAATAAATGTCCCAATTTCATATGCTGCTTATGTGTTTCGTAAGACACATTCAATGAAATACGTGTAATGGCTATCTACAGCTGCGTAACAAATAACCCCGAAATGTCACATTTTAAAACCATGTCTGTTGTCTCCCAGCTTTTCCAAGACTGGAATCTGAAGGCAGCTTAGCTGGCTGCCTCCGTGCATCTCTTGCAGGCTGTGATCAAGGTGTGGCAGAGGCTGCAGATGTCTGCAGGGGCCTGGCTCACTCAGTGGCTATAGGCTGAGTTCAGTGCCTCACGGGCTGATGGACCCAGGGTCTCAGTTCCCTGGCTGATGGCCTCTCCATAGGGCTGCCAATGACAGCGCAGCCAGCTTCATCAGAACAAGAAAGTGAGAAAAATCAGAGAGGACTCACACAATGGAAATCACCGTCTTCTAGAACCTAATCTCAGAAGCAATACCCATCACTCCTACTGTGTTCTGTTGCTTAGAACGAGTCACCAGATCCAGGCCACCTGAGTCCAGGAGTGCAAGACCCACTCAGGATAGAATGCAGAACAGAGAGTCAGGCCGCCCAAGAGGACAGGCCACATCAGACCAGGCCTGGGGCAAGGCCAAGGGGGCCTTGGCATGGGCTCGGGTGACCCTCCAAAGCCACAAAGCAGCAACTTTTCCTCTAAAAACAAGGCCAACACAGAAGAAGCCACAGGCAGTCACAGAATCCCTGGTTTGCAAAGCAGACAAGAAAGAGCATCCTTGTCATAAATTCCATTTCCTGCCCTGGATGGCGTCACCGACTCAATGGACATGAGTTTGAGCAAACTCCGGGAGACAGTGAAGGATAGGGAAGCCTGGAGTGCTGCAGTCCATGGGGTCGCAAAGAGTCGGACATGGCTGAGCAACTGGACAACAGCAGATGGAGCTGCCCTGGGGAGGCTGCCAGGACATGTAGGAGACCCGAGAGGGGCCCAGATGCCCTCCCAGCCTGGGGCCATGACCAGCACCCTGGGCCTGCTCCTGACACTGCTTGGCCACATCCATTTCCCTCCTGGATGTACCAGGCCAATGCTCACCAAGGGGCTGGGTCTCCCCTGTCAACTGCAGGAGGGGAAAGCAGACACCCATGGTTTGTGCATGCGTGTATATGTGTGCTCAGCCACTCAGTCATGTCCCACTCTTTATGATGCCACGGATTGTAGCCCGCCAGGCTCCTCTGTCCATGGTTTATGTGCCCACGAAGCCAACATAGCTTTATGGCTTAATTCATTTAGTCACTCTTTCATCCATGCATCTATTGAGTGCCTCTGCGTGCCAGGAATCGTTTCTTGTTGATTGAATAAGACAAAAGCTGCTCTTGAGAACAAATGATTTCTAAAAGCACAGAGAAAGGGCTTCCCTGGTGGTGCAGTGGTTAAGACTCAGCACTTCCAAAGCAGAGGACACGGGTTCAATCCCTTTTCAGGAGACTAAGATCCCATATGCAAGTAAGGCAACACCAAAAACAAAAAAAAAAGCATGTAGAGAAACATTTAAATCACCTGTCCTCAAAGGGGAAATCATTCAGCTCTGAATTCATATCCTTGTCCACAACCACTGTCCTGAGCTCAGGTAGCCCACCCCCTTGCCAAGCCTCAGTCTCTATTTCCATAAAATGGAAACAACGAGAGTGGCCACGCCCATTTGCAGAGACAAAGGACACACAAGGGGCCTCAGACCCTGCTCCTGCTCCTCCCCTGCCTCCCTCCTCCACCGTCTCTGGGAGAAATGTAACTGAGTGTTTTAAGATCAGAAAGAATTCTCAAGGCCCTTGTTGCGCTTCAGTCCTGAAACGACCACCAAGATTAGCAAAGCAACGATCCTACCTTTGCACTTGGGGAAACTGAGACTCAGAAAGGCCACGTGCTTTGTCTACAGCCACACAGTGAGTGAGGGACTCGGTGGACAGGAAGACTGCCCGAGCCTGGGAAGAGAGTATGTCAGCTGAGCATGGGGCCAAAAGCTGGGGCATTGGTGAGCAAGACCTCATGTGTGCCCTGGGGACCAGCCCCTGGGAAAGCCATCTGCTTCCCAGGCTGGGCATAGGCTGCACTGGCTATTTTGAGTTCTCCCACACATGACACGAACAGCAGGAATCTGGGGAGACCCGGGTCATTGGTTGCGTTGGGAACCGAGAGGCTTGGGGTGGCGGCCAAGGGAAGGGTTGCGGGTGATGGAGGTCAGCAGAGCGGGGGCAGGAGGGCAGAGCCCAGAAGGCTTGGGGTTGGGGTGCCTGCTGGAGAGAAGGTCTGTGGGGAGCCCAAATGAGAGCCTGGGAGATGGGGGGCCGTGTCAAGCTGGGAGGAATCCGAGGCCTTTCCAGGGCGGCGAGCACACCCAGGTCCCCCTGGGCTGGGAGCCCGAGACAGGGTTTGGGCAGTGGGTTGGGACGATGATGCTTTTGAACTGTGGTGCTGGAGAAGACTCTTGAGAGTCCCTTGGACTGCAAGGAGATCCAACCAGTCCATCCTAAAGGAAATCAGTCCTGAATATTCATTGGAAGGACTGATGCTGAAGTTGAAACTCCAATACTTTGGCCACCTGATGGGAAGAACTGACTCATTGGAAAAGACCCTGATGCTGGGAAAGATGGAAGGTGGGAGGAGAAGGGGACGACAGAGGGTGAGATGGTTAGATGGCATCACCGACTCAATGGACATGAATTCGAGTAAACTCTGGGAGTTGGTGAGCATGTTGTGTTCTTAGTCACTCAGTTGTGTCTGACTCCTGGACCCTGTGGACTGTAGCCCTCCAGGCTTCTCTGTCCACGGGATTTTCCAGGCAAGAGTACTGGAATGGGTTGCCATTTTTTCCTCCAGGGGATATTCCTGACCCAGGGATCAAACCCAGGTCTCCTTCATCTCCTGCATTGGCAAGCAGATTTTTTTACCACTGCCCCAACTGGAAAGCCCCCACAAGAGCATATTACTTAGCCATAAAAAAGAATGAAGTGCTGACTCCTGACAATAATTATGCTAAGTGGAAGAATCAGATGCATAAGATTTTGTATTGTAGGATTCCATTCATCCATTCATATTCCATTCATTCCATTCATATTCTCATATTCCATTCATATGAGATGTCCAAGAGAGGTAAACCCACAGAGATGAGACAGGAAGGTTGGTGATTGCCAGGGGCTGGGGTAGGGAGGATGGGGAGTGACTGCTGATGATAGGAGGTTTCTTTTGTGGGTGATGAGGGTGTTCTGAAATTAGAGGGTGATGGTGGTTGCACAACCTTGTGAACATATTAAAAACCACTGAATTGTATACTTTAAAGGGGTGAGTTTTATGGGCTGTGTGTGTGTGTGTGTGTGTGTGTGTGTGGTCAGTCGTGTCTGACTCTTTTCAACCCCATGAATTGTAGTCTGCCAGGCTCCTCTGTACGTGGGATTTTTATGGTAAGAAAATTCATTAAATCTGAATTCTGGGGACTTCCCTGGTAGGCCAGTGACTAAGACTCTGTGCTCTCAGGGGGTTCGATGCCTGGTCAGGGAACTAGATCTCACAAGCCGCAAATGAGTTTGCATGTCACAGCTAAAAGATCCTGCATGCCATCACAAAGACTGAAGATCCCACATGCCTAAACTAAGGCCCGGCTCAACTCAATAAATCAATTAATTAAAACTTAATAAAGCAAAACAAACAAACAAAAATCTCAACTCTATAAAACCTACACGAGAGACCATCTTTACAAGGGACGGTCTGGGAGGGCCTCTGGGAGGAGGTGACGTCTGAAGGACGAGGAGGAGTTAGCCAGCATGAGGGTCAGGGCAGGAGGGAACATGGCATTTAAGGGGAGCGAGAGCAGGCGGAGGACAGTGAGCCGGAGCGGGGGGCCGAGGGAGCATGAGGGGGCAGCAGCAGACCCCACGGGGTTTGGCGTCCAAGCGAAGGGGCAGCTTCTTCTGAAAGCAACAGGGTGCTTCTGGAGGGTCTGAAGCTCGGGAGACAAACACGATGAGATTTCTTCTTTTCAAGTGTGATGGTTGGAGGCAGTGGATTAGAGTGGGAGGAGGCAGACACCTCCTCCCCACAGGAGACCAGATGCCCCCTGGGAATCCCTTGGGCCTGGAGGTGACGCAGGGCAAATATGTCTCAACCCCAAGCTTAAAAGGGGCTGTGGGTGGGGTCACCTGGCTCCATTTATATCCTGCAGTATCTTTTTTTTTGTTGTTTAAGTATGAAATTAGTTTTTATTTTGACTTCAAAATAAATGCTTAACATTTTTCCAAAACTAAAGATGAACACTTAGAAACAAGGGTAGAAGATCATTTTTTCCTTCCCAGGGGGAACCAGTAAGGCAGACATCCTAACGTGGCTTGCAAGACTCTTTCATTGGACCAGTCTAGGCACAGTAAGACCCTCCCCAACTTTTCCTCTATTGTCAGTTGTACCTGCCAGGGTTATGGCTGGCAAGGGATCTGAAAAGTTGTGAAAATCACTGACCATGTGACCAAGCATTCACATAAAATCCTTTCTAAGGGGACTGAGTGAAGCCACTATGCCTCAGCAACTCAGCCAGGGTTTCCACCTGCTCAGTCCCAGCAAAGCACATGGGGTGAGTTCACAGCAGCCCCCAGGCTGCACACCTCACGGCTCACCACCGTCTTAAAGCTGAACTTCAGCTTCTGCAGATACTTCAGATGGGCCTGGGCAATATCGTAAGTGATACACATGATACACAGTAACCCCAGATGGAATCCCTGTCCCGAAAGTCACCTCCACACCGTCCACAGTGATACTACTCGAGGGCCAGGGATAACTTTGCCTAAACCTTTGCCAACATGGTCTCCAAGAGTGCCAACTAATACCGCACAGCCCAGGGAGACCCAGTAGGCTTGATCCTCTTGGGAGAAGTTGCCCTCGGAAACTTGTATGAACCGAAACACGCTTCTTCACACATCAGCAAGTTACCCAAGGGCAAGCAGAGTGTCAAAGGTTAAGGCAAAACTACCCCTCCAGTATCTGAAAGGCCCCTTTGCCCTCAGATGATGGATGGAGAAAGGAAAGGCACAGCACAGAAAAGGGGCTAGTGGTCCAGGGGCTAAGAGTCCGCCTTGCAATGCAGGGGACTCGGGTTCGACCCCTGGTCAGGAAACTGAGATCCTGCGTGCCAAGGGGCAACTAAGCCCCCAGTGCAACTGGAGAGTCCACCCGCTGGAGCAGGGTCAGCGGGAGATCCCGCGTGCAGCAACTGAGAGCCGAGGCAGCCAAACAAACAAGTAAGTATTAAAACAGAGCTAGAGAAAAGAAAGAAAGAACAGGGGCTGAGCAGGAGGTGGCCTCAGGCCTCAGGCAAGGTGAGCGGGTGACTGCGGGGCAGGGATGGAGCAGACTCCCGCCACCTGGAAGCAGCCCGGACTTTGAACTTGCTGCCAGCCCAGCTGCCCAGGCTCCTCTTGGGGCGTGGGCCCAAGGCACAGAGGCCGCCAGGACCAGAGCACCGGTCCCTGGACAGGGAGGGACTGGAAGGCATCCAGGCTGAGGACGGCAGGTCCTGCCAGGGATCTAAGCCAGGCCAGCGGACCTGGCCGGTCACAGTCAAGGTCTGTTCTGTGGGTGGAGGGGAAGTCCCCACACCACTCAGGAACATGTGAGTTCCTCGGAGAGCCGGCAATGTCCCAGAGCTGGGAAGGGAATTTCACTGCCCTCAGAGCTGGCTGAGGGAGCCGAACTGAACCCATTCATCCCGCATCGAGTGGCTCCAGGACGTGTGCCATGTCCTGGCAGGGCTGCAGGGGAGGGCTTCCTGGAGGAGGTGACATTTAAAAAGGACCCTGAATATGGTGGAACTCCTCCAGGGACCAGCAGGTAGGGAGAACTCATGAGCACAGAGGTTGGAAAAGGCTTGTATCAATCGGGGAACTGAGCAGCCTGTGTCTGGGGCAGAGGCTGGAAGGTTGGGGGGACTCCTCCAAGAGGGTCATCGCCCTGGGGTCTCTCTGCCAGGAGGCCCCTCCAGCTGGGCTGAGCTAGGATAGGCCAGCGGCTCCATAACTGGCTACATCCCTTTGACTCTCCTGGCTCTGCTTATCCACCTGCCTCCACTCCCCGAGGCCCTTCCCCACGCGAGGCTGCAAGTGATATGGGTGACCACAGAAGTGAGGGAACCCCGAATTTCTGCTGGGAGGGATTCGGGGCAGTTCAGAGCCAGGAGGGCAAGCATTCGCCTGGGATGGCTCTAACCATCTCAGGGAGAGGCCCCTTTGCAGACCCCCTGGTAGGGAATCCCACCGCAGAGAGAGGCCTTCAAGACTGGCCGTCTCGCCCTCCCCGTGGTCAGCGAGCCCACCGGCACAGAAACAGGGAGGGCGGCAGAACCAGCACAGAGCCCAGGGTTCAGGCGGGAGCTGGAACCCAGCCCTGCTCACCCTCCCAGTCAAGTGCACCAAGGGCTGTGCTGGCGGCCCTGCCCACGGCTCTCCCCCTGGGCCTGGCAGCCGGGCAGTGGGGGCCGGAAAGACGCAGGTCCCTGCGGGTCTCCTGCTCCACTCTGTGGCCCTGCTTGTCTCTGCTGAAGAGCCCGCCTCAAGCTGCTAGCAAGCCAGGACTTTCAGAACAGATATTTCTGCTGCTGTTGTTTTTCACTTGCTAAGTCATGTCCGATTCTTTGCAACCCCATGGACCGCAGCACGCCAGGCTCCTCCGTCCTTCACCATCTCCTGGAGTTTGCTCAAATTCATGTCCATTGAGTCGGTGAGGCTATCCAGTCATCTCACCCTCTGCCTCTCCCTTCTCCTTTCGCCTTCAATCTTTCCCAGCATCAGAGTCTTTTCCAGTGAATCAGCTCTTCGCATCAGGTGGCCAAAGGACTGGAGCTTCAGCTTCAGCATGAATACAGTGAATATTCAAGGTTGATTTCCTTTAGCATTGACTGGTTTGATTTCCTCGCTGTCCAAGGTCAAGAGTCTTCTCCAGCATCACAGTTTGAAAGCACCAGTTCTTCAGTACCATTTCTATTTCAAGTGGACTCGAAGGCAGTTTGGGGAAGATGGAACAGTGATGCTATCATGTTTTGATCTCCCCCAATCCCCTTATAAAAATGAACAGAGCACCAGGAAGAAAGACTTCAGGCTTGAATGATATGCTGGTATCACCTGAGAGTAGACAGCTGAAACTCTGCAGCTCCAGGGAGGTGGTCTTGAAAAGCAGGGACAGAATTTCAGACATGCGCCCGGTTGTTCCTTTTATTTGTAAGGAGAGAAGGTCAGAGATGTGCGTCCACACTGATTTGTCAGCAGGGCTGAATGGATGGTCAGTGACTCCGAAGGAACAAGATTGGATGATTAGGCACAGGAGGTCAGGAGAAGAGGCCAGAGAAAGAACCTCTCGGAGCAGGCGCAAGGCAGCTGGACAGGTGTCTGTGTCCCATGTAAGTGCTGACCAGAGGCCACCTTCACGGAGGAGGCTATCTGTCATCAGAGGGACAAGATGGTCTGTCTGATGGCATCAGCCAGCCTGTGTCCCCAGCCACCCTGCTTTGCCCAGCAACCTACGCTTCTCCACACCAAAACTGACCAGCAAACCCTCCAACCTTTGCCATATGCCCAGCTACCCCATAGGAGGACGTCATTCCCCAGGGGACTGTCAGCCAACTGGTGGTGGGTTGATTTGACTGGACCACTTCCATCATGGAAAGGGCACCGATTCGATTTTCCTGGAATAACCACTTGCTCTGAACAGGAATGTGCCTTCCCTACCAGCAAGTTTTCTGAGGAAACCTCCATCTGTGGATATCTGGAAGCTCCTTGGCCATTATTATATGCCCACAACACACACTGCTTCTCATCAAGAAACTCACTTCTCCATAAATGAAGGGCATCATCAGGATTAAGCCCACTGGCTCCTCTATCTCACCACATTCCCATCGTCCTAAGCATCACTGAACAAAGGGATGGGCCTTAAAAAAAAAAAAAAAAAGGATGGCCCTTTACTGTCTGAGTGATGATGCTTTGCTGTTTCCAGAATACCATTAACGCTCCTACAGAAGAGATGAAGTAGAGGGTTACTGTACCAGCAGGTATGACTGGTCCTGGTTCCAAGTGGGAATGCCACAGAGAGCCTACGCCTGGAGTCCAGAAGATTCTCTGGGGCATCCCTGAGAACTCTCATGTCCTGCAGTACAAACCTAGGGGAAGCCTAAATGACCCATGAAGGGCATAGATCCTTCAGGAATGAAGTGCTGGCCACCCCACCAGGCAAAGAACCAGGATGAGCTGAGATGGGGCAAAGGGACTGGGTATATAGAACGAATAGAGGGGAAAGAAGGTGTGTCCACCTAGCTGGAACTACAGGACTAAAGCTGTCTGTCTGTGTTTTCTCTCCAGATCCAGTTGATAGTCCAACGACTATAAAGGAGGTTAATGGCAGCTCAAGGGACTTCCCTGGTGGTCCCGTGGCTAAGACGCTGCACTCCCAATGCAGGGGGTCCAGGTTCAGTCCCTGGTCAGGGAACTAAATCCTACACGTCAAAACTGAAGACCTGAGTACAGCAAGTAAAGTAAGACCCAGAAAAACTGAATAATTAAATAAATTCTTTTAATTAAAAAAAATACACTGATTCAACCAATATCTAGTATTTTAAGTCACAAGATATAGAAGCGGATTGCAGCTCAGCTAGAAAACTCTGCCCAGAGGTGGACCTTTGCATCTCCTTTTTTGGACGGAGAATTAGTATGTCTTTGATTGTACAGGGGACAATGGGTTTCTGTTAGGTAGAGAGATATTATTTTCTGTATTCAAAAGTTAAATTAAGAGATCCCCTCACGCCCATTAGAATGGAAACTGAAAAAAAAGCATAGAAAATAACCGGTGTTGGTGAGGCTGTGGAATAATTGGAAGCTCTGTGCAGTGTTGGTGGGAATGTAAGATGGGGAGCAAAATGGTCCCCCCAAAAAATTAGAAATAAAATGATCGCATGATCCAGAAACTCTGATTCTGGGTATTTCCCCAAGAGAATGGAAAGCAAGCTCTCAAACAGGTATTTGCAACCCAAACATGGAAACAATCCAAGTGTCCATCGACAGATGAATGGATAAACAAAATATGGTCCATCTGCACAATGGAATGTTGTTCTGCCTTAAAAAGGAAGGAAGTTCCGACACGCACTACCACATGGATGAACCTCAAGCACGTAATGCGAAGTGAAATAGGCCAGTCCCAAAAGGACAAATGCCGCACGACTCCACTCATACGAGGTCCCTAGAGTCGTCACATTCATGGAGACAGAAAATAAGATGGTGGGGGCCAGGGACTGGAGAAGGGGACTGGGAATTCGTGTTTAATGGGGACGGAGTTCCAGTTTTACTAGATAAAGAGTTTGGGAGATGACAGAGGAGATGGCTGCCCAGCACCGTTGAATGTACTTAAGGCCACAGAACTGTACGCTTAAAAGTGGTTAAAATGGGGGCTTCCCTGGTGGTCCAGTGAGTAAGAATCTACCTGTCAATGAAGGGGACATGGACAGGTTCGATCCCAGGTCCGGGAGGATTCCACGTGCCGCAGAGCAGCTAAGCCCACACGCCACAACTACCAAGCCCACGTGCTGCAAATACAAATACTGAGGCCCGCGCGCCTAAAGCCCCTGCTCGGCAGCGACGAGAGAAGTCACTGCAATGCGAAGCCTGCACACCGCAACTGGAGAAAGCCCACTCAAAGCAACAAAGACCTGGGACAGCAAAACTTTAAAAATGTATTAAAAAAAAAAAAACCACAATTAAAACGTCAAGTTTTCTGTTAGATGCATTTTACATCATTCATTTAAAAAGATACGGAATTTTATTTATTCAATTTTTAATGACTTGAAATAAACGCACGTACCAATCAGCATAATCTGTTCAGCTGGCTCAGGCCTCGGGGGGGGAAATTCCAGATCGAACAGCTCTACTAGGAGCTAAACAATTCTGAGTGTTATCTGGAAAACAGCTACTTCTGCCAGAAAGTTTCAGAAACATGGACTCCCACAAAGGAGACAACGGAGCACTCAGACTGGAGAACAACTCCCCAGTTCTGCACTAGACCCCTGGAAAACTGTGACTAATTCCATGTGGGGGTCAAGGCATATTTTTGTCTTGTGTGTCTACTTGCGCCAACAGCGGGCCCAGCGGAAACACAAGAAGTGACCCCGGTACTTAGTGCGACGTCATTCCTCGCCTGCCTCCCTCCTGCCCCCCTCTCCAAGTCAAGAGTGGGTTTACACCAACCCTCCCACACCCTGACTGCCAGCCTGTCCCCTCCCCCTCAAGTCACCCTCTCTGGGGCACCTGCAAACATCTTGCTGTTGTCATGGTAACCCACGGATGGAGGCTGGGGGCTGGCGAGCTGAGGACCAGACGGCTCAAAGCCAGGCAGAAGCGAATTCTCAAGTCTTTTCCTTTCTGTCTCACTTCCCCATCTCTGGGTAGCGCTTCCTGGGACCACCTCTCACACAAACTACTTGCGCCTCCCCCAAGAAGTTAAGCATTGTTAAAGGGGTGGGGTGGGCTGTGCTGGGCCGTCTGCCCCACCCCGCTGCATCCTCCCTAGGTGACGCTGGATCAAGCGCTTCCCCAGCGTCTGCACCCACACCGGTGGGTGAGTGACCGGGGTCCAGACGGGCAGTGACTGCTTCTCACATCCTGTGGTCCCAGCCTTTGAGATGTCCATGGTCCAGCCCCACCCACTTTCCTGTATGAAACCCCTGATTATTTCCCTGATCATGTGATGTGTTTGTTTCCTGATCTAACTCAGAGACAGAGAAACAGAGAGAAATGCTGCAGGGGACTGTTTTTGTTCAGTTGCTCACTCATGTCTGACTCTTTGCGACCCCGTGGACTGCAGCCCGCCAGGCTCCTCAGTCCATGGAATTTCCCAGGCAAGCATACTGGAGTGGGTTGCTATTTCCTTCTCCGGGGGATCTTCCCGATCCAAGGATCGAACTCATGTTTCCTGCATTGGCAGGTGGATTCTTTATCACTATACCAAACAGGAAAGTCACACAGCAGTGGAACCTATAACTTAAAACAGGAAAAAGAAGCAGATCAACCCATGCATCTAGTTGGATTCTGATTCACACACACAATCCTCTCAATAAATCAATAAACGTGGACAATGGATATTTGCTGATTTTAAAGAATTATCCTTCATGACTTTTAGAAATGATCGTGGTAGACTTTTAAAATGAAAATGTGGTCTTTTAAAGGTTTCCTTATTTTTCAATCCCATGCTGAAATGACCACAGATCAAATGATGGGATGACTGGGATTTGCTCCCAGAATACAGGTGTGGAGGGAGGGGAACAGGGGTATAGCTGAGAAGGGGGACCAGAGCTGGTGTCGAGACTGGCCGAAGAGCTTGAGGCAGGCAAGCGTGACGATGCTGAGGGTCCCCACGGACTAGCCCACGTTAAGGAGTCATGAATGAGCGGAACGCACACTGCGATGGTGGGAGGCTGTGGTACCAGCAAGGAGTCCGAGTGGGACACACCACGGGCCTGCCCCGGGGCAGCGGCCACGCAGAGGGAGGGAAGTGGACACAGGTAGGAAATGTCTGGGCAGCAGGAAAGTGAGGAACTGGGCAGAGAGTCTCAAACTAGGAGGACGGGAGACAGCCAGGGCCCCACTCCCGGGACACCCCATCTCAGATCTCAGGAAGGGGCTCTGCGCTGGGCTTGCGGGGGGTCTGGAGGCCCCAGCCACCGCCCCAGCCTCATCATACACGCCTCCCCCTCCTGCCCTCCCACTTCCCATTCCAATCTTCCACAGCAGCAAATTTCTTCCAGCCTCAGGGCCTTTGCACCTGCTGTTCTTGATCCCAGACTGTTCCTGTGAACTCCAGTGAGTAACTGGACTGTTCCTGTGAACTCCAGTGAGTAACTAGCTCCTCTCCCTCCCCTCCTCCGGCTTTGGCTCGAGGAGAAAGAGCTTCCAGCCTGGCCTTGATGAAAAGGCCTTTCTACCATTCTGCCCTAGCTTCCTATAGCTGTTGTAACCAGTGGGTGGCTGTAAACCCAAACTGGGTGCCTTAAGACAGCACACACTTATTTTCTCTCTCTTTTTTATTTTGGCTGCCACAGGGCCTGTGGGATTGAACCCACTGCAGTGGGAGCACCAGGGATGTCTCCACACATTTGTCCTCTTGTAGATCTAGAGATCAGAAGCCTAAAATCAAAGTGTGGGCAGAGCTGGAGACTCTAGGGGACAGTCCATTTCCCTGCCTCTTTCAGCTTCTAGAGGCTAATGCATCCTTGCCCCATGGCCCCTTTCTCACATCCCTCCAACTTCTTTTCTTTGCTCATCACATCTCCTGCCTGATCTCCTGCCTGGCTCCTGTCATCACATCTCACGCTGACCCTAATGTCTCCCTCCTATGAGGACCCTTGAGATTATACAGGGCCCACCCAGATAACCCTGGGTAAGCTTCCCATCTCAGTATCCTTAGCTTCATCATATCTGCAAAGTCTCTTTTGCTATGTAAGTTCCTCTAGTGTCAGGATCTGGGGATTAGGACATATGTCAGCATCTTTAGGGGGGCATTATCCAGACTACATCACACCTTCTCTTCTCCTACCACATCATTTTCTATCACCACACCTGTTCATTATCCTACCTGCACTGATTCCAGTTGGAATTCTTGAGTTCATGTGTTTCTGTTTATCACCTGTTCTTCTCTCCCTTCATGTCTGACTTCTCCACAGTTGTTTCCCCAACGCCAACATTGTTGGTGTTCAGTCAATATTTGTTGAATGAAGGTAAGAATGGATGGATGGATGATGGATGGGTAGATGATGTATGCATGTATGCATGGATGGGTGAATGGATAATGGATGGATGGATGGATGGTGGATGCATGTATGGATAAATGGATGGTGGGTGATAGATGAATGAGTGATGGGTGGATGTAAGATGGATAATGGATGGGTGGTTGATGGATGATGGATGGATGAACAGATAAGATGATGAATGCATGAATGAACAAATGGTTAGTCTTCCATATGTAGGACACAGGAGAACGCAGGTTTCTACAGAGATTCCCCACATGCACATTCCATCACGGATGCTCCAGCTGGAGAAGGGGCGAGAGGAGGGAGGAAGTGTCCTCTCTTTTTTCCCATCAGGAAAACCAGCTAGATCTTGGAGAGACTTTTTCAATCTCAAGGGTTGAAACCGAAGGGCCTCAGGAACTAACCTGGGAGACCCAGACCATGCACACATTTGCCTCATCTCCTAGAGGAGCTTAGCCAAGAGAAGGGGGGCCTCGACCCTGAAAAGCCATCCTGTCACCAGCAAGAGGAATGTAGCACTGATACGTGAATCCACAACATGTAAAAAACCTTGAGAACTTTACACCACGTGAAGGAATCAAGACACAAAAGACCTGTGTGATTCTATTTCTACAACATGTCCAGAACGGGTAAATTTACAGAGATTAGATGAGTGGTGACCAGGGTCTGGGGTGTGGGTGGCTGGAAAGACTGCTAATGAGTATGAGGTTCCTCTGTTCTTCTGAACATTGACAACAATGTTCTGTAATTAGACTGCAATCATGGTTCACAACTCTGTGAATCCAGTGAAACCACTGAATCATAGACTTTAAAGATGTGAATTGTCTGGTGACTGCAGCCATAAAGTTAAAAGACGCTTGTTCCTTGGAAAGAAAGTTATGACAAACCTAGAGAGCAGAGGTGAATTGATTGGTGACTACAGCCATAAAATTAAAAGACGCTTGCTCCCTGGAAGGAAAGTTATGACAAATCTAGACAGCATATTAAAAAGCAGAGACATCACTTTTTCAGCAAAGATCCGTACAGTCAAAGCTTTGGTTCTTCCAGTAGTCACGTATGGATATAACAGGTGGACCATAAGAAAGGCCGACTGACGAAGAATTATGCTTTCAAATTGTGGTGCTGGAGACTCTGGAGAGTCCCTTGGCCTGCAAGGAGATAAAACCAATCAGTCCTAAAGGAAATCAACCCTGAATATTCATTGGAAGGACTGATGCTGAAGCTGAAGCTCCAATACTTGGGCCACCTGATGCCAAGAGCTGACTCATTGGAAAAGACCCTGATGCTGGGAAAGATTGAAGGCAAAAGAAGAGGACAGGAGAGGATGAGATGGTTGGATGGCCTCACCAACTCAACAAACATGAATTTGAGCAAACCCTGGGAGACAGTGGAGGACAGAGGAGCCTGGTGCGCTGCAGTCCGTGGGGTCACAAAGAGCCAGACACGACTGAGCGATTGAACAACATCGTTTGGTGTATGACGTGTATCTCAAAAGACCTGTTGAGAAAAGAGAAATGCTAACCTATCAGAGCTGGAGCAGAAGGTGGGGACAGGGCGTCTCAAACTCCACCACCTTCCTCCATGGTACCCCTGGGAAAGAGGCTCATCAGAGGCAGGGCAGGACCAGAACGCGGGCCTCTGGAGCGCCCTTCCCACCTGGACACCTCCATGCCCAGTGCTGGAGCTGTAGATACAGAGAGCTCCCAGCGCCCCAGCTCAAGTCCTGACATTGGATGGGGCACTGGGGGGGGGCCTCCAGGAGCTACACAGAGAGGCTCCCCGGGTCTGAGTTTCCTCGTTTCCGGGATCTGGGCACCTTGTACACAGGGGTCTTTATCTGTTCCTTCCTCAGTGGATTCCCAGGTTTTAGAACAGTCCAGGCACATAGTAGGTGCTCAGTAAATGTGTGTTGCCCGAGCATGTCGAAAGGGCGTGCTGTGAGGATGAAGTCATCCCACCTGGCTCAGAGGACCAGCTCTAACTGTCATCACCATCACTGCCTTTGTCCCCTGAGCAGATGGGACGAAGGGCAGCGGAAAGGTGAGAACAGGACACAGAGGGTGAGATCCTGGGCCAGGAAGGGCCATTCAGAGCAGCCTGGCCTAGGGGTCTCATCCACGCCTCTGCCCTCCCTTCCTCCCCCTGGCCTCACCCAGCCCCCAGTCACTTGTGCAGCTCGCGTCCCTGCCCCAGGGCCTTTGCCCATGCAGTCTCCTCTGCCGGAGATGCCTTCCTCCCCTTCTCACCCGAGTCACTCCTCCCCGACTTTCCCCATGGGCTCCATCATCGCCTCCTCCGAGAAGTCATCCTAATTTCGCTGGCATGCCCAGCCATAGGGCCTTCTGACAAATTTTTACACAGGTTTTACACAGGTCTGGGTCCTCTGATTCTGGTCTGCCTCCCAGCTCGACGGCAGCTCCCGCCAGCTCATCAGCTCACAACACAGTGCCTGGTTCAGGGCAGGCGCTCTGATGGGTGTGCGGGCCTGCCTGGGGTCTCTGCACCTTCCCCGTGGTCCCGGAGGGGCCGATCTCCCATCCAGGGGAGGGCCTAGCAGAGGAGGTCCTGCCTGCACCCTTGTGGGGGGCCAGGGCAGGTGTGACACCTGAGGCCCACAGCACACGACCACTGAAACTCAGTCCTGTTCTCCCGGGAGGGGCAGGGAACATTGGCTGGCAGGGTGGTGGCTTGTTCGGAGTGTGAGGACAGAAGAGGACCGTGTCTCAGTCTCCAGGTGCCCAGCACTGGGCCAGTCTCCAAGTCACCCTAAGCTTCGATGAAGGGGGAGGGGGATGAATGACACATGTTTATGGGGTTACCAGCACCCTGATCCCCTCCCCACCGCAACTCCAGGAGTCGTTATTTTTCCCAGGAGGCCCAGGGTCACCCAAGACGGGAGGCAGCCAGGGGAGCCCCACGTGCGGCCGGGGCTCCCTCCAGGTCCCTGCGGGAGCCAGGCCTCCAAGCCGGAGGATGCTGGGTGGCAGTGGGACACAGCACACCCAGGCAAAGGATGGCTTTCCCATTTACAAGCACCTCTCTTAGTTTTGACAGAAACAGATTTCCATACCAAATAAGGCGGTGGACTTCAGAGCCGCTGCCCACTTCACACAATTCCTTTTAAGAGTCCAAACGCAATTACACTTGGAACTTGCTGGGATTGGCCCCCCACCCCCTGGCCTCCGCGTGTAAACAAGCGGCCCAGCTGGGCCCCAGCTGGCCGGCTTGGGAGAGGAGGGGAGGGTCCCCAGCCTCTCCTCCCCCTCCTCCTCGGGCGTGGCCGTGAACTGCGGCATCCTCGACTCCTCCCCGCACCCAGGCCTGCCGGACCCAGCGGGGAAAACCCGCGCCCCTCGGAGGTTCGCAGGCGGCAGGGACATCGGGCTCCTCTGGGCGCGCAGGTGCTAGGCCTAGGGCAGGCGCAGGGGAGCTCCGGGTCTGGGTTCTCTCGCCGAGTCGGGGCCCGCCGAGGCAGCCCCCAGCCTGGGCACCGTGTGTTCCGCAGAGGCTGTGCTCAGAATTCCCCCGGGCTCCGCGGGGCCGTGAGAAAGTCGGTCCAGGGCAGCGGAGCCTTCCCTGGTGGCTGCTTGGGAAAGCCGCTCCTCAACCTCCGCGTCCTCAAGGCCACCCCCTCTGGCCCCTGCGCGGCCGCCCCGCCCCCCCCCCCCCGGCTTTGGCTCGGTGCCCCAGGACCCCGCGGGGGGCTCGCCCGGCTGCGGGGAGGCGGACTCATCCTCCCGCCGAGCGGCACGCACCAGGCCCCGCGGCCCCGCCCGTTTCCCTGCTCGGTCCGGCCCCAGGCGAGCGCTGTGATTTTCCACTTGCGCCATCTGATTGCTGTTAGGGCTGGGGAAAGGGAATGCCTGGCTCCGGGAGCCCGCA
>CM035297.1:43296778-43322151 GCA_020226075.1 Hydropotes inermis | reverse complement strand
GGGGCCCGGGCAGATTCCGGGTGGCAGGGGCTGTGCGGTGCCGCCTGGCTCCGGGAGCCCGCAGCGGCCCGGGCAGATTCCGGGTGGCAGGCGCTGTGGGGTGCCGCCTGGCTGGGGCCCGGGCAGATTCCGGGTGGCAGGGGCTGTGCGGTGCCGCCTGGCTCCGGGAGCCCGCAGGGGCCGGGCAGATTCCGGGTGGCAGGGGCTGTGCGGTGCCGCCTGGGTGGGGCCCGGGCAGATTCCGGGTGGCAGGGGCTGTGCGGTGCCGCCTGGGTGGCCCTGCTGTGCAGCCCCCAGGTGGGCCTCTCCGAAGTCAGAGCGCTGCCCCACCCTGGGGCCCTCGCCCTCCGCCTCCTTGGCTGCTCCGTTATCAGTGCCTGGGTACCGGTGGGGGCTCACTCCACCCCCCACCTCCACCCCAGGCCTGCACGCCCAGAGATGCCCAGGGAGGGGCCAAGAGAAGGCACCGGGCAAGCGGAGAGCCTGGCGCTCCCTCTCCGCCTGCAGAGGGCAGCCCCTCGGAGCTGCAGATTCACAGCTGGACTCGGGCCGCAGTGCTCGGGCCAACGTGACGTCACCAGGCGGCGAGCTGAGTTCCCAGCGGGGCTCGGGGTGGGAGTGGGGTTGAGGTGGTGGGGGGGGGGTCCGGAGCGGGGCATTCCTTCCCAAAGCCTCATCCCAGCTCGGCCCCTCCTGCTCCTCCCCGACCCCGCCCCTCCTGCCGGGCCTGGAATTGGGTTTGGGGCGGGTTACACTTCCAAAGCCGTCTCCTCCAGCAGGCAGGCAGGCAGGCAGGCGAGGCTCTCCTGCACTCCAAGCTCGCCTTTCCTGAGCCTCCGGGCAGTGCCCCAGGCTGGCCTGCCCGCCCCGGTGGTTCGGGACCAGAGGTGGGCATCGCGGGAGGAGCCCTCCGCCAAGGGGAGGCCTCCGAGGATCAGGCCCGCAGCTGCAGGTAGTGCCACACGCCCGGGGCCCAGGGGAGGGCATCTCGGCAGCCGGGGCTGCAGGGTGAAGGCCTGGGCAGGGAAAGGGAGAGAGGTGGGCACCTTCGAGGCTGGCAGCCCCTGAAAATCACATGGCTCCAAGCAGGAGCCCCCCCCCCCCCGGAGACCCCCAGAGCAGTGCTGTCAGCGTCCGAGGCCCCAGGACTCGGGGCCACTTGAGAGCCCCCGTCTTGTGCAGCAGGCCCTGGCACTCCGACCCCCAAGCCGTCCGTCCTGGGCTTCCAGCTCCTGCTCTGTCCTCCGGGGGGTGGGGGCTCCCCCTCCCCGCCTCCCCTGCTCTTGCCAGCCTCCAGCCGTCCAAGTGAGTTTTCTGGAAGGGCAGGAAGGGGAACGCCCAGCAGGCAGCATCCCACTGCCGTCACGCAAGCAGACTGCGCTTCCGGCAGCTCGGCCGGCCCTGGGGTAGACAGCGAGGAATAAGCCTCGAAGGAGGCTATTCAGCCACGGAGGCTGGGCAGCTGTGTCCCACCTTCTCCCAGGCGGGAGGTGCCTGGTGGGGTGTTGGCGCTGGGCGAAGCTGTCTGTTCCTGAGGCATTCCGAAAGGTCTCCCCTGTGTCGGGGCGGGGGAGGGGGGAGGGACAGCCGCAAGCCCACCCCACAGCCAGCTGTCTCAGACCCAGCCCAGGCGGCAGCCCCCCAGCCAAGGAGACAAGGGGCCGGGAAGACAGCAGAACTGGAGATTGCTGGCTCCCTCCAAGCCAGGCCTCCTGGAGCAAAGCCCTGATTAGGCGGCTGGGCCGGGCTTGGAGCCCCAGGCATGGTGGGTGGAAGTGAGCGATGCGGGGCTTCCTGGGGCCCTGGGAGGCAGACAGGTGGCTGGAGGCCCATCCCTGGGCTCCTGCTTTGAGGGGGGGGTCCACGGTGAGCTGAGCTGGCAGATTTTCTTTTGTCTGTGTTAGCACAAGCTAGCCCTGTCATAGGCCGGATCCCAGTGTGAGGAGCACACACACTCAGGCGCATCCATCCCTCACACATGTCACACACATGTCCTTCCACGGCCCACGTAGGGTTCAACTCGGCTCTCAGGTCCCTCCATACGAGTGCAACAGCTTTTCCGATGGCCCATGGCAGGGCAGCGAGGGCTCAGACACACACAGTGACAGCCACCCCTCGAGTCAACACTGCGTGCCCAGCCCCATTGCAGGCAG
This sequence comes from Hydropotes inermis, assembly GCA_020226075.1. Lineage (NCBI taxonomy): Eukaryota > Metazoa > Chordata > Mammalia > Artiodactyla > Cervidae > Hydropotes > Hydropotes inermis. Next base: position 43,319,998 of record CM035297.1, on the reverse strand, counting down.
GTCCCAGCCAGCAATCCTGGGGGGCATCTGTGTGCTGGGGGTGGTGGGGGGGTGTCTAGCCTGGCGGGAGGGGAACAAGGGAGGCCCTCCAAGTCAGGACACCGAGCCTGGGGCCCTAGCCTGGGGTCCAGGCCTCGGGATGGTGTGAGTCTGGAAGGATGAGCAGAAGAGTAGGGTCGGTGGAGGAAGAAGAGGGTGGAAGGGCAGCTACTCCCCGGAAGATGGGCTGAGGCGGGCAGTTTGAGGGCTGCAGGCACCCGGAGAGTTTCAACAAGTCCCAGCGTGTGAAGGAGGTTGAGATCTGTCCATGGCAACGGGGACAGGGGTCCAACGAGAGTCAAGACCGCCACGGGGGCGGGGGTCGGGGCCACAGTTATATGCACGCCTGCGACCCATTCCCTGCCCCGCTCCTTCGCTATCTGCAGACCCACACTGCTCAGGCCTCACGAGCTGGATCACGCAAAAGGGATCCCACCCCGCGCGCAGCCAGCAGCTGCAAGTCCCGCCGTTCGCGCCGGCCCACCGGTGGCCCCTCCAGGCGACCCCGCGCTGGGGGCTCCGGGAAGCCGGTGGTTAAAGAGGGCGGGCGGCTCGCAAGAACCGCCTCTCCGCGCAGCCAATGACCGGCGCCCACCCGGGCCCACCCTCCCGACCCGGGGCGGAGGGGCGCTTGGCGGCCTCGACTGGCTGCCTTGGCCGGGTTGGAATTCCGGGGGAGTCAGGAGGAGGAGGAGGGGCCCAGCGCCCCGCCGCCCGGCTGGGTCCCCCGCAAAGCCCCTTCTCCACTCACAGCCTCAGTTTCCCACCTGCACGGTGGAAGGGATGTGTTCTTGCCAAGTTGGGGCTGAGCTCAAGTTAGGGACCGCGGTCAATTCAAGTGAACTCGTGGCAAGTCCACCTATGAGCTCTGCCCGGCCAAGATGGACAAGTCTCAGGCCACCCCTCGCTTCTCCCAGCCGCCCCCCACCCCCAACCCCGACCTGAAGTCCTCGCTGAGTCCAGCTGGCTCCTCCTCCGGCCTTGAGCTAGGGCCACCATGCTGACTTTAAGGCTGGCCTCTCCAGCCTCCCTGCCTCTTCAGCCCGTCCAGGCTCTGCAGACACAAATCTGCAAAGCCGTAGTGCCCCCCCCCAACCCCCGCAGGGAGGTGGCCTCACCTCCCTGCCCTCATCACAGGGACATGACTACACCTGCCTCCTCGCTGGAACCCAGGACCAGACAGGAGGACAGGCGTCCGCGTGCAGGCTCTCACTGACCCGGGGTTGATGGTGGGTGATGACAGCAATGCTGGTGCTGCCCTGCCTTCCAGGCACGTGTATGGGAAAGACCAGACACCCTCAGATCAGTTCAGTTCAGTTCAGTTGCTTAGTCGTGTCCGACTCTTTGCGACCTCATGAATTGCAGAACGCCAAGCCTCCCTGTCCGTCACAAACTCCTGGAGTTTACCCAAACTCATGTCCATCAAGTTGGTGATGCCATACAGACACAAGGCCCAGGGGAAAGCCTCCTCCTCCAGGAAGTCTTCCTGCCAGAAATGATATTTTCTCTCCCACGCTCCCTCCTGGAACTAACTGCCTGGAAGCCCTGTCCCACCCCTGGCTGGACACAAAGGTGGTGCCCAAGAAATGTGTGCAAACATATCCCCAGAAACCATCTGGCTCCAGAAATGTCAGACAGAGCTGGGAAGGAGAAGGACTTCTTCCCCAGGAGGTGTCACTAAAGTATCAGCAGCAGGGTGAACGAGGACCCCCTCCCCGGGGAAGGAGGGGGCAGTGCGCACAGATGCCACCCGCTCTGGACTCAGCAGGAAGCCCCGTGCCTCCCACAAGGCCCTGCCTCTGGGGAACCAGGGGATGGCTCATGAACCTGCCCTCCAAGGGGACAGCCCTACGGGCCTGGGGAGGGGTCTGCCCAGGCGTGGAGGACACCGCCCCCCTGATGCGACCCTTTCTGCCGCGCACAGTGAGTTGTGCAGGTCGGTGAGCTGTGAGCGGAGCCCTGAGGAACGTGGACTGGCCAGGCCTGGAGATGGCCGGAAACTGCTCCTGGGAGGCCCACCCCACCAACTGGAACAAGGCAAGTGCCTCCATCAGCTCTGCACAGAGGGGGCTCCTCCACCGGGGTCTGCGGGATGGGTGTGATGGGAGGGGCACGCCGCCCCAGTATGTCCTGCTCACACACACTCTGCCATCCAGAACCCATCCTCTAGCTCGGGACAGACAGGGCCCCTCTGGGCTGTGTGGCCTGGCACTGCTTACCAGGTCCCTCGGATCCCCAGTGCCTTCATCACTGGACACCCTCAAATCCTGTCCTGTGTTACCAACCTCCAGAGGTCTCATTCTCTCTTCCCTGTGGGGATGGGGCAGTCAGCTATTTTTCATGGCTAGGCCCTGCCGGGAGGCCCTGCAAGACTGACTTCAAAGGGGCCCTGAGGTCACATGCTCCGTGGGGCTCTGGCCCACCCCACCAGTGTCACCCAGGGTCCGGCCGCCACGGCTTACCTCCCCGCTGCAGGCACCATCCTGCAGCTGAGACTGACAGTCCATCAGGCTGACCCACCCCTTCTGCCCTTGCCCCTCTGGTCCCTACTTCTCTGAGACCGTTGGAAACTCTGGAGTTCTTTTCTGAATCCTGGGCAAAACCCTCTCAAGTTGGAAGGACCTCTTGAGTTTAGCGGGTACAATGTTTGAGGAAACCGAGGCTCACGCCAGTGTAGTGACTCAACGGGGGTGAGTCCAGAGGCCCAGCAGAACCCGGACTCCTGCCCAGGACCTGAGCCATAGCCCCAGGCACCTCCCCGCCATGCCTGCAGCCCCTTCCTGCTTCTGATGGTGACCGATGTGGGGTGGCTGCCACGGGAAGCAGAGATGGGACCAGCTCCGGAGTCTCCAGAAACCCCCAGAGAAGAGGCAGAGCCCAGGGAGGGGACCAGGCTCCAGGCAGGCATTTTACAAGGTGGCATGTGGCCGGGATGGCAGCTCACGCCCGGTGACTCACCGGCCCTCCCGCTCTGACTCTTTGGAGAGGATTGCAGATTTTTTCCAGCCTGCGAGAGGCTCTGAGTGATCTGGTCTGTCAGCTGCAGCCCCTGCTGCCCTGTTCCCTTGGGCGCAGAGCTGGTCCTCCACCGACTGCTTCAGTCAATGGTCTTGTAGATTACGCCTCTCTTCCCCAGCTAAGAGGAGGTTCTTAGGAGGCCACTCTGTGGCCTGGAGTAGTCAGAACCAACAGGAAAGGCTGAGATTAGAGCAAGCTAAGGTGTTTGATGGGCTTCCCATGTGGTACAGTGGTGAAGAATCTGCCAGCCAATACAAGAGATGCAGTTTCGATCCCTGGGTCAGGAAGATCCCTTGGAGGAGGAAATGGCAACCCACTCCAGTATTCTTGCCTGGAAAACCTCACAGACAGAGGAGACATGAAGGGCTGCAGTCCCTGGGGTCGCAAGAGTCAGACACGACCGCACACACACACACACAGCACGAAGGGTTTGAGAGCTGACAGGCAGACAGACGTGGAGTCATCAGTAAATGTATTTAGAGAATGCTGGGTAGTGGCTAGGACCCCATGCCCTGAGCTCACGGGGTCAACCCAAAGTTTACCAGCACCCTCCAGTCCCTGCTTGCAGATGCCCCTTGGCCAGAGCCAGGCCAGAAGTGCTCTCCCTTTGTTATGGGTGTCAGGCCCAGAAAGCCATCTTTCAGGACCCAGCTTTCTGCCAGAGCTGGGGGGCCATCTGGAAGACAGCAGAGTGGGCTTGATCTGACAACCTTCTGGGTTTTGTTTGTGTGTTTGTTTGTTTTGCTTTTGTTTTGGAGGGAGAGTTGTGAGCAGTGGGAACTGATACCCAGCAGGCGTTTAGAGGGAGGTGAGGTTCAGGCTCTGTAGGAAAGAGCACTGGGAAGGATGAGTGATGTCTGCCGGGGTATGGCAGGGGAGTGACAGTGTTCTGCGCAGCCTCGGCCACTTGGGACGAGAAGTCAAAATCGATAGCCTGAGAACAGAATCAGCTTCTAAAGACGTGTTATGCTTGGCCCAAACAGTGTTTTTTTTTAGATGTGAATGTTTAAAGATCGGGGTAGTTTACATTAGGGCTTCCTAGATGGCTCAGTGGTAAAGAATCCACCTGCTGATGTAGAAGACACACAGATGCGGGTCGGATCCCTGGGTTGGGAAGATCCCCTAGAGAAGGAAATGGCAACCCACTCCAGTGTTCTTACCTGGAGAATTCCATGGACAGAGGAGCCTGGGAGGCTGGAGTCCATGGGGTTACAAAGAGTCCAACATGACTGAGTGAGCACAGAGCTTACAGTCTCGAGTTCTGCCTTCTCTGGGGAGTGGGGGAAAGATGATCCGTCACAGTCCGCCAGTCCCCACTGGAGCACCCGGGTGGAGCAGAGCGGCTGCCCACTTGCTCAGGACAGGTGCCCTCCAGTTTGCCATCGTCCCCCCACTCGCTGGTTTCTTGCACCTGGCCCACCTTCATGCATTTCTCCGCCAGCCCAGACCCTGCAGCCAAGACTGACATTTAGCCAGATGGACTCACACAGCCAGACCAAGTGTCAAACCACGGAAGCGCTCCCCAACAGCTCTATAAATAGCCGCTGCCTCCAGCGTCTCCCCCTCCAGGGACCCCCTGGCCAGACCCAGTTCCCTCATGATCCAGAAAGCCAAAGGGTCACCAGACCCAGCAGGGGACCACCCTGATTCCCCAGGTCTCTCTGATCCCACTGTGGGTCACAGTTCACTTTTGTTTTGGTAACTTGCAAGTGATTTTGCTCTTCTAAATAAATGTTTTCATGTTTTAGTATGAAGCATTGCAAGTTTTGTAAATTTGCCTAAACCTTTATAGACTCTGTTAGCCTGTTGTCACTTTTACTTTCTATCTAGTATCTTTTTTTAAAACTTTTTATTTTGTATGGGGGTATAGCCACAAACTAATGTTGTGATAGTTTCAGGTGAGCAGCGGAAAGGAGTCAGCCTTACATATACATATACATATACATATACACATACACATACACATACATATACATATACACATACACATACATATACACATACACATACATATACACATACATATACACATACAATTATCTGTTCTCCCCGGAACTCCCTTCTCATCCAGGCTGCTGCATAACGTTGAGCAGAGTTCCACCTGCTCTATTGTTGGTTATACATTTTAAATGTAGCAGTGTGTACATGTCCATGCCAAACTCCCTAACTATCCCTTCTCTCCCAGCAACCACTAGTTCGTTCTGGAAGTCTGTGAGTCTCTTTCTGTTTTAAAAGTGCATTAAAGATACTTTCTTTCCTAAAGCTATTTGAAAGTCAGTTACAGGGACTTCCCTGGTGATCCAGTGGCTAAGACTCCAAGCTCTCAATGCAGGGGGCCCAGGTTCGATCCCTGGTCAGGGAACTAGATCCCACATGCTGCATTTAAGAGATCATCTGTCACTATTAAAGACGTCGTTTGCCACAAGGAAGAGTGGAGATGCTATGCACCACAACTAAGACTCAGCACAGCCAAATAAATATTTTAAAGGCTTTTAAAAAGAAAGTAAATTACAGACTCCAATGCCCTTTGCCCCCAAACAGCCTGCATCTTCTTAAGATCAAGGACCCTCCCATGCAGCTACAGTGCATCTTCAGTGCACTGCTGTTCAGAAGGTGCAACATGGGTCCAATACCATTATCTAGACATGGTTTGTATTCCCGCTTCCCCAGTCATTCCCGTAACAGCCTCCATAGCGATGGCTAGACCCACAGCACAGTCCAGGCTCACAGCCCTGCCATGACTGGTCATGCCCCTTTAGTTTTCTTCCGTGTAGAAAGGCTCCTCAGTTTTCTTGCGCCATATGGACATTTTCTGGGCAGTGGGATGTCAGGTCCCTTGATGAGGGACTGATCATTTTCACTGTTTTCACCATCACTCTGGTAGGCTGCCAGCTCCAGACTCGGGCACAGAGTGGTAGATCAGGGGTGCCTTCTGCTCCAGTTGGAGCCAATTCGTTGCTCCAAAGCCAAGTCTGTCATCAGGACCAATACACCTGGAAGCAGATGTGGGTTTTGGGGTGGAGCCTAGCTCAGCTGGAGGCAGGCGTGGGTTTGGGGGTGGAGCCTGCATGCATGCTTAGTCGCTCACTCCTGTCTGACTCTTTGCTACCCCATGAACTATAGCCCGCCACCACATCTGTCCATGGGATTTCCCAGGCAAGAATACTGGAGTGGGTTGCCATTTCCTTCTCTAGAAAACCTTCCCCATCCAGCGATCGAACCTGGGTCTCCTGCATTAAAGGCAGATTCCGGGCCAGGGGGAAGCCCTGGGGGTGGAGCCTAGCCCACCTGGAAGCAGGCGCGGGTTGGGGGGGTGTGGAGAGCAGCCCCCTCACTGCGCCTCCCCCTCTGCACCTGCGCAGATGTGTCCCGGCGTGAGCGAGGCCCCCGAGCTCTACAGCCGCGGTTTCCTGACCATCGAGCAGATCACCATGCTGCCGCCGCCGGCCGTCATGAACTACATCTTCCTGCTCCTCTGTCTGTGCGGCCTGGTGGGCAACGGGCTGGTCCTCTGGTTTTTCGGCTTCTCCATCAAGAGGAGCCCCTTCTCCACCTACTTTCTGCACCTGGCCAGCGCGGACGTCGGCTACCTCTTTAGTAAGGCCGTGTTCTCCATTCTGAACACGGGGGGCTTCCTGGGCCCCTTTGCCGACTACGTCCGCGCCGTGTCCCGAATCGTGGGGCTCTGCATGGTCCTCACCGGCGTGAGCCTCCTGCCAGCCATCAGTTCGGAGCGCTGCCTGTCGGTCATCTTTCCCGCCTGGTACTGGCGCCGTCGGCCCAAGCGCCTGTCGGCCGTGGCGTGCGCCCTGCTCTGGGCCGGGTCGCTGCTGGTCACCTGCGTCCACAACTACTTCTGCGTGTTCCTGGGCCGCCAGGCGTCCGGGGCGGGCTGCAGGCACATGGACGCCTTCCTGGGCATCCTGCTCTTCCTGGTCTTCTGCCCGCTCATGGTGCTGCCCTGCCTAGCCCTCATCCTGCACGTGGAGTGCCGGGCCCGGCGGCGCCAGCGCTCGGCCAAGCTCAACCACGTCATCCTGGCCGTGGTCTCGGTGTTCCTCGTGTCCTCCATCTACCTGGGCATCGACTGGTTCCTCTTCTGGGTCTTCCGGATCCCGGCGCCCTTCCCCGAGTACGTCACCGACCTGTGCCTCTGCATCAACAGCTGCGCCAAGCCCGTGGTCTACTTCCTGGCGGGCAGGGACAAGTCGCAGCGCCTGTGGGAGCCTCTGAGGGTGGTCTTCCAGCGGGCCCTGCGGGACGGGGCCGAGCCGGGGGAGGCAGGAGGCGGCACGCCCAACACGGTCACCCTGGAGATGCAGTGTCCCTCGGGGAACGCCTCCTGAGAGGCCGGGCACCTGCAGGCGAGGCCGGGCCCACGTGGCCTCCAGAGACCCTTGACAGAGGGACACGGGCTGGCAGCAGCCCTGGGGCCCGAGCACAGGGAGGGAAAGCTGCTTCTGCCTGCGAGCCGCCTTCTCCCAGGGCACAGGCTCCCCTGGGGAGGGGGAGCGAGGCAGACAGCCCCCTGTGACCCTGCCAGGCTCCCCCGGCCACCCCCTCCTTCCCTGAGCCGCCCCCAGGCCGCGGGCCGGGTGTGGGGTTCCTTCTGGCCCCAGGGTGCTCAGGAAGGGACAGGAGGGCGTCACCAGCCCTGTCCACCTTCTGCCCCGTGGTGAGGCAGCCCTCCCCGAGAAGGACTCGGCCTGCACCATCGCCCACCGGGCCGCGGCTCCCTCTGCCATGAGAGCCTCCTGGGTCTGTTCGTCCTCTTAAGGTGCCCCTGTGAGCAGACGGCCGCAAAAGGGCGCTGCGGGGAGAGCTGCCCCTTAACCACGTCGGGGTCCCGTCTTTCTGCGGATGACGTTCCCGCCTCTGGGGAGCCCTCGGCGGCCCAAATGGCGGGGCTTCTGTCCTGCCGAGTAGCTGGACGCAGAAAGGAGCCGCAGCCGGCTTGAGTGACTCGCTCTCTTTTCTGACTCCGCGCCGGCTGGTGCGTCCGAGCCACCGTCTGCCTGGCCCGTGGGGCTCTAGGGGGCCGTCCAGGCCGTCACGGGGCTCCGGGGGGCCGTCTGAGAGCGGGCACTGGCTCTCCCTGGCCACCCCAGCCCACCTGCAGGCACGGGGGCCCAGCTTGGTCAACGGAGGTTTTATGAAAGACAGTAAATGTGTATCAATAAACCTTTTCTATCTTGCACTGAGGAAGACTTCCTGCCCTCTGTCCTGTGTGTGGGCTTGTGCCCACGCTGAGGACCCCACGGGCATCCGAGGCCCAGGTGGGCTGCCCTTCCGCGCTCCCTTCCCTGCACAGCCTGCTCTGTGCCCCAGGTCTCATGCCCCGGCTCCTGGCGGGCCTGTCTGCACCCCCAGTTGCTCCCTCTCTGGGGACGGTGCCCACTGCTCTGCTGGGGGGAGCGTGATCCCCACGCTACCCTCTGTTGGCTAACCCCCGTGCCCTTCCCACCCACCCACGGCCCCCTGCTCCCTCTGGAAACTTAGCTTTCATCACACCTCCTGAGTTCCAGGCTCTGTGCTGGCTGATACAGTCCAGCCTGGGAAGAAGACAGCGTGTCCACACAGAGCCCCCCACACCCCCCGCCCCGGGGGGCTGCTGCATCTTCTGCTGTGTGCCCCTCCCGCCTTCCAGAACTCTCTGTCCTGAGGTCTCTGGGGAAGGCTGGCGACCCTGTGCCCAGCACCTCCCGACTTCCCAGCTAGAGCCTCCAGCCCCTCCCAGGAGACGGACTCCATTCGGGCCGGGCCGGCCGACTCCCTGAGCGCCCCTCACCCCTGACAGCCCGTGGGAGACAACCATTTTGGTATCCAACCTGAGACCCCCGCCCCTTTGTAGGAAGATCTGGGGAACTACTCACCGCACAGGCCCCGTGGAAAGACCGAAGGCAGAGGCATCGGGGGCCCTTGGAGCAGAGTGCCCCCTTCTGTGGAGACGGGGGTGGGGGTGGGCAGGGCAGCTGATGGACGGAACTGCCTTTCAAGGGAGTGGTTCTGCCCGGCGGCTGGCATTCTGTCCGGAGACCCTGGATGCCCTCCTGCCTCACCCAGGCGATCCCGGAGCCCAGGCCGCAACACCCCGTCAGGCCGGCTGACCCCCAAGCACGTGGCCCTGAGGACCGGCCCCCTCAGGCCCCCACTCCTGACCTCCCTGTTCTCACAGCCCCGGCTGCCTCTCCCGCAAGGCCCCTGCTCCGTGTGGCCCAGAGGCCAAGGTTCCAGGAGCTCTGGTGTTGGGACTGGTGCCCGCATCACCTGTCCCAGCCCCTGGGGTGCACCCTCCCCAGCACCCCCTCCACACACCGGACGGAACCCCGGGAGAGCAGAGCTGAGGACCAGCACCGCTAACATTCCTGAGGACCCAGAGAAACCAGATGGGGTCCTGACAACACGCATGGGGGGACCGGGGCCAGGACTTGGACCCTTCACTTGGAAAGCTCAGGCCTCCACACGGCGGGAAGGCCTCCAGGCCTGCAGGTGCCCAAGGAGGCCGACCCGGGCTGGCTCCTCAGGGCGCAGTGCATCCCTGGAGTTCACCTCTTCTCAGGAGCCCCCACCCCAGGCCTCCAGCCCTGAGTCCCCCGTAGGAAGCTGTCCACAACCCACCCAGGAGCTCAACCAGGGCCTCCCTGCCAGCTGCCTCGGTTCAGAACCCAGGCCTGGTGGGTGGGTAGGTGACCTTGGCCCACAGCAGGGCCTGGAGGTCAGGGCAGGGCTGCAACTGTGTATTTGAACACACATGTGCCCTTAGCAGGTGCTAAGCTAAAAAGTGCGGGGGTGGGGTGCAAATTCCAGGACTGAGGCCTCTCCCAGCCCCTAGCCCCTTCTCCCCACAATCTTGCCAAGGAGCCAGGCCTCTCTGCCCCGCTGCCACCCCACCCCGGAAAGCTTTCGTGCATAACCTGCCCACACCCCGACCACCTCGCTTCTGTGCTAATGGGTCTGTGCTAATGGTGGGTAAAGGCACAGACGCCTGCTAGCAGACACTTCAGCCCTGGACCACATTCCTCCTCCCTCCTTTGGTGTTTAATTATTAAAGGGGCCTCCAGAGTACACTGCATCGGTGCCTCAGCCATCCTCACCCCCGAAACAGCCCAGCCCAGCCCCCAGCAGTCCCCTCCCAAGCCTCCTCCTTCCTGGGTGTCCCATAAAGGCAGGAAGCCGAGGGTCCACCCAGCATCACAGATTTCCACCCTGAAACTGCCTGGGGCAAGAGGTCTGATGGGTCTCCCCTGACAACTGCTGTCAACAGAGTCATAGAATTGGGGAGCGCGGTCTCCATACCCACTAGGCAGCTCCTCGGTGGCAGGACAAAGCAAGAACCCTTGTCTCTCTGCGCCCCCCTCCCGAGCCCCCCACCCCATAAGGGAGGGGGAGAGGTGGTCTAGGGCAGGACAGACCTCTCCACCTCTCCAAGTACTGCCTGTCACCACTGCCTCTACACACATGAGCAGGGGGCCGCCTCCGCAAACCATCGGACCTTGGTGGGCGGTGCCCTGGTTTCCCTGCATTACTGACGGACTTCAGAGGGGAGGGCAGCGGCCACTGAAGGAGGGACGTTCGTGGGAACAGCCAACCCCAGCCCTGCTGGGCGGGGTGATGACTGCTGTTTATTTCTTTATAGTTTTAATTGGAGGATAACTGCTTCACAGTGATGTGTTAATTTCTGCTGTACGTCAGTGTGAATCAACTATAAGTACACCTGTAGCCCCTCGCTCTTGAGGCTCCTTCCCACCCCCTATCCTATCCCACCATTTATTGAGGACCCACTATGTGCAGCTGGCCCTGGGCTGAGAGCTCCATGAATCCGTCGCCTTCAGTCTTCGGGACAGGACTCAGCGGCATAGACTATTTGCAGCCGTTGTAGACGCCGGGGCTCGGAAACGGGGTCACCTGTTGGAGGTCAGTCCTGCCAGCTGGACAGCCTCTCTGGAGCCCCACTGAGCGTCCGGCACAGTGGCTTTCTTGTTTCCCTGGAAGCTCAGACCTCTGAACCTCTGTGTTTTCCATCGGCCAAGCACTGGGAGTTGAGGTTCAGGGGTGATGGCAAGACATAGCAAGCCCATCACAACCCAAGGACACCCGGACCAGCTTTTTGGATTCCACGGTCACTAGTTACCAAAGGCGGGGATTTCAGCTCCATTTCAGGCTGTGGATGTCCGGAATGAAGTGGGGGATGCGAAGGCGTGCGTGTTTAGCAGATGGTGCAGTGAACGGCCTGGAAGCTAACATCTCCTCTGTCTCATCTTCCATCCTAAGAAGAGGAAATGGAATGCCTCTCTAGCATCCGCCCAGCTTTCCCCTATCTCCTGCCAGTGTGGTTTTGAGATAAATTGGGGTTTGTATTTTATGCCAGAATTTTCTGAAGCCCAAGAGCTTTTCTGCAAAGCTTAGTTCAAAAATCTCAGCCAAGAGGATTCCTCTGTCCTGAGAACCAAGAGCTCCCTTTAGAAGGCAAGATGGAGACATGAGTCCATTCATGATCCAGCCTCTCAATGCTTGGGAAGAAGCCCCGGCCCAAGGAAGCCTATCCCTCAGCGGGTTGGCTACAAGGTCAGGGAGCTCTGCAAACCTATTGCAGAATCTTCCAGAACCAAGACAATCGAGAACATGAATACAAAAATATCACATTCTCAGCCAGTTGGGGCTGGAGAGTAGCCAGTAAGGGTTTGGAGAAAACAACAGGACACAGTCCATAAAATTAAAACTCATGGAAAACTCTGCTTCAGTGAGTCAGAATGCCAGCTCCAAGTTTCCTGGCAATGCAGTAGGCTTCCCTACTCAGGCAGATATTTTTTTTAATCTTCATAATTATTTAATGGCAGTCTAATGGATGCATTAATGCAATAAGTTGCATCCATTTAACATAGAGTTCAGTAATCTTTGACACATGTGTGTATGCTCATGTCATCACCAAATCAATATACAGAATGTTTCCATCCCCCCAAAAGAACATTTCCATCACCAGCCCCTCAAATTTCCCTAGGGCACCCAGCCCATCATCCCCGGCCTCTGCCCCAATCCTGAGGCAACCACTCATCTCTGCCTTATGCAGCTGTAGATTCTAGATTACAATTAGTTTCATAAGCAGAATTTTTATCAGCCAGAACTTTCGGTGACAAGTAACAGGAACCCCGGCTTCCCAGGTAGCTCAGTGGTAAAGAATTCACCTTCCAATGGAGGAAATGCGGGTTCAATCCCTGGATTGGAAAGATCCCCTGGAGAAGAAAATAGCAACCTGCTCCGGTATTCTTGCCTGGGAAATCCCATGGACAGAGGAGCCTGGCAGGCTACAGTCCATGGGGTCACAAAGAGTCGGACACGACTTGGCAGCTGAAAAACGCATGCAACAGAAACCCCCCAGTTTAATCAGCTGAGGGGGAGGGGTGGGTGGTATAGGTGGGGCATGTGCTTGTGTTTAAAGGAACTCACTGACTCACATACCAGCAAAGGTCCACAGTGATTTTCAATTCAGACATAGCTGGATCCAAGCCTTAAATGATGTTCCTGAGGTTACTTCCCTTCTCCTCTGCGTCTCACCTTTGCTTTGGACTATGTGGCCTTTGTCCTCAATGAATCAACGAAACGGCCGCTAACTAGAGGTTTGGAGTTGACAGTTGACACATTCAGCAATCTCAGCAGAAAGAGAGCATCCCTTTGCTGATAATTCTGATGGAGTCCCGACCCTCTGCTCCCTGGGCAGGCCCTGGTCGCGTGTCCTCCCCTTGGGTGGGAGGCCCTGGGGAGTAAGGGGGTGCCTACTTACCTCACTGAAACCCAACAGACTGAGAGGGGAGAAGAGGTGAGTGAAAGTCGCTCAGTCGTGTCCGACTCTTTGCAACTCTTTGTGTACAGTCCACGGACTTCTCCAGGCTAGAATACTGGAGTAGGTTGCCTCTCCCTTCTCCAGGGGATCTTCCCAACCAGGGATCGAACCCTGGTCTCCCATACTACAGGCATATTCTTTACCAGCTGAGCCACAAGGGAAGCCCAGGGAAGAAGTGAGCTCAAACAGAAAGCATGGACAGGAGATGCCAACAGGTAAAGTGCCAAAGGCAGACCACATCCCACCACCCGCACACCCACTTCTTTCCCACATATGGTTTTATAATGTTCTTATCACAGATCCGTATCTCTATTATTCATAGCAGAAAGTGCACTCCCCTTTCCCCTCCAGAGGAGAGACAATCTAAAGTCAATCCCAGAGATGCCTGCCCAGCACCAAGCCCAGGATCTGGGAGAGAGACCCTCTGCATCTCTCTCCATTAGGTCCAGAGGCACTTCCTCTAGGATTGGTACCCAGTCCTAGTGATGGGTACCGTGCATCCCATCCAAATGATGGTGACCACTCTCAAGACACACAATTCAGGGACTCATCTCGTTGTCCAGTGGTTAAGAATCCACCTTGCGATGAAGAGGACAAAGGTTCAATCCCTGGTCAAAGAACTAAGATCCCATATGCCTCAAGACAGCTAAGCCTACATGATGCAGCTAAGACCCAATGCAGCCAAATAAATATGTGTTTGTAAATATATGAAAAAAAGACACACATCTCACAGTGGACAGGACAAAGGGAATAACTATGATTTTTTTAAAATCCCATTTGGAAAGGAGAAGGGGACAACAGAGGATGAGATGGTTGGATGGCATCACCAACTCAACCGACATGAGTCTGAGTAATCTCCGGGAGTTGGTGATGGACAGGGAGACCTGGCGTGCTGCAGTCCATGGGATTGCAAAGAGTCGGACACAACTGAGCAACTGAACTGAACTGGAAAGGAGAAAACAGAAACAACACACGATGATCCTGGTCCATAGCATATTCTACTCTGGACAGGAAGTATCAAGGACTGGCAACGGAGGAGGTTCTTGGTCAGCCAATAAGCATGGACGCCAGAATCCATGGTGCCCCTGGCAGCCTACCTCTGGCATCCACACGCTTGTGTGATCCCATCCCCTGAGTGTGGGCTGGACCAGGTAACTCACTTCTGACCAACAGAATGGAGTGGAGGGCATGAGCTGGTGATTCCCACCTTGCCAGCAGACTCTCCCCCTTGCTAGCTTTGAGGACGCAAGCTGCCACGTTGGGAGCTGCCTTACTGGGAGGACCTCGATGGTGAGGAGCTGTGGGCAGCTTCTGCCTAACGGTCAGCAACAGTCCAGCGGTTTGCAAGGAACTCAGTCCCACCAACACCTGTGGCAGTTTGGAAGTCGGTCATTCCCCAGCTGAGCCTTCAGATGAGACACTTCCAGAGACCACTTCCGGATGGCCCCCCAGGACAAGCCAGTGTTGCCTGGTTTGGGCAAGGCTGCCCTCTGAACACCTTCAGGGTGTTTGGTTTCTTTGCTCTTGGTCAGTTCCATGAGCTGGAAACCAGAAGCAGATTCTTCTGAGTTGAATCATGCTCCTTGAATCCAAACCCAGGTCCACAATGTTCTAGCCCTCAGGCACCTTCCGGAGGCCCAGCCAGCCCTCTGGCCTCAGTTGAGTGGCCTCTGTGAGACCTCAGAGCCCTGGGGAGCAGAGCTGACCTGCCTCCCAGGACAGAGCATGGGGCTCCCTCATGGTCAACCCCCAGGACGCCCAGAGAGGTCTCCTAAAACCGCACACATCTCCAGCTGACAGGCGGTAGAACTCAGACTTGAAAACAAGGTCCTGGAGCCTAGGCCCCACACCGCCCTCCACACAGAGAGCGCTGGGCGAGCCCATCAACCGGAGCATCTCCACGCGGACGTAATGCGCTCTCTCCACGCTCTCAGCCCACAAGGCCCTCTTCCTTCCACAGCCCCGCCCTAACCGCCCCCCGCCCCGAAAGTGTCTGGCCGAAACCCTGAGGTCACCGTGGCTGTCCCAAAAAGCCTCCAGGAAGGGGAACATCACCGGGTCGGTGGAGGAGAGGGGTGACGCCCCCATCAGTCTTCGTGGGCCCCCAGATTCATGTTCCATTTCCCCCAGACAGGGAGCCAGGGAGGCCACGCCCAGCCAGGCCCATTAGCCCCACTGGGTGGGGCGGCACCCTTCCTGCTTTTATGCCTCAAGCTCCCCTTCCTGCTCGTCGGAGGG
Source organism: Hydropotes inermis (assembly GCA_020226075.1). Classification (NCBI taxonomy): domain Eukaryota; kingdom Metazoa; phylum Chordata; class Mammalia; order Artiodactyla; family Cervidae; genus Hydropotes; species Hydropotes inermis. The sequence continues at coordinate 43,304,865 of CM035297.1, read as the reverse complement.
AGCCAGGAGAAAGTTCTCCTGGGGCTCCAGGGGCCAGGTGCCTCTGAGGCCAGGGTGGGGAGCAGCGGACAGTTCGGAGCATCCCCGATGAGCCAGGACGGGGGCAGGCGAACCCTGGGGGCTGGGCCCAAGGGGGACTGCTGGGACTCCAAGCACCGGCGGAGCGAGGATGGGGCCACCGCCTTCCCCAGAGGACTGAGCACACGATGGGGAGCAGGTGAGAGGCCCCTGGTTTCTCCTCTCTGGGTGGAGGCAGAAGGACAGGCTGCCCCCCTGAGCCCTCATCTTCTAAATAAAATGACCTTGTGAAGCCTCCCTTCAAAATATTTAAACAGGTGACGGGTTCTTGTCACCCTCCGGGATGCCCTGTCAATGGTAATGGCAAGATCAGGACAAAGGTGAGACCAGCAGATGCTGGAGAAACCCAACTTAAAGAGAAGAAGTACAACTGATTTTTGAAGAATCAGCTTATGAAACCACCAGGTAGTGTATTAGGCACTGAAAAGAAACCTTCAAGGATACAATCACACAGCAAACAGTATTACCCGGGGTAAGAACGGGGCAACACCTTATTTTTTCTTCACCATTTGAATCTTTAAAAGTAAGACTGCTTTGGTATCTAATCTATGTAATTTTTTTAAAAAATGTTTAAAGTGCAGTGAGAAATAGACAATGTCATGACAGTTGTGGAAAATAATATATTTCCATAAGTCTTTCATGGAAGAGACAAAAATTCAAACAAGGCTTTCAAGAACAGGAAGACCACAGCTAACTCGGTAGATTTTGTGCTTTATTTTATTTAATTTTGGTCTTGCTGCATGCCATGCAGGGTCATAGTTTGCTGGTCGGGGATGGAACCCATGTCCCTTGCAGCGGAAGCTCAGAGTCTTAACCACTGGACCACCTGGGTGGTCCCTGTTCTATAGTTTAAACCATCATCCATCAACAAGCCGTGAGTGAGCACTGTGTTGGGGCACTGCCGGCATTGTGTTGGGGACCAGGAGGCTGTGGAGAGGGATCAATCAGACCAGGCCAACCTGGGGGAGGAGGGCAGATACACCTGCTGACCTAGTGTGTGAGGCTCACATTTACTGAGCTCACACTGCGAGCCGGGATCTGACTCAGGTGTGACGAAACCTCCCCACGCTGTACTGGGAACCTCACTGCGGAGAAGCCAGGCGTGGACACCACACGGTCCATTTTCGAGCCGTGTGTGTGTGCTGTTTCCTTTGATTAGGAAGTAGTCACAGTTCAGTATTTCCTTTCACTGGGGCATGAGTCTGCTTGTCTGCTGTAACCAAGCACCTCAAGCAGAGGGCATGAAGGAACAGCTCTATTTTCTAACTGTTCTGGAGGCTGGAAGTCTGAGATCAAGACGCCAGCCAGTTGGGTGCTTGATGAGAGCTCTCTTCCTCACTTGCCAATAGGCACGCTGCTGCTGTGTCCTACATGGCGTGGGGGAGTGAGAGAGAGAGAGAGAGAGAGAGAGGGCAGGGGGCGAGGGAGGGAGAGAGAACTCTGGCATCGCTTCTTAAGAGATGAGTCATGGGACTTCCTTGGTTAAGTGGTAGCGGTTAAGACCCTGTGCTCCCAACGCAGGGGAGCAGATTCAGTTCCTGGTCTGGGGACTAAGATCCCACGTGCCGAGTTAGTGCAGCCAAAAAATAAAATCGATCTTTTGTTAAAAAGGACACCAACCTTATTGGATCGAGGTCTCCGTTCACCTTAATTACCTCGTTAAAGGCCCAGCTCCAAACACAGTCACACGCTGGGGATAGGGTTTCAACAGATGAGTTTGAGGGAGACACAGCTCCTACCGTAGTCAGTGGGAATAAGGGCCCCTCCTCTCTCCAAATCCCTCTGCCTTCCCTCAGTCTCAGTATTTGACCTCCCTTCCAGTTTCACTAAGGGGCTTCCCAGCTGGCTCAGTGGGTGAAGGTGGCTGAGGCAAGAGCAGTGCAGGAGACCTGGGTTGGATCCCTGGATTCAGAAGACGCCCTGGAGATGGAAGTGGCAATCCACTCCGGTATTCTGGGCTGGGAAATCCCACGGACAGAGCAGCCTGGCGGGCTACAGTCCGTAGGGTCACTAAAGAGTCGGACGCCACTTAGTAACTAAACCACCACCACCACCATTTTCACTGAAAAAGAAGATGCCTGAAAAAGAGCAACAGCTTCTTCCCATCTTGTGTCCTGCCCGTGGCTGGAGTCTCTGCTTCTCTCTGGGCTGACGCCCCAGTTCCCAGACGGGCCAGGCCAGCCCCTGGGCAGTGCCCAGTCCCATGGCCTCTCATCTCCCCCAGGAGCCCTCCTGGGGATGACCATCAGTGCCCCCCTGCCACTGTCCGCTGCCTGCTGAATCACTCCCATCCCCATACTGCCATGCAGTAATATCTTTTTTTAAAAAATAAATACAACGTCTGCCTCTACATCTCATTTCTCCACCTTCTCCCCACCCCCTCATCCAATAGGACAAACTCCTTCAGAAGGCCAGTCACACTCCCTGGACCCACAGCCAGCTTCCCAGTGTACCTGGGGGTCTCTGGGGCTGAGTGCTGCCCCCGGGGAGGGGTCCTCTGGGGGCAGCAGCCCCTCTCACCCCTGCCCATTCCAGCTGTTCCTCCTGCTCTCTTAGCTGGGAGTTCTAAGCTCCCGGGTCACTGCTGCCACCGACTCTGGGACAGCCAGCCCACCGGGAGCTGCGTTCTCCTTGCTGACCCACCACTTGCCCTGAGCCGCCTCCCAGGAGGGCAGCGCCTGTCTGTCTTCTTGTCCCTACACCCCCAGCAGCTTTCCCCGTCTGCTCTCCATCAGCGTTCACAGAGTTTGTTAGGAAGGAGCAGGTGCTCTGACGGTCCCTGACCCGGATCAGGCAGGGGAAGTGGGGTGGGGGTCTGCCCCCTGTGTGCATTCCCCCCGCCACCTCCCCGCTCAGCAGCGGGGGGGATGTGGTCCTGGGAGAGCAGCCCAACCCAGCTCATGTAGTGCGTCTTGAATGAAAGTGTGTTCTGGGAGCCCCCTAGGTGGGCGGCATGGAGGAGGGGTCCCGCTGGCTGGGGAGGGGCTGGGGTGGTGGGATCTGAGCCCTCTTCATTTGGCCTCTCCCAGCCACCCTTTGGACCTCAGAACCTCCCAGTCCCACCCACGCCCCGAGCCCCCATGTTGTTAGTCACCCCCACCCCGTTCCACCATCATGCCCGGTGAGCGGGGGCAATTATCTGATTGTGCATTTTCCTCTCTGCCAATCAACTGTGAGTTCTGTGAGGATGGGCTCTGTCCATCAGTCACTGCTGTAGATGGGCTCCACTTGTGCACTTGTGTACACTTAAATACACGTGTGTGCGTGTGTGTGTATGCACATGTGCTGTGTATATGTCTACGTTTACCTCTGTATCTTTACTCTGTCTATATGTATATATGCTATTACACATACATATATGCCTATGTATGTGCTATATTGGGCCTCCCTGGAGGCTCAGATGGTAAAGAATCTGCCTACAACACAGAAGACTTGCATCCTGGATCTCTGGATCAGGAAGATCCCCTGGAGAAGGGAATGGCGACCCACTCCAGTATTCTTGCCTGAAGAATTCCATGGACAGAGGAGCCTGGCAGGTTACATGCAGTCTAAGGGGTCGCAAGAGTCAGACAAGACTGAGTGACTAAGCGCACACACACATATGCCATATATATATAAACTGTGTGTGTTATATGTAGGCATAGGTTTTGTGTGCATATACACGTATATATGCTATTGTATATGTGCAGTACACAGTATAAATTTGATAAAAGTTATTTAAACTTCTGTTGAACCTAAAGGAGAGACTTCTGACTGTAGCCACAGGGCATCTGTGGAGGCATCTATGTGGTGTGGTACCATCTGCTTACCCTGGATACAAAGAAAGCTGGGAGAAAACATAATCCCCTCCCTCTCGCCCAAATAATATACAGAGCTGAAAGACGGAGGACAGGAAGGGAAATCTCCAGGTGCCCCAGGAGACTTGCAACTAGAGCTGATGCCCACAATACATTTGATGGATAGAGGCTCTGGGGGCAGAGGTTAGGTGTGGCTGGGGCAAGGAAGGGGAGAGGGGCGGAAGGTTAGCCTTGGAGCTGCATAAGTACAAGAAACAACTTGACCAGGGGACCTCCATGAGGCCAGAACCTGGGAGGACACTGCTGCTTAACAAAAGCAAAGTTTACCCAGATGCGGTCAGCACCTTCTTGCTGCCTAAGGATCAGCAGGGGGCAGGCAGTGAGTAGAGCTGGGCACCAATTTGAGTAACCAAGCCCCAAACTGTTACCATTTACAGGCATAGAATCTGAATTTGCACCAAATGCCCAAGCCAAGAAATCCAACAAAAACCAGATCTTGGACCAGAGAAATCCCTTGCAAGCCCAACAAAAGCCAACGCCAAACATCTGGGCAGCAAAAGTTTGGCAACCCAGGGGGTCTCCCGTGAGAAGTCACAGTATGCCTGTAGAATAAAATCTGTAATTACAAAGCACATGTGGGACGAACAGAGAGATCAGGAAACGTTCATTAAAAAATGATATCAGATCAAATAGACTTTAAGACTATAAAAGTAATAAGGAGGCAGAGGGTCATTACATAAAAGGTACAATTCACCAGGATAATATAATAATCTTGGATTTACATACACTTAACATTTCAAAACAGGTGAAGAAAAGAGACAAATGACAAAACTACAATCATAATTGGTTAATATTTGTAGAAGATAAATTAATTGGGATACAGATCATTTAAACAATGCAATTTTGAAAGCTTTATCAAAAGGGCATATAAAGTACTAAACTAAATGAGTAAACAAAACTGGCCATGCTACCAAATGAGTCTCAACAAATATCAAATAACTGACCACATTATCTGACCAGGATATTAGAAATTAATATCAAAAGATAGTCAAAGTATGCATTGTAAAATGTATTTCTAAATAATTCATGGAAACTTAAATTTTAAATGTTTTAAATTGCAAAATATTTAGACATTAACAACAATGAAAACACTACATAAGTCATGAAACATCTAAGGACATACTCACTAGTATGTTTATAACCCTGGATATCTGTTAGAAAAAGAATAATATTTGAAAATTAATAACCAAAGAATTCAACACAAGAAGCTGAAAAAAATCACAAGGTAAATCCAAAGAAAGTGGAAGAAATAAAAGAATAAACTAAGGGAATGGAAAGAAAAGAAACAACAGAGTTGATTTGTTTTTAAATAGTTCCCAAAAACGGACCTCTGGCAAACTGATAAAGAGAAAAAGAACAAGTCACTAATTTTAAATGGCAATAGAATCAAGGTTTTTAAAAACACTAAAAGATTACTGTGAAAAGTATATCAATAAATGTGGAACCAGAAACCATGAACAATTTTCTAGAAAAATAACATAACTTACCCTAACTCAAGAAGAGCTTAAAAATCTAAATAAACCTAAAACATTAAATAAATTGTAGTTGTAGTTTTTTTTCCTAAAGCCATGTGTATCCACTAACACTCATATACAAATCACCAGACCAGATGGTTTTACCTTCTGCCAAACCTTCAAAGAAGGATAATCCTTACATGATACAAATTGTTCTAGAGGGGAGAGAAAAAGAGCTCTTTCTCCAAGTCATTTTATGAAGCCTGTATAATCTTACAGCTTTGAAATAAAAAACAGACCAAGATAGTACCAGAAGGGAAAATTACGGGCCAATTTTACTTATGAACATGGGTGAAAATTTTCTAAGTAAAATCAGAGCACCAAGAAGGGGAAAAAAAAAATTTAAAAAACCGAGCAAAGTAGAAATGGTTTATCCTAGAAACATAAGGATGAGTGAACACCAGAAAATGTATCAATACATATTCACCACATAAATACACTAAAGGAGAAAAAAGAGAAAATTATTAAGTACATATCACAGAAAAAAAATCGTGGTAAATTCCATCACTCATTTATTAAAAAAAAAAAAAAAAAGAAAAACTTTGTAACAACTAGAGGAGAACTTTCTCACCTTGGAAAAAGATAGTACCAAAATCATAGAACAAACATCGTATCTAATGGAGAAACTTTAGACACATTATCTTTAAGATTAGGAAGAAGTGAAGTGTGCCTGATTCCAGTCTTTGTTAAACATAATACTAGGTGTCTGGACTATGCTATAAGACATGAAAAAAAATTAGAGGTAAGAGGAGAGATGCATAGACAATCAAAATATTCAACCAAGTGATAAGTATGATGAACTAAATGAGGTCATTTGTCTGATTAATAAAAAATTAGTATCACCCCAGTTTTCTGCCTGGAGCTCCTCTCTGGAAAGCAGTACAGGACGTGGGGAAAACCAGACAGAGCGTGGTGGTCTCCCTGAGTTAAAGACACAGAAGTCAGACTTTGGGGAGATAGAAGTGGCTGCAATTTGTGAGATGGAGTACCAGCAAGAAGAAAACCAGCTACTTGGAGAAAGAACTCCCCAAATCCCCTTGACCCCTTAGCTAAAAACTCGACTGGGGAGAGTAGGATGAAGCCCCATGAACCTGGCAGCTATCAGGTGAAACTCTCAGGGATCACACAAAGCCAAGTATTCTTTAGTTTTTGCTGTTATTGTTGTTTTTCTCTATCAAAAGCAGTATTTATTTTTTTCCAAACTTTAAACTTTGTATTTTGTATTGGGATATAACTGATTAACATTGCTGTGGTAGTTTCAGGTAAATAGCGAAGAGACTCAGCTAGCCATGTATACTTCAAAAACAGTAACAGTGTGTTAATGTTGTAGAGACAGAAAAACCAATGATAGAGAATAGAGAGCTCAAAAGCAGCCCCACTGGTAAATAGGGATATCTTAAAAACATATTGCTAAGTAAAGAAAAAAAAAACAGCACAGATTCTAAATCATAGCATTTGTGCAAATTAAAAATACTTACGGGAAGCCACCTGTTCCCAAAGAAAGTCAAATGTTCAAGGATGTAGATTAAACAGGTTAGGACAGATGTGAGTTGGGGGAGGGGAGGGGAGGGTGAAATGAAGGGGGAAACAAAAATAAATAAAGGATTGTATTTGTTTTTCAATGGCTGGATGATCCTGGTGTGCCATAAAGTCAGCATATAATTAAACTATTCTTTGTACCTAGAGGTCCATTTTAAAAAACTTTAATTCACAGAATTTGAAGATTGTGTGTGAAAAAAAATGACACTATCAATAGATGTAGAAAAGCCTTTGATAAAAGTCAATTTATCTGTTCATGATGAAAAAGAACCTAAACTCAAGATAGAAGAGACCCTTTTAGCTTGACAAAAGGCATCTCTAACAACTCTGAGTCTGCAATGGTGGACTAGCCGTCAGATCCAGGCAGGGTAGGAGCAACTGGTGTCTACTGCAAAAAGAAAATTGGGGTACGGGGCTCCAGGCAAAGCAAAATCTCACAGTGGTCCATCTCCCCTCCACAGGATGAACAAAACTCTGCTCTGGGCCCCGGGGTGGTTCGGGGCCCTGGGCCCGGGCCGGGCTGACGGCGAGAGCAGCCCCGAGAGGAAGGAGCTGGGCACCGCCCACTGGGTGCTGGGCACGATGGTCCTGCTCACCGGCGCGGGCGGCGTTGTGGGCAATGGCCTGGTGGTCTGGCTGCTGGACTCGCAGGGGCAGGGGAGCCCCTTCGGTGCCTATGTCCTCCACCTGGGCGTGGCGGACCTCCTCTTCCTCCTCTGCATGGCCTCCACGGCCAACCTGAAGTGCGTCCGGCTGGGTGCCACGGGCCGCACGGCCCTGGAGACAGTGAGCAGGGGGCAGTACTGCGCCCGCACGGCCGGCCTGAGCCTGCGGGCCGCCACCAGCGCACGGCGCTGCCTCTCCGTCCTCTCCCCAGCGGGTACAAGTGTCGGCGGCCCGGCACCTGTCGGCGCGGCACCTGTCGGCCGGCACCTGTCGGCCGGCACCTGTCGGCGCGGCACCTGTCGGCCGGCACCTGTCGGCCCGCACCTGTCGGCCCGCCACCTGTCGGCCGGCACCTGTCGGCCCGGCACCTGTCGGCCGGCACCTGTCGGCGCGGCACCTGTCGGCCCGCACCTGTCGGCCGGCACCTGTCGGC